>WWNC01000139.1:0-600000 GCA_011125475.1 Melanerpes aurifrons | reverse complement strand
GGGAGGGAGGAAGGGACACAGGGGTCGGGGAGGACACGGCCAACGGGGACAAGGACAAGGGGGATGGCAGTGGCGGGGTGGAGGCGGGGACAAGGATGGGGACACAGGGACGGGCAGGGGCCAGGGCAGTGGGCAGAGTGATGCCCCCACAGGTACCCACACGCCCGGGAGTTGCCCACGCTGATCCGGGTGAGCATCGAGAGCGGCCGCATGACTCATCACCACCCCACGGGTGGGTGCCAGCCACGGGGGGGACACCGGGGGGGACACTGGAGCCACACACACACACACCACCCCCTGTCCCCTCAGGTTACCTCGGGGCGCTGGCTGTGGCCCTGTTCGCTGCGCTGGGGGCCCGGGGGGAGCCCCCGGAGCGTTGGGGAGCAGAGCTGCTGAGGGTCCTGCCCCTGGCCTGGGAATACGTGGAGGGGACAGGAGTGGCCCTGGAGGACAACACCAGCGCCTGGCCCTTCTTCCGCGACGCCTGGCAGCGGTGAGGGGGGCGGGGGGTGCCGGGAGGGGGACTGGGAGCACTGGGAGGGGCTGGAGAGGGCACTGGGGGGGGTTATGTGGGGCACTGGGGTCACTGTGCCCTGCCAGGCTCTCTCCCAGTGCCTGGATGTCCCCAGTGTCCCCTGGCTGTCACTGCTGTCCCCAATGTCCCCAATGTCCCCACTGTCCCCATGCCCCATTGTCCCCAATGTCCCATGTCCCATTGTTCTCAATGTCCCCATTGTCTCCATGCGCCATTGTCCCCAGTGTCCCCATTGTCCCCAATGTCCCCATGTCCCATTGTCCTCAATGTCCCCATTGTCCCCATGCCCTGGTGTCCCCATTGTCCCCAGTGTCCCCATGCCCCATTTTCCCCATGCCCCCACTGTCCCCATGGTCTCCCTGACCCTATTGTCCCCATTGTCCCCATGTCCTCACTGTCCCCCTGTCCCCTCAGGTACCTCTCCTCCCGGGGGCTGCTGTCAGGCCAGGGCCCCCCCCGGCTCCCTGCACTGTGCTCCGCGGCAGAGCGGGACGAGGCCTACAAAGCCTGGGCCCTGCAGGGCTGGGCCGGCCGCAGTGGCCACGACGCCCCCATGGTGGCCTTGGAGTCCTTGCTGGCAGCCGGCGGCTGCTGGGCCGAGCTGTGCGCCCGGGGGGTGCTTCACGGCGGCGACAGCGACTCCACCGGCGCCATCGCCGCCGGCTGCTGGGGGCTGCTGCACGGCCTGGACTCAGTGCCCCCCGGGCTGCACCGCAGCCTGGAGTATGGTGACCGCCTGCGAGCCGCTGCCCGCAGCCTGCACCGTCTGGCCTGGGAGGGGCGTTGAGCACCACCCGCAGCCTGCACCACCTGGCCTGGGGGCGGCGCTGAGCACCACCCGCAGCCTGCACCGCCTGGCTTGGGGGCGGCGCTGAGCACCACCTGCAGCCTGCACCGCCTGGCTTGGGGGCGGCGCTGAGCACCACCCACAGCCTGCACCACCTGGCCTGGGAGGGGCGCTGAGCACCACCCGCAGCCTGCACCGCCTGGCCTGGGGGCGGCGCTGAGCACCACCCGCAGCCTGCACCGCCTGGCCTGGGAGGGGCGCTGAGCACCACCCGCAGCCTGCACCGCCTGGCCTAGGGGGGGTGCTGAGCACCACCCGCAGCCTGCATTGCCTGGCCTGGGGGAGGCGCTGAGCACCACCCGCAGCCTGCATTGCCTGGCCTGGGGGAGGCGCTGAGCACCACCCGCAGCCTGCACCGTCTGGCCTGGGAGGGGCGCTGAGCACCACCCGCAGCCTGCACCGCCTGGCCTGGGGGCGGCGCTGAGCACCACCTGCAGCCTGCACCGTCTGGCCTGGGAGGGGCGCTGAGCACCACCCGCAGCCTGCACCATCTGGCCTGGGAGGGGTGCTGAGCACCACCCGCAGCCTGCACCACCTGGCCTAGGGGGGGTGCTGAGCACCACCCGCAGCCTGCACTGCCTGGCCTGTGGGGGGCACTGAGCACCACCCGCAGCCTGCACCGCCTGGCCTGGGTGGTTGAGCAATGCCCACGGGCATTGTCTGCCACACCCAGGGGGCACCTGTGGGACCTCGAGGTGGCCTCACTGTCACCTGCTGTGCCCCAAGGTGCCACCTGCTGAGCCCCTGCCATGCCCTCACTGTCACCTGCTGTGCCCTCACTGTCACCTGCTGGACCCCTGCCATGCCCTCACTGTCACCTGCTGTGCCCCAAGGTGTCACCTGCTGAGCCCCTCTGGTAGCTTTAGGCTCTGCCTTTAGCATCTTGCCAGTTTCTTAGCAGCAAAGCAGCAAATTGTCTCTCGGTGGCTGCTGGGTGAGGGAGTGGAGAACAGAGACAATTCTGAGGCATTCCATGGCAGAGAGCTCTGCTGCAAGGCTGCTGGCACCAAACCAATCTTCCCTCTTCTCATTTCTCCTCTGCTCCCTTCGTGCTCTGCAGGGAGACAGAGCTGCTCCTGCCTGGCTGTGCTGCTTTGAGCCTGGCCTGGAGTTTAAGAGCTCAGACGGTAGCAAAGGAGAACTCCTCCCCCAGTCTCTCTTCCCTGTCCCTGGTAAGGAAAGGGAGAGGGAAACCCCAAGGGGTAGGAGAAAGGGATGGAGGTGAATCTACAGAAAAGAAATTAATCCTCCCTGGATCCCATTCATGAACTGATTCACCAGCTGGAGATCCAGGGAGTGATCAGCAAAACACACTCACCTTTTAACAGCCCCATATGGCCAGTGCCAAAATCTGATGGAGGATGGAGATTAACTGTGGACTATCGTGGCCTGAATGAAGTGACACCACCACTGAGTGCTGCTGTACCAGACATGCTAGAGCTCCAGTATGAGCTGGAGTCAAAGGCAGCTAAATGGTACGCTACTATTGACATCGCCAATGCATTCTTCTCAATCCCATTGGCAGCAGAGTGCAGGCCACAATTTGCTTTCACCTGGAGGGGTGTTCAATGCACGTGGAATCGATTGCCCCAGGGGTGGAAGCATAGCTCCACCATTTGTCATGGACTAATTCAGAGTGAACTGGAAAAGGGTGAAGCCCTGAACATCTCCAGTACATTGATGACATCATTGTGTGGGGCGATAAAGCAAAGGAAGTGTTCGAGAAGGGAGAAAAATCATTCAAATACTCTTAAAGGCTGGGTTTGCTATAAAGAAAAGCAAAGTCAAAGGACCTGCGCAAGAAATTCAGTTCTTGGGAATAAAGTGGCAGGATGGACGCCGTCATGTACCTATGGATGTGGTCAACAAGATAACAGCCATGTCTCCACCGTCCAACAAGAAAGAGACACAATCCTTTCTAGGCCTTGTAGGGTTCTGGAAAATGCATGTTCCAGGCTACAGTCAGCTTGTCAGCCCTCTCTATCGAGTAACTCGAAAGAAGAATCAATTTGAATGGGGTAGTGAGCAGCAACAAGCTTTCGAACAGATCAAACAAGAGATAGCTCGTGCAGTGGCACTTGGGCCCATTCGTACAGGACCATCGGTGCAGAATATCCTTTACACCGCAGCTGGGGAGCATGGTCTTACTTGGAGCCTCTGGCAGAAGACACCAGGTGAAACCCGAGGTCGGCCGTTGGGATTTTGGAGTAGAGGATATCGAGGATCAGAAGCCCACTATACACCAACTGAGAAGGAGATCTTAGCAGCCTATGAGGGAGTTCGAGCTGCATCAGAAGTAGTGGGCACAGAAGCAACTCTCCTCTTAGCACCAAGGCTGCCTGTGCTGCATTGGATGTTCAGAAGAAACATCCCTTCTACTCATCATGCCACCAGTGCTACATGGAGTAAGTGGGTAGCACTGATTACACAGCGAGCTCGACTGGGAAAACCAAACCACCCAGGAATTCTGGAAGAGATTATGGACTGGCCAGAAGGTAGGGATTTTGGAGCATCGCCTGAGGAAGTGGTTCGTGCCCAAGAGGCACCACCATACAGCGAGTTACCTGAAGATGAAAGGCCTTATGCTCTGTTTACTGATGGATCATGTCGTGTAGTAGGAAGCCATCGGAAGTGGAAAGCTGCTGCATGGAGTCCTACACGACAAGTTGTTGAGACTACTGAAGGAGAAGGTGAATCAAGTCAATATGCAGAGGTGAAAGCCATCCAACTTGCTCTAGAAATTGCTGAAAGAGAAAAGTGGCCAGTACTTTATCTTTACACAGATTCTTGGATGGTGGCTAATGCCTTGTGGGGATGGCTACAGCAGTGGAAGAAGACCAATTGGCAACGCAGGGGCAAGCCTATTTGGGCTGCCTCACGTGGCAGGACATTGCTGCTCGGGTGGAGAACATGCCTCTGAGGGTACGTCATGTTGATGCTCATGTACCTAAGAGTTATGCTAATGAAGAACATCAAAACAATGAGCATGCAGACAAGGCTGCCAGGATTGATATAGCTCAAGTGGATCTAGACTGGGAGCGAAAAGGTGAACTGTTTGTAGCTCGATGGGCCCATGAAACATCAGGACATTTAGGGAGAGATGCTACGTACAGGTGGGCTCGTGACCGAGGGGTGGACTTGACCATGGAAGCCATCGCACAGGTCACACATGACTGTGAAACCTGTGCTGCCATCAAGAGGGCCACCAGAGCCAAGTCTCCCTGGAACAGAGGGCGGTGGCTGTGTTTTCGCTATGGCGAGGCCTGGCAGATTGACTATATTGGACCACTGCCACGAACACGCTAAGGCAAGCGTTACATCCTCACCATGGTGGAAGCAACTACAGGCTGGTTAGAAACATACCCTGTAAATCATGCTACTGCCCGGAACACCATCTTAGGCCTTGAACGGCAAGTCCTGTGGCGGCACGGTACCCCTGAATGGATCGAGTCTGACAACGGGACTCACTTCAGGAACAATGCCATCAGCTCCTGGGCTGAGACTAGCCTAGCAGTGCGAGGGGGAAGAAGGAGCCCTGGGGGTCTTGGGTGTACCCTCAGGTAGGGATGGGATCTCTCTGGGTCTGCTTTGGGATTTTTCTTTATCACTGTGCTTCTGCTTTTCTGTAAAAGTTCACTGCTTTCTATTTAAACTTTCCATCACTTTTGCAATCCGTTTGTCTGAGTGTTTATTGTTGCCAGGGGTGGGGAAGGGGGCTGCCTCAACCCAGCACATTCTTGGTAGCAGAGGATGGTTAAGGTGGGCAGAGGATCTGCCCCCAACCCCTTTACAAGCTGGTGTGGAAGAAGTCAATTTTTTAATACTCCCTGCAGCTGTGTCGGGGGGTGGGGTGGGGGTGGGGTGGGTGTTGGTGTTGGTGTTGTGGCAAGGGTGAGGGATGAGGATAAATAGGGAAACAGACAAACCCAAGCCTGGATTTCCCTGGATGTGGATTTAGTCCTCTCGAGAGCCTGGGAGCAGCTTGGAGAGAATTACAGAACTGTCAGGGCTGGAAGGGACCTCAAGGACCATCCAGTTCCAAGCCCCCTGCCATGGGCAGGGACACCTCACACCACAGCAGGTTGCTCACAGCCACATCCAGCCAGGCCTTAAACACCTCCAGGGATGAGGCTTCCACCACCTCCCTGGGCAACCTGTGCCAGGCTCTCACCACCCTCCTAGGGAACAACTTCTTCCTAACATCCAATCTCAATCTACCCACTTCTAGGTTTGTTCCATCCCCCCCAGTCCTATCACTCCCTGACACACTAAAAAGTCCCTCCCCAGCTACCCTGGAGACCCCTGCAGATCTTGGAAGGCCACAATTGGGATCCTTCTCCTCTCCAGACTGAAGAGTCCCACCTCCCTCAGTCTGTCCTCACAGCAGAGGAGCTCCAGCCCTCTGCTCATCCTCGTGGCCCTTCTCTGGACACCTTCTAGCACCTCCAGATCCTTCCTGGCACAGAGGCTCCAGACTTTGCCCCTGGTCTTGTTGAACCTCATGAGGTTGTCCTGGGCTCAGCTCTGCAGCCTGTCCAGGTCCCTCTGGATGGATCAGCTACACCACGTGGAAGGATCAGGAGAGCTGCTGCAGCTTTGGAGCAGGCAAGGCAGGAGAAGAGCAATGCAGCAGTCCCCCTCTTGCTAGGCTTTGCTGGGCAGGAAGGGGGAGTGGAGGAGACCACTCCTGACCCACGGGACTCCTCCTCCTGGGATGGGGAAACCAAGCCCCTCTCTGCTCACCTGGATCAGGTTTTTTTTGTCCTCCAGGGCTGGGGTGGGAGCAGGGCTCTCCCAGCCCTCCACCCAGGATGGCTGTGACCCAGCACACCCCTCTGACATCCTCAGTGTCAGCTGCTGGGCCCCCAGGTGTCATCTGAGACCCTGAGGTGCCACCTGAGCCCCTGCCATGCCCTCGCTGTCCCCTGCTGGACTCCTGTGGTAGCTTTAGGCCATGCCTTTAAAATTTTGTCACAGATTTTGAGCAGAAAAGCAGAAAAATTGTCCCTCCATGACTGCTGGGTGAGAAAAAGCAGAACAGACAATTCTGGACCATTCCATGGGAGAGAGCTCTGCTGTAAGGCTGCTGGCACCAAACCAATCTTCCCTCTTCTCATCTCTCCTCTGCTCCTTTTGTGTTCTGCAGGGAGATAGAGCTGCTCCTGCCTGACCATGGCTGTGTTGGCTCGGGTGAAGTCTAAAAGCTGCTTTTTCCCTGCTCCTTTCTCCCTTTGGGACAGGGGTGGGGGGCAGAAAGAGAGCTTCCCTTGGTCCTCCTGACCAGGGGTCCTGGTGGTGGTTGTTAGTTGTAAATGTCTGTGGATGTTGTCAGTCCTGGAGATCTTGCACAGCTTGATCACAGGATCACAGGAGGTGAGGGGTTGGAAGGAACCTCCAGAGATCATCAAGTCCAAGCCCCCTGCCAGAGCAGGAACATAGAATCTGGCACAGGTGGCACAGGATCACAGGATCCAGGAGGTGAGGGGTGGGAAGGGACCCAAAGAGATCATGAAGTCCAAGCCCCCTGCCAGAGCAGGGCCAGATCTTCCTTGCATTCCACTGGAGACTGGAGTCCTGCTGTGAATGCAGCTGCCATTGGCTGCCAGTGGAGCTGGGCTGGCAAAGGCAGTGGTGGGGGGAATCCAGCACACCACAAGGGGTCATGGAGGCATGGAGTTATGGAGTCATGGAGGGATGGAAATATGGAGTCATGGATTCATGGAACCATGGAATCACGGAATTTTGGAGTCATGGAGGGATGAAGTAGACAAGGGATGGAATTTTGGAGTCATGGAGTCATGGAATTATGGAGTCATGGAGGGATGGAATCATGGGGTCATGGATGGATGGAATTACAGAATAATGGAGTCATGGAATCATGGGGTGACAATGGAATGGAATTAAGGAGTCATGGAATCATGGAATTATGGAGGAATGGAATCATGGAGTCTTTGAATGATGGAGGGATAGATTAATGGAATCATGGAGGGATGGAATTATGGAATCATGGAGGCATGGAGTGGTAGTTGGATGGAATTATGGAGTCATTGAATTATGGAATCATGGAGTCATAGATTCATAGTGGGATGGAATTATGGAGTCATGGAGGTATGGAATATTGGAGTCATGGAGCCATGAATCCATGGGCTCAGGTCTTCCAGAACTTTATGGCCATGGCACCTGGGGCCATGTTTTGGTAGCCATGGTTGGATTGAGGGTCGGACTGGATGACATTGGAGCCCTTTTCCATCCCAACCAATTCTCTGCTCCTCTGCCAGCAGCCATCAGAGATCCTTTTCCTTCCCCCACCCAGCCTTTTCCCAGACCCTGAGCTGCTGCCCACCCAACCCCAGGGCTGGCAGCACTCACAGCTTCCTGTGCCCATGGGGATTGAAGGCGGCAGGCTCTTCACTGCAGACCTCTCCAAGGTGTCGCTGCAGTACTTCTATGGTTGCTGCCAGACCTCAGGCTCCATCTCTTGCTCCTGCAGCTTCTCCCGGTGGGGCTGAAGCCTTCTCCTGGCTGCTTGGTCGCAGCCAAAGCAGTGGCACCACAGGAGGCAGCATCAGAGGCACCACCGGATATGGTCATGGAGCTGCACCTTGCAGCTGCTCCCTGCAGGGCAGGAGGACTCCAAGGTCACCAAGCTTGGGCTGTGCAGATCCTGTGGCTGGGCATCTCCAGCAGCTCAGCACCCTCCCAGGGCTTGGAACCCTCTGCCCCAGCAGGGTGCCCACAGCAGGTGGAACTGTGGTTAGAAGCTCTCCAGAGGCGACTCCACAACCTCTCTGGGCAGCTGCTCCAGGGCTTGGAACCCTCCAAGCCAACCAGGTGCCCAGGAAGAGAGCAGCTGGACAGGGGCACAGGACAAAGGGCAAGGCATGAGCCAGGCTGGAGCAGAGCTGCTGAAGTCCAGCCAGGACAAGGATGCCACTGGTGAATCTCTTCCCCTCCTCCCTCCTGCACACCCCCTGCAAGATGAAGCCACTGGGCGAGGTCTGCACAGCAAAAGTTCCCCAGGAGGAAGCCTGAGGAAAACCTTCCTGCGAGGTTGGGATGAAGGCAAAGTGCCTGGGAGTGGCTGTCAGTGCACAGAACTACCGGCAGGGGGCGACACAAACCGTGGGATACTGACTGGAGGGATGGGATCATGGGCAATGGATTCCAGCTGGAGGAGGGCAGATGTGGGTTGGACAGGAGGGAGAAGCTCTTCCCCATCGTGGGGGGAGGCACTGGCAGGGGTTGCCCAGGGGGCTGTTGGAAGCCTCATCCCTGAAGCTCTCCAGGCCAGGCTGGATGTGGCTCTGAGCCAACCTCATGAAGTTCAATAAGAGCAAGTGCAGGGTCCTGCAGCTGGGTCGAGGCAATCCCAGGCACAAATGCAGGCTGGGCAGTGACTGGCTGGAAAGCAGCCCTGAGGAGAGAGACTTGGGGGTGCTAGTGGACAAGAAGCTCAACAGGAGCTCTCAATGTGCACTTGCAGCCCGCAAAGCCAATCAGATCCTGGGCTGCATCAAGAGAAGTGTGGCCAGCAGGTCGAGGGAGGTGATCCTCCCCCTCTACTCAGCCCTGGTGAGACCCCACCTGGAGTACTGTGTCCAGTTCTGGAGCCCCTATTACAAGAGGGATGTGGAGGTGCTGGAACGTGTCCAGAGAAGGGCCAGGAGGATGATCAGAGGGCTGGAGCACCTCTTCTATGAGGACAGACTGAAGGAGTTGGGGCTGTTCAGTCTGCAGAAGAGAAGGCTCCGAGGTGACCTAATTGTGGCCTTCCAGTATCTGAAGGGGGCCTACAGGAAGGCTGGGGAAGGACTTCTCAGGCTCTCAGGGAGTGATAGGACTAGGGGGAATGGAATGAAGCTGGAGGTGGGGAGATTCAGGCTAGATGTGAGGAGGAGGTTCTTCCCCATGAGAGTGGTGAAACCCTGGAATGTGTTGTCCAGGGAGGTGGTCGAGGCCCTGTCCCTGGAGGTGTTTAAGAGCAGGCTGGATGAGGCTCTGTCCAGCCTGATGTAGTGTGAGGTGTCCCTGCCCATGGCAGGGGGGTTGGAACTAGATGATCCTTGTGGTCCCTTCCAACCCTGAATGATACTGTGATACTATGATACTTAATGTATAAATTATATTTATGGTTTAAGTATAAGGTTCAGCTTCTCTGTGACTGGTGCCTGAGATTCTTTTGGGTTACAAGATACAGAAATGTAACACCGAGCACTCTGCCAATTGAGATAAGGGAGTTTAAGATTCCAGTAGGTGAAAGAGTAATTTTTACTGATGGCTGTGATCCAAAGGTGATTTATTTCATGTGTGTAATCAGGCTGCTGCTGACAGTGATTATATACTTGTTATATGCTCTGTACTGGTAGAAAAAGGTATCTAAGGCCTGTTTTGTTATTAAGCATAGATCAAAGAGAAGGAAGCACAGCTCTAACTCTACTCCAGAGGCTTTTAGTGATGAGGAGAATGGAGAATCTGTATCAGTTAAGGATAAAGCTATAAAGTCTATCGGAAAGGCTGCTTTGAATGGTGGTGTTGGTGAGTCTGGCAATCAACCAGGAACAGCGGCAGCTCCTAACATGGTGGCTCCCACAGCCTCAGCAGCCATTGAAGAGGCAAAGTAATTTCCTCATTCTTCCTTGGCAGGACCGGAAGTGTCCTCCACAGCAGCTGGTCCATCCCAAAACCTGTCAGCTTCTATTAAGGCGGCTGTAAATTCAAACACAGCTCCAACTAAGCCAGTAGCAGTTTTAATAACAAGAAGTGGAAAGCACAAAGCTGATCCAGGAGCTGATGGGGGAGAACAGCAAGATACTGATGCTGGTGAGGGAACTTCTGATAGAAAAGAGCCTGCTGAGGAGGAAGAGAAGGTTTGTCTTAAAGATATAGCTTAGTTATTGAGATCATTACAGGATGGAGATGCAGGTCCTGCCAGGACAGCAGCTAGTGGTGGTGCTTCTCAACTTAAGGAGATCCTTAGAAGAGTGACAGAAGGATTATGGGGAAAACAAGTTGAGGAAGAGGAGGCAGAGGAGGAAGAAGATGATATTCAGAGTTGTCCTTCACCCCAGGAAGAATTTGGAAATGTGCATAAGGATTACATCAGAGCAGATAAGGAGCCAGTTCTAGCTTGGCTTGGTAGATGTTACAATACAGGCGCTCCAGCTGTAATGGTTGGAGACAAGTCAGCAGCTCAGCTAGGAACTCTCTCAAAGGATAACGGAATGGATAGACATCTAGGCAAGGCTCTCAGTAAGGTTAATCTGTGGATACACCTTCTATTAGCAGCTCTCAAGAGATACCCTTCCCAAGATGATCTTCCATGGAATCCTAAACCCTGGTCTACCATAGAAGAGGCAATTAAGCATCTGAGAGAATTTGCTGTTAGAGAAGTACTCTATGGTGGCCATGAAACTCTGAATCCTGATGACATTCCTGTAGGAACTGGTCTTGCTAAAAAGCTCATCAAACTTGCTCCTTCTAATTATGCAAATATCCTGGCAAGCAGAATTGTGGCAAGAAATTATGGTGGAGCTCCTCCTACAGTTGGCCAATTCACTGATCAAATGAGACAATTGGATGATAACATGACACGTGTTTCTTTGGTTTCAGCCATTGAAACTCTGTCTGGTGAGATGAAGAACTGCATGAAAGAGCTAAAGGATGACTTTAAAAACACCATATCCCAATTGGCACAAAGAGATAATTCCAATTCTTCCTCCAGGTGGATACAAGTTTCATCTGTGAGGAATACACATCCTCCAAGGAGGTCATTCCAAAACAGATTAAATTAAAGCAGACCACCAAGGCAATCACGTAGGACTGTTTGGATAACTCTGCGTGATCAGTTTGGTGAGAACATGAACCGGTGGGATGGCCAACCAACTTCTAATCTTTTCAGGAGACTGAGGGAACTGCAAAGTGGCAGAACCCAAGGTAGCAATATGTTGCAGTTTGAGCTGGGTGCCCCCTGCTCTGTTCCTGTGTCCAGAAGTCCAGCCCAGAGGGGTGGACACAGGAAATGAAGTATTTCTAACCACAATTCTTTGCACCACTATAAGATCCAGTGCGGGGTCTGGCACTTCCTCTTTCTTCCTCCTCCTTCAGCCGGTAACTGGGGGTCTTGGGTGTACCCTCATGTGGGGATGGGATGCCTCTGGGTCTGTTTTGGGATCTTTGTCACTGTGCTTCTGGTTTTCTGTAAATGTTCACTGCTTTCTATTTAAACTTTCCATCACTTTTGCAATCCATTTGTCTGAGTTGTTTATTTCTGCTCTTTGTGGGGAGGGGGCTGCCTCAACCCAGCACACAATACCAGAAGGGTAGCTGTTACTTCCACAGTTTCTCAGAACAACTCTAAAAGCTCCAACAGTCGCTCCAGTACTAACACTGGACAGTGTGCTCATTGCACATGTGGGCATATTCCCCATAACTAGGGGTGCCCTGCCTCCCGCCAGGGGGAGGAAAGGGATAACAGAGATAATAGAATCTATTGGGATGTGTACATCCAGTGGCCTGGCACTTCACAATTTCAGAAGTACAGGGCCTTGGTTGACACAGGAGCTCAGTGCACAATAATACCATCAAATTATCAGGGGTCAGAGTCTATAACTATTCTGGGAGTCACTGGTGGATCTCAATAGTTAACTAAAGTAGAGGTTGATATAAGTTTAACTGGTAAACAATGTAGGAAGCATACAGTTGTGACCGGACCTGACACACCTTGTATTTTGGGAATTGATTTTCTGAGAGAAGGGCTTTTCAAAGACCCTGGAGGTTACAAATGGGCTTTTGGAGTAGCTTCAGTAGAAATTGAGGGACAAAAATTGAAGCTGTCTGTTAGACCTGAGCTTTCTGATGAACCTGCAGTTGTGGGACAACACAAGATACAGGACATTAAATTGCCGGTTGCTTCTCAGACTGTGCACCACAGACAATACAGAACCAACCGTGACTCTTTGTTGCCCATTCAGAATCTGATTCGTCAGTTGGACAGTCAGAAAGTCGTCAGCAAAACTCATTCACCTTTCAACAGTCCAGTGTGGCCTGTGTGGAAGCAGAATGGAGACTGGCATCTGACGGTAGACTACCGAGCCCTGAATGAAGTAACACCACCTATGAGTGCAGCAGTACCAGACATGGTGGAGCTACAGTATGAGCTGGAATCCAAAGAGGCCAAATGGTATGCTACCATAGACATTGCTAATGCCTTCTTCTCTATTCCCATAGCAGAGGAATGCAGGCCTCAGTTTGCTTTCACCTGGAGAGGAATCCAGTACACTTTCAACAGGCTGCCAATGGGCTGGATCCACAGCTCAAGCATCTGTCATGCAGTGATCCACGATGCTCTGGAGAAAGGACGTGCTCCAGAACACATCCAGTTCATCAATGATATCATCGTCTGGGGTAAAACTGCTGAGGAAGTCTTTGAGAAAGGTAACAAAATCATTGACATTCTTCTGAATGCAGGTTTTGCCATCAAGCGAGACAAGGTGAAAGGACCTACCACAGAGATTCAGTTTCTGGGAGTGCGGTGGCAGGATGGATGCCGACACATTCCAGTGGATGTGGTAAATAGAGCCTCTACCATGGCAAATCCCACAAACAAGCAGGAGACCTTACATTTCTTGGGGATAGTGGGATTGTGGAGACTGTACATTCCTGGATACAGTCAGATTGTGAAACCTCTGTATGATGTGACTTGAAAGAGAAACAATTTCCACTGGGGACCTGAACAACAAGCTCTGGGGACGACGGAGATTGGAATCAATACGGCTGATCAATATGATCTAGTATTGTTCCTTTATTGCTTCAGCATTGTTCCGTTATAAAGCAAGCATAGTGCAAAGCAGACAGTAGAGCTGACAGGCTAGTAAGGAGTGCGCAGAAGAAGTGCGTATTAAGAAAAACTTTACAACTTATATAAGCTCGGGGGGCATTGCTGGCATGGCTTCATTGGCCCCTCACGAGTGACCACACACTGTACTAATGTGGATTATTGGTTAACACGCGGGATTGTTGATATACGTGTGTGTCCTGTCATTCCAAGATAACTCTCTATGTTTATGGCTACCAGTGCCCTGCTTTGGTTACACAGTGCGGGCACAGCACTGTTCTGCTATACTGCTAGCCACTTTCGCACTCATGCTGGGCACGGCCTACCACCATATCAGGCTCTAGGCCTACGCTGCCAGATTGCTCACACTGCCTGTCACAACCATTACCACAACAAGCAGCCTTTGACCAAATAAAGCAAGAGGTAGTTCAAGCAGTGGGTCTGGGACCTGTCCGAGATGGTCCAGACATTAAGAACATTTTGTACACGACTGCAAGTGACAATGGTCCAACCTGGTGCTTGTGGCAAAAAGCTCCAGGTGAGACACGTGGACGACCTCTTGGTTTCTGGAGTCGAGGTTACAGAGGTTCAGAGGCTAATTATACTCCAACAGAGAAATAAAATTCTAGCTGCCTATGAAGGAGTAAAAGCATCTTCTGAAGTGATTTGAACTGAATCACAACTTCTCTTAGCTCCCAGATTACCAGTTTTGAATTGGATGTTCAAAGGCAAGGGCTCCACACCACATCATGCCACAGACTCAACATGGTCTAAGTGGATAGCTCTGATAACACAGAGAGCTCTAATGGGAAATCTTGAAAGGGCTGGTCTAGTGGAGGTGATCTCAAGTTGGCCTGAAAGTACCAACTGTGCTAAACCTCCAGAGGAGAAAGTAACTCATGCTGAGGGAGCTCCTCCTTACAATGACCTTTCTGATGATGAAAAGAAATATGCTTTGTTCACAGACGGTTCCTGTCGTCTTGTTGGAAACAAGCGAAGGTGGAAGCCTGCAGTGTGGAGTCCAACACGCCGAGTTGCAGAGGCGAAGGATGGAGAAGGAGAATCCAGTCAGTTCACAGAGGTAAAAGCTGTCCAGCTAGCTCTCGACGTAGCTGAACGTGAGAGATGGCCAAAGCTTTATCTCTACACCGACTCATGGATGGTAGCCAATGCTCTATGGGGTTGGCTAAAGAACTGGAAGAAGAGTGATTGGCAGAGGAAAGGAAATCCCATCTGGGCAGCTGAACTGTGGCAGGACATTGCTGATCAAATCGAGAGAATTCCAGTGAAGGTGAGACACATCGATGCTCACATTCCTAAGAGCAAAGCTACTGAGGAACAGCAACACAACCATCAGGCAGATCTGGCTGCAAGAGTTTCTCAAGCAGATATGGACTCTGATCTTGATCTCGACTGGAAACACCGAGGTGAGATATTCTTAGCTCGGTGGGCTCATGATTCGTCAGGACATCAAGGCAGAGATGCAACATACCATGTGACAGATCCATAGGCATTTTCATGGATGCTATCACACAAGTCATCCATGACTGTGACATTTGTGCTGCTATTAAGCAGGCAAAACGACTTAAGCCCTTGTGGTATGGTGACAGATGGTCCAAGTACAAGTGTGGTGAAGCTTGGCAGATTGACTACATCACTCTACCACGTTCTTGTTTGGGTAAGCAATAAGTGCTTACTATGGTAGAGGCAAACACTGGATGGTTGGAAACTTATCCAGTTCCACATGCAACTGCACGCAACAGCATTCTGGGTCTGGAGAGACAAATCCTGTGGAGACACGGAACTCCAGAGAGGATTGAGTCAGACAACGGAACTCACTTCAAAAACAGCCTTGTAAAGAACTGGGCCAAAGACCATGGCATTGAGTGGATATTCCACATTCCCTACTATGCACCAGCTTCAGGGAAGATTGAACGCTACAACGGTTTGTTGAAGACCACTCTTAAAGTCATGGGGGGTGGATCTGTACACTGTATGTTCGTTTAAATTAGGTTCCTCACAACTTTGGGTGGAGAAGTTAATATTTAGTAGTCTATTAAGCCTGCACTCTGGTCTGTGTGCAGTGTCTTGTCATCCTCTGACAGACTCCTGCTGATTTACCTTGAGTTTAAGAGAAAGGTCTTTTGCAGCTGCTGCTTCGTTGTTTATACACATAGATAAGCGAAACTGTCTGGTTTTCCACTCTGCTTCGTCCAATCCCCGTTCAGACAATTCTTCCTTTGTCAAGACACTGCTTACTTTTAATCCCATCATTGTAGTCCCCTTTAGATACTGGAAAGTCACAATAAGGTCTCTTTGGAGCCTTCTCTTCTGCAGACTGAACAGCCCCAACTCTCTCAATCTGCCTCCACAGGAGAGCAGCTCCAGCCCTCTGCTCACCCTCATGGCCCTTCTCTGGACACCTTCCAGAACGTCCAGCACATCGTCCCTGTCACTGCTTCCCCCTCAGTGGGAGGACTTCTCACACTTCCCATGTGTTACAGGGTTCTCCAAACACCCTTCCCCCACCTCCATCAGTGGAGGTTTGATGGGGAAAGACAAAGGCACAAAATTATCTTCCCCTTCCCCTGTGGGACAGGTCAAAAGGCTCCATTCCTCCTGCAGGCAGATGAAGTCCCTTGGGGGATGCCTGTGCTCGGATTTGGAACTGTGGTGGGCTGGGCTCTTCATGCCCAGGCTATATTGGCACTGGACACATTCTCTAGGAAAGGCTTAAACAGAGTAACCAGAACGTGGCCTGGGCTCTTTCATTTGGAGCTCTGATTTTGGCTCTCAATTTTGGTGCTCATTTTGGACTGGCTCTGCTCTCGCTCTGGATTTGTGGCAGAATTGGAGAGAGCAGCACTGGGACCTGGCTTATCCCCAGACCTGCCTGCCCTGGGGTCCTGCTTCCTGCCTGCTGTAGAGCTGCAGCTGTTGGCTTGCACAGGCCAACACTGCGGCTGCTCTTGCACTGCTCAGGCAGTGCTACCCACAGGAGTTTTGCCTTGTGGCAGCTGTGTCCAAGGACACTTTGATTTTGGCAGGTCCCTTTTCCTTTGGATTTGTGCCACATTATCCACACATTGGATTATAAACCTGCAGTTCTGGAGCTTGCCACTGAAGAGAGACCTGGGGACCATCTCCAAGTTCCTGGCCTGTCCTGGCAAGTACAGCCTGCACTCTCAGCTTTCCCTAGGGTCAATCCTGGCTTGCCGTTGTTTATCAGTGGGGTGAAGCTATTTTGTGGCTTAGCCTTTTCCATTTTCTGAATTCTCTGAATTGTACTAAAGTTGCCCAGAAGCATCCTGGTAGAATTCACAACCAAACAGAACCTGTAAAGAATTTAATCAGTTTTGTAGACCATTTTGGGGCAGGGTTTGGGGAAAATAAAAATAACTATATTTTTGTAATCCCCACCTTGTTAATTTAATCCCAATCAAAACACCCTGCTCCAGTCCCTCCCATGGCAGATAGTCTCCATGAACTTCTCCAGCCTGAGTCCTTCCCACAGGCTGCAAGCTCTCCACGAGTTGCTCCAGTGTGGGTCCCTTCCACAGGGTATCACAGTATCACAGTATCACTTAGGTTGGAAAGGACCTCGAGGATCATCGAGTCCAATCTATGAACACAGACCCCATGACTAGACCATGGCACCAAGTGCCACGTGAAGAACTTCCTCCTCACCTTGAATCTAAACCTCCCCTGGTGCAGCTTGAGACTGTGTCCCCTTGTTCTGGTGCTGGTTGCCTGGGAGAAGAGGCCAACCCCTTCCTGGCTACAACCACCTTGCAGGTAGTTGTAGAGGGCAATGAGGTCACCCCGAGCCTCCTCTTCTCCAGGCTAAACAATCCCAGCTCCCTCAGCCTCTCCTCATAGGGCTTGTGTTCAAGGCCTCTCACCAGCTTTGTTGCCCTTCTCTGGACACGTTCAAGTGTTTCGATGTCCTTCTTAAACTGAGGGGCCCAGAACTGGACACAGTACTCAAGGTGCGGCCTAACCAAGGTGTAGTCCTTCAGGTACAGACTGCTCAGGTGTGGATTCCCTTCAGGATCATAAGTCCTGCTGGCAAACCTGCTCCAGTGGAGGCTTCTCTCTGTAGGTCCACAGGTCCTGCCAGGAGCCTGCTCCAATACAGGCTTCCCATGGAGTCACAGCCTCCTTTGGGCACATCCACCTGCTCTAGCACCAGGGTCCTCCATGAGTGACAGGTGGATATCTGCCCCACCATGGACACCAATGGGCTGCAGGGGGACAGTCTGTGCCACAGGGTCTTCACCTTGGGCTGCAGGGCAACCTCTGCTCTGGTGCCAGGAGCATTTCCTCTCTCTCCTTCCTCACAGAGCTTGGTGCCTACAGAGTTTTTTCTCTTAGACAGTCTCAAGGGCCTCCAGCATCTCAATCCACCCGCAAGTAGGCTGGGAGCCACAAGAAGTTGGGAGGAGATGCAGGCAGGACAGCTGTCTCCACATGGCCAGAGGGATATTCCATCCCATAGGTGTCATGCTCAGGATATAACCCAGGGGACAGCTGGAGAGGGTTGCTGCTCAGGAACTGAGTGGGCACTGGCCAGCAGGTGGTGAGCAGTTGCCACATGTGTCTTGTGCAGATTTGTCATGGGTTGAGGTGGTGCCTCTTTAAAAAAGCACAGAGTTGAGTCCTCTAGGATGGAGTGGAAAATTGTGCCTTTGTTATTCAATGGCAGGATTCTGCTCTCTCTTTACAGCTGGCAGCAAGGCCAACTCGCTCTTGTTCTGCTTCCTGCCAGCTCTTTGGAGGGAGTCCTTATCTCCTGCTAACATGAAGGGCAGACCTGCAGAGGCCTGACTAATTTTCTCCTGTGCAATTATGGCCTGCTTAGGCCAGGGAGACAATGAATGGGGGAGAAAAGGAGCAGCTGGGATTTGTGGTTCAGTCTGCTTGGGGGATGGGTTTTGTGCATTTTCATGCATTCTGTATTTTTTCCTGTCTATTTTTGAATACAGTTTCTGTACTTATCTCCAATTCCACAAGAGTGTCTTTGGTTTACTTCCATTGGGAGTAAAATTTTCTCTGTCCACTCTCTAAACTAAGACATTCTAATTAGATTTGCATCATCATCATCATCATCATCATTATTACATCTCCCTTTCATTTTCTGTCCTATTAAACTGTCTTTATTTCAGCACACAAATTTTACTTTTTCCCCTCTGCTGGGCTCTGGCACATGGAGGATGATGTTAGACCACTGTGCACTCTGTAAAGAGCTGGCTGCATCCAAAAGGGATTGTCTGAGGCAAGCACTAGCAGGTGGCCATTACTTGATAGCTCAGAAATAACAGCAGGATCAAGACAGCTTCTCCTGCGTTCATTGCTCCCAGCGTCCCTCAGATGGGAAGGGTGAGACAGGAGCTCACTGCTGAATTTTGAATACAACCAGTTTACTATAAAATAAAGGTAAAGAGTGCTGGGCACAGAGCAGATTCGCTAAGAGCCGTAACCGCAGGAGTTGAGCAGCTACAGACGTCACACACACATCTCCATACACATCTCCAAAGAGCCCTCTGCACGCTCCCACCCCCCTCCATCAGGGCTGGGACAAAACTTGCACTCTTGACCTGGCCAGACTTCAGACATCTCCAGGCCTCACCTTGCTCTCCCAATACACCTCCCACACAACACAGACTACAAGCAGCCAATCAGCTTAAAGATCGAACCCCACGGTTCCCAGCAATTCCCCTTGCCAAAGCCAAATATCTCAATTTCTCACAGGAAGCATCCATGAGAAGTGTTTCTATATCAGCATCTCATCAAAGAGCTTCTCCATACCAAGTGCTGGCAGGAAATGTGTTCTGGAAATGGCTGCACCAATCTGTGTTTACACTGAGGCAGAAGAAAGATCATTATTGCTGGTCCATATTCATGGCCTATGAAATCATTATTATTATGATGGGGTTATGAGAGGGGGTCTGTGCCCTCTGTGTGATTGTGGGGGGCATCTCTGGAGTTGTGGGTAGGCTGTGGGTAATTGTGGAGGGTCTGTGGGGTGAGGGGGTGGACTGGGGAGTTATCACAGTATCACAGTATAACCAAGGTTGGAAGAGACCTCAAAGATCATTGAGTCCAACCTGTCACCACAGACCTCATGACTAGACCATGGCACCAAGGGCCACATCCAATCCCCTCTTCAACACCTCCAGGGATGGTGACTCCACCACCTCCCTGGACAGCACATTCCAATGGCTAACGACTGTGGTCCGTATGGTTGTGGGAGGGGCTATGGGGTTGCGGGCTTGCGGGGGTGGGAGGTGTGCAGGGCTGGAGGATGTTGCCTGTGCTGTCACGGGAGAGTTCTGCGCAGCTATGGAGCAGGGCTGTGGGGTTGGGGATGGTCTGTTGGGCTGGGGAGGGTCCTTGGTTTCAGGTGGGGTGCCTGTGGGGCTATGGTAGGGTCTGTAGAGTTATGGGGACCTATCTGTGGGGTCGGGGGTGGTCTGTGGTGTTGGGGGGGGGAGGGGGGGGAAGGGGTCCGTGGGCTTGTGGGGTTCATTGTTCTGCTTTACTGCTAAATCCAGCTGCTAGGGGCAGTGCCAGGCCCTCTCTGGCTGCTGCTCTGTTAGAACATGGAGCCCCCCCCAAGCCCTCTGCCCCCATGCGCTGCTTCACAGAAGGCTCCAGAGTCCCTCTGGAGGGTTCTTCCCGACGGCCGTGGGAGAGCAGAGCGCAGTGGGATGGAGTCCCCGGCCCAGCCCCGCCCACTGCAGGGAAGGCTCTCTGCCGAGCGGCAGTGGAAGTCCCGCCCATGACTGGGCAGCGATAACCAATCAGAGCCACACCCCCCACTCCCCCGAGGCAAAACGAGGAACAGCCACATGCGGCCGCGGCTGCCAGCAGCAGCTGCAGAGCGCTGTGGAAGCTCCTGGGGGTGCTCAGTGCTTGCTGGAATTAGTGTTGGACAAACAGACCTTCGCCACCCTCCTGTGTAAGATCCTCCTAGAGAAGCTGTTGGCTTTTGAGCTGGATGAAGCATGAGGTGGTCATCAACCAACTGCACATCAGCAAGTTGTCAGTGACACCAAAGTGGAAGGAGCAGCTGTGGTACCACCCAGGGTCCTGCTGCCACCCAGAGAAATGTCATAAGGCCAGAGAAGTGCACCAAGAGGAACCTCATGGGGTTCTACCAGGGCAAGTGCAAAGTCTGCCCCTGGGGTGGGACAGCCCCCAGCATCAGCACACAATGGCTCTGTAGAAAAGGCCTTGCTGAACACCAAGTTGACCATGAAGCTTGAACCCTTGTGGCAAAGGCAGGTCATGATGGAGGGTGATGTTCCTTCACTTCTGTGATGGTGAGGTCACATCTGGAGGCTGAGCCCATTGCTGGGCTTCAAGCCCATGATGCTTTGCTCCAGCCAACACTTTCCTTTGGAAGCTGGAAGGACATAAGCATGGGATGGAAGAGCAGCAGCAGATTCAACCCCACTCAACCCAGGATGCTTGGGTTTTGGTTTCCATCATCATGGACCTGTCCTTGATAAGCCAGATCCATTGGGATCTGGTGAGATTAACCTGACCAACTGGGACAACTGAGTCTTCACCAACAAGCTGGTCAGACCTCTGTGGAGAACTTGAAAACAGACTTAGGGAGATGCCACCAAGATGATGAAGACAGTGAAACATCTCTTCTAGGAGAGGCGGGTTGGCCTTGGCCTTTCCTGTTCCTGACCACCCATGGAGGCCAGTGTGGGAAGCTCAGGCCTTCAACTCCTCCACCACCATCTCTCTGAAGACTGCATGAGCCCCATGGTAGCCCCTGGGAACCTATGGCACCATCCAGGTGCCCTCCACCACGATTTTGGGAACGACATGAAACTAAGATGGGACCAAATGATGTTTAATGGTGCAGCAAGGGTGAGGAGGGACCAGGTAGGACAGAAACCATCAATGATGGGCAGAGGGATGCACAGAAGCAGCTCTTGAGCAACACTGGGGTGGTAGAGAAGCTCCAGCTCCAGTTGGACAACTCAGGACAGGGGCAACAGTGCTGGGGCCGTGGCCATGGGTGTGCTCTTCAGCTTCTTGCTGTGGCTTGGCAGGGTTGAAGGGATGAGGACACTTGAGGTCTCCCAGTGGTCACTGGTGGGTCCAGGTGAGAGCTTCTCACCCAGGTTCAGGAAGAAGAGAAGGATTTGGGGGGTTTGGAGGCTCAAGCTGTTCCAGGAGCCCACATGCAGCTCATGTGTGGATGGTGGGATGTGGGGTAGATGTTTCCTCTCTGTCCACCAGTGAGGACAGGGTGAGAAGGAGACTAATGGCTGCCTTGGGCTGGTCTCTCCTGGCCATATGCAGGGAGATGGATCTGGCTGGTCCTGGCAGCTGTCCTCCAGACAGAGAGGATGTTCTTGACACAAATGTCTTGGCCCAGGGCATTCGTGAGGGTGTCCACAAAGTCATCAGAGACCTGATTGTCCTCCAGGAACCACCTGAAGGCATACTTCAACCTGGGGGTGAGACAGAGCAGGGGATGAGTGAGTCAAGGTGGGATGGATGTCCCATCATGCCCAGCCATCAGCCATAGCCAGTGTCAGCTCTTAGCTCTCTTGGTCAAGGCTGCTAGTCAATGGTGGCCAACATTGCTGGTCAGTGGTGGCCAAGATTGCTGATAAATGTTGGCCAAGATTTCTAGCCAGTGGTGGCTCTCAGTGCTGGCCAACATTGCTGGTCAATGGTGGCTCTCAGTAGTGCCTCTCAATAGTGGCCAGCACTACTGGCCACTGGTGGCTCTCAGTGGTGGCCATGGCTGATAGGCAGTAGTAGCCAACATTGCTGATCAGTGGTGGCTCTCCCAGGTGGCCAAGGTTGCTGGTCAAGGATGGCCACCACCTTGTGCTAGAGGCCACCCTGAGGTACCTCCAGTGGCATCAGAAGCCAACAAGGCAGCTGATACTTGGAGAAAGGAAAAACCTCTTCCCATCAGGGGTGATGCTACCATGGGACAGGCCCTTCCAAGATGAGCATCTCCAAAGATGTAGATCCACCAACAATGAACCAGATGAGGCCTTGAGGCCTTCTGCCTGGAGCAGAACCCTGAGCAGAGAACTCCAGAGGCCTCTCCCTAACCATATTCTCCTGAAATGCTCTGACTTCTGCCAGTGCTCTGACAGTCCTACGATATGACCTGGACTTACTCATGTTCAGGCTGCAGATTGGACAGTGCCACCATGATCATCTCATGCAGCTCAATGAGGAAGAGGTCAAGGTTGGTGTTGGACAAAGCCAAGGCCAGGTCCTTCACCTCTTTTGCATCCAGCTGACCTTGGAACTCCTCAGGGACCAGGTAGAAGGGATCCTGCAAAGACCAAGCAGCTTCATCATCAAGGACACCCCAGCACACCCCACCCAGATGGCTCCAGAGGTCACATCTGGTGGATGGAGAACCACAACCCTTGGTCTTTGATCCTCTTATCTGGGCCACCAGAGAGCTTCAAAGGCAGAAGCCAGGCATGAAAGTACCCAGGGAAGTGAATTCTCATTTGACTCAGGGAAGGGATGAGAAGAGGACATCGCAGTGCCACCTGGTTGTGATGTCCTATTTCCTTTCTCCTCTGGGCTGCCCAATCTCCTACCTCCTCTCCCCCTCCTTCATCTGCCTCACCTGGTTCATCTGCACCAACAGCATGGACTTGCGAGCTGCCAGGACCTTCCACAGAGACAAGATGTGCTTCAGCTGGGTGTTGGGCACCACCTGAGGAAGAGGGACAGAGAAGGACCTTAACTCCTGGAGGAGGACATGTTGGGCCACCAGCATCTCCTGATAACTGCACCTTGACTGTTCAGTTCAAACATCCAGGTTAGCACATCTACAAACCATCACCAATGTCCCCCATGGAGGTATCCCAGGCCATCTTCTGTGCCCAAGGTGTTCCCAGAGGTGGATATGGCATGAAGACCTGCCAACATCTAGCCAAGCTTTTGAACCCTCTCAGGTGTCCAGGATCTTTTTGCTCTGAGCAGGAGACCCCCAACTCCCCATGGACTTGGGGACCTTGGAGCATGAGAAGGTGGTGGAAGCCATGGGAGATGAAAAGCTTTGCCCAGAGAGGCAATAGGGTGATGAAGGCATGAAGGTCCTGCTTCCCACCCCACCTGTTGCCCCTTGCCCACCGGCAGGTCCTGGAACTGCTTGGCATCGGTGTCCATCCTCAGCTCCCGACGGACGTAGTTGGGCAGTGGCTGCTCTGGGTCACCACCTGTCACAGCCAGGAACTCAGCAGCCACCTTCAAGGTGGCCAAGGCCTTGGAGAGGGCATTGACCGAACGAGCTTCTTCCATGATGCGCTTCTGCTGGTTGATGCTGAGCGGCTCCTGGCATGAGAATATCAATGTTGGGACCCAACAAGGCCTGGGAGCGCCACAGCATGATGTCCTGCCAGAGTCCTTGTCCCCCTGGAGCAGGAGAACTGGGTCCTACTACGTCTCCAACCCTCTACTTGAGTTGGGCTTTCGGATGTTCCTGCATGGCAGCCTGGTCTCCAAGGCCCCATTGTGTCATGGGATGTGAGGGGAGACCTCAGGGTCGGATGGAGAAGACCAGTGGCTTGCTTCTTACCTGGGGCAGCTGGTCCTTGATTTTCATCTTGGTGTCCTGGAGGGTCCTCACATTGTTGAGGTCAACAGATGGAGCTGTCTGGAAAGGTTTTGAGACAGATGGTCATGAACCTGCCTGGGGTCACTTAACTGGGGCCAGCAGAGAAGCTCAGCTGGGCAGGTGTGGGTCCATGGGATGGCCCCAACGGTTCTGCAGGAAGTAGTTGATGGCATCCTGAGTATCCTGTGGGGCTGTGGAAGTCAGGGGAGGTCCCTGATGGCTGAGGTAGACATCTCCATGGAGACATCTTGCCTCTCCAGCAAGATGGTGGAGAAAGTCCTCTTGGAAACCATTTTGAAGACCAAAAGGGTCCAGCATGGGCTGATCTCCACCTTTAGGAGAACATGGACACCTGCTGGTGCAGGACAGCCTGGTTCTGGTGTCCTCATGTTCCCCTTTTTCATCATCTCCAGGCTTTAGTTTCAAAGGATGGAGACCAACAGCCCAGCCCAGTGCTCCAATAAGGTGGCTCAGAGTTGCACTTTGGACCCTCTTGAAGTTCTTGGAATAACTGCCAGCTCCTCAAAGAAACCAGGCAGACAGCTCCTTTCCAGAAGACAGGGATGGAGGTCCTCACCTTCCCTCTCTGGCCATCATTTCATGGCCAGAGAAGTGGTTTTCTGACTACAGAAGTCCTTCAAAACCCAAGGAGCAGAGACAGATGTAGAACAGGCATCTGTCAATGATTTTGCTTGAGTCTGATGGCTCCAGAGGAAGCTAGAAACAGACCTCAAGGCCACTTCTGGCCTGGGACAACCCAACTTGGCCACTGCTGAGCTCACCTGGCTCTTGATGATGGGCTTCCCGCTGATGAAGCGTCGAACCACTTGGCGCTGCAGCAGCTGGAAGTCAAAGTAGGTTGTCTTGGTGCCATCCTCCTCTATCTCATACTGCAGGTTGGCCAGGGCCATGGTCAGCAGGTCACTCTTGGTGATGGCCAACACAGAGGAGGGCTTCACTTCTTCTGCTGAGATGGACCTGGGAGGGAGAAGGTTGCTCTGTGTGGTTGCAGCACCTCTCACCTGATCCTTCTCTGCCATCAAGGACCTGCTCTACTGAACACCAAGCCACCAAGACATTCCAACATCACCATCTGGCCACCACAAGTCCCCTTCAGGTTGAACACCAGCTCTGGAAACCTCTCCTGGTGAGGGGAAGAGGTGGACAAGACACCAGCTGAGCAGATGAGGACCTACCGTTGCCTCTCCCTGGTGACCCGCGCGGCTGTGTCCACACAGCTGTTCTGCAGCTGAATGAGGAATGTGGTCACCAAGTGGCTGATGGAGAATTGGGTGGGGAGGAGGCTCAGGATGGTGGTGGTGCTGGTGTTGATCTCATGTGGCGAGAGGTCTGGCTTCACAGTGATGCCTGGAAGAGGGTGGGAAAGGTCTTCTCCTCACTATGGATCCATGAGGAAGTTCTCCCTATGTGGTGGTTGATAGCCTAAAACTACCATGCTGCCCTGAGGGTGGCCACGTACCTGAGCTGGGCGGGTTCATCTTGATGTTGCTCCAGACTTTCTGGATGGTCTCTATGGCCCTGCTGAATGCCCAGCATTGGTCCTCTGTGGACACAGAGAGAGGAGAAAGGAGCCCCACCAAGGAGCCATGTCAGGTCTAAGGATGACTTCTGACAGACACAGTACTGCAGGTATCACCTTGGGTTTCAGGACCATGTGTGACATCAGCAGACACCATGACTCTCAATGGGCTGCTCCTGGGCTGGCTCCACCACACAAACTACTGCAGCAGCTTCTCAGTGGAGCACCTGGGTGCTGTCCAACACCCACATCCCAGCCATGGTGGCATCCCATAACACACCTGAAAGTTCAGGTTGCTGCAGGAACTGCTGGACTGTGTAGTCTTCTCCTATGTGGCTGCTCTGGAAGAAGTGGATCAGGGCGTTCTGCAGGCGCAAGACATCAGGCAGATGTTGAACGTGTTGGATGTTCTCAAGCTGGAAGGCAATATCCAGAGTGACTCAAGAGACAAGGACCCCACCTGGAGGAGGACCTCATCTTGCTTGGATGCTCCCAAGAAATGTGGAGTGGGGTGGATAATAGTTGTCCCAGTGCCACATGGACATCACCCAGACTGACTCTATCACGTTTTAGAGGGGAGGAGATGTTCCCACAGCCAACCTTGGAGAGGAGCTCCAGCAGGATGGGGTAAGGATTTCCAGTGCCTCCTCCATCTTCCTGCAGCAGGAAATGCATCAGGGTCTGGATGGTCATCTTCTGTTCAAACCTCCACATGCAGGCCTGGTTGATCAACCCCTCAGTTGGGAGGTCTTGGAAAGGTGGTGTCTGGCCATAAGCTATTTTCAGGAGAAGGCTGGAGCCATGGGGACCTTCACTCATCCTCTGCTCCTTGACAGAATTCAGGAGCTGCTCCAGTTCCTGCAAGAATGACCCAATGGTCATTAGAGGCCACCCCTTGTCACCCAAGCAGCCGGGGCATTCATGAGGTCTTAGGGTAAAGATGAGCAACTAAGGCTCTGGAGAAGTTGGGGGCATGAGGAGAACTTGCCACCAAGGAGACAAGAACAGAACCACCCAAGGAGAAACCCACAGGTGGTATTCTCCAAGGGGGATCTGAATTGGCTTCTAAAGCCTCCAAGAAGCCAGTTCTCTGCAGGAGACCACACCAGGATGAAGTCTCAGCTCAAAACCGAGGGCACAAATCTCTTCTCTTCCAGGTGGGAACACCCAGAGCTCAGCAGATGTATCTGGACATGGACATAACCACCAGCAAAGGTTGGTCTACCTGGAAGAAGGGCTGAGCCAGAGCTTTGAAGGACATCTCCCATTCTTCTCGGTCCCTTTTTTCAAGCAGGATGTTCAGGGCTACACTGCTCTCTGCAGAAGACACAAAGGAGGACTCTGTAGAGCTCATGTTCTGACCAGAGCTTCCTTTGACTTCTTGACAGGGAGGAGTAAGAGGATGTAGAAAGAGGACCCAAGAGCAGAAGGGATGCCACAGATTGAGCCAACTGTCTCCCAAATTGCTTGTGCCCTCAAGCTGGTCTGGCCTAAGTGCTCAGGGTCCTCATGGTCCTGCTGGTGACCTCCTAGAACTTCCCAGCAGCTCTCTACCTCTTTGGTCACCATTCTCTACCTGCTGGGTTGTCTTTTCACCAGTTGCCCAGGGTGGGGACTGTCCTAGTGTTACGCTTTGAAGGTGGAACTTTAGCCTGGTTCCTAACTGCAGAGACTTAGAGTGAAACAAAGGTAAATGAATCCCCATTGGGTAGGGAATAATAACAAACAACTGCTAGGTGCAGATCCTTGCAGGCGTTTGTTGAGCAGCTTCTGCTGCTTGCACACAGAGCTCCTCCTCCTTTCCTCCTTCTGTGGCTCCTGCTTGCAGCTCCTCTCTCTCCCATGGCCTCGCCAGGACAATCACTGCTTTGACTGCTGAGGTACTGGGAAGGAGGGAGGGAGTGGGGGTGGAGGTGAAAGGTTCCCCTGGACCATCCGGGGCGGGCTGGGATTTTCTGTGTACTTTATAACTTGTAACTCTATATAACAATGTACCTCTGCTGTGGTTTGTACATATCCATTGCATTTCATACCTCTAGACTTTGGGTTGCTTGTAAATAGAGCTTCAGCTGCTTCCAACCCAACTGAACTGCTCTGGTGATTGATCCTGGGGCTAGTTCCCAAAATCTATTGGGGGGTAATTTAAACCCACCACACCTAGGAAGGAGGAGGCCATGACCCTGCTCTTGGCTGAGGCCCAGCCACCATGAGCCTGCTGGTATCACAGTATCACAGTATACCCAAGGTTGGAAGAGACCTCAAAGGTCACCAAGTCCAACCTATCAACACAGACCTCATGAATAGACCATGGCACCAAGTGCCACGTCCAATCCCCTCTTGAACACCTCCAGGGGTGGTGACTCCACCACCTCCCTGGGCAGCACATCACAATGGTGAACGACTCAGTGAAGAACTTTCTCCTCATCTCGAGCCTAAACCTCCCCTGGCGCAGCTTGAGACTGTGTCCTCCTATTCTGGTGCTGGTTGCTTGAGAGAAGAGACCAACTCTTTCCTGGCTACAACCACCTTTCAGGGAGTTGTAGACAGTACTAAGGTCTCCCCTGAGCCTCCTCTTCTCCAGGCTAAGCAACCCCAGCTCCCTCAGCCTCTCCTCATAGGGCTTGTGTTCAAGGCCTCTCCCCAGCCTTGTTGCCCTTCTCTGGACACGTTCAAGTGTCTCAATGTCCTTCTTAAACTGAGGGGCCCAGAACTGGACACAGGACTCAAGGTGTGGCCTAAGCAGTGCAGAGTACAGGGGCACAATGACTTCCCTGCTCCTGCTGGCTACGCTATTCCTGATGCAGGCCAGGATGCCATTGGCCTGCTTGGCCACCTGGGCGCACTGCAGGCTCATGTTCAGCCAGATGTCAACCAGTACCCCCAGGTCCCTCTCTGTCTGGGAGCTCTCCAGCCACTCTGACTCCAGCCTGTAGCATTGCCTGGCATTGTTGTGGCCAAAGTGCAGCACCGGGCACTTGGATGTGTTGAATGCCATCCTGTTGGACTCTGCCCATTTGCCCAGCCTGTCAAAGTCCCTCTGTAGAGCTCTCCTACCCTCTAACAGATCAACATCTGCTCCCAACTTGGGGTCATCTGCAAACTTGCTGATGACTCAACCCCCTCATCCAGATCATCAATGAAAATGTTAAAGAGCATGGGGCCCAGCACTGATCCCTGGGGGACACCACTAGTGACTGGCCACCAGCTGGATGTAGCACCATTTACCATCACACTCTGGGCTTGGCCCTCCAGCCAGTTCCTAACCCAGCACAGAGTGTTGCTGTCCAAGCCATGGGCTGACAGCTTAGTGTGGTGGTTTAGGCTGGGGGCTGGCCCGGATGCCACTGCACAGAACACACCTGGGAGGTCCCAAGGGGTGGGCCCAGCCCAGGGGGTGGTCACAGGAAACCAGGTATTTCATTCCCATAATGCCCTGCTCCCCCATAAAATATCCATGTGGGGTCTTCACTTCCTCTTTTGTCCCCAGCTGCTGCCTAGGTAAAATGGCGTGAGCCACCTCCCTTGGGCCTGCCCAGGCCCAAGGCTGGGTTGGGGGGGAGGAAAGAGCCCTGGGGGTTTGGGTGTACCTCAGGTGGGTATGGGATGTTTTTGGGTATGTTGTGGGGT
Organism: Melanerpes aurifrons; assembly: GCA_011125475.1. Classification (NCBI taxonomy): domain Eukaryota; kingdom Metazoa; phylum Chordata; class Aves; order Piciformes; family Picidae; genus Melanerpes; species Melanerpes aurifrons. The sequence continues at coordinate 570,994 of WWNC01000139.1, read as the reverse complement.
TTCTCTCTTTTGTCACAGTGCTTGTGGTTCTCTGTAAAGCTTTCATTGTTGTTTGTTGTTAAATTGTTTCTCTTTTTAAACTTTCCATCACTTTTGCAATCTGTTTGTCTGAGTTGTTATTTCTGCCCGTGGTGGGGAGAGGATTTGCCCCAACCCATTACACTTAGCCAGCAGTTTGCTATGGGGGACAGTGTCAAAGGCCTAGGTGACCTCCTAGAACTTCCCAGCGTCTCCCTACCTGTTGGGTCATTATTCTCTACCTGCTGTCTTCTCACCAGTTTCCCAGGATGGAGACTGTCCCACTCTCCATGGAAGGAGGAAGCCATGACGCTGGTCTTGGTAAGAAGCCAACCACCATGAACCTGCTGGTTCCTCCCTGAGCATCTCCCTACCTGCTGGCTTGTGCTTGCTGAGCTGCTGCAGAAAGAGGTGGACAATCAACACAGTATCCTCTGTGTTCCTGCTGAGAGCTTCTGCCAGGCACTCCATGTCCTTCTGAAGATGGCCCCAGAAGAAGGCCTCCACATCCTCTGGTTTCTCCTTCATCAGGTCTAGAACTGCCTGGAAGATGTGACAGGCTCCACCATGAAGCTCTCCAGAATGCCTCCCTCCAAGCACAGCTGAAGTCTCCCCATGGCCTGCTGTTGGTTGCTCACCTGTCTGTCAGTGGATGTCCCCAGCAGAAGGGTGGAGTGGAGCAGAGCTCGTGCAAGCCCGACACAGGCAGGTGACAGGGACCTCTCCAGATCATTTCTCCTCGTGCTGGGGCTCGCCAGGATGTAGCCCTTCTCCGTCTGATCTCCAGTGCTGCAGACCGAAGGAGCCATCACCCACTGCCTCTTTGGCTAGGCCCCACAGGACGTAGAGACCTTTGCTTGGGCCAGCCTCAGGTCCTCTACTGGAGGGTTGGGTGAATGGGTGAAGACCTCTGGGACAATTGACTTACATCATCTTCTCCTCAAAGCCTTCTGCAGGATTGTGCCTGATGCCCCCAACAGCAGCTCCACACTTGCATCGCTTCACTTCCGTGGGACGCCCACACTGCAGGTGGACAGAAGAAGGTGGAGTGAGAGAGAAGCTTGGATGCCCAGCCAGGTGCTGGAGGCATCCAGCAAAAGCTGAGGGCACCTATGGAGTTTCCACATCCTCCACTTAGCTTTCTGTCCTGGAAGAGGCATTAACAAACCAGCTGAACCTGTTTGGCCACTGCCCTCTCACCTCCCTCCCCCACGCAGGGTCCAGGGTGTCCTGGAGGAGCCAACAGGCAGGTGCTGCTCAGGCTGCCTGGGGGAGTACAACCTGAGCCCTGATATCTATTAAATCATGCTCAGATTTCATCATATTTCTGGCTTGTAATTTTGATCATAAACTACAACACTTCCTACGTGGGGTCACTGTAATGGCCAACAAGAAGACAGGAGGAGATGGAAACATCTCCAGACCAACCAGGTCCTTCTTACAGCCAGCAGCATGTGGGTAGGCATCAGCTTGGGGTTGAGACTAACCAAACCTGGAATCACCTGCTTGGCTCTACTGCTGCCATGAAGGGACACAAATCCCAGCTCCATTTAGGTCAGTGCCTCACTGGGAGAAGAACCCAAATGGCTTGGAGAAGAGCCCACCTGGCTTGGAGAAGAACCTACTTGTTTGCAGAAGAACCTACCTAGCTTGGAGGATGACCCAGCTGGCTTAGGGGAGAATGTAGCTGTCTTGGAGAAAAACTCAGCTGGCTTGAAGAGGATCTCAGCTGGCTTGAAGAGGAGCACAGCTGGTTTGGAAGAGAACCCAACTAGTTTAGAGGAGAACCCACCTAGTTTAGAGGAGAACCCAAGTGGCTTTGAAGCCTTGCAGCTGCTCTTGCACCTGAAGGACCCTCTGGGAGTCAAAAGAAGACCTGAGCAGCTCATTCCAAGATTGGTGGAGATTGCAGAGATGCAATAAGAAGCAAGAGACAGAGCTACAAAGCTCCCCCCCCCAGAGACACTTACCTTGGTGACAACCCAGAAGGAGCCACACCGACAAGCTAGGTGTGCAAGAGGACATGGTTAGTCAGTCATCTCCCACCACTGCCTCCAGGATGGGAATGTGGCCAGCTCACCAAGAAGGTGCCAGGCCTGACTCCCACCTCCTGCCTTTCAGCCCCACCATGTGCCTCCCACAGACCAAAGGGGCCCAAAGTTGCTCCAGCAAGGTAGAGATCATGGATGACTCAGCTGAAGGGGAGAGATGGCCCTCAGAAGTCTTTCATCCCTTCCCTCCATCCCATGCTCCATCTCAAGTAGCTTCTGGTGGATCCTCGGCGTGCACCAGAGCAAGGAGGCCCCCCAGTACTTACTCCAGATCTTGTCTGTAGCACCAATTTTCCAGTTCTTCTCATCAAAGAGAAGGTCTCCAGGCATGGTGGGAAGGTAGGACGCCTTGGAAAGGAAAGTGAGAGGTGGAGTAACCATCTGCCAAGCTCTTTCCCACCTAGTTGAGGAACAATTCTGCTTCTCAAGCAATAAGAGGGAAGAAGAGTTCTCCTTGATGGCCACTGTCATCAGGGAGAAACTTCTGGTGAAGGAATGAGGACTAAGTGAGGTCCATCAGACTGGGAGATGTCAAGCTGGAGTGACCAGGCATGAGCAAAGTCTCCCAGAGAACCAATTATTGATGAATTTTGACTGTGGGCCTCAAGTGCTGTGGGCCAGAAGTTGCCTTGATGGGAAGACCTAGAGGTGGCTGATGTCTCCATTCCAAGAGAAGCAGCAGGACCTCCTGGTTGGCTCCACAAGTAGCAGGAACAAGTCCTGCATAGACAGGCCCCTGGGGAAGCCCAGCTCAGGAATGAGCATCTCCACCACCATCTGAGTGGTGAAAGACCTTTGGTAGAAGAAGGCTGCTCAAACTGGGCTTGAAACAACCTAATCTTCACCAACTAAGCTCTACTAGGCCCCCAGCTCCCCTTCAGCAGAGAGATGGACATCTCCCATGGACCATCCAGCCCATCCCCATTTGAAGTAGAACAGGATGGAAGGTCACAGTTGCTTCCCAGCTCAAGGAAGTAGAGGAACAACAACCCACAAAGCAACGAGCTGACCAGCACACAACCTGTCTGCTGGGACACCTTGGGCCAGAACAGTGGCCTGGGGAGATCTGTGTCCCTCAACCTCATAACTCACCTTCACCACATCAGGCTTGAAGCAGATGTTCTTCAGGAGGTAAGTGATGGGGCTGGAGGACAAGGCCAGGGTGAGTGCGGTGTGGAAGACCACCTCCAGCAGGCCTGGGTCTTCTTTGTCACCCAGCGCATCCATGATCTTCTTCAGTTTGTCTTCCAGCAGCTCCTCTGGGACTGGTGGCAGCTGGAGGATGTTCTCCATTTGTCTCATGACAGCCTAGAGAGGTTGAACCAGACACAAGGGAAGGCAACCAACAAGTGAACTCCCCAGGAAGGGTCTTCTGACTTCACCACTGAGGTTCAGGGGTCATGAGAATCCTCATTTGTGTCTCCTGGCAGCAGGAAGCCCCCACAGCTTTTCACCAACACAGATGGAGACCTCCTGCTTCCAGGAAGGTGCAGACCAACAAATAGTTCCAGAGCAACCAACAGTCCCAGAGCAACCAACTGTTCCAGACCAAGCAGTGGTTCCAAACCAAGCAACGCTCCCAAATCCCCCAATGCTCTCAGATCAATGAATGGTTCCAGGCCAACCCCCAAGGAATCCTCCACAGATACTCACTGCCAAGCTCTGGTTTTCTGGGGACTCTTTGTTCTTCAGCAGGTTTTGCACTCTGTCCAGCACCGAGAACATCAGCATGGTGTTTGACCAGGCACTTCTGTCCTGAAAGCCACAGAGGGACATTGTCTCCCTCATGCACAAGTGAAAGGGCTCGAAGAGGAGGCTGGCATCACCCTTTGAGGACCCACCTCAGCTCTTCTTTAGCTCAGCCCACCTCACAACAACTCACCTGGGAAATGTCCACCCCTTGGGGTAAAATCCACTTCTCCACCTGAAGGATCTTCCACATGGAGGTGAGTCCATAGATGTCACAGAGGTTTCTGATGAGGAACACCTGAGGCCATGGAGTTGGAGCCTTAGCAACCAGCTTCTTCATAGCATCCACCAGGTCTTGGTCTTTCTGCTTCTCCTGGGCAGAGGGTGAGCTGGGATCTGCAGTGGGGTAGGAGGTTTCTCAGGCTCCACAGGTGGCACCTCACAGGTGTCCTTCACCAACAGCTTTTAAGGCTGCAGGAGGACCATATTTGGTTTGGCTGAGCTGAAGTTAATTCTCCTCACAGCATCCTTCTAGTGCTGTGTTTTGCAGCAGCAGTTGATAACACAGCAGTGCTTTGGCTACTGCTGAATAAGTCTACAGGCTGTGTCCTTTCAACATTTCCCTGCCCCAAGAGTACACTGAGGGGTGGGCAAGATCTTGTGAGGGGACAAGGCTGAGCCAGCTGACCCAGACTGGCCAAAGGGGTGTTCCATGCCATGTGAGGTCAGCTCAGATATGAGAATGAAGTGAAAGAAGGAAGGGGGGATTGGTCCATGGTGTTTGTCCTTCTAAGGAACCACCAAGCTTGGAGAGCCATGCTGCCTGAGACCAACCATGGTCCTGCTGGTGGGAATTAGAGACCAACATCTCTCTCTCTCTGCTTTCACTTCCACACAGCTTGTTGCCTTTGTTCATTATTGTTATTAAATTGCTTCTATCTTATTCCTGGCTTTTGTTATATTTTTTCCCCTCTCACCTGGGAGAGGGAGTGATAGAGCAGCTTTGATGGGCATCTGGCCTCCAGGCCAGGGCCAAAACACCACAAGAACGTAGGATGTAGTAGTACCTAGGTTGCAGTAGGACCTAGGCTGTAATAGGACCTAGGTTGCAGTAGGATCTAGGTTGCAGTAGGACCTAGGCTGCAGCAGGATCTAGGTTGTGACAGGACTTAGGCTGTAGTAGGATCTAGACTGTAGAAGGGCCTAGGCTGAAGTAGAACCTAGGTTGTAGTAGCACCTAGGTTGTAGCAGGACTTCAAAGGCCCTCCAGTTCTCCACAGCCTCCCTGAGGACTTGGAGACCTTCAGTCTGGAGACCAAAGAGCTGGGAAGTTTCTCCAACCCAAATTCCATTTTCATGGAAATTCCTTTTTTTTGTTCCAGCAGAACCCTCCAGGTTGAACCTTGTTTTTGTGGTGGGACTTGCCCAAGACCTTCTGGTGTGAGCCCAGGCTGAAGGACTCACTGGAGAGCAGCTGCCTGCCCAGTGTGGTGGCCACGTGGCTGATGGAGAGGCGCAGTTGGGCAATGGACTGGAGGGTGTTAATCCTGGAGACCTCGGCTTGGCAGAAGGTGGAGAGGTCCATGGTGGAGAGGCAGCTCTGGGCAAGCTCTCTGACACCTTCTTCATCAGAAGGATGCATAAAATCCTGTTCAAAGAGGCAGCTTTAAGAGCATGAAGGTGGGTTCTGACCTTGGATCACAAGATCACAGTGTATCAGAGGCTGGAAGGGACCTCCAGAGATCATCCAGTCCAACTCCCCTGCCAAATCAGGATCACTTAGGGTAGTCTGCACAGGAATGCATCCAGGTGGGTCTTGAAAGTCTCCAGAGAAGGAAACTCCACAACCTCCCATGGCAGCCTGCTCCAGGGCTCTGTCACCCTGTGACCGTTTGAGGCTGTCCCCTTTAAGAAAGGGAATATTGTGGTCGGATGTTTGTAAACGAAAGACGGATCTAAACTAATTTCATTGGTAGATTGGGAGAAAGCACCTTCTGAACTGGGAGTGCAGCAGAGTATCCTGGGCATTCCTGCACTTTCCTGGTCAGTCTTGCTTTTCACCCTTTGCAGCTCACAGCGTTCTGGGCTTTTGGCCAAGGCCTGACCTTGAAACTGATAAACTGCAAGGCCTGTATTAACTGCCTTCCAATTAACACATAACTGCTTTTCATTTTTTTGTCTTTTCTCTCTTTCTAACCCTCTCTGGGGAAAGGGGGAGAGAAGGGGGAGCAGAGGTGGGGGAACCCCCTCAGCAGAGGGGTGAACTCTCATTTCTGTGCTACTTTATTGTATATTTTTGTATATATTGTAAATTCTGTATATTCCCCTGTGTTTCCCTGCTTTGTAAATATGCAGCACCCACTGCTTTGCTAATTCAGCTGTGAGGGTTTTTTTTCCCTTCACTTTCCCTTCCAACCCTACGACACACCCTCACTGTAATGAAGTTTCTCCTCATGTTGAGCTGAAACCTTCTCTGTTCAAGTCCTGTTGTTCCTTGGCTTCTTGCTGTGCACCCCCCAAAAGAGCTTGGCCTCCTCCCCTTGCCCCCCAGCCCTCAGCTATTGATAGACTATGATCAGATCCCTCTCAGCCTTCTCCTCTCCAGACTAAACAGTCCCAGGGCTCTCAGTCTCTCTACAGAGGGGAGATGCTCAATTCTCCAAATCCTCCTCGTGGCTCTCCCTTGGACTCTCTCCAGCAGTTCTCTCTCTCTTGAACTGGGGAGCCCAGAACTGGACACAGGAGTCCAGGTGTGGTCTCAGCAGGGCAGAGTAGAGAGGTAGAAGAACCTGTCTAGCCCTGCTGGACACCCTTCTTGGTGCATCCCATTTGCTGTCTTGCCCACAAGGACACATTGTTGTCCCATGCAGAACTTGCTGCCCACCAGCACCCCAAGGTCTTTCTCCATGGAGCTGGTCTTCAGCAGGGCAGCCTCTAACCTGTCCTGGTGCCTGCTCTTACTCTTCCACAGGTGCAGGGCCCTGCACTGGGCCTTATTGACCTTCATGAGGTTTGCCTGCAGCCAGCTCTCAGCCTGTCCAGGTCACACTGGATGGCAGCACAGCCTGAGGGGTGTCAGCCAACCTGCCCAGATGTGTATCATCAGGAACTTGCTGAGGGTGCTCTCAATCTCCTCATCCAGGTTGTTGCTAAAGGTATTGAACACAGCTGGGCCCAGTACTGATCCCTGGGGAGCACCACTGGCCACAGGCCTCCAAGTTGACTCTTTGCCACTGATGACAACCCTCTGACCTCTGCTGTCAGCCAGTTTTCAATCCATCTCCCAGGTCAGCTGTCTGTGCCACATCTCCTGAGCTTTTCTACAAGGATGTTATGGGAGACAGTAACAAAAGCTTTGCTGAAGTCAAGATCTGTGATGTCCTCTGCTCTGCTCTTCCCTCATCCAGCCAGCTGGGCATCATTTCACAGAAGGCTATCAGATTGGTCAGACAGGATGTCCCCTTGGTGCATCCATGGTGGCTACTCCTGACAACTTTCTTGCCTTTCATGTGGTTAGAGATGACCTTGTTGCTCCTTCTTCCTTGTGTCTTCTCCTCACCTTCAAGGTGAGGCCTTCCTTGAGAGTAAGAGGTTTTAGTTGGGCTGAGGGCTCCAAGTGATGATGCCTGTTGGGATTCCCATGAAGTTCAGTAGGAACCCAATTAACGTTCATTCAGAACTTCATGAAGCTCAGCCAGGGAAAGTGGAGAGTCCTTCATCTGGGGAGGAGCAACCCCATGGACCAGTACAAGTGAGAGGTTGACCTGCTGGGAAGTAGATCCATGGAGAAGGACCTGGGAGTGCTGCCAGTTCACCATGAACTGAAAACATGGCCGAGAAGGCAAATGGTCTCCTGAGGGGCATGAAGAAGTGGACAGAACATGAGTGAAGTTCTGCTGCCCTTCTGCTCTGCCCAAGTGAGGACACAGCTGGAGTGAAGGGACCAGTTCAGGCCTCCTCAGTTCAAGAGGGACAAGGAGCTACTGGGGAGGGTCTTTGAAGGTGATGAGGGGACTGGAGCATCTCTGGGGATGCTGGTGGGGATGAGGCTGGAAAAGAGCAGCCTGAGAAGGACCTTCTCAATGCTCAGCAACATCTAAAGGTCCATGAATGGGGCCAGACGCTTCTCAGTGGTGGCCAGGGACAGAACAAAAGGCAACTGGCACCAGCTGGAACTCAGGAGGTTCCATCAGGAGAAACTTCTGGGCTTTGAGGAGATCAGAGCCTTGGAGCAGGCTGCCCAGAAAGGTTGTGAAGTCTCCTTCTCCAGAGAGATTCCAAACCCACCTGCTCTAGATGGCCCTGCTTTAGCAAGGAGGTTGGACTGGGTGATGGGCAGAATCCAATGGGATGTCATTCAACAAGTCCAAGTGCCGAGTGCTGCACTTTGGCTACAGCAATCCCATGCAGAGCTACAGGCTGGGTCGGAGTGGCTGAGAGCTCCCAAACAGAGAGGGACCTGGGTGTGCTGATCAACAGCCGCCTGAATATGAGCCAGCAGTGTGCCCAGGTGGCCAAGAGGGCCAATGGCATCCTGGCCTGCATTAGGAATAGCGTGGCCAGCAGGAGCAGGGAAGTCATTGTACCCCTGTACTCTGCACTGCTTAGGCCACACCTTGAGTCCTGTGTCCAGTTCTGGGCCCCTCAGTTTAACAAGGACATCGAAACACTTGAACATGTCCAGAGAAGGGCAACAAGCCTGGTGAGAGGCCTTGAACACAAGCCCTATGAGGAGAGGCTGAGTGAGCTGGGATTGTTTAGCCTGGAGAAGAGAAGGCTCAGGGGAGACCTCATTGCCCTCTACAACTACCTGAAAGGTGGTTGTAGCCAGGAGGGGGTTGGTCTCTTCTCCCAGGCAACCAGCACCAGAACAAGGGGACACAGCTCAGGCTGCACCAGGGGCAGTTTAGACTCGAGGTGAGGAGAAAGTTCTTCACCAAGCGAGTAATTCGTCATTGGAATGTGCTGCCCAGGGAGGTGGTGGAGTCACCGTCCCTGGAGGCGTTCAAGAGGAGATTGGACATGGCACTTGGTGCCATGGTCTAGTCATGGGGTGTGTGTTGATAGGTTGGACTCGATGATCCTCAAGGTCTCTTCCAACCTTAGTTATACTGTGATACTGTGATCTCCAGAGGTCTCTTCCAACCCAGCCATGCTGGGATTTGGGCACTCACCTCCAGACAGTGGATCACCATGAAGTAGAAATGGTCTCTGCTACTTTGGTTGGACATCTTCTCCTCCATCTGGGACAGGTACTCTTCCAAGTGAACCTTGACACTGTTGAACCTGGGGCAGAAGAAAGAAAGAAGCATCAGCACCCAGGTCACCAAGGGGGCTCAGCAGCAGGGGGCAAGCTGGGCAAGCTGGAGGCTGACCTGCATCTCAGCAGCAGCTTCAGGAGGGAGGACTGGATTGTGGGACTGGTGTCCATGCACTCCTCGAAGGGTGACAGCTCGCTCTTGGGCTTGTAGACTGGGCAGGATGGATGAGCTGTGTCAGATGACCTCCAAGAGCATGAGGTCAGAGCTGGGTGGGGTAGGACCAAGCTCTCTTACCTCTTTTCCCTGCTTGCTGCTCAGGGTTGGGTTTGCAAGCCACAAACTGGATCAACCGTTGGATAATGTGGGCTGATGGAGCTGCTTGGTCTCCCAAGAAGTAGACAGTGAGGAACTCCAGGAAGAAGGAATTGCACTTCCTCCGGAACTTGTTGTGACAGGCAACAGCTTCCCTGGAAGCCAGAAGGAAACCAAGACCCATGGTCAATGTCCAACCAAGAAAAGGTCATCACTGCCACTCTCTCTCTGCAGGACCCAAATCAAGGAGATGAGATGGTTGCTGGTTGAGGCAGTTTCATCTTCTGTGAGACCCCCACCTGGAGAACTATGTCCAGCTCTGGGGTTTGCAACATAAGGACATGGACTTGTTGGAGTAGGTCCAAAGGAGGCCATGAAGATGATGAAGGGGCTGAAACACCTCCCCTGTGTGGACAGGCTAGGAGAGCTGGGGTTGTTCAGCCTGCAGAAGGCTCTGAGGGGACCTTCAATGGTCTACCAGTACTTAAAGGGACCTTCAGGAAAATGAGGACCCTTCAGGAAGGATAAGGAGGGACCTTCATCAGGAAGTGTAGTGACAGGACAAGGGGTAACAGTGTTAGGTTGAAAGAGGAGAGCTTTAGATTAGATAAGAAGTCCTTCACCATTGTGGTGGTGAGACACTGCCCCAGCTTGCCCAGAAAGGTGGTGGAAGCCTCATCCCTGGAACCATTCAAGGTCAGGCTGGATGCAGCTTTGAGCAACCTTCTCTAGCTGAAAGTTGGCTGAGCCCATGGTTGGCAGCCAGCTCTTGATGTTCTCCCTTCCAACCCAGACCCAATGCTCAATATGAAGACACTGGAGACAGGCCAGATATTGGCCAACACCAAGGCACCTCGTGGCCTCAGAAGCCTTGGGTGTGTAGTCCTCTGGGAAGTGCTCCTTGCAGATCTTGCACTGCTGGTTGGGCCACTCCAGGATACAGGGGGTGCAGAAGATGTGGCCGCAGGGCAGCTCTGCTGGCTCCGTGATCTCCCGCAGGCAGCTCTTGCAGTCCTTCACCCCCTTCCTGAAGGACACCACCGAGAGAAAAAGTTGATTTGAGGAGGAGCACGAGGTTGGGTGCTGCCTGATGTACACCCTGGGGTGGGGGGTGAAGCTGGCTGGACATTTTTGCTCAGCCTGCTTAGCAGAGAACCACAGTAACCACTTCAAGAACCAGCAGCTTCTAAGCTGCCTGAGGACCATCCCACCCTCGTTGTGTGGTGAGGATGGGTGGGTGAAGGGGGTGGAGAACCTGAGTGCTCAGAGGAGCTGGCTTCTTGGGCACCACACCTGAGAGAAGTTACTCCAGAGATGAGGCAGCCGTCATCTCCAAGAGAGGTTCACCACTTCAAAACCCAGCAGCTTCTAAGGTTGGTTGTGTGGTGAAGATGGTTGGGTGAAGGGCATGGAGAACCTGGGTACTCCAAACCTAAGAAAAGGTCCTCCAGAGACAGTCCAGCCATCATCTCCAAGACAGGTTCTCACCCCTTGACCCAATGAGGTTCACCCCCACCCTTAACAAATGTCACATGGATGGAGGAAGACCTCAAAGTCAACTCTTTCCAGGTTGGACTTACACCAGGTAGACAACATCAGCGTTCTTGTTGCATTGCTTCAGCACTTTGGTCACCAAATCAAAAGTCTTATCCGGCTCAAATCTTGGCATTTTGTGGAGCAGCTGGGAAAGCCAAACACATGGGGCAAGCTCAGCAGAAACATCTCCACACTCCATGGAGGACACCCATTAGGGGATGTCAGTGCTGCAGGGACATGGGGTGAGAGCAGAACTCAGCAGATCCCTGCTGGGATGTCTCTGTGTCGACCTCTGAGGGTAAGAGACCTGGCTCAAGCCTTTAAGCCCTCAAAGAAGCCTCCCTTGATTCCAAATCCTCCCTTTGGGTCCTGAATCCAAAGTGCTTCTCTCTTGGATGGTGTGTCCAACCCTTTCCCACCTCCCTACAGCTGAGACCAGAGGTCTCCTGGATGGGAAGAGCCCTCCCAAGCTTCACAGCCAGCAGCTGCCCCAGGACCTACATTCCAGAGGAAGATGAACTGCTTCACCACGAGCTTCAGGAGCTTCTCCTCTATCTGCGTCTCGTTGTGCAGCAGATGGTCAATCAACATGTAGACAATGTTGGTGCAGGTCCAATTATGTCTATAAAACACACCCCAGAGGGTCCCACTTAGGCTGGACTTCCAAGATCTCCTGAGGTTCCTTTCCCAGTGGTACATCTGTGACCATCCCAGGTAGCCTGTAGCCACTTGAGGACTTGATGACCTTTAAAGGTCCCTTCCAACCCAAACCACTCTGAGTCTACGACCCATGACCTTCTGAGATGGCATTGGAGGGAAGAAGACATGGCATGGTCTTCTCTAGGCAACTCGTTTCACCAACTCTTGGGTCATACTGAAACCACCAGCCCATTTCTGGGGGAGAGTGTCTATGGAGAGACCTCTTTGACCCACCCCAAAAAGCATTTTGGCACCATCAAGCATGAAACGAAGTTGCACCAGAACTAAGCAACTGGATCATGGAGAAACACCCACCAGAGGTTTTTGGTTTTGTGGGGCCACTTTGCCACCATCTTGTGCTACTGAGTGGACAGATGGAGGAGTTATGAATCCAGAAGAAGGTGACATCCCCTTGAGCCCTCAAGAAGTTTCCTCACACAGCTGTCAACAGAGGAGTGACTCAACTTACAACACAGTCTCCAGGAGCTGCTGCTGCTTCTGGTGCAAGTGAAGCTGGTGGTTGTCCAAACTGACCCATTCCACCCAGGGCTTGATGGATTTGACACTTTTGAGCCAGGCTACACAAGCATCAAAGGGCAAAAGTCCATCTTGAGTGGGCTGCAGCTTCCTCAGGAGAATGTTCAAGGCATCAAGAGTGATAAACTGGAACGAGATTGGCAAAGAGCCCAGGTCAAGGTCTGCCCACACTGCTGGGTGGCACAGAGGGAGGAGACACCACGAGGCCTGCTGGGACAGGGCAAGGGGTGATGGTTTGGAACTAAAAGATGGAGATTCAGATCTATGGAAGATGTTCTTCACAATGAGGAGTTTCAAAGCCATGGAGATGTGGTGCTGAGGGACGTGTTTTAGTGGTGACCTGGCAGTGGGGATTAACAGTTGGCCTTGATGATCTGAAAGGTCTCTTCCAACCAAAACCATTCCATGATTCTAAGACAGACATGGACCTGTTGGAGCACATCCAGAGGAGAGGCACAAAAATGATCAGAGATTGAACCCCGTCTGCTCTGAGGCCAGGCTGAGACAGTTGGGGTTGTCCAGCCTGGAGAAGAGAAGGCTTCTGGTGACCTCTCAGTGCTTAAAGTGGCCAAGCAGAAGACTGAGAGAGACCTTCAACCAAACTGTGTAGTGACAGGACAAGGGACAATGGGAAGAGGGGGCATTGAGATCAGACATAAGGAGGAAACAGTTCATGGGGAGGTGGTGAGACCTGGCCCAGGTTGGCCAGAGAGGTGGGAGATGCCCATCCTGGGACCATGGCACGTCAGGTTGGTTTGGGCTCTGAGCAACCTGCTCTGGTCCACGCTGACTGCAAGGAGGTTGGAGTAGATGGAAGGTCCCTTCCCACCCAAACCATTCCATGACTGTGGGTAGATGAGCAAGGCCAAGCTGGAAAGAAATGGACTCTGAAAACCAGGAAGGGCTTGGATGAGTCTAAGCATGCCTTGGAGAAAGAATCATGGAGTTGGTGAGGTTGAATGTGACCTCCAAGATGATCAAGTCCAATCACTGACCCACCACTGCCAGGTCACCAATAAACCATGTTCCTCAGCACCCCATCTCCATGGCTTTGAAATCCTTCCAGGGTTGGGGACCAGGATGGGGACTCCACCACTGCCCTGGGAATCCTGGGCCAAGCCTTGACAACCCTTTAGGTGAGGACATTTCTCCTCATGTCCAACCTAAACCTCCCCTGGAGCAACTTGAGACTGTTTCGTGTTGTCCTATCTCTTGTTCCTTTGGAAAAGACATCATCTCCCACCTAGCTCCAGCCTCCTTTCAGGCAGCTGTAGAGAGCCAGAAGGTCTCCCTCCAGCCTCCTTTTCTCCAGGCTGAACATCCCCAGGTGCCTCCACCGCTCAAGAAGAATCATGGAGTCACTGTGTGGGGTTCTCTTCAAGCCTTGACTTGATGCTCTAAGCAAAAAGCTTAGGGGTGTGGACATCTCCATGTGGCTTTGACAAGATGAGGAGCTGAAGCACAAGCCACCCACCTCTAGGGTCAAAGTGTCTAAGGCGATGTCAACATGACTCCCCAGAGTGACACCATCACAAGGATGTCACACTGTGGTGGTTTAGGCTCGGTGCTGGCCCGGATGCCACTGCACAGACCACACATGGGAGGTCCCAAGGGGTGGGCCCAGCCCAAGGGGTGGTCACAGGAAACCAGGTATTCCATTCCCATAATGCCCTGCTCCCCCATAAAATGTCCATGCGGGGTCTTCACTTCCTCTTTCGTCCCCAGTTGCTGCCTAGGTAAAATGGTGTGAGCCACCTCCCTTGGGCCTGCCCAGGCCCAAGGCTGGGTTGGGGGGGGAGGAAAGAGCCCTGGGGGTTTGGGTGTACCCCCAGGTGGGTATGGGATGTTTTTGGGTATGTTGTGGGATTTCTCTTTTGTCACGGTGCTTGTGGTTCTCTGTAAAGCTTTCATTGGTGTTTGTTTTCCTATTTAAACTTTCCCTCACTTTTGCAATCCCTTTGTCTGAGTTGTTATTTCTGCCTGTGGTGGGGAGGGGATCTGCCCCAACCCATTACACACACTAATGACACAGTCTGTCATGAAACCGTTGAGGCTGTGAAGACCGTCAAGATCCAAAGCCCTAGGAGAAGGATTAGGAGACAAACCCAACCCTCTGCTCACCATTCCTGGTGGGTCCTTCTCATACATGGCCTGCAGCTCACTCACAACAGTGTCATTGCCCTTGGCTATGTCAACAAAGAGCTGGTAGTCATCTTGGTGGTAGAAGTGCTCCATGTGAAGCCAGATTGGAGAGTCCATCTCCCCCTTGCCCAGGGAGGAGCAGACTTGGCCAGCATTAGCCAAGAAGACATTGGAGAGGATCTGAAACAAAGAAAGTATCATTCCTGCTCACAGCAAAGCCAAGAGGACTATGCTGGCACACTCAGCCCTGCTGTGGTGTCCACCACACGATGCTTCCTCACCAAGAAATGGTGAATCAAGACTGAATGTTCATAGCAGTGGAGAGCAGCCCCAGAAGGTTGATCACAACATCAGATCTGGACAGGAAGGGTAGGACTAGGGTCAACTGTCCAGGGTCTGTTGAAGACGATGCTCTAGCCAAGCCTACTCACCTCGTAGACAGCCAGGTCCTGTCCAGGAAAAGCCATCCTGAGGAAGTCGTTGGTGTAGCAGCGCAGGACCTCTGGGTTGCTGCCACCTGGCATCAAGTTGCTCTTGATGAAGCTTTGGTAGAACCTGGCTACATCCTCTGTTGGCTTCTGGGGTTGACCTAGAAAGGACAAGGACGAGCGCTATGGCCACTTAGGAGCAAATGGTCCTCCTTAAGATTGAGTTGGACATGGGGCAAAGTGCAAGCTGTGGGTGAAAAAGGATTGATGCCTCCAGTGGAAGGGGAAGTATGAAGCAGAAGAGATGAACAAGGACGTTCTGGGTCAGCTGAGTGAATGCTGTGGTTCCTCTTCCTAACTGGACGTGGATTTGGGGCAGCTCTGCTGGGACAAAGCTCCCTCTGGAAAGTCTTGATGTTACCTTTCACGTGATAGACCTTCTCCCACACGTCGTCCAGGTAGGCCTTCACAACCCAACTGAATGGGAACTGGCAGGAGAGGGAGACGTTGGGGTCTTTGGTCATTGACAGCACGGAGATCTTTGCATCTAATCTCCTGGAAGTCAACAGAAAGAAGCATTAAATTGTGCAGCAGACCACAGGTGTCCAGAGATGGACCACCTCTAAGAAGTTCCCAGGTCCTACTGATGTCTTTAAGGAAGGTCAGAAGCCTGGGGAAAAAAATGTAGTTGGGAAGTGAGGGAAAACTTGGTAAGAGAAGGGAAGGACCTAATTTGCCCAAACATCTTAAAGCAACAGAGAAGTTCTGGTGCCAGCAGGTTGACACCCAAGACCTTCCATGACTCAAAACATCTGCACTTCCATCAGGAGCTTCTGGTTGACTGTGGACAACAGCTTCTACTGTCCTAAGGGAAACCACCACACTGACCACTCACAGCCCAAATCTTACTTCCAGGAGTATTTAATTTTGAGGAAGGTTTCCTCTTGGAACATCTGGAGCCAGAGGTCTGCTAGGGGAGAAGCTTGATAGATGTGATTCAGGTTGTTGTTGGCATCCACCACAGCGAGAATTTGGGCGAAGATGTTGGCTACGATGGCTTCCAGGTGCATCCAGAGGGCTTGTCTGCAAGAGGAGATGATGTGGTTTATCTCATGAAACCCACCAAGAAACCCAGCTCTGACCAGGAGACACTATGGCTCTGGAAGACCCAGAAGACAACCCAAACAACCCAACCACTTCTGAAGACTACCATTGTTGGACATCCAGGCCTGACAGGGTGAGATGCTGCAATGGGTTGTCCAGAGAGGTTTGGATGTCCCATCCCTGGGAGTGTTCAAGGCCAGGTTGGATGGAGCTTTGAGCAACCTGGGCTAGTGGAAGGTTGCTCAAACTCATGGCAGGAAGGCTGGGACTAGATGACCTTTAAGGTCCCTGTTAACCTAAACTATTCTATGATCAGTTTGCTCAGAGCCCCAGACAACCTGACCTGGAATGGCTCCAGGGATGGGACATCTCCCACCTCTCTGGGCAACTTGGGCCAGTGTCCCATCACCCTCACAGTGAAGAACATCTTCCTTAGACCTGCTCTAAATCTTCATCTTTTAGAATAGAATAGAATAGAATAGAATAGAATAGAATAGAATAGAATAGACCAGACCAGGTTGGAAGAGACCTTCAAGATCACCAAGTCCAACCCATCATCCAACACCATCTAATCAACTAAACCATGCAACCAAGCACCCTATCAAGTCTCCTCCTAAATACCACCTCCCTGGGTAGCCCATTCCAATGGGCAATCACTCTCTCTCTGTAGAATTTCTTCCTAACATCCAGTCTGAACCTCCCTGGCACAGCTTGAGACTGTGTCCTCTTGGTCTGGTGCTGGGTGCCTGGGAGAAGAGACCAGCCCCCACCTGGCTACAATCTCTCTTAAGGTAGAGAGCAATAAGGTCTCCCCTGAGCCTCCTCTTCTCCAGGCTAATCAAACCCAGCTCCCTCAGCCTCTCCTCACAGGGCTGTGCTCCAGACCCCTCCCCAGCTTTGTTGCCCTTCTCTGGACACCTTCCAGCATCTCAACCTCCTTCCTAAACTGAGGAGCCCAGAACTGGACACAGGACTCAAGGTGTGGCCTAAGCAGTGCTGAGTTGTTGCAGTTTGAGCTGGGTGTCCCCTGCAATGTTCACTTCCTGTGTCCAGAAGGCCAGCCCAGAGGGGTGGACACAGGAAATTATGTAGTATTTCCTACCACAATCCTTTGCACCACTATAAGATCCAGTGTGGAGTCTAGCACCTCCTCTTCTCCTCCTCCTCTGTCAGCCGGTAACTGGGGGAGATGCCTCCTGGCTTTGGGCCTGGCTAGGCCCAAGGCCAGGGGGGGATGGGCAGTCTCAGACCTGGCCAGCTGAGACTAGCCTAGTACTGGGGGGGGAAGAAGGAGCCCTGGGGGTTTTGGGTGTACCCTCAGGTGGGGATTGGATCTCTCTGGGTCTGTTTTGGGATCTTTCTTTGTCACTGCACTTTTGGTTTTCTGTAAAAGTTCACTGCTTTCTATTTAAACTTTCCATCACTTTTGCAATCTGTTTGTCTGAGTGTTTATTGTTGCCAGGGGTGGGGAAGGGGGCTGCCTCAACCCAGCACATGAGTACAGGAGCACAATGACTTCCCTGCTCCTGCTGGCCATGCTATTCCTGATGCAGGCCAGGATGCCATTGGCCCTCTTGGCTGCCTGGGCACATTGCTGGCTCATGTTCAGCCTACCATTGACCAGTACCCCCAGGTCCCTCTCTGCCTGGCCTCTCTCCAGCCACTCTGACCCCAGCCTGTAGCACTGCATGGGGTTGCTGTGGTCAATGTGCAGAACCCGGCACTTGGATGTGTTAAATCTCATGCTGTTGGACTCTGCCCATCTGTCCAGCCTGTTGAGGTCCCTCTGCAGAGCCTCTCTACCCTCCAGCAGATCAACTCCTGCCCCCAGCTTGGTGTCATCTGCAAATTTATTGATGATGGACTCAATGTCCTCATCCAGATCATCAATAAAGATGTTAAAGAGCACAGGGCCCAGCACTGATCCTTGGGGGACACCACTGGTGACTGGCCACCAGCTCGATGTGGCACCATTCACTACCACTCTCCGGGCTTGGCTTTCCAGCCAGTTCCTAACCCAGCTCAGAGAGCTGCTGTCCAAGCCAGGGGCTGACAGCTTGGCCAGGAGTTTGCTATGGGGGATGGTGTCAAAGGCCTTGCTGAGGTCCAGGTAGACTACATCCACAGCCTGCCCCACATCCACCAGGCAGTCATCTGATCATAGAAGGAGATCAGGTTGGTCAGGCAGGACCTGCCCTTCCTAAATCCATGCTGGCTGGGCCTCATCCCTTGGCCATCCTGTAAGTGCTGTGTGATTGCACTCAGGATGACCTGTTCCATAATCTTGCCTGGCACTGAGGTCAGGCTGACAGGCCTGGAATTCCCTGGCTTGTCCAACCAGGCCTGCTTGTGGATGGGCATCAAACCATCACCCCATGTCCTGTCCCAACAGGCCCTGCTGAAGGTCCCACTCCACCTTTTCTTTAGCCACCTTGAAGTACTGAAAGACCTCTAGAAGGTCTCCCTGGAGCCTTCTCTTCAGGCAGAACAACCCCAACTCTCTCAGCCTGGCCTCACAGCAGAGGGCTTCCACCCTCTGGCCATCTGTGGTGGGTTAACGCCCATCCTGAAAAAACAGGGTGGAGGGCTTGCGGGTGCTTTGCCCTCCCTGCAGGGCTTTTTCCCCCTGGGAACCTGAGTCTGTTCCACTCCCCCCTCCCTGCCCAGCTAGGGTATAAAAGGCAGGACATTGCAGCCATTAGGTTTCCTTTTTGGCTTCTGCCTCTCCTGCACGAGAGCTACTGCAGCTTCCCTCCTGCTCCTCTGCCACATGGTCGGGCCTGATCCTTCTCTCTGCTGCCTCTGTGCCTCTTCAGAGAGAGAGAGACTGGTTTTGTATTCTTGTTTTTTTCCCCCCTCCCATCCATCCTTGTTCCTTGCCCTTGTGAACCTTACCTGTTATTGTTTTTTATATATATATATATATATATATATATGTATATATTGTTTAAAGAGAACTCTTCACCTCTCTACTTCCAAGCCAGCTCCAAATTACTTCTTGGTGGATTTGCTCCTTCCCTTTCCTTTCTTTTTTCCCTCTCTGTTGATAGGGAGGAGGGGGGAGCAGGGCAGAGATTCTCAGCCTTGCCCCCATCTGAGCTCTTAACTCCCAGTTAAGGCTCAAACCACTACACCATATCTGAACCTTCTCTAACAACTCCCTGAGTCTCCTGTGCTGAGGACTCCAGAGCTGGACCCAGCAGTGTGGGTAGGGTCCCACCAAGAGCAGAGCAGAGGGGCAGAATCCACTCCCTCCACCTGCTGCCCATGCTGCTGAGGATCAGCCCAGGAGCTACTTGGCTTTCTGAGTCACCTCATGTCCCCTTTTTCACCCACCAGCACCCCCAAGTCTTCTCCACAGATCTGCTCTCCAGCCTAATTGACACTCATGGTTGCCCCAATGCAACTTCCAAACCATGTAGAACCTCATGAAGTTCTCATGGAACCACTTCTCCAGCCTGTCCAGGTCCCTCTGGATGAATCACATCCCTCAAACATGTCAACTGCACCAGTTAGCTTGTTGTCATCTACAAACCCTCTGAGGTCACTTGGTCTCACTGTGTCCTTGATGAAGATATGGAAGAGAATGGAGTATATGGACCCAGCCTGGACCCACATGGAAGATTATGGAAGATATGGTGCCAGAATGGACCTCTGAGGGACATCACTTGGTCTGGGCTTGGTCTTCAAGCAAGGTGCCTCACTCTTCACACAGCAAAACAAGGTGAGATGAGGAAGATGGCCTACCGCCAACCCTACCTGAAGGAGGTGTCCTCCAGGATGAACTTCATGGAGAGCGCCTCACGGAAAATCCACCTCTGAGGCTCCTGGGTTCTTTTCTCTCGCTCGTGGAGGAGGACACAAATCCTCTTCTTCAGGATGGTCAGAAAGAGGCTGGAAGCTAAGCAGAGGACAGTGCTGGTTAAACCTCTCCTGGTCTTCATTTCCAAGTAGGAGATGGGCTGGAAGGAACCTTCAAAGGTCATCCAGTCCAACCCCACTGCAGTCAGCAGGGACATCCACAACTAGAGCAGGCTCCTCAGAGCACCAAACAACCTGACCTGGAATGGTTCCAGGGATGGGGCATCTCTCTGGGCAACCTGGACCAAGGTCTCACCACCCTAATGTTGAAAGACCATCTTCCTTAGATCTGGTCTAAATCTTCATCTTTTAGTTTCAAACCATCACCCCTTGTCCTATCACCACACTTTCCTGATGAAGGTCCTACCCCATCTTTCCGATAGCCACCTTGAAGTACAGAAAACCCTCAAGAAGGTCTCCTGGAGCCTTCTCTTCTCCAGGCTGAACAACCCCAACTCACTCAGCCTGGCCTCACAGTAGAAGGCTTCCACCCTTTGATCATCCCCATGGCTTCCTCTGACCCTGTTCCAACAGGTTCATGTCTCTCCTGTGCTGAGGAACCTTCAAGGCATTTTGGTTGCCACAACCTTCCACCCAACCACCACCCACCCAGGATCTTTTTGTCAGTCCTAAGCAGAAATCAGCTTCAGTTGGGAAGGGACATCCAGCTGGGATCATCCACCAAGGTCTGCAGCAGAGCTTTATGGCTTAGCACAGATTCTCACCACATCTCAGGAACTGTGCTGGGAGGTGAAGGAGACCAAATCCAACCTCACCCTCTGGCTCTTGAGTACTTCTCCATCCACCACAGCTTTGATGGACACCAGAACTGACTCTTAATCTCTTGGTGGTCTTCCTCCAACCACAAAACGAGCAAGAAAGAGCTACTTTTAGGTCTTTCCCCTCACACCTATGTCACAGTAGGGTCAAACAGGCCCAGCACAAATCCAGACAGGCTCTGATGTGTCTAGACATGGGACATGGTCCCACTCTCCCCGCTCCCTCCTGCAGAAATCAAAGTTACATGGGAAAAGGGACAAATGAAAGGCCCCAATGTGTCTGGGTAAACAAGTTTCCTTCTGGGGTAAGGGAAGTGTTCTGGACACTGCTTCTCCCCAACCAGGCCCACAGTTCTGCCTTTTGTGGCCACAGCTGGCAGAGTCCCTTCTCATTGGGTAACTGTGTGCTGGCTTCAGTTACCCTATTGGCTCAATCAAATCCCAGGCAAGATTTATATACAGGCTGATTTTTAGTCTCCTTGCCTTGCCGCTGCCGTGCCTGCAGCTGCCTTGCCTGAAGGCTTGGCTCGAGCTGCCTGGTCCAGAGCCTGGGATGGAAGCCAGGAACCTCCTCACTGCAAGCTAGAGAAGCCTCAAGCCTTAGGAGCTGGAGCCAAGCCTCGCTTCCCCTTGCAACTAGAATCCGAGCCGTGCCTCAGTTTCCCCTGGAAGATGCAGGAGGCTGTGGCAGTAACAGCCTGGTGGCATCACTGTCCTGCTGAAGCCAGAGCAGCCTGGAGACCACGTGGCAGTCCTGCCGGCACCCAGCCGTGCTTGGCGCATGACAGCGCCCCCAAAAGCCTGGATGGCTAATACCCAGCAGCAGCACTGCCTGCTTGGGTGGAATCAACTGTGAGTAATTAATTAATTGCCTCTTAGGCTTAATGGCTCTGACTGAGTCTCCTGCCCTGTGGTTGAGAGCCATATTGCTCCTGGGCATTCTCTCTTTCCCTGTTACTCCTCCTGGTTTGCTTAACATTGTTAAAATTGCTGTATTTGCCTAAATTTTGTACATTCCCACTGTCAATGTCTGTTCCAGCCCTGCAGGGAGCCTGCTGAATACATCCTGGGCAATTTTTCATAGGAATGAAAGGTTATTAATATTTTTATTAACAGTCATATTGCCATATTTATTTCATAAATCCATAACAACCTACCAGCGTTCCCTGGGCAGCAGAGCAAGTTGTGAAGGATCTGGATCCTCTCTGTTGGGCGCTGGCTGTTGTCCTTCTTGTCCTCCAGCTGGATCACAGCCTTCTGGATGCTCCCTTTGATCATTGCATCCATGTTGAGGAACTGTGGCTGGAAAGCACCTGGAGGTCACTTGTTTGCTCCATGCTACTTTGCTCTCATTTGCCTGGGGATGCTTGTCCAGGGACATCATCTCCTCCAGAGCTCAGCATGGTGGTCGCCAAGGTCTGTACCATCTCACCATCCCTTGGCCTTGCTTAAGTCAGACCCTGGAGCAAGGACAGGGTCTGGGAATTGTCTTTGTGCAAATTGCTCACATTTGGGTTAGGAGACCACCACCCTACTTCAATCTCTCAATGTGACCCAAGAAGACCTGGAACAAGGTACCAACCCCAGCAAGGACCTCCAAAAGTTGGTCCCAAAAGTCCTCTTGATGCCCAAGATCCTCCTCTTGATGAGGAGCAACCCCACTAAAATGAGGAGAAAACAAGAATAAAAAGTCCTACATTTTCCTGGGGGTGAAGTCCTGACTCGGTGAGACTCCCCATGGAGGGATCATCTGGAGAATCTGAAACCACAACCAACCACACAGCTCAGCCTCCAAAACCCCAGCAAGAGACACATCCACCTGCAGGAGATGTTGGGAGCACCCTGACCATCAACAAGGGAGAAATCAGATAGGGCTGGAGTGGAAACCAACCCAACAGTTTCTTGATGACATGAGAGCCTCAGGAGCAGCTGGTTGAAGAACTCTAAGGGACAAGATGGAGGCAAGGAGACACCCAGGGCTGGCCTGCAGTGATGGATCACAGTACATTAGAGGTTGGAAGGGACCTCGAGAGATCATAAGGTCCAACCCCCTGCCAAAGCAGGACCACTTAGGGGATCAAACCATTTCTGGTTCAACTTAACCATCTAGTTGAAGAATGGGGGGCTCGGTGTGGAGGTCTTCAGCAGCACAGCTCCCCAGCTGCTGCTCCACCACCACAGTTGCCCCATCAAGAGGCAAAAGCTGAGGTGCTATGAAGACCTCAGAAGCAGCAAGTGTTCCTGGGACCTACAGCTTGGGACCTGCTGGATCCAGGAGCATAATTCTCCATGGGTGGGAGGATAGGGGGTGGGACAGTGAGTTTCTGGAAGGGACAGCAGTGGGGGGTGGGGGGTGACTTTTTGTTGAGAAACTTCTTACCTGTTGGGAGCTGCTGAGAGCTGCTGGCAAAGATTTCAGCAATGGTCATTTTGGAGAGCTGGCCAAGGTTGGCCTTAAAGTTCTCTGGAGGCATCAGGACATCCAAGTGGATAGACTTCCACTCACCTGGAGAGCCAAGAGGGTGGATCAGAACATCTGTTGTCTTTTGGGACATCAGCCACTGAGCTTGGCCACTCAGATTGATGATGGAAGAGATCCACCAGCACGAGATGGAAGATCCACCACTTCAAATGCCTTCCCTGTAGGTGTTTGTCTTCTCCTCCCACCCTTTTCCTGACCCAAAGGATCAAGAGTGACCTTACCACTGTCAAAAGCCAGGTAGCTGCAGCCACCCAGGACTCGTGGGACTTTGGTGATCAGCACCACATGCAGGAGATGGGCATTGGTTGACCTCCTTCGCTCATCCATGATGCAGTACCTGGAGGCACCACCAGAAGATCAAAGTTGGTTCCTTCCAGATTCAGTCATAGAATTATGGATTAGTTTAGGTTGGAGAAGACCTCTATGGTCATTGAGGCAAATGGTTAACCCAGTACTGCCAGGTGACTACTAAACCATGGCCCTCAGCACCACATTTCTATGGCTTGGAAACTACTCCAGGGATGGAGAGTCCACCACTGACCTGGACAGCCTGGGCCAGGCCTGGACAACTCTTTGGGTGAGGACATTTCTCTTCATGTTCAACCTGAACCTCCCCTGAACCAACGTGAGGTCATTTCCTCTTGTCCTGTCACTTGGTCTATGACCCCCACCTGGCTCCAGCCAAAAGTCTCCCCTCATCCTCCTTTTCTCCAAGACTGAACAACCCCAGGTCCCTCAGCCACTCCTCAGAACTCCTCTAGATGTTTTTCCTTCACCAGCTTTGTTGGCCTTCTCTGGACCTGCTCAAGCCCCTAAATGTCCTTCTTGCAGTGAGGAACCAAAA
Organism: Melanerpes aurifrons; assembly: GCA_011125475.1. Lineage (NCBI taxonomy): Eukaryota > Metazoa > Chordata > Aves > Piciformes > Picidae > Melanerpes > Melanerpes aurifrons. The sequence goes on along the minus strand of WWNC01000139.1, from coordinate 547,251 downwards.
ACTGAACCCAGGACTCAAGGTGTGGCCTCACCAATGCCCACTACAGGGAGGCAATCTCTGCCCTTGTCCTGTTTGCCACACCATTTCTGATACAACCCAGGGGGCTGTTGGCCTTCTTGGCCACATGGTCACACATTAGTTCGTCTCCAGCTACTGTTGACCAACAACTTCAAGGTCGACACCATCAGGGTCCATGTTCCAAGGGTTCCTCTCCCTTCCCACCCGTGGCTGCAGTCATCTCAGACTGCTTTCCTGGTGGTTCCCAAGTCTTCATCCCAAGAAGACTTTCCTCTGGTCACTGTTGTTACCACCTGATGCAACCACAGGGGCAAAGGAGGCAGTGGAATCCAGATTGAGTTTCATGGGGGAAAGAAAGACTGAAAGGCAGCAGAAGTTTCTGATAAGGACCTGAAAGGAGGGAGAGGGCAAGAGGACGAATAAAGAAAAGGAGGAGGATGGAGAAGTGAGAGGAGGAAGACAAAGAAGGGAAAAGGAGGATGAAGGGGAAGGAAGAGAAAGGAGGATGGAGGAAAAAGGATGAAGAAGAAGGAGAGGTGAAGAGGATGGAAGAGGCAAGAAGAATAAAGAGAAGGATGAAGGAGGAACAAGGAGGGAAGAAGAAGGAGGATGGTGGAGGAAGAAGAGAGGAGGTGGGAGAAAGGAGGAGGAGAAAAGAGGCAAAAAGGATAAAGGAGGAGTAGAAGGGAAGGAGGAAGAACAAGAAAGAAGGATGAGGAAAAAGAAGGAAGAAGAAGGAGGAAGAAGAAGGAATAGAAAGGAGCAGGAAATAGGGATAAAGAAGGAGGAGGAGGGAGGAGAAAGGAGGAGGAAGAATAAGGAAGGAGGAGGAAAGAAAAGGAAGGAGGAGACAGGAGAGGAAGGAGGAGGAGAAGGAAGGAAGGGGATGTGGAGGAAGAAGGAACAAGGAGAATGGAGGAGGAGAAAGCAGGACAAAGAAGAGAGAAGGACAACAATGGATGAAGGACAAGGAAGGAGGAAGAAAAGATGAGGAAGAGGAGGGGATGAAGGCCACCCACTTACTTAGCACAGGCCAGGAGCCGTTTGCTGCTCTGTGGCTCATCAAAGTGAAACTGCACGAGGAGCAACCGCTGGTCCTGGGGCTCTCTGAAGAAATCTCTGCAATGAAACAGCCTCCTCAGCGTCTTCTCCTGGGTAGGCCTCACCCCACCCAAAGCCCTCAGAGAAGTGGAAACCACCCAGGAGGTTCAAGAACTGAACTTCTGTAGCCCACCTGAGATCCTGGCGGAAAGCATGCTCAGTATCAAACTGGCTGAGGAAGAGGCAGTGGATGGTGTCTGGGAGGTTGAGGGTCTTCTTCAGAACTTCTAGGTCCTTTTGGTTGAGCAGCCTGGCATGGGTGGAGACCTGCAGTAGAAAGGAGACCTCAAAACTGGTTGTCCTGATGCCTCAAATGGGTGAGATTTTGCAGGGCATCTCCACTGGAGCTTGAGGCTCATCTCCAGGCAACCAGAAAGTGACTTGAGGACCTCGGTTTGAGAAAGAGCTGAGCAGGTCCCCTCTGCCTCTGGAGGAAGGTCAGAGTCTACCCCAGCTGCAGATGACCACGAAGGGAAAGGTGGTGGACACAAGCCTATCATTAATTGTTAGTTGCTTATCTGGCCAGGTTGGATCGATGGGTGAGGTCAATGGGATGAGAGTCACCAAGGCCATGCGCTGGTCCTGCAAGCCTTCATGGGCCTCAGATTTAGGGCAGAGTGCCTGGAAACTGCCTGCTGGAAAAGGACCTTGTGGCAGTTTTAGGCTGTGCCTAGGAAATGTTCTACAAATCTGGAACAGAAGGTACTAGAATGTAAATAAATTCCCATTGGCTATGAAGGGAAAATAACAATGAGGTCAAAACAATCTCTGTGGCTTGGAGCCGAGCATCAAGTGAGTTGTGTGCACCTGTGACAGTTTAGGCTGTGCCTTTAAGCTAGGAGCTACAGTTGGTGTAAAAAGGAAAACAAAAGATTGTTCTAAACCAGAGAAGGAGCAATGTTAGAGGGCTTTTTAGTGAGCTGAAAGCCTCCTTAAGAAGTCAGTATGCTTATCTCCAGGTCGTTAGGGGATAAGAGGTCTCTGTGTCCAGGAGCAGCATCACAGTATCACAGTATAACTAAGGTTGGAAAGGACCTCGAGGATCATCGAGTCCAACCTATCAACACAGACCCCACGACTAGACCATGGCACCAAGTGCCACGTCCAATCTCCCCTTGAACGCCTCCAGGGTCGATGACTCAACCACCTCCCTGGGCAACCCGTTCCAATGAAGAATGACTCGCTCAGTGAAGAACTTCCTCCTCACCTCGAGTCTGAACCTCCCCTGGTGCAGCTTGAGACTGTGTCCCCTTGTTCTGGTGCTGGTTGCCTGGGAGAAGAGGCCAACCCCTTCCTGGCTACAACCACCCTTCAGGTAGTTGTAGAGGGCAATGAGGTCACCCCGAGCCTCCTCTTCTCCAGGCTAAACAATCCCAGCTCCCTCAGCCTCTCCTCATAGGGCTTGTGTTCAAGGCCTCTCACCAGCATGTATGCCGGCAGAAAAAGACAGAGTGAGAGAAGAATGTGGGATATTGCTAGGGTACATCTCACATCTGACCAATGAAATTCGTTTAGAACAATCTTTTGTTTTCCTTATATGCACCAACTGTAGCTCCTGGCTTAAAGGCATAGCCTAAACTGTCACAATACCGAGCCCTGCGCTTCGCTTCCTGCACTCAGGCAGGGACTGCCTGCTGCTTCTGCTGCCCTGCTGGCCTTGGATGCATACCCTGTCTTGTGGCTGAGTACTAGCAAGTGACTCTGCTTCTCTCCTTTCTTCTCTTGTCCTGTGTACAGGGGGAAGTAGGGGTGGAGGCAGAAGCTGTTGGTACCCCCCTGGTTTTGTCCAGGGGGGTTCTTGTGTTGCTTATCAATTGTAAATATATCTCAATATTGTATATTTTGTACATATTCTTTGCATTCCCTATTTTAGATTGTGGCTTTGCTTGTAACTACAGCTTCATTTGCTTTCCAACTGACCTGGTCTGGCAATTTTATGTTGGGGGGAAAATTCAACCCACCACAGATGTGGAGATGGTGGCAAACAGTAGCTGGAGATGAGCCAGCATGTAACCATAGAATCATAGAATCAATAAGGTTGGAAAAGACCTCAGAGATCATCAAGTCCAACCTATCACACAACAGCTCCTCATAATTACTAAATAATTGCTCCAAGTGCCACATCCAGTCCTTTTTTGAAACACCTCCAGGGACTGTGACTCCATCTCTCCCTGGGCAGCATATTCCAATGGCGAATGAATGTGAAGAACTTTCTCCTAACCTCCAGCCTAGAGTTCCCCTGGCACAGCTTGAGAATGTGTCCTCTTGGTCTGGTGATGGTTGCCTGGGAGAAGAGACCAACCCCCGCCTGGCTACAACCTCCCTTCAGGTTGTTGTAGAGAGCAAGAAGGTCTCCCCTGAGCCTCCTCTTCTCCAGGCTAAGCAACCCCAGCTCCCTCAGCCTCTCCTCACAGGGCTGTGCTCCAGACCCCTCCCCAGCCTCATTGCCCTTCTCTGGACACCTTCAAGTCTCTCAATGTCCTTCTTAAACTGAGGAGTCCAGAACTGGACACAGGACTCAAGGTGTGGCCTAACCAGTGCTGAGTACATGAGCAGAATGACTTCCCTGCTCCTGCTGGCCACACTGCTCCTGATGCAGGCCAGGATGCCATTGGCCCTCTTGGATGCCTGGGCACACTTCTGGCTCATGTTCAGCCTACCATCAACCAGTACCCCCAGGTCCCTCTCTGCCTGGCCTCTCTCCAGCCACTCTGACCCCAGCCTGTAGCACTGCCTGGGGTTGTTGAGGCCAAAGTGCAGAACCTGGCACTTGGACTTGTTGAATGCCATCACGTTGGACTCTGCCTATCTCTCCATCTTGTCAAGGTCCCTCTGCAGAGGTCTTCTACCCTCTAACAGATCAACATCTGCTCCCAACTTGGGGTCATCTGCAAATTTACTGATGATGGACTCAATGCCCTCATCCAGATCATCAATAAAGATATTGAACAGGATGGGGCCCAGCACTGATCCCTGGGGGACACCACTAGTGTCTGGCTGCTAGCTGGATGTGGCACCATTCACCACCACTCTCTGGGCTCAGCCCTCCAGCCAGTTCCTAACCCAGCTCAGAGTGCTGCTGTCCAAGCCAGGGGCTGACAGTTTGGCCAGCAGTTTGCTGTGGGGGACAGTGTTAAAGGCCTTGCTGAAATCCAGGCAGACTCCATCCACAGCCTGCCCCACCTCCACCAGGCAGTCACCTGGGCATAGAAGGAGATCAGGTTGGTCAGGCAGGACCTGCCCTTCCTAAATCCATGCTGGCTGGGCCTCATCCCTTGGCCATCCTGCAGGTACACAGTTGTTGCCCTCAAGATGACCTGCTCCATAATCTTGCCTGGCACTCAGGTCAGGCTGACAGGCCTGGAATTCCGTGACTCATCCAACCGGCCCTGCTTGTGGATGGGCATCACATTGGCAGCTTCCAGTCCTCTGGGACATCTCCAGTGAGCCTAGACTGGTGGAAAATGATGGAGAGAGGCTTGGCCAGCTCATCTGCAAGCTCTCTCAGCACTCTAGGATGGATCCCAACCAGTCCCATGGACTTGAGAGGATCCAAGTAGCTCAGCAATTCTCTAACTGCTTCCTCATGGATTTCAGGAGCACTACACTGCTCCCTGACCCCAGTTCAGGAGGCCACTTGTCCTGAAGCCCTCCTGCCTTACTGTTGAATATGGAGGCAAAGAAAGTATTTAATACCTCAGCCTTTTCCTCATCTTTAGTTACTGTGTTCCCCTCTAGGTCCAACAAAGAGTGGAGGTTCTTCTTGCCCTCTTTTTATCATTAAGATAGTTATAAAAATGCTTTTCATTGTCCTCCACAGCAGTGTTCAGCTTAAGTTCTAACGGGCCTTTTGCCTCTCTCATTTTTCTCCTACATGTTCTAACAACATCCTTAAATGTATCTCAAGTTGCCTCCTCCCTTTCCAAAGAAGATATTTCCTCTTTTTCCCCTTAATCCCTTCAAGAGCTTCTTGCCCATCCAGGCCCAGAGCCTTCCTCTCGGCTCATCTCTTGGCACATTGGGACAGCTGTTCCTGTGCCTTCAGGAGCTCCTTTTTGAAGCAGGTCCAACCGTCCTGGACCCCTTTGTTCTTAAGGGCTGCTCCCCAAGGGACTCTCTGGATTAGTTGCTCTAATAAGCTGAAGTCTGCCCTCTGGAAGTCCAAGGTCAGGGTTCTGCTATTACTTCTCCTTACTTCCCTGCATAATGAAAACTCCACTGCCTCATGGTTGCTGCACCCTAGACAACCTCGTACCATCACATGTCTCACCAGCAGGTCAATCAGGTCCTGACCCCTGGTAGGCTCACTTAACAGCTGCATCAGGAAACTGTCCTCCCTACACTCTAGAAACCTTCTGGACTGTCTCCTCTCTGCTGAGTTAAGTTCCCAGCAGATGTCTGGCAGGTTAATGTTGCCCACAAGGACAAAGTGGCTACCAGCACTGTGACTTGTACCAGCAATAATGTGGCCAGCAGAACCAGGGCAGCAATTGCCCCTGTGTTGTGGGCACTGGTGAGGACCTTGAGTCCTGGGTTCAGTTTTCGGTTACTCACTCCAAGGAGAACACTGAGGAGCAGGTTGCAGAGAAGGACACTGTGAAGGTTTGGGAGGAGGAGGAGGAGAATGAGAAGGAAGGAGAAAGAAGAAGAAGAAAGAAGGAGAAGGAGAAAGGAGAAGAGCAAGATAAGAACATGAAAAACAAGAACAAAGAGAAGGTTCTAGAGAACTTGTGAGAAGTAGGTGAGGCACCTGGGGTTGTTCAGCCTACAGAAAATGAGGCTGAGGGAAGACCTCATTGCTTTAGACAACTGCCTGAAAAGAGGCTGGACCAAGGCGGAGGGGTCAAAGTCTTCTCCCAAGGAACAATGACAGGACAAGAGGGAATGACCTCAAGTTGCACCAGGGGAGGTTTAGTTTGGACATGACACCCAGAGGGTTGTCAAGGCCTGGCCCAGGCTACCCAGGGCAAAGGCAGAGTCCCTCTCCCTGGAGGGGTTTCAAAGCGGTGTAAATGTGGTGCTGAGGGACATGGTCTGGTGGTGAGCTGGCAGTGCTGGGTCAATGGTTGGACTTGATGACCTTGAAGGTCTCTTCCAACCAAACTGATTCTGTGAGGTAGAGGGAGGACATTAACCCATCATTGTCCTGCCTTAACCAAGACCATGGGGTCACCACGCTTGCAAACAGCATCCCTGGGTGCTCTACAGCCAAGCACCAGTACCTGCAGGCACATCCCGGTGGTGGTGGTCTCCTTGTGCTGCTGGTTCATTGCCTCCTGTAGGAGGCTGGCCAGGCTGTTGTGCTTCTGTTTGAAGAAGTAGAGGTCCTGGATCTCCTCAGTGTTCTCCAGCGCAGAGTACCTCAGGCGCAGGATGGAGTCAGGAGTGGCACAGGCCACCAGTTTGCTGGTGGCAGTGGACAGGACCATGTCTCCACAGCACTCGTAGACCACAGAGCAGATGTTCTGGGAGCACTCCAGCACAATGGCAGCTGAGGTGTCATCGCTGAAGCCAATGAAGACGTCGTGTTCCTTGGGAACCGGAGCACGGGACTGGGTCACCAACACATCAGGCTTCTCCATATGGACAAACGACCCAGCCCATCTCTCCAGGTCCCTCTTCAGGTCTTGCTGCTGCCAGCTGAGGATGGTGTTCATGTCCAAACAATGCTTCTCCAGCCTGCTCAGCAGTGGGGTGGGGAACTGGCTGTAGACTACTTTCTTCTCCTCGATGACGATCAACCGGAACTCCTCCTTCACGCGACTCTTCACCCGATGGGTTCCAAGGCCAAGGTCAACATAGTAATTGCCCCCCAGGCTGACAAAGCATTGGTTGAGGGCATCGTAGAGGCTCTCATACAGGTTCTGGATGTTGAGGAGGACAACAGGTCGGCCAATCTCCATGCAGATCTTCACCCGGTTGACAGAGCGGCACACCTGGGAATAATCCTGATCCCGTGGGAAGCCGGAGCCAAAGATGATGTCACAGTTGCCAGGGTCGATGAGCCTCATCATCTGGATGATCTGGAAGGCAGCGTTGTTGGTGGTCAGCAGCAGCAGGTACCTGGACATGAAGCCTGGCTGCTGTGTCCCCAGGTTCTCCTGCAGCAGACGGATGCAGCTGGTTCTCGCCACATTGGTGAGACGAATGTCACTGATGCAGCCCTGGAAGATCTCCAGAGGGTCAATGTCTCCTGAACCTCCAAAGTTTCTCTGGATGGCCTTGACCAGAAGCTCCTCCTGGGTGCTGTGTTTCACGTCCCGCATGTAGGACACGACCATTTTGATCAAGCTGTAGAAGTCCCGAAGCCCAAAGAACTCTGTCTTCTGCCTGGCCAGGACATTGCAGTAGAAGCTGGCCAGGATGGGGAACAAATACTCGATTCTGTGCAGGTGAGGTTGGTCAGCACAGATGCCCTTGGCTGTCTTCACCAGCTCTTCTCTGCTGGGTTCATTCCTGAAGACCAGAAGACCCCTGTTCATTTTGGCAGGGTCCAAGGCCCAGTTGGAGATGCCCACAAAGCCAACTTTCATGTAAGCCTCTGGTTTCTCATCATCAACACATCCGTCCTCCAGAAGAGGGTGGAGAGTCTTCAAGGGCATGTCAGGCGAGTCTTCAGCCAGACCAATCTCATCCAGTAGGACCACAGACACAAACTCATCCAGGTTCCTGCCCTTCTGGAACTGAGCGCATTGCCGGAAGGTGGAGATGATGCCTTCAGGTTTGGAATAGGGGCTGCACTGGAAGGAGACCAGCTGGACCACTTTGCATCTTTTAAGCAAGGGGCTTCTGGCTGATGACATCCCCCCCATGGCATCGACGGCAATGGTTTTGGAGAGAGACTTGGAGCTGCCTGGTTTCCCAACCAGGAAGAGTGGAACCCGGAGGTCCATGCAGACAACCATCATGAAGACATTCTCCCGCAGAGCGCTGTTGCAGGCCGTGGCCTTCGGGACGGACAAGTTATCAAGGAAGACCTCTTGGCACAACTCAATCTCTTGCTGTAGCCAAGCCGCAGGGACCGGGAAGCATTTGGCCACCTCCTCCAGGTACTGCTGCCGGCTCTCCAGAGACACGTAATAGCAGGTCCCCACGGAGAGGACCAAAGACCTTTGTGCAGGGTCTAAGGTTGGTTGCTTTTCCCCCTCGCTGTGCCTCTTCTGATCCATCTGCTGGAAGAGCAGATCCCGCAAGCCATAGAACCAGAGCATGATCTTCATGCAGCGGTCGATGTCTCGAAGGCTGGCGACCCTGCACTCGTCCTTCCTCTCTCTCAGGAACTTCTGGGAGGTTGAAATGACACTGGTGAAGACCTCCAAGTTTCCAGCCAGGATCTCCTTCCCCACAGCGGACCTCACGATCTCCCTGATGTACAGGTTTTGAGTCTTCTCGTTCAGTTCCCCGAAGTCCCAGACCAGGGGGACCAAGCTGGGGGGGAGGGGATGCACCCGATAGACCAACTGCCTCAGAGGGATGTACCCCAGCTTCTCCGGGGTGTCTTCACTCCGGACTCTGTAGCCCAAACCAGCTTTCTCCAGTTTCTCAATGGTCTCTTGGCTGTGTCTTTTGTAGGGGTTGCAAGTGGCCACCACTTTCAAGCAGCTGGTAGTGATCTGCTCTCCGTTGACACTGCGGTCGCAAAGGACTTCCTTGATGGCAAAGATGGCTTCCGAGGTGTTGGCTTCGTCAAAGAAGAGCACAGTGTCCACGTTGTGCTTTGTCTTGTTGTCATGTGCCAGCTTCATGGCCTGTCTGACCTTCTCCTGGACGGTCTTGGAGGTGGTGCCACCGTGAACACGCACCACTAGCATGTTCTGAACCTTCTTGCCTGCCTTTTGCAGGTTGCACAGGAACTCCACCAGCTTTGTCTTGCCACAGCCTGTTTCACCCATGATGATGACAGGGATGCCACACTGGAACCGGAGGTAGATGGCCAACATCTTCATGGTGTTGTCCAAAGTCAGCTGGTAGGAAGGATCTGGGTCATTCTGGCATTCCACACCAAAGACCCTGCAGAGGGTCTCCAGCTGCTCCTTTCGAGATAAGGTCTCAAATTTCCTATTGAAAGGAACCTTCTGGAGGACTAAGTTCCTGTACAAACTTGGGCTCATCACCTTGGTCTCGAGAACAGCCTGGGAGTAAGCATCAATAGCATCAAAGTTCTGGTTGATGTGGAACCCCAAGAACTCCATGGAATGACCTCCAGCGTGGAAGACGACATAAGGATGAGAATCCTGCTCCCACCTGCGTCTCAACTGGTACCCACTCAGGACATTGTCCACCACCCTGCTCTGCTGCCTCGGCACACTCTCATCAGACATGTTGAGGGAAGGCATGGCAAAGTCCTTGGACATAGTGACCATGAACTTGACGATGAAGGATTTGAAGCCACGCAGCTGTTTTAGGACCAGCTCACTGCAGAAGACTGATTCCTCACACTTCATTAGCTGGAAGTTCAAGAAGTGGCTGAAGTTGCTGAGCTCGGTCCAGGAGGGGTCACTTCTCCCACAGAATTCCATCAAGCACCCCAAGCATTCCTTGTCTGTCCCTTGGACACTTCCAGAGACAAATGTGAAGTGGTCAAGGTCTCCCTTCTCTTTGTATCTTCTCAGGTATTGGTAGGACCTTTGGAAGGCTTCACTCTTGAGCTTATTGCAGTCAAAATATTCCTCCCTCAGTTCCTCAGAAGGAACAGAGCTGGGATGTCCCAGTGTGGTGAGAACCCGCAGTGGTGACACACATTCCACAGCGGGAAAAAGATCCAGGAATTTCTCTTCCATTTCAATGGACATCTACAAGCAAGAGGACACAAGTCACCACCAGGACCATTCCCCAACCTCCCACATTCACCCACATCTTCAAGCTCCCTTCTTTGCCTTTCCTCCTGGTCACAAATGTTTGGTCAGTATGGGGAGGGGAAAAAACAGGTGGAAACATCATAATTTCTCCAAGAATATTCCTAAAAGCAGGAAGCTCTGTCTTGGCCAACATCCTGTCTTGGCTTGGGTGATCTTCTTACTGTCTCAAATGCCTTCTCCTGCTCCGCTAAATCCTTTTGGAGATGGAAGGACCTGATCCAAGTCAATAGTCAAGGTGTGGTGAGGAACTACAGGTGGTGATCAACCACTAATGAATCTGGGGGTTCATTTCCCACCTTGGGTGACCCCAAAGCATGGCTCAGGTGCAAATTTGCCTTCAAGATGTGTGTAAGGTGGAAGCTACAGCAAAACTGAGATGAAAAAGGTTCCTTTTCCCACCAAAACTCTTGCATAGAGGCCCCTGAGCTCTCAACAGAGACATGCTTGACCTGCTTGCTTCTACCTAGGTAAGACACTGTCCCACCAGAGAGAGAATACTCTAAACCCTCCAGTGCTATGGTGGATGTGACCGTTTGATGCTGTCCCTTTAAGGAAGGGGACATTGGGTTGGAATGTTTGTAAACGAAAGATGGATCTAAACTAATTTCATTGGTAGACTGGGAGAAAGCACCTTTTGAACTGGGAGTACAGCAGCTTTCTGGTCAGTCTTGCTTTCTCCCTTTTGCAGCTCACAGCTTTCTGGGCTTTCGGCCAGGCTTGACCTTCAAGCAGATAAAGCGTGAGGCCTCTTCTAACATTCTAACACATAACTGCTTTTTAATTAACAGTTTCTCTTTTCCTCTCTTTCTAACCCTCTCTGGGGAAAGGGGGAGAGAAGGGGGAGCAGGGGTGGGGAACCCCCCTCAGCAGGGAGGGAACCCTCATTTCTGTGTGACTTTGTTGTATATTTCTGTATATATTGTAAATACTGTAAATTCTGTATATATTTCCCTGCGTTCCCTAAACTGCTTTGTAAATATAGCACATTCCCTTTGCTAATCCGGCTCTGAGGTTTTTTTTTCCCTTTCAACTTTCTTTCCCTTTACTTACGGGGGGGGAAGAAGGCTTTGCAGCCTTACCCCCAACCCTACGACAGTGGAGACCTCAGAGTTGAGCTGCTTGATTCATGCTCAACCTTGAGGGTTCCTCCAGACCCCAACAAAGTACCTCCTGCTTCTTCGTGCTGCTGACACCGCTCCCTCTTGCCAGGTACTCTATCAAGTAGAGGTGAGAAGGTTGACACTTCCAGACCATGCCATCAGGCCTCTGGATATGCTGCAGGATGCAAAGGTCAACCAGAAGCCGGTAGAGACCCTTTGATACCTGCCAGGGTGGAAAAAACAACCCAAAGCCACCCACATGAAAATGGATTCAAGGTCCACCAAACCACACTCATTGCTCTGGTTGGGTTGGACTCGAGGTTCCACCTCCTTCTTGCCCCCACTCTGTGGTCACCTCTGTTCCAGCACCGCTAGTCCACTTGAAGCACTCACCACTGGAGACACATCAATGTGGAAGATGCTGGGCTGAGATTCAGTGGTGGATTCTCTGATGGAGAAGAGCTCCTCCACCAGGAACTGGAAATCAATGTCTGACTCCATCAGTCTAATGGTCTTGTGAAGTGGTAGCGTGCCACCCAACTTGGCATGGACCTTCTTGATGGTGGTCTCCACAAAGAGAGACATCCCTGGGGAAGCGAAGAGATGATCATGAGTCTACCCTGAACCATGAGCCAGCAAGGTGCCATCATGGCCAAGAAGGCAAATGGTCTCCTGGAGGGCACTAAGAAGAATGTGGGCAGCAGGTCAGGCTTGGGGAGGTTCTCTTGCCCCTCTGTCCTGCCCTGGTGAGGACACAGCTGGGGACCTGGGACCAGTTCTGGGCTTCTCATTTCAAGAGGGACAGGGAACTACTGGGGAGGGTCTCCAAAGGTGATGAGGGGACTGGAGCATCTCTGGGGGTGCTGATAGGGATGAGTCTGGAGAAGAGCAGCCTGAGAGGGACCTTCTCAATGCTCAGCAACATCTAAAGATTAATGAATGGGGTCAGACTCTTCTCAGTGGTGGCCAGGAACAGGACAAAGGGCAACTGGCACAAACTGGAACCCAGGAGGTTCCATCAGGAGAAACTTCTGGACTTTGAGGAGCCCCGAGGTCTCCTTGTCTGGAGAGATTCTAAAACCACCTGGATGTGATCCTGGACCCTGCTGGAGCAGGTGGGTTAGATTGGATGATCTCCAGAGGTCCCTTCCAACCCAGAAGATTGGGATTTAGTGATTCTACATTTGGATGCAATCCAAACCACAGACATCTCTCTCCAAGGTGTCCTACTCTAAAACACTAATTAAAGAGGAGGGCTTTGAGGGCCTACTCAGAACACTCCTCTCCAAACACTCACCCATTCCTGCTTGCTCTGAGAAGACAAACTTGATGTTCTGCTGATTAGGTTCCTCAAAGGCTTGGGCGACAGGGGCTGTCCCACTTGGCACTTTGAGATGCATCTTCAGGTAGCTTTTGATTTCCAGCTTGTTGTAGCATGGGAAGGTCACCTTGTAGGCATCAAAGGCCGTGGTGATATAGGAGCTGTGGGCTTTGGCGTCGCAGAAGATGAGGAACCTGTAGCTGGTGATGCTGGAGGATTGCACCAGGCGGAAGAAGTGGAACTCGAGTCGCTCAGAGACTTTGTAGACCAACTTATCAGCCCCCAGCAAGCAGAAGATCTTCTGATCTTGAGAGCCTGGGGAAAGAGCTCTCCTGACGAGCAGCTCCACCTCCTCCTCCTCCGTGTCGGGAGTGCACACCAGGACCTCATCATAGGATGGGAGAGGAGCCGCCTCTGTGTGCCTGTAGACCGACAACATGCTGAGTAACATCTCCTCCTCCTTACACATGATGAGAAGAGGCTTCCCCTCTTCCAAGCCAACAGGTAAGCTCCTTTCCACATGGGTGGTCTCCAGAGCCACCAGCCGCTTCAAGGTCTCCCCCAAAACATCCACCCCAATGTATTTGTCAGACACCAGGCCAGAGAACTTCTTGCAGTAGGCATCCCAGAGCAAGGTGATCTTGTCCGAGATGGATGGCAAGCTCTCAAAGGAGGCAGCCACCTCGTCCTGAGCCAAGGAGCTGAAGAACACCTGGCCAGCACCACTGTGCTCTGTCTTGAACTTCCGTTTCTTCTGCAGGAAGGCTTCTCTGGCCTCCTCGTATGAGGTGCTGAGCTCTTCCACCAGCTCCTGGTTGTCTCCTTGCTCAAAGGCAAACTCCATCAGCATCTGCTCTGTGATGGGCGAGTTGCCCAAGCAGCTCTGCAAGGCTGCCTTGGCCACCACCTCATCGTAGCCTGACTCAGCCAAGCTCTTGATCAGCTGGGGGAAGCGGATGATGTAATCATGCCAGGTGACCAACTCCTCCTCTCCTGCCAACGTCTCCACAGACTCCAGAGGGGTCATCAAGGCATCCTCCAGGGCTTGTCTGACATGTTCTGCTTTGATGTCATGCTTGACGGAGGAGAGCATCATGAGGACCTGAGGCTCCACGATGCCTTTCTGGACCCTGGCCAGTTGGCTGCATAAATAGAAGAGCTGTTGAGCAGTGAAGAGGTTGAGATGATAGTAGCTGTCCCTCTGAGTCTCCAGGTACTTCTTCCACTCTCTCAAGCAGTGCTCCATTGCTTTAGAGAGGCTGTCCAGCTCCTCCAGGAGGGGTTTGGGGCTCTGCACAAGGATCCCAGCAATGCCAAACTCAGTGTAGACCTTCACAGGCTGCTCAGGGTTGCAGTAGATCACAGCCTTCCAGCCACTGAAGAGGACATCGCCAACACTGAGAAGCTCCAGGTACAACTTCCCGATCATTTTGACTTTTTCCAGTATCTGTCACAAGCCAAAGACACAAGAGGGAGATGGATCATGTTCTGCAGCATCTTCTCAAGGTCAAACTGCCCCCAGAAAGCTCTGCAGTTGCAGGCTCCTCAGTACAAGAGACATGGACAGGTTGGGGAGGGACGATGGCAAAGCAAAGGGAGCTTCATCCAGCTGTGTGGTTGGTGACAGATTCAGGGTCTAGGCTTCTGAAATCATGGACATGCCTCAGAGAAGAAATTTGATCTACCTTTGAGAAGCCAACCCTTGAGAAGTTGACAAGAAGCTGCATCTAACCTTGGGAAGTTGTTTGCTGTATAGCCTTGGGAAGATGGATCTGCCCTTGAGAGGGCAAGAAGGTCTTTGCAAGAAGCTGCCCAGACCTAAAGAGAGGTTTAACCTCGACTCAGGAGGGCAAGGGACTAGAGTTTTGACCCATGGAAGAAGAACCAGGAGCTGCTGGTGGTAGGTTGGGAAACATCCATGAAGCATCATGCTCTAAAGGGCTTTAGATTGGAAGGTCACCAGTCCTTAGCAGCCAGGTCAAGAGAGGAAACATTGTGGTTGGTGCTTTCTGGAGGATGCCTGATCATGAGGAACCTCTGGATGAAGCCTCCTGGCTTGGTGTTGAGGCTCACAGGCTCTGGACCTGCTGGAGGAATTCAATGCCACCAATGTCTGCTGGAAAAGCAGCACAGCAAGATGGAAGAAGTGCAGAAAACTCCTTGAGAGAGTCAAGGATCCTTTCTTCACCCAGGTGAAGGTCTGGAGGAGAAGCATTTCTGGACCTGTTGCTCACCAACATGGATGGACTAATGAAGGAGGTCAAGATTGGTGCAACCCAGGCTGCAGAGCTCATGGCATGGTGGAACTCACCATCTTGAGGGCCACTGGCCAAGAGAAAAGGAGAGTCAGGAGCTGAGATTTTAGGAGATGGATGGAACCTCCTGGGACACTGGTTTGAGGGGTAAAGGAGCTGGATGGAGCTGGCAGACCTTTGAGAGTAGGGATGGGGTCAAGAAGGCCAAGGCGTGGCTGGGACTGGAGGAATGAAGTCCCTCTGAGTGTAGAAGACCAGGCACAAGATCCCCAGAAGAACCTGAATGGACTGAAGTTGCTGTCTACAACTACCTGAAGGGAGGTTGTAGCCAGGTGGGGTTTGGTGTCTTCTCCCAGGCAACCAGCACCAGAACAAAAGGACACAGTCTCAAGCTGTGCAGAGGGAAATTTAGGCTTGGTCTTAGAAAGTTCTTCTCAGAAATTGGGATGGGCTGCCCAGGGAGGGCGGGGGGGTTGACCTCCCTGGAGGTGTGTAGGAAAAGCCTGGATGAGGCACTTAGTGCCATGGTCTGGTTGATTAGTTAGAGTCAGGTGATTGGTTGGACTTGATGATCTTGGAGGTCTCTTCCAACCTGGTTGATTCTGTGATTCTTTAAGCCCATGAGACTCTGCTCTGCTCAAATGAGGCCCCAGTTGGAGCAATGTGTCCAGCTCTGGGGTCCTCAGAACAAGAACATGAAGCATGGTGGCCACCAGCATTCTGGCTTGGATCAGCAATAGTGTGGCCAGCAGGACTAGGGCAGGAATTGTCCCCCTGTAGTGGGCACTGGTGAGGCCACACCTTGAGTCTTGGGTTCAGTTTTGGACTTCTCCAGCTGGAGCAGGTCCAGAGATGGACAACAAAGCTGGGGAAGGGTCTGGAGAACTTCTGAGGAGCATCTGAAGGACCTGGCATTGTTCAGTCTGGAAGAAAGGAGGCTGAGGGGAGACCTTCTAGCTCTCTACAACTCTCTGAGAGGAGGCTGGGCAGAGGGGGGGGTCAAAGTCTTCTCCTAAACGATGGGAAAAGAGGAAACAACCTCAAGATGCTCCAGGGGAGGTTTAGGGTGGACATGAGAAGAAATGTCCTCATCAAAAGGGTGTCCAGGCCTGGCCTGGTCTGCCCAGGGCAGTGGTAGAATCCCCATCCCTGTGGTGATGAGGGACATGTTTTGGTGGTGACCTGGCAGTGGGGGTCAACAGGAGAGGTGGGCACAAGCCAACCTCATGAAGTTCAATAAGAGCAAGTGCAGGGTCCTGCATCTGGGTCGAGGCAATCCCAGGCACAAATACAGGCTGGGCAGTGACTGGCTGGAAAGTAGCCCTGAGGAGAGAGACTTGGGGGTGCTGGTGGACAAGAAGCTCAACATGAGCTCTCAATGTGCACTTGCAGCCCGCAAAGCCAATCAGATCCTGGGCTGCATCAGGAGAAGTGTGGCTAGCAGGTCGAGGGAGGTGATCCTCCCCCTCTACTCAGCCCTGGTGAGACCCCACCTGGAGTACTGTGTCCAGTTCTGGAGCCCCTATTACAAGAGGGATGTGGAGGTGCTGGAAGGTGTCCAGAGCAGGGCCAGGAGGATGATCAGAGGGCTGGAGCACCTCTCCTATGAGGACAGACTGAAGGAGTTGGGGCTGTTCAGTCTGCAGAAGAGAAGGCTCCGAGGTGACCTAATTGTGGCCTTCCAGTATCTGAAGGGGGCCTACAGGAAGGCTGGGGAAGGACTTCTCAGGCTCTCAGGGAGTGATAGGACTAGGGGGAATGGAATGAAGCTGGAGGTGGGGAGATTCAGGCTAGATGTGAGGAGGAGGTTCTTCCCCATGAGAGTGGTGAAGCCCTGGAATGTGTTGTCCAGGGAGGTGGTCGAGGCCCTGTCCCTGGAGGTGTTTAAGAGCAGGCTGGATGAGGCTCTGTCCAGCCTGATGTAGTGTGGGGTGTCCCTGCCCATGGCAGGGGGGTTGGAACTAGATGATCCTTGTGGTCCCTTCCAACCCTGAATGAAACTATGAAACTATGAAACTATGAAACAGTTGGCCTTGATGATCTGAAAGGTCTCTTCCAACCAAAACCATTCCATGATTCTTAGACAGACATGGACCTGTTGGAGCACATCCAGAGGAGAGACACAAAAATGATCAGAGATTGAATCCCCTCTGCTCTGAGGCCAGGCTGAGACAGTTGGGGTTGTCCAGCCTGGAGAAGAGAAGGCTTCTGGTGACCTCTCAGTGCTTAAAGTGGCCAAGCAGAAGATTGAGAGAGACCTTCAACCAAACTGTGTAGTGACAGGACAAGGGACAATGGGAAGAGGGGGCATTGAGATCAGACATAAGGAGGAAATAGTTCACGGGGAGGTGGTGAGACCCTGGCCCAGGTTGGCCAGAGAGGTGGGGTATGCCCATCCTGGGGCCATGGCAGATCACGTTGGTTGGGGCTGCTCTGGTTGCGATGTCCCTGCTCACTGCAGGGGGTTGGACTGGATGAGCTTTAAGACAGCCTCCAACCCAAACCATTCTATGATTCCTTGTAGAGGACAAAGGTCTTGGATGGGCCACTGGGCACCACAGGTGAGAAACAATGTCCAAGGAAGCAAATCCCACTCCTTGGGAAGTGGACATAATCTAGCAGCAACACCCCTGCTCATGGAAGGTCAAAGCTGCAGGTTATGGATGAGCCTTCTGGAAATCATCCCATCCTATCCCACCCTATACCATCCCCATCCCACCCTATGCCATCCCCATCCCATCCCCATCCCATCCCATCCCATCCCATCCCATCCCATCCCATCCCATCCCAAGCCCTACAGCTGCTGTTCTCCCAGGGGATGTTGGTGCTGCACCATGCTCTACCTCCAGGAACCGGTTGGCCTCTGCTCTGCCCTCCTCAACCTTGGTAGCAATCAACATGAGCTTGTTCTGCAGCTCTGTGAGCTGAGACAATTTGTACATCCTGAGCCTGTGCTCATCTGGAGACTTGCAGTCCTCACTGCTATCCTCCAGCTGCAAGGAGACACAATCTTCAAGCGCAGCCTGGAAAGGAGAGCAGAAGACCACCATCAGCACATGGACCCTCTGGGTCGATTGGAGTTGAAGTGCTGCACCTTGGGACACCTCTGTGGCTTCCTCTGAGGGAAGGAGAAGCCCATTTGCAGCTGAAGATGGCCCAGGTACAGTGGGAATTTGGTGGCACCAGCTGCAAAGTTAACTGGAGGTCTCCTGGCCCCCTGCCAAGCTCATCAGGAGCTGAGGTCAAGACAGATCTCTTCTCCTAGCAGCATTGAAACCCCAAGTGGACAAGAAATGAGGTCTTGGAGAACATCTACCTTGAACTTTGGAGGTGCTGAGATGGTGAACACTCCCTTTCCATTGATGCTTCTGGCTTGAGAGATGGAGGAACGTTCCACAGAGCCATGGACTTCATGGACTGCCTGGATCCACTCCCGGTTGTCACAGGAGTCTTTCTGCAGAAGGAGGACCCAAGGGAAACCCAGTGACCAGCTGGAAGGATGCTGAGCACCATTCACCCACCCCAAATCTGACTTGTCACCAAAAAGCTCCATGAAGTTCATTCTTGGAGCAGGGCTTGGAGGATTTGACCTCAAAACCACTCATGGTTGTCACAAGAACCTTCTGCAGAAGGATCTGAAGGAAACCCAGTGACCAGCTGGGAAGACACTGAGCATCACTCCCTCACCCAAGGGTGCTGCAGGTGGGTTGCTGTGGTCCTGAGGAGACCCAGCCCCACAGTTGGACCTAGCTAACACCCCAGAGTATTGTTTCCTGGTGAACCTCTTCACCTCTTCTCTGGTTTTGGTGGACATAAGGTCTCCAGGGACCTCCTGGAGCACAACCACAAGAGAGTCTGTTCTGTCCAGTTCTGAACCAGGTTCTGGAGTCTTCCATCCTTGGAGATGCCCAAAACCCAGGTGGACCATGAGCTTCCTGCCCCCCTTGAACTCGTTTTAAGCAGGAGATGACCTCCAGATGTCCCTTCCAACCTTAACTGATCTGTAGACTCTAGAAGCCATTTCCTCCTATCCTGGACACCTCCTGCATCTCATCCAGTTGCCACAAGGTTGTGCAAGATCATTTGAGACGTTCCACGAGGCTTCCACTTCAAAGAGAACCTTTGCCCAAGTCATGTGTCAGATTTGCCATGACCACCTGGATGTCCTGAGGACACCTTCCTCAGTGGCATCAGGCACCTAGACCTGAGCAGCTCCACCTCACAGCAGATGCTGTTGCTGTGTGCAGTGGAGGACATCTTTGGCAATGACCTGCAAGAAGGGACAGGGAAGACCCTTGGCCAGTTTGCTGAGGAAGCACAGCTGGGAGGAGTGGGTGATGCACCAGAAGGTTGTGCTGTCCTTCAGCAAGTCTGGCCCCAGGCTGGAGGAACCTCATGAAGTTCAATCAGGCCAGGTGAAGGGTCCTGCACCTCCTCCTGCACCTGGGGAGGAACAAACTGATGGACCAGTAGAGGTGACCTGCTGGGAAAGCAGCTCCATGGAGAGGGACCTGGGAGTGTTGGTACACACCATGCTGCCCATGAGCCAGCAAGGTGGCTGTGAAGACCAATCACATCCTGAGGGGCATGAAGAAGAGTGTGGGCAGCAAGTCCAAGGAGGTTCCCCTGCCCCTCTGCCCTGCCCTGGTGAGGACACAGCTGGAGAACTGGGACCAGTTCTGGGCTCCTCAGTTTGAGAGGGACAAGAAGCTAGTGGGGAGGTCTCTGAAGGTGATGAGGGGACATGAGCATCTCTGGGGTGCTGGTGGGGCTAAGGCTGGAGAAGAGCAGCCTGAGAGGGACCTTCTCAATGCTCAGCAACTTCTAAAGGTTCGTGAATGGGGTCTGACCCTTCTCAGGACAAAGGGCAACTGGCACAAGCTGGAACTCAGCAGGTTCCATCAGGAGAAACTTCTGGACTTTGAGAAGTCCAGAGCCCAGAGAGGTTGTGGGGGCCTCCTTCTCTGGAGAGCTTGCAAACCCACCTGGATGTCATCCTGAGGTGTGGGTGACCCTGCTGGAGCAGGTGGTTTGGGCTGGATGATGCCCAGAGGTTTCTTCCCACCTCCACCATGCCAAGAGTTAAGGTTTGTGTGACTTTGGGAGATGGGAGATGGAGACTCACCAGCTTCTTGGGAAGCTCGGGGTCTCTGGTGACAGCTTCTGTGATGAAGGCCACAGCTGCAATGAACTGCTGGAAGCCAGCGGTGGGACTCAGGTCGTAGACAATGGGGGCAGCGGCAGCCATGGCCTCACGGAAGATCTTCACGCGGTCAATGTCCAGGTCGCTCTCCCCAGCTGAGATGGAGGCCAGCTCCACAAAGGCTGGGATCTCTGACTTGTCTGGGGCAGAAACCGAGGAAAAAGGGACAAAGACAAGACAAAAGTAGAGGAATTTCTCTGCTTGATGGGACCTTGGGTTGAGCGTGGGGATGGAGAAGGATGAAGTGGTCATCCTTCTCTCTGATGGCTTCCTCCCATCCTTCCAGCCCACCTTTTATGATGGTTTTAATCCAGGAGATAAACTCTTTCCTCATGCATTCCAGAATTTCCTCCAAGAAGTCCAGGACTGGCTGGGGGATGCCACTCAAGCTTTGTTGAACGCTCATGAGGTCTTCGGTCATGCAGTCGAGTTGCTTCCTCTGGAATTCCTGCTCCTTCTGGACAACCAAACAGACAAAAGTCAATCTTGGGTCTGTTGAGAAGAAAACCATGGAACCATGGGATCATGGGGTGGGTTGGAAGGGACCTTCAAAGGTCATCTAGTCCAACACCCTGCAGTCAGAAGGAACATCTACTAGAGCAGGTTACTCAGAACTTCATCCAGTGTGACCTGGATTGGTTTCAACCTGGCCTTGAATGTGTCCAACCTGACCTGGAGGTTGGATCCAGGTGAGGATTGGTCTCTTCAAGGGACCAAGTGACTGGACAAGAGGAAATGGCCTACAGTTGCTCCAGGGGAGGTTTAGGTTGGACATGAGGAGAAATGTCCTCACCCAAAGGATTCTCAAGGCCTGGACCAGGCTGCCCAGGGAATAGGTGGAGTCTCCATCCCTGGTGACATCTAAAAGCCATGGAGATGTGGAGCTGAGGGACACAGTTTGGTGGTGACCTAGCAGTGGTGTGTCAGTGGTTGGACTGGATGTCCTTGGAGGTCTTCTCCAACCTTAATGATTCCATGATTCCAAGAGGGCAAATCCAGAGCCCAAGATGTCTCCTACGTACATATCTCGTCAGGTCACTGAGAACCTGGAAGTCTCCCTCCAGCTGAAGCTTCTGCTGCAGAGCATCGATCACCTTGGCTGTGGTCACCACCTTGGAGAGGGTCAAGTAGTTCTCAATCCTCTTCACTGCCTCTGTGACCCACGCAGCTCCTCCACCCTTCTGCCCTTCACTCTCCTCCATGACCATAAACTCCTCCAGCAGCTGATCCTTCTTGCCCAGCAGCTTCTCAAACTGGCTCTGCACCTCCCCAAGGGTGATGGAGAAGTCTCTGAGGGCCATGTAGGTCCTTTGGAAGTCGGTGATGGCTGGTTTATAGATCTTCTCCTGAACATCTTCTACAGAGAAGACTTGGTCTTCAGGGCTTGTGGCTTTGCATTGCTCTGCTCTCATCTTCCACAGCCTGAGGAAGCATTGGCTCCTCTCCACCACGGGAAGCTTCTGCATCATCTGGCTGTACTTGGAGAGGACATGGGAGCCCATCTCGCTCCTACCATCAATGGAGAACCTCTGCACCACCATCTGCTCCCTGAAACTTTCGCTGTCCCTGATGCTTTTCTCCACGGCTCTTCTGTCCACTAAACAAAGTGGGAACAAGGAGGAACCCATGGCATGGAGCCATCAGCAGAGACAAACCTTGAAGTCAAGAGGGTCCCACCCATGCTGAAAGCCTTTGCTTCAGGAGACATCTCCCCACTCCAGAAGCACAGAAGCAGCTCCATTACCCCAACCGTTACCTTTGATCATATCCTCAATGCTACAGCACAGGTGGAGGAAGGAACATCTCTGCTGCTTCTGCTCCTCCAGCTGTTCAAACTCTTGTTGCCTGACCTCCAGCACTGTGGCCATTGACTTGCAGAAAGAGGGATCTGGAGAAGGAAAAAGACCAAGGAATGAAGAAGAAACCAAGAAACAAATGAAGAAAGTTGATTCTTGGAGCAGACTTTAGAGGACCTGTCCCCAAAAAGCCACCCAAAAGATCCAGAAAGGTCATTCTTGGAGGACTTGTCCTAAACCCATCAAAAAGATCCAAAAAGTTCATTTTTGGAGCAGGGTTTGGAGGAGCAACCTGATCTAGTGGAGGCTATCCCTGCTTACTGCAGGTGCTTGGACTAGATGCCCTCTGGAGGTCGTCCCAACCTGAACCATTCTAGGATTCTGTGAATTGCCCTCAAAACTACCAAAAATATCCATGAAGTTGATTCTTGAAGAAGTAGAAGGATTTGTCCTCAAAACCATCTAAAATATCCATAAAGTTCATGCTTGGAGGAGAATTTGGAGAGGATCCACCCAAAACCACAAAAATGATGGATGAAGTTTCTTCTTGGGCCAGAATGTGAAGGACTTGTCTCTAAAACCACCAAACCTGTAGATAAAGTTTTTTCCTGGAGGAGAATTTGGAGAAGATGCACCCAAACCCACCAAAAATATTGTTGAAGTTGGTTCTTGGAGGAGAACTTGGAGAACCTACCATCAAAACCACCCAAAATGCCCTTCAAGTTCATCCTCACAGCAGAATTTGGAGCCCACCCTGCAAAGCCACCCAGCTCTCCAGCAGATGTATCTCCTGATGGCCAACTAGCTATGAAAACCCACCAGAGATGGAAGGTCTGCCCTTACCACAGGTGCACACCAGATCCCTAAAGGACTCCTTCTGCTGTAAGATCTCACTGAGGATGCTGCAGGGAAGGTCCCCCAGGAGAACACGGTGTCCCACGAAGCTGGAGAGCTTGAACACCTGCAACAGGAGGAGCTTGGCGGCGTCACCGATCTGAACTCTGCACATCACCTCCCACTCATCTGGAAAACAGACCAAGGTTGGTGAAAAAGAGCCAGGAGTGTCCTGCTCCTGTCCTTCTCCTGAAGGCCGAACCTGGGGAAGAGCCAGTTGGCGAAGACCTGCAGCCCCACCAGCATGGAGCACAGATGAGTGGTGGCTTTCTACCTCAAACATCCAAAGCAGCATCTTGGAGAGCATCCAAATTTCCTTTGGGAAACTCGGGTATCTCCTCCTGCCTGAAACAAACCATGGAGACCACCTGGGGAAGTAGGGAAATAACCTAGAAAACCAAGGAGACCATGTAAGAAACCATGGGGACATCTAAGAAAGTACAGGGACCACCTAGGAAATCTTGGAGACCACCTAGGAAAACATGGAGACCAACTAGGAAGTCATGAAGAGCAGCTGGAACACCATGGGTGCCACCTAAGAAGGCATGGAGACCATGAGGTGAAAGCAAGATGTTCTCCATCCACACTAAGATGTTAGAATCATATAATCATAGAATCAATAAGGTTGGAAAAGACCTCAGAGATCATCAAGTCCAACCTATCACCCCAGCTCCTCATGACTACTAAAACATGGCTCCAAGTGCCACGTCCAATCCCCTCTTGAACACCTCCAGAGATGTTGACTCCACCACCTCCCTGGGCAGCACATTCCAACAGCTAACAACTCTCTCTGTGAAGAACTTTCTCCTCGCTTCCAGCCTAAACCTCCCCTGGTGCAGCTTGAGAATGTGTCCTCTGGTGCTGGTTGCCTGGGAGAAGAGACCAACCTCCACCTGGCTACAACCTCCCTTCAGGTTGTTGTAGACAGCAATGAGGTCTCCCCTGAGCCTCCTCTTCTCCATGCTAAGCAACCCCAGCTCCCTCAGCCTCTCCTCACAGGGCGGTGCTCCAGACCCCTCCCCAGCCTCATTGCCCTTCTCTGGACACCTTCCAGCACCTCAACATCTTTCCTAACCTGAGGAGCCCAGAACTGGACACAGGACTCAAAGTGTGGCCTAACCAGTGCAGAGTACAGGGGCACAATGACTTCCCTACTCCTGCTGGCCACACTGCTCCTGATGCAGGCCAGGATGCCATTGGCCCTCTTGGATGCCTGGGCACACTTCTGGCTCATGTTCAGCCTACCATCAACCAGTACCCCCAGGTACCTCTCTGCCTGGCCTCTCTCCAGCCACTCTGACCCTAGCCTGTAGCACTGCCTGGAGTTGTTGAGGCCAAAGTGCAGAACCTGGCACTTGGACTTGTGGAATGCCATCATGTTGGACTCTGCCTATCTCTCCATCTTGTCAAGGTCCCTCTGCAGAGGTCTTCTACCCTCTAACAGATCAACATCTGCTCCCAACTTGGGGTCATCTGCAAATTTATTGATGATGGACTCAATGCCCTCATCCAGATCATCAATAAAGATATTGAACAGGATGGGGCCCAGCACTGATCCCTGGGGGACACCACTAGTGTCTGGCTGCTAGCTGGATGTGGCACCATTCACCACCACTCTCTGGGCCCAGCCTCCAGCCAGTTCCTAACCCAGTGCTGCTGTCCAAGCCAGGGGCTGACAGTTTGGCCAGCAGTTTGCTGTGGGGGATGATGTCAAAGGCCTTGCTGAAATCCAGGCAGACTCCATCCACAGCCTGCCCCACATCCACCAGGCAGTCACCTGGGCATAGAAGGAGATCAGGTTGGTCAGGCAGGACCTGCCCTTCCTAAATCCATGCTGGCTGGGCCTCATCCCTTGGCCATCCTGCAGGTGCACAGTTGTTGCCCTCAAGATGATCTGCTCCATAATCTTGCCTGGCGCTCAGGTCAGGCTGACAGGCCTGGAATTCCCTGGCTCATCCAACCAGCCTTGCTTGTGGATGGGCATCACATTGGCAGCTTCCAGTCCTCTGGGACATCTCCAGTGAGCCTAGACTGGTGGAAAATGATGGAGAGAGGCTTGGCCAGCTCATCTGCAAGCTCTCTCAGCACCCTAGGATGGATCCCAACCAGTCCCATGGACTTGAGAGGATCCAAGTAGCTCAGCAATTCTCTAACTGCTTCCTCATGGATTTCAGGAGCACTACACTGCTCCCTGACCCCAGTTCAGGAGGCCACTTGTCCTGAAGCCCTCCTGCCTTACTGTTGAATATGGAGACAAAGAAGGTATTTAATACCTCAGCCTTTTCCTCATCTTTAGTTACTGTGTTCCCCTCTAGGTCCAACAAAGAGTGGAGGTTCTTCTTGCCCTCTTTTTATCATTAAGATAGTTATAAAAATGCTTTTCATTGTCCTCCACAGCAGTGTTCAGCTTAAGTTCTAACGGGCCTTTTGCCTCTCTCATTTTTCTCCTACATGTTCTAACAACATCCTTAAATGTATCTCAAGTTGCCTTCTCCCTTTCCAAAGAAGATATTTCCTCTTTTTCCCCTTAATCCCTTCAAGAGCTTCTTGCCCATCCAGGCCCAGAGCCTTCCTCTCGGCTCATCTCTTGGCACATTGGGACAGCTGTTCCTGTGCCTTCAGGAGCTCCTTTTTGAAGCAGGTCCAACCGTCCTGGACCCCTTTGTTCTTAAGGGCTGCTCCCCAGGGGACTCTCTGGATTAGTTGCTCTAATAAGCTGAAGTCTGCCCTCTGGAAGTCCAAGGTCAGGGTTCTGCTATTACTTCTCTTTACTTCCCTGCATAATGAAAACTCCACTGTCTCATGGTCACTGCACCCTAGGCAGCCTCCTACCATCACATCTCCCACCAGCCCTTCTCTATTTGAGAGCAGCAGGTCAAGCAGGTTCTGACCCCTAGGAGGCTCTCTTAACAGCTGCATCAGGAAGCTGTCCTCCATACACTCTAGGAACCTTTCCATCCCATGTTCTCCACCCCTGCAATGAAACCTCCTTTTCCTACCATTTTGGACCAAGAAGATAATTGTTTCCCCCTCTCAACTCACGTGCCTAAGAAAACCAGAAGGTCCCTGGGCCCAGACCAAGAGCTTCTCCAAGAAGAGTACCCAGAGGACACTCACGGACAGCAGAGATGAGGTCGCAGACCCTGATGCTCAGCAGGTTTGCAAGGACAGGGCCGGTGGTGTCATCAAAGCTGTCCACACTCCTCAGCTTCTTCACCTCCCGGCACATCTTCTCCACCAGGACAGAGAGTACTGAGACTGCCTTTGGTTTCCAGATCTTGGAGAAGGTGAAGATGAAGGTTTTGAGCAGGGCTTCCTGGAAGGAGGAGAACTGTTTGTGGACACCTGGCTCCTTCAAGAATACCTTTCCCACTTCTCCTAACTCATCCTCTATTGGGACAGGTTGGTTAAGTGAGACTTTGAAGCCTCCAGCAGTCCAAGGGTTGTTGGTGGTTCTCCTACCTCAGGTTTGACAAGGTCTCTGATCCACTGGATGACGTGGCTGGTGAAGCACTTCTCCAGCTCTGTGTCATGATGGTTCTCCTCCTTCAGGAAAGCTTGGTAGAACTCCACCAGCTGCCTCTCAGGGATCTACAGCAAACAGCAGCTACTTTCTAGGTCCTCACCAACCTGCTTGAGTTCCACCACCATTACCAAAATGGTGACTGGGGCAAAAGCCAGCACGGCAAAGACCAGGAGCATCATCTCCCACCACCTGCAGGGTCTCCAGGACTCACCTTCTGCAGCCAGCTCTCAAACATCTTCAGGATCAAGACCCTCCAATCCCTGGTCCACTCCATGGAGAGAATCTTCACCACAAGCAGCTGCTGCCATTGCTGTGGAGGAATAGTCCAACCTTGAGCTGACCTTGAGGCACACCAAGGGTTGTTGGCTAGAGTTGGACTCTGGGTCTCATCACTCACATCAGTGTTGTTCAGGAAGGCTTTCTTCTCTGTGGGCACTTTCTGGAAGGACTTCTCAAGCCATGGCTTGGTGACGCAGGACAGCTGGGAGAAGCTTTCTCCTCTGTTCTGCTCCTGGAACTTCTGGAGAAACACCAGAAACACCCAGTCCCCAACTGGTGGGGTTGGAAGGGACCTCTGGAGATCATCCAGTCCAAACCACCTGCTCCAGCAGGTCACCCAGAGCTGGTTGTCCAGGATCACAATGTCCTGGTGAGTTTGGAAGCTCTCCAGAGAAGGAGATCCCACAAACTTTGTGGGTGCCTCAAAGTCCAGTTTCTCCTGATGGAACTCTCTGGAGACAACCTGAACCCTCAGGAGAACCTCAAAGGCAGGAGAGGCCTGGTGGTGACCTCAACACTGTGACCAGGGCTGATGGTGATCACCCACTGGTAGGGTTGGAAGGGACCTCTGGAGACCATCTGCTCCAGCTCTACCTGCACCAGCAGGGTCACCCAGACCTCAGGGTCTCAGGTGGGTTTGGAAGCTGTCCAGAGAAGGAGACCCCAGAACCATTCTGGGCTCCTCAAACTCTAGAAGTGGAACCTCCTGGGTTCCATTTTCTGCCCATTGCTCCTTCTCCTGGTCCTGGCCATCACTGGCCACATCCTCTTGGACCTTCAGATGTTGCTGAGCATTGAGAAGGTCCTTCTCAGGCTGCTCTTCTCCAGCCTCAGTCCCACCAGAGATGCTCCAGTCCCCTCATCACCTTCAGGGACCATCCCCAGCAGTTCCTTGTCCTTCTTGAACTGAGGAGCCCAGAACTGGTCCCAGGTCTCCAGCTGTGTTCTCACCAGGGCAGAGCAGAGGGGCAGAAGAACCTCCTTGGCCCTGACCTGTTGGCCACACTCTTCTTCACGCCCCCCAGGAGACCATTGGCCTTCTTGGCCATGAGGACACCTTGCTGGCTCATGGTCAGCTTGGTGTCCACCAGCTGCTTCTCCATGGAGTTGCTTCACTGCAGGTCAACTCCAAACCTCTACCAGTCCATGGGGTGGTCCCTCCCCATGTGCAGGACCCTCCACTTGTCCTGCTTGAACCTCTTGAGGTTCCTCTCCACCCAACCCTTCAGTCTGCCCAAGGTCTCTGAGATGAGGTCATAGAGGAGGAAAGTCTCCAGGTCTTGCTGAAGAGCAGCAGGACCTTCTGGTGGATCAACCACTCCTCCCAGTTCTGGATCAGCAGCAAACTGGCCAAGGCTCCACCCTGTCCCTTTGTCAGGGTTGTTGCTGAAGATGTCGACCAGGTCTGGCCCCAGTCCTGACCCCTAAGGATCATCACAAGCTCCAGGCCTCCAGCTAGATCCTGTCCCACTGGTCACAACCCTCTCAGCTCTGTCCTTCAGCCACTTCTCAGGCCACCTCATGTCCACTCCTCTGACCACCCTTCCTAAGTTTTCCCAGCAGGACCTTATGGGAGCAAGGCAGACAAGAGTGACCCAGAAGCTCTTGGCTCTCCTCAGCTACAAGCAGGAGATGACAGAAGCCACCAAGCTCATTCTCACCTTACTGGCTGGCAGGATGTCCTCTTGGCCATTAAATAACTCAAGCATCTTCAGCATGGTCTTGATGGTGTGGAAAGAACTCTGGTCCTTCAAGAATCGTATCAGCAAGACATGGATCAAGTTCAGACAGTGCAAGATCTCATCCTCCATTGTGGGACTCAGTGGTGGCTTTGGAGACCTTGATGGGCAGCTGTGGACATGAAGAAGGATTCAACAACTTCTTGTGGTTCCTTTTACAGTTGCCACCTGTCCACATCTGCTGTCTGCAGCTGGGAGATGTGGGCAAGTCTGCAGGACCTTGTGGCTCTCCATGCTCTCCAGCCATGGTGGGGTTAAAGACATCCCAATAGGCAAAGCAAGACAGCTACCTTCTTCCTGCTCCACCCACCCCTTCCCAGACCCTTCATGGAGCTGTCTCCTCTCAAGAAGCTCCAACTCACAAGCTCCTCAGCCAGGTGTCCATCCTGGAGACAATGTTCTCCAAAGCCAGGTTCAAATGCTTCTCCTGCAATAGAGGAGAGGAAGAAGATGAGGAGCCTTCTGCTCTGACAGCAGAGGAGCTTCCACACTTGAAGTCTTCTGGCACATTCAAGAGGTGTCCTCTTGTCTGGTCCCAGAATTCAGCTCTGACCCCAGGTTCCTACCATGACATACTTCAGCCCTGCTGAACATCTCTGAAGGAACCCAATCCCTGTCTTGATGCATGGTTAAAGAGCCCCACCACACCCTGCAGAGCAGAAGACCTCCCACCGACCAACTGTCCTTACAGGCACTTGCAAGGAGCCTGCTTTGCTGCCTATGATGTGTGTGTGCAAGGCCTCCAGGAGGAGTTTGAGTGGAAGGAGAACGCCAGGCAAAGCACCCTTGGAAAGATTCTTCATCTTGACCATCAGCAGCACCTTCTCAGCCAGTGGAGGACATCTTTCAATCAAGGTCTTGTGAGCAACTATCATCATCTGGATTTTTCTAGGAGAACAGGTCAAGAACATCAGGTAGACTTTGTAGGACCAAGAAAGATATGTTGGTGGTGTTTGAGATAACACCATGAGTGCCAGGGTGGCTGAGGGCTGGGAAGAGGAGGTCAGGTTGGACAAGGCTTTGAGGAATTTGATGTAGCAGAAGATCACAGAATGGGTTGGGTTGAGGTGAATTGGGTTGGGATGGGTTGAGTTAGGCTGAATTTGGTTGAGAGAGACCTTCAAAGATCATCTGGTCCAGATCCCTGCCATTTTTTGTGGTGGGCAGGCTGGACAGGGCTTTGAGGGATATGACCTAGTGGAAGATCACAAAATGGATTGGATTGGGTTGGGCTGAGTTGGGCTGAGTTGAGTTGGGTTGGATTTGGTTGGTTGGGGTTGGGGTTGGGTTGTGCTGGGTTTGGGTTGGCTGGAGTTGAGTTGGCTGAATTGAGTTGAGTTGGGTTGGGCTTGGCTGCATTGCATTGAGCTGGGTTGAGCTAGATTGGGTTGAAAGTGGCCTTCAAAGACCATCTTGTTCAACCCCCAGGGCAGGGGACACACAATGACAGGGACAAGGGGCTTGGGAAGCCACTAAGCAGAAGGAATGAAGAGTTGATGACCCTGATCCTACCCCAGCCTTTCAGACCCACCTTTGTTTCTCTTTGTCTTGCCTGAGGTGGATGAAGACTTGTTGTGGAATGTCCCTTAGGGGAAGGGGGTCCTCTCCTGTCTCCTCCTTCATGGCATAGAGCAGTGGGACCAACCAGATCCACAAGGTGCCCTGAGTGGTGCTGTGACACATCTTCCTCAGAGCTGGAACGTACTTGCTGAAAAAAGAAAGGTGCAGAAAAGTCCAACCAACCTCTGGGATGCTGGTGGGACACGTCCCAACATGGTATGGAGTCTTCTGCAAGAGTTCACAGCAGGGTTCATCCTGCCTAGAAAGAGCTTGGATGGACCCCTCCATGGGCCAGCCAGTATCACAGGTGTTGGATGCTCTTCGAGGTGCCCAGAGAACTCAAGATGGAGTCACCAGGTTGGAAACCACCACCTTGTAGTTAGGAAGCTTTGAGGACCCCTTGGGACAGCACATGTCACCCAAAGTGCTGTGTGGGGACAACCAAGCTGAGGCCTGGACCTCTAATGGTGTTGTTGCTCCAGGAGAGAAGGTGGAGGCAGAGGATGAGGGTCACCAAGATAAAGTGCTGGGTCCTGCACTTGGGTCAGACCAGCTCCCCATGCGTGGGGCAGACTGGCTGGAAAGTATCTGGCATGAAGGGCCTTGGCCACCATCATCTTGGCTTGCACCTGTCACAGTGTGGCCAGACAGCCAGAACTGTCCACCTGTACTGGGCATTGGTGAGGCCACACCTTGAGTACTGGGTTCAGTTTTGGGCCAGATTGGATGAGGCCTTCAGCAACCTGATCTGATGGGAGGTGGCCATGGCCATGGCAGGGGCTTGGCACTGGATGGTCTTTAAGGTCCTTTCCAACCCAAACCATTCTGTGAATCTATGAAAGTTCTAGAGAACTTCTGAGGAGAAGCTAAAGAGACCTGGGGTTGTTTGGGCTGGAGAAAAGGTGGCTAGGGGGAGACCTTCTGGCTTTCTACCTCTCCTAGAAAGGAGGCTGGAGCTGGGGAGTCAAAGTCTTCTCCCAAGTGATGGGACAAGAGGAAATGTTCTCAGGTTGCCTCAGGAGAGGTTTAGGTTGGACATGAGGAGAAATGTCCTCACCCAAAGGTTGGTCAGGCCAGGCCCAGGCTGCCCAGGGCAGTGGCAGAGTCTCCATCCCTGGAGGGCTTTCAAAACCATGGAGATGTGGTGCTGAGGGCCATGGTTTGGTGGTGACCAGGCAGTCCTGAGTCAGATGGCCTTGGAGGAGTTCTTCAGCACAATCCATTCCATGCCAGCTCTAAGTTACCTTTTTTCTCTCAGTTCCTTGTATTTGTCCTCAGTGAAGCTGAGGGCCTGGAGGCCATCTTCAGCCTCAGTGATGGAAGCTGGTGAGAGGCTGATCTCAAAGCCAATGGAGAC
This sequence comes from Melanerpes aurifrons, assembly GCA_011125475.1. NCBI lineage: Eukaryota > Metazoa > Chordata > Aves > Piciformes > Picidae > Melanerpes > Melanerpes aurifrons. The sequence continues at coordinate 516,244 of WWNC01000139.1, read as the reverse complement.
GTGGAAGACAAACAGGATCTTGAGAAGTTCTTGCTCCTTCCACTTGGGACATTTGATGATCCCTTGTAGCAAGTTCCTGATACTGTTCCTCACCTAGAGGAGAAGGAGGAGGAGAGGACACTTCACCAGGTCAAGAAGGAGTTTGTTGGCTTGAGCTTGACCATCGAGGTCAACCTCCAAACCAACAGCTGAGTTTGGACTCATCCAGCCAGCCTGGTGGGAGAAGCTGTTGGTCCTGGTGCCTTGTGGCCATCCAGCAAGGTCCTACATGGCTTCATCCCTCCAACGTCCAAGTCATCCCCAAAACCCTGGAATGCTTTTGGTGGGAGAAGGCCTTTGAGGTCACTGAGGCCAAGAGTTGTCCCAGCACTGCCAGGTCACCACCAAGTCCCCAGCATCTCTAGGCCAGTCACTTGAGAGCAGCCTGGAGGAGAACTTGGAGGGGTCAGCTGATGACAACCTGGTCTAGCAGGAGGTGTCCCTGCTCATGGCAGGGAGTTGGAACTGGATGACCTTCAAGGTCCCTTCCAACCCAGCCCATTCTGTGAATCTATGAAACTAGGTGTTGCAGTTTGGGTTGGGTGCCCTCTGCTACGTGAAGTGCTTCCTGTGTACATAGGTCCAGCCCAGTGGGCGGGCACAGGAAACTGGGTATTTCCTACCATAATTCCCTGCACCACTATAAAATCCACCGCAGGGTCTGGCACTTCCTCTTTCTTTCCTCTCTGCCACCCAGTAACTGGGGGAGATGTCTCCCCGCCATGGGCTTGGCTAGGCCCAAGGCCACAGGGGGATGGGCAGTCTCAGATCTGGCCAGCTGAGACTAGCCTAGCAGTGGGGGGGGGGGGGGGAAGGAGGAGCCCTGGGGATCTTGGGTGCACCCTCAGGTGGGGATGGGATGTTTCTGGGTCTGTTTTGGGGTTTCTTTTCTCACTGTGCTTCTGGCTCTATGTACACACTCACTGTTTTCTATTTAAACTTTTCGTCACTTTTGCAATCCGTTTGTCTGAGTCATTATTATATCATGGGGAGGCCTGTGGATGTAGTCTACCTGGACCTCAGCAAGGCCTTTGACACCGTCCCCCATAGCAAACTCCTGGCCAAGCTGTCAGCCCATGGCTTAGATGGGAGCACACTTCACTGGCTTAGGAACTGGCTGGAGGGCCTAACCCAGAGAGTGGTGGTGAATGGTGCCACATCCAGCTGGCAACCAGTCACTAGTGGTGTGCCCCAGGGATCAGTGCTGGGCCCTGTGCTCTTTAACATCTTCATTGATGATCTGGATGAGGGCATTGAGTCCATCATCAGTAAATTTGCTGACGACACCAAGCTGGGGGCAGGAATTGATCTGCTGGAGGGTAGAGAGGCTCTGCAGAGGGACCTCGACAGGCTGGACAGATGGGCAGAGTCCAACAGCATGAGATTGAACATATAAAAGTGCCAGGTTCTGCACATTGGCCACAACAACCCCATGCAGTGCTACAGGCTGGGGTCAGAGTGGCTGGAGAGTGGCCAGGTAGAGAGGGACCTGGGGGTGCTGGTTGATGGTAGGCTGAACATGAGGCTGCAGTGTGCCCAGGCAGCCAAGAGGGCCAATGGCATCCTGGCCTGCATCAGGAACAGTGTGGCCAGCAGGGGCAGGGAGGTCATTCTCCCCCTGTACGCTGCACTGGTTAGGCCACACCTCGAGTACTGTGTCCAGTTCTGGGCCCCTCAGTTTAGGAAGGAGGTTGACTTGCTGGAAGGTGTCCAGAGAAGGGCAACGAAGTTGGTGAGGGGCTTGGAACACAGCCCTGTGAGGAGAGGCAGAGGGAGCTGGGGCTGCTTAGCCTGAAGAGGAGGAGACTCAGGGGTGACCTTATTGCTCTCTACAACTACCTAAAGGGAGGTTGTAGACAGGCAGAGGTTGGTCTCTTTTCCCAGGCAGCCAGCACCAGAACAAGAGGACACAGTCTCAGGCTGCACCAGGGGAGGTTTAGGCTGGATGTTAGGAAGAAGTTCTATACAGAGAGAGTGATTGCCCATTGGAATGGGCTGCCTGGGGAGGTGGTGGTGGAGTCACCATCACTGGAGGTGTTCAAGAGGAGATTTGATGGGGTGCTTGGTGCCATGGTTTAGTTGTTTAGGTGGGTTGGATTGGTTGATGGCTTGGACATGATGAGCTTGAAGGTCTCTTCCAACCTGGTCTATTCTATTCTACTCTATTCTATTCTATTCTATTCTATTCTATTCTATTCTATTCTATTCTATTCATGCCCCAACCCATTACACCAGGTTCCTCAGCACCACATCCCCACAGCTTTGAAACCCCTCCAGGGGTGGTTTCCACCACTGCCTTAGGCAGCCTAGGCCCAGCCTGCACAACCCTTTGGGTGAGGACATTTCTCCTCATGTGCAACCTAAACCTCTCCTGAGGCAACCTGAGAACATTTCCTCTTGTCCCATCACTTGGGAGAAGGCTTTGACCCCTGCCTAGCTCCATCCTCCTTCCTAGGAGAGGTGGAAAGCCAGAAGGTCTCCCCTCAGCCAACTTTTCTCCAGCCCAGACAAGCCCAGGTCCCTCAGCTGCACCTCAGAAGCTCTGTAGAACCACCATCTCCTCCTTCTTCTCCTCCTCCTCCTTGCCCTTCTTTGGACATCCTCTACCATCTCAATATTATTCCTGGAGCACAGGACCACCCTTAGCCACTTCTCTAAAGGTTTTGGTGGTCTCTCACCTCCTCCATGCTGTGGTTGAACTCAGTTTTTTCTCCTCTGTCCATGTCCCAGAGACAGATCCTGGTGCTGGCCCTGAAACCCTCAAGTCTCCTCTCCATCTCCTCAAGGGAGCTCCAGGAGATGGGGCGAGCCAAGAACTCATGCTCCAGATGCTCCATCTGGGCCTTGTAACTTGAGACCTTGGATGGCAAGAAGGTCTCAAGTAAGGTGAAGCTGCTGCTGGCAAAGCTGCTGCTGGCAAAGCTGCACTCAATGTGCTCAAAGAAGGTCCAGGTTCCTGAGGGCAAAAAAGGGACTTTAGGGACAAAGTGGAGACACCAACGCTAGAGAACCTCAAAATAAACCAGGGTTGAACATGGATCAGCCTCCCACCAGCAGTGATGGTCCACTCTGGTCCAACATCTTCATCAGTGACCTGGATGATGGGGCTGAGTGGACTCTGGGCCAGTTTGTTGATGACATCAAACTGGGAGAAGTGGTGGGTCCACTAGAGACATCCCTCCTCTATGACCTCATCTCAGAGACCTTGGGCAGACCGAAGGATTGGGTGGAGAGGAACATCAAGAGGCCAGACCTGGTCGACATCTTCAGCAACAACCCTGACAAAGGGACAGGGTGGAGCCTTGGCCAGTTTGCTACTGATCCAAAACTGGGAGGAGTGGTTGATCCACCAGAAGGTCCTGCTGCTCTTCAGCAAGACCTGGAGACTTCCCTCCTCTATGATCTCATCTCAGAGACCTTGGGCAGACTGAAGGGTTGGGTGGAGAGGAACCTCAAGAGGTTCAAGCAGGACAAGTGGAGGGTCCTGCACATGGGGAGGGACCACCCCATGGACTGGTAGAGGTTTGGGGTTGATCTCCATGGAGAAGCAGCTGGTGGACCAGCAAGGTGTCCTCATGGCCAAGAAGGCCAATGGTCTCCTGGGGGGCGTGAAGAAGAGTGTGGCCAACAGGTCAGGGCCAAAGAGATTCTCCTGCCTCTCTGCCCTGCCCTGGTGAGGACACAGTTCTGGGACCAGTTCTGGGCTCCTCAGTTCAAGAGGGACAAGGAACTGCTGGGGAGGGTCTCTGAAGGTGATGAGGGGACTGGAGCATCTCTGGTGGGACTGAGGCTGGAGAAGAGCAGCCTGAGAAGGACCTTCTCAATGCTCAGCAACATCTGAAGGTCCAAGAGGATGTGGCCAGTGATGGCCAGGACCAGGAGAAGGAGCAATGGGCAGAAAATGGAACCCAGGAGATTCCACTTCTAGAGTTTGAGGAGCCCAGAGAGGTTCTGGGGTCTCCTTCTCTGGACAGCTTCCAAACCCACCTGAGACCCTGAGGTCTGGGTGACCCTGCTGGCGCAGGTGGAGCTGGAGCAGATGGTCTCCAGAGGTCCTTTCCAACCCTACCAGTGGGTGATCACCACCAGCCCTGGTCACGGTGTTGAGGTCACCACCAGGCCTTACCATCTGCTTTGATCTCTGCTGGGGGTACTGCCATGACACGATAGAAAGGACCTCTCCTGCTCTTGAGGTTCTCCTGAGGGTTCAGGTTGTCTCCAGAAAGTTCCTCCAGTTGGCAGCTTCTCTCCTGGCCGTGGAGGTCCCTGAGGTTGACAATAGCATATCTGTAGAGGATGGGAGGTCCTTGCAGCTCAGCCAAGGGGATCCTGGCGCTGCCCAGCATCACTTTGTCTCTGGAAGGAGAAGAGAAGAAGCTTTGTTGAGGCTGACCACCAAAATCAACCTTCAATCCATTTCTCAAAGTGTTCTTCAAAACCTCAAGGAGATAATCTCCAGCTGCGTCCAACAACCAGAGGGATTACCAAAACCACCACCCTTGGCTCATCACTTGGAAGATCCACCACCATGCTCTCCAACTCCTCCAGGACATCTCCATTTGGAGGTTCACCTCCAGGAGGACCTCCAAGAGAGGTTCCTCAGCCCAAAGCTGAAGATCCCCAAGGACAACCCCAACAGCAACATCCCACCAGGGTTGGGGTTACTTTTTCTCCTTCATCTTGGCAAACTCCTGGCAGGACCCAGGTCCCTTGTAGACGACAACACAGATCTCGGAGCCTGCCTCCAGGCTGGGACCTTTTGAGAGGACAGCCACAAACTCCAGGGTCATTGTGGCTTGGGCTGGTTGAGGTCCACCAAAGAGGTAGGGGTTGGGCTGGCAGCTGTTGGAAGAAGAGGTGGTGAGTCTCCATTGTGTCCTTCTGCCACCAACCCCACCAGCAGCTGCCCCCCACTCACAGCCATTCCAGGGGAGTCCTGGCCGTGGTTGCCACCAGCCGTGTGTCACTTGGCGCCCTGTGGAGGACCTCTTGGTTACTCTGAGGTGTTTGGAGAAGACATCAGAGCCAGCAGCCACCAATCAGTGGTGGAGAGAAGATGGGGAAGGACCTCCTGGAGGTCTCAGCACCAGCCAGGTGTGGGTGGTGGGGGAAGAAGAGACCTAATGATGTCCAAGGTGCTTCTCCTCCCACAACAGCCACTTCCCCCAGGAAGCTGCTGGAGCTCCAGCCCTCCAGGTCCAACCCCAAAAGCCTCCAGAGATGACCACCCACCATGCAACCAACCTGGTGGAAGGTCCTGGGCCTCCTCTGCCGTGGTCATCTGCAAGGAAGGAGAAAGCCTGGGTCAGTACCTCCAGAGAAGGTGGCAAACCAAGGTAGAAATGGAGGGCCACCACAGAGAGGGAGGTTCCTTGCAGCTTGGCCATGGTCTTCTTGGGAGAAGAACTTCAACCCCCACCAAGACTGAGGCCTTTAGTGCCCTCCCACGCTCTACCAGTGCTCTGGGGACAGGGATGGAGCAGCCAGACCAGCTGGTGGCAGGGTCCTGTGGTAGTTTCAGCCTGTGCCTAGAAAATTTTCCACAGATCTCAAACAGAAGGTAGTAGAATGTAAATATATCTCCTTTGGATGTAAAAAGGAAAATAAAGAGAAGGTCTAAATCATCCCTTGGGACAGATCACCAACAGCAGCTGGTTGTGGACACTAAATTTCTCTTTTTCACTTCCTTCACTCTAGCAGATCCTAACTTCCAGCTTCTGCTTGGCTCTGCTGACCTTGGCTGCATTGCTTTCTTGTGGCTAAGTACTAACAAACCACTCTCTGCCCTTTCTCTTCTCCCATGTGCAAGGGGGAGGGAAGGAAGCATGGCAGGGGAAGCTGTTGGTAGCTGCCTGGTTTGTCCAGGGGGGCTCTTGTGTTGTTTGTAAGTTGTCAGTGGATGTCACTATTGGCTGTTGGCTATTGGATGTCTTGCACACATTCACTGCATTTCACAGTTTGTGGCTTTGCTTGCAGCTCTGCTTTCGACTGAGCTGCTCTGGTAAGGTTATGTTGGGAGTAATTTCAACCCTCCACAGGTCCATTGTGTCTTTTTCTCCCTGGGCAGGTCCGAGGGGAAGCCCAGGAGGCCTCTGGGTATGGTGTCACCAAGAGCTTCTACCTCCCAACCCGCCCTGGGCACTCAACACGACTCATGGGCAGAGAAGACCAAGGAAAAGCCCTCTCAGGTACCTGTGTGGGTGAGGTTCTCCTGGCTGGTCATCTCCACCCTCCAGATGTGACCTGGGACCTTCTCCTGGAGAAAGGGAAGGTGGCAAGAGATGAAGGTCAGAGGGTGAGAGGACCAGAGAGCCAAAGGGCTGGGCAAAGTTCCTCTGCCCCTTCCCACCCATAGAGCATGGAGCTCTAGACTCCAGCCCACCAACATTCACCTGCCATGGAAACCTCAACCCTTGCCCTCCAAGAGCTGGGGCCATGAACTTCAATCACCAAAGTCCTCTGAGGCTTCTGCTTCTAGGTGGCCTAAGGTCCTGGGTGGACATCAGTGTCCAGGGCTTCTGGAGACCCTTTGGAGCCACCTCCAAATGGTTTTGATGTGGCCAGGGGGAGGAGGAGCTCCCAGTACAGCCCCAGTGCTCCCAGTTCTGCTCTCTGGGTTCTCCCAGTGTTCACAGAGCTCCCAGTGCCAGTGTATTGCTGTTCCACTCTCTGGTTACACCCAGTATTCCCAGTATGGCCCCAGTGCTCCCAGTACGACTCTCATGGTCCTCCCAGTGCTTCCAGAAGTGTCCCAGTGTCACCAAGGCCACTCCCTGCATCTGTCCAGTGCTCCCAGTGGGGGAGGCTCCCTGGTTTCAGGATCATTTGGGGCTCAAACAACCAATGTGGGGACATTTGGGGCTCAAAAACACCAATTCAGGGAACATTTGGACTAACCTCCCCCACAATTAAGAACCTTTTGGGCTCAGAGATTCCTCTTAGGGACTTTTGGGGTCAGAAACCTCAGTTTAGGGAACTTGTGCGCAAAAGGAAAAGAAACCAAACAACCAATTTGGGGAAGACTTGGGCTCAGAAATCCCTTAGAGACTCAAACACAGTTCAGTCCTGTTTGAACTGGTTAAGGCACCCTCACACCCAGCTCAATCCCAGTTAGCCCAGTTCAGTCCCCCTCCACCCCAGTTCAATCCCTCTCCATCCCAGTTCAGCCCCAGTTAGTCCCCTGGTGCCACTCACCCTGAGCCACCAGCTGGGAATGGACCTTGAGGTTTCACTACTGCCTCTTCCCAGACAAACTCCAGTGCATCCCCAGGCTGGGAGCAATTTAGCCGCACTCAGGGAGCACTATCCCAGTCCCACCCCTTGCCCCCCCGTGCTCCATTCCCCTTTTTTGAGCATTTCTGGGAAGAACGATCAGAAAGTGAAAGTGAAAGGGGTGGGGGGTGGGGGGGCAATGTCTGGCATGGTCCAAACCATGCACTGGGAGCACTGGGGTGGCACTGGGAGTGCTGAAAGGAGACAAGAAGAGATATGGGAGCATGGGGGAGGAGGGGGGGAGAGGAACTGAGAGTGCTGGGGGAAGCCAAGGAGTCATAATGGGAGCACTGAGCTGGCACCGGCAGCACTGGCAGTGGTGGGGACGTTTGGGCTGAAAAGCAGTAACTTAGGAACACTTTGGGCACAAACCACCAAGCTGGGGACATTTAGGGATCACAACCACCAATTCAGGGAACTTTTGGACTAACCTCCCCCACATCTGTTTACTATTGGGGTAATATTTATAATTAGCTCTGGGCTTGCATTCAGCCAATAGCCAAACTTGGTAAACAGCAGTAGCCAATAGCAAAGCTCATGGCTAGAGCTCTGCCCAAACTTGGAAGGAGCAGAAGCACAGCACAAGCATCCCACAAGGTGAGCTGGGATCTTGTTTCCCCCAAATAAGGCAGGCTGAGTTGTTTGTCCTGGCTTGGTGGCACCTGGCCCTTTGCTTACCCAGCTCTGGCTGAGCACCCACTCCAGGAAGGAGGGGGAGTTGGAGGAGGGCTGGACAAAACCTGTAGGGACAGGTTTGGGCAGCATTTGGAGCATAATTCTGGGCATAGGCAGCATTCACCACAAGACCTCTGCCTAATTCACTGCTGTTTTGCTCATCACACTGACCTCCTCAGTATCAGAAGGAGACAAACACAGCCTCTGATAAACCTCTGTGACTGTCACTCAACTCACAGCCCCTGCTAAGCATCTGTGATTGTCACTCAACTCACAGCCCCTGCTAAGCCTCTCTGACTGTCACTCGACTCTGCACCCAAGTCATGCCAAATGTCACCTCCAGCAGGGACAGCCAGGGTTAGGGGCACAGAAACGGCAAAGGGAACATCTCTGGGGCCAGAGTGTGGACTGAGCAGAGACAAGGACAGGCAGGTGGCTGTGCTGCTCTTCCTCCAGCCCAGCCAGGAGGCATTCTTGGTCAGAATTGTGCCTTCAACACAGGGCTGAACTTTTGAGGCATTTCTGTTCCATTTTTCAACACAGGGCTGAACTTTTGGGGCATTTCTGTTCCATTTTGGTGCTCTTGCAGAGATTTGTGTTGGATGTGAGATGCAAGTGACTGACTGGAGCTCAATCACCCACAGCCACCTGATCAGCAGCCATCCCCTATCTGTTGTGTCTGTCCCTTTGATGGATTAAAACTATGAATTCTTTTAACTTTCTGAACCTGTGTCAGTGCAAATCTTTCCTGGGGCTCTAAGTAAAAAAAGAGACCAATGGAAATCTCAGAGAATCCTGGAATCCCAGCATGGGTTCCCAGAAGGAACTCTGGAGAACATCCAGTCCAATCCTCCTGCTCCAGCAGGGTCACCCACAGCAGCTCGCCCAGGACTACAATGTCCAAGCTTATTTGGAGTTTCTACAGAGGAGACTCCACAACCTGCCTGGGCAGACTGCTCCAGGGCTCTGCCACCCTCACAGTAAAAAAAATCTTCCTTATGTTTTCTCTGCTCTAGGTTGTGCCTTTTGTCCCTTGTCCTGTCACTGGGCACCACTGATCAGAGCCCAGCCCTATCCTCTTGCCCCCCACCCTTTAGATCTTGCTGAGCAGTGAGCAGATCCCCTCTCAGCTGCTCTTCTCCAGGCTCAACACCCCAGGGCTGTAACAGCCTTTGCTCCTCACAGAGATTCTCCAGGCTCCTTAGCGTCTTCAGAAAGTTGGAATCTCTCCAGTTGCTCCTTGCCACTCTTGAACTGGGGAGCCCAGAAGGAATAGAACAGAACAGAACAGAATAGAATAGAACAGAATAGAATAGAATTAACCAGGTTGGAAAAGACCTCAAAGGTCATCAAGTCCAACCTATCAGCCAACACCATCTAATCAACTAAACCATGGCAACAAGTGCCTCATATAGGCTCTTCCTAAACACCTCCAGGGATGGTGACTCCACCACCTCCCTGGGCAGCACATCCCAATGGCCAATCTCTCTTTCTATGAAGAATTTCATCCTAACATCCAGCCTAGACTGTGTCCTCTTGTTCTGGTGCTGGTTGCCTGGGACAAGAGACCAACCCCCACCTGGCTGCAACATCCCTTCGGGGAGTTGCAGAGAGCAATCAGGTTTCCCCTGAGCCTCCTCTTCTCCAGGCTAAGCAACCCCAGCTCCCTCAGCCTCTCCTCACAGGGCTGTGCTCCAGACCCCTCCCCAGCTTTGTTGCCCTTCTCTGGACACCTTCAAGAATCTCAACATCTGTCTTGAACTGAGGAGCCCAGAACTGGACACAGGACACAAGGTGTGGCCTAGCCAGTGCAGTGTACAGGGGCAGAATGCTTTCCCTGCTCCTGCTGGCCACACTATTCTTGATGCAGACCAGGATGCCATTGGCCTCCTTGGCCACCTGGGCGTACTGCTGGCTCTTGCTCAGCCTACTATCAACTACTATCAACCACTACCCCCAGGTCCCTCTGCCTGGCTGCTCTCCAGTCACCCAGACCCCAGCCTGTAGCACTGCCAGGGGTTGTTGTGGCCAAAGTGTAGAATGTGGTACTTGGATGTGTTCAATCTCATGCCCTTGGATTCTGCCCATCTCTCCAGCCTGGCAAGGTCCCTCTGCAGATCTCTCCTGTCCTCTAACAGATCAACTCCTGCCCCCATCTTGTGTCATCTGCAAATTTACTGATGCTGGACTCAATGCCCTCATCCAGATCATCAATAAAGATGTTAAAGAGGATGGGGTCCAGCACTGATCCCTGGGGCACACCACTAGTGACTGGCCACCAGCTGACTGTGGCACCATTCACTATCACTGTCTGGGCTCAGTACTCCAGCCACTTCCTAACCCAGCTCAGAGAGCTGCTGTCCAAGCCAGGGGCTGATAGCTTGGCCAGGAGTTTGCTATGGGGGATAGTGTCAAAGGCCTTGCTGAAGTCCAGGCAGACTCCATCCACAGCCTGCCCCACATCCACCAGGCAGTCACCTGGGCATAGATCAGGTTGGTCAGGCAGGACCTGCCCTTCCTAAATCCATGCTGGCTAGGCCTCATCCCTTGGCCATCCTGTAAGTGCTGTGTGATTGCACTCAAGATGACCTGTTCCATGATCTTGACTGGCACTCAGGTCAGGCTGACAGGGCTATAATTCCCTGACTCATCCAACCGGCCCTTCTTGTGGATGGGCACAACGTTGGCCAGCTTCCAGTCCTCTGGGACCACTCCAGTGAGCCAGGACTGGTGGAAAATGATGGAGAGAGGCTTGGCCAGCTCCTCTGCCAGCTCTCTCAGCACCCTAGGATGGATCCCATCCGGTCCCATGGACTTGTGAGGATCCAAGTGGCTAAGGAGGTCTCTAACAACTTTGACCTGGATCACAGGGGAATCTATACTGCTGCCTGGCTCCATCTGCCAGCTCTGCAGGCCAGCTGTCTGGAAGACATTCTGTCCTGCTATTGAAAATTGAGGCAAAGAAGGTGTTAAGTACCTCTGCCTTTTCCTCATCCTTTGTTACAACATTCCCCTCCGTGTCCACCAAGGAGTGGAGGTTGTCCTTGCCCTTCCTCTTGCTATTACTGTATTTATAGAAGGGCTTTTTGTTGTCCTTCACAGCAGTGCCAGGCTAAGCTCTAAATGGACTTTTGCCTCTCTATTTTTTTTCCTATATGACCTAGCAACATCCTTATGTGGCAATGCCAGTGACGAGCAGTGTGAGCAATCTGGCAATGCAGGCCTAGAGCCTGACATGATGGTAGGCCATGCTCAGCATAAATGCAGAGTCAGCTAGCAGTGGAGCAAAACAGTGCTGTGCCTGCAGTATGTAACTAAAACAAGACACTGGTAGCTATAAACATGGACAGTTATCTTGGGACAACAGGATGCACCTGCATCAACAACCTTGTTGTGTCATTAGTAGTTGGACCAATAATCTGTAATAGTGCAATGTGTGGTCACTCATAGGGAACCAATGGAGCTATGCCAACGAGGCTCTCCGAGTCTATATAAGTTGTAGCAGTTGCCTTGCTACGCACTTCTGCCTTTCCTGTCTCCTGTTTTTTCTACACTTTACAGTGCTATACTTGCACTACAGGCCTGCTCCATAGGCCTGCACCATAGGCCTGCAACACTGGAACAATAAAGGAACAATACTTGATCATATTGGTCAGTCGTATTGATTCCTATCTCCGTCGCTGATAAGCATATCCTTAAACATTCTATGGGTTACCTCACCTTCCTTCCAAAGATGATACACCCTCTTTTTTCCCCTTAATTCACTCTGAAGTTCATTGGCCATCCAGGCCATCAGCCCCAGGGCTCATCTCTGGCACACTGGCACAGCTTGCTCTGAGCCTTCAAGAATTCTTTTCCAGCACTCCTTTGTTTTTAAGGGCTGTTTCCCAAGGTACCTTCTGAGTTAATTCCTTGAGAAACCTCAAGTCTGCCCTCCAGAAATCCAGAGTGGAAGTTTTGTTGCTGCTCCTCTTAGTTTGGCTGCATATTGAGCACTCAATTATCTCATGGTCGCTGGACCCCAGACAGCCTCTAACCACCACATCTCCCACCAGTCCTTCTCTGTTGGTAAAAAGAAGGTCAAGCAAAGCCTTACCCCTGGTAGGCTCACACAGCAGCTGGGATAAGAAACTGTCCTCCATACACTCTACGAACTCTAGACAGCCTCCCTGCTGTGTTAAGTTCCCAGCAGATATCAGTCAGGTTAAAGTTGCCCTTAAGAACAAGGTCTGGTGATCTTGAGACAGTTTCTAGCTGCCTATAGAATGATTCATCAACTTCTTCATCCTGGTTGGGTGGTCTATAACAGACTCAACCAGGATGACGGCCTTGTTGGCCTTCCCTCTAATCCTCACCTGCAGGCACTCAACCTAATTGTCCTTGATCTCCAGTTCCATGGTATCTAGAGCATCCCTGATTTACAGGGCCACCCCTTATCTCAGTCCGGAGAGGGAAAGAGACTCAAGTTCTTTTAGAACATTCCCGTGATGTGAAATTAGAGGCACAAACGAGGCCAAAATATCAACAGCTAGACTATTTATTACATAAATAAAGTGGACATAAGAAGGGGAAAGGGAGCGAGCCTGCACGGGAACAGGAGTCTGACGTCAGCTGCAGCAGTTTTAAATCCCGCCTGGGCTGTGCGCGCGGTGCCAGTTTGGTTCAGTAGCTGCCTAGCGGCTGGTTGACAAAAAAAACCCAAAAAAACAACGAAAAAAACCCCTCAAACGTTCCACCATGGTTGTCACTCGGATGAAGGGTAGAAAAGCAGCATCTGCCCAGACAGAGCTGTTTTACCAGCATGCTGGAGTCCAGGCTGCCAGCTGCAGAGAGTGCTTCAGCCTGGCACTTGGAATAGCACAGGAGGGAGAGGACATCTGTGTCAGGTGTGACTAGGTGAATTTTCTCCTCAGCCTGATGGCAGAACTAAAGGACGAAGTGGCCGAGCTGAAGGAGGAGGTATCTAGGCTAAGGACAATAAGGGAAAGTGAAAGGGAGTTAGATTTGTGGGAGAAGGCTCTGCAGATCTCCCCTGCTGAGGGAGGGTCCATGGAAACAGAGAGGGATAGATACAGGTCCCTGCCAGGGGTTGCAAGAGAAATCCACCCCGACCCTCTCCTCCTCCTCCGCTGCCCTTGCATAATAAGTATGAGGCCCTGCAGGCTGAGGGCAGTGGGGATGAGAGGGCTGAGGCTGAGAAGCAGGCATCCAGAGGGGAACCTAAGGCCAAGCAGTCCCCACAGGCTATAACGACCAGCTCCACAAAGAAAAGGAGAAGGTTTATAGTTGTTGGGGACTCTCTCCTGGGAGGTACTGAGGGACCCATATGTCATCCCGACACATCCCACAGGGAGGTCTGCTCCCTACCAGGGGCACAGGTTAGGGATGTTGCAAGGAGACTCCCTAAATTGATCCAGCCCACTATTACCCTCTCCTGGTGATACAGGTTGGGAGTGATGAGATTGACAGGAAGGGCACCAGGGTGATTAAGAAGGAATTCAGGGCCCTTGGACAATTGATTGATGGGGCAGGAGCTCAAGTGGTGTTCTGCTCAGTTCCCTTAGTGGCAAGGGTGTACGCTGAGAGGAATGGCAGAACCCACACCATCAACAATTGGCTCAGGGGATGGTGCCAGCGGCACAGTGTCACAATGCCAGAGGGTCACAATACCGGAGTGTCACAATGCCAGAGGGTCACAGTGCCAGAGTGTCACAATGCAGAGTGTCACAATGCCAGAGTGCCACAAAGTCAAAATGTCACAGAACCAGAGTGTAACAGTACCAGAGTGTCACACTGCCAGAGTGTCTGTAATGGGTTGGGGCAAACCCCCTCCCCACCATGGGCAGAAACAACAACTCAGACAAAGGGATTGCAAAAGTGATGGAAAGTTTAAATAGGAAAACAATTTAAAAAAAAAAACAAACACCAATGAAAGCTTTACAGAGAACCACAAGCACCGTGACAAAGAGAGAGATCCCAGAAACATACTCAAGAACATCCCATCCCCACTTGGGGGTACACCCAAACACCCCCAGGGCTCTTTCCTCCCCCCCAACCCAGCCTTGGGCCTGGGCAGGCCCAAGGAGGTGGTTCACACCATTTTACCTAGGCTGCAGTTGGGGACAAAAGAGAAAGTGGAGACCCCGCATGGGCATGTTATAGGGGAGCAGGGCATTATGGGATTGAATACCTGCCTGTGACCACCCCCTGGGCTGGGCCCACCCGTAGGGACCTCCCAGGTGTGTTCTGTGCAGTGGCAGCTGGGCCAGCACCCAGCCTAAACCACACACCACAGTGTCACAGTGCCAGAGTGTCACAGTCCCAGAGTTTCATAGTGCCAGAGTGTCACAATGACAGAGTGCCACAATGCAGAGTGCCAAAAGGCCAGATTGTCACAGTACCACAGTGTCACAGTACTACAGTGTTGCAGTACCAGAGTGTCATAGTGCCAGAGTGTCACAAAGCCAGAGTGCCACAATGCCAGTGTCATAGTGCCAGAGTGTCACAATCCAGTGTCACAATGCCAGAGTGGCACAATGCCAGAATGTCACAGTAACAGAGTGTAACAGTCCCAGAGTTCCACAATGCCAGTGTCAAAAGCTGAGTGCCACAATGCAAGAGTGTCACATTGCCAGAGTGTCAAAATGCAGAGTCTGACACTGCCAGAGTGTCACAATGCCAGAATGCCACAATGCAAGAGGGTCACAATGCCAGAGTGACACAATGCAGAGTGTCACAGTACCAGAGTGTCACAGAACCAGTGTCGCAGTACCAGAGTGTCACAGTGCCAGAGTGTCACAATGCCAGAGTGTCACAATGCCAGAGTGTCACAATGCCAGAGTGCCACAGTGCCAGAGTGCCACAATGCAGGGTGTCACAATACCACAGTGTCACAATGCCAGAGTGTAAAAGTACCAGAGTATCATGATGCAGAGTGTCACAATTCCAGAGTGTCACAATGCAGAGTGTCACAATGCAGAGTGTCACGATGCAGAGTGTCACAATGCAGAGTGTGACAGTGACAGAGTGTAACAATGCCTGAGGGTAAAATTGCCAGAGTGTAACAATACCCGAGTGCCACAATGCAGAGTGTAAAAGCCAGAGCGTCACAATGCAGAGTGTCACAATGCAGTGTCACAGGGCCAGAGTGTCACAATGCAGAGTGTCACAATTCAGAGTGCCACAATGCCAGAGTGTCACAGTGCCAGAGTGCCACAATGCAGAGTGTCACACTACCACAGTGTAAATGTGACACAGTGCAACAATGCAGTGTCACAGTGTAAGAGTGCCACAAAGCCAGAGCGTCACAATGCAGAGTGTGACAGTGCCAGTGTCACAGTGCCAGAGTGTCACAATGCAAGTGTCACAGTGCCAGAGTGTAAAAGTGCGAGAGTGTCACAGTGCCAGAATGTCACAACGCCAGAGTGTCACAATGGAGACTGTCAAAATGCAGAGTGTCACCATGCAGAGTGTAAGAATGCAGAGTGTCACAGAGCAGAGTGTCAAAATGGAGAGTGTCACAATGCCTGAGTGTCACATGCCAGAGTGTCACAATGTTAGAGTGTCACAGTGCCAGAATGTCACAGTGCCAGAGTGTCACAACGGAGACTGTGACAATGCAGAGTGTCCCCATGCAGAGTGTCACAAACCAGAGTGTCAAAATGCAGAGTGTAACAATGCCTGAGTGTCACATACCAGAGTGTCACAATGCAGAGTGTCACAGTACCAGTGTCATAATTCCAGAGTGTCACAATGCAGAGTGTCACAATGCAGAGTGCCACCATGCAGAGTGTCACAGTGTCAGAGTGCCACAATGCAGAGTGTCACAATGCCAGAGTGTAAATGTGACAGAGTGTAACAATGCAGTGTCACAGTACCAGAGTGCCACAATGCAGAATGTCACAATGCAGAGTGTGACAGTGCCAGAGTGCCACAATGCCAGAGTGCACAATGCAGAGTGTCACCATGCAGAGTGTAACGATGCAGAGTGTCACAAACCAGAGCGTCAAAATGCAGAGTGTCACAATGCCTGAGTGTCACATGCCAGAGTGTCACAATGCAGTGTCACAGTGCCAGAGTGTCACAATGCCAGAGTGTCACAATGGAGACTGTCACAATGCAGAGTGTCCCCATGCAGAGTGTAACAATGCAGAGTGTCACAAACCAGAGTGTCAAAATGCAGAGTGTCACAATACCTGAGTGTCACATGCCAGAGTGTCACAATGCAGAGTGTCACAGTGCCAGAGTGTCAGAAGGCAGAGTGTCACAATGCCAGAGTGCCACAATGCCAGAGTGTCACAATGCCAGAGTGTAAATGTGACAGAGTGTAACAATGCAGTGTCACAGTGCCCGGGTGCCACAATGCCAGAGTGTCACAATGCAGAGTGTCACAATGCAGAGCGTCACAGCACCAGAGTGACACAGTGCAGATTGTCACAGTGCCAGAGTGTAAAAGTGCAAGAGTGTTACAATGCCAGAGTGTTACAATGCCAGAGTGTCACAGTGCCAGAGTACGACAATGCCAGAGTGCCACAATGCAGAGTGTCACAATGCCAGAGTGTCACAATGCCAGAGTGTCACAATGCCAGAGTGTCACATTGACAGAGTGCCACAGTGCCAGAGTGCCACAATGCAGAGTGTCACAAGGCAGAGTGTCACAATGCCAGAGTGTCACAATGCAGAGTGTGATAGTGCCAGAGTACCACAGTGCCAGAGTGCCACAATGCAGAGTGGCACAGTGATAGAGTGCCACAAAGCCTGAGTGTCACAATGCAGAGTATCACAATGCAGAGTGTCACAGTGCCAGAGTGTAAAAGTGTGAGAGTGTCACAATGCCAGAGTGTCACAATGGAGAGAGTCACAAGGCAGAATGTCGCCATGCAGAGTGTCACAATGCAGAGTGTATCATACCAGAGTGTCAAAATGCAGAGAGTCACAATGCCAGAGTGTCACAATGCCAGAGTGTCAGAGGGCCATAACATCACAATGCAGAGTGTCACAATGCAGAGAGTCACAGTGACAGAGTGGCACAATGCCAGAGTGTCACAAGGCAGAGTGTCACAATGCCAGAGTGCCACAGTGCCAGAGTGTCACAATGCAGAGTGTCACAATGCAGAGTGTCACAGTGCCAGAATGTCACAAAGTAGAGTGCCACAGTGGCAGAGTGTCACAATGCCAGAGTGTCTCAATGCCAGAGTGTCACAGTTCCAGAGTGCCACAATGCCAGAGTGTCACATTGCCAGAGTGTCAGAGGGCCATAACATCACAATGCAGAGTGTCACAATGCAGAGAGTCACATTGATAGAGGGTCAGAATGGAGAGTGTCACAATGCCAGAGTGTCACAAGGCAGAGTGCCACAATGCCAGTGTGTGACAATACAGAGTGTGACAGTGTCAGAGTGCCACAATGCCAGAGTGTCACAATGCAGAGTGTCACAGTGCCAGAATGTAAAAGTGCGAGAGTGTCACAATTCCAGAGTGTCACAAAGCCAGAGTGTCACAATGCAGAGTGTGACAATTCCAGAGTGTCACAATGCAGAGTGTGACGGTGCCAGAGTGCCACAAAGCCTGAGTGTCACAATGCCAGAGTGTCACAGTGCCAGAGTGTCACAATGGAGAGTGTCACAAGGCAGAGTGTCACCATGCAGAGTGTAACCATGCAGAGTGTATCATACCAGAGTGTCAAAAAGCAGAGTGTCACAGTACCTGAGTGTCACATTACAGAGTGTCACAATGCCAGAGTGTCACAATGCCAGAGTGGCACAATGCCAGAGTGGCACAGTGCCAGAGTGTCACAATGCCAGAGTGTCAGAGGGCCAGAGCATCACAATGCAGAGTGTCACAATGCAGAGTGTCACAGCACCAGAGTGACACAGAGCCAGAGTGCCACAATGCCAGAGTGCCACAATGCCAGAGTGTCACAATGCCAGAGTGTCAGAGGGCCAGAACATCACAATGCAGAATGCCACAATGCAGAGTCACAGTGACAGAGTGTCACAATGCCAGAATGTCACAGTACCAGAGTGACACAATGCAAACTATCACAATGCCAGAATGCCACAATGTAGAGTGTCACAATGCCAGAGTTCACAATGCCAGAGTGTCACAGTGCCAGAGTGTTGCAGTGCCAGAGTTACACAATGCTGGAGTGTCACACTGCCAGAGTGTCTGTAATGGGTTGGGGCAAACCCCCTCCCCACCATGGGCAGAAACAACAACTCAGACAAAGGGATTGCAAAAGTGATGGAAAGTTTAAATAGGAAAACAATTTAAAAAAAAAAACAAACACCAATGAAAGCTTTACAGAGAACCACAAGCACCGTGACAAAGAGAGAGATCCCAGAAACATACTCAAGAACATCCCATCCCCACTTGGGGGTACACCCAAACACCCCCAGGGCTCTTTCCTCCCCCCCAACCCAGCCTTGGGCCTGGGCAGGCCCAAGGGAGGTGGTTCACACCATTTTACCTAGGCTGCAGTTGGGGACAAAAGAGAAAGTGGAGACCCCGCATGGGCATGTTATAGGGGAGCAGGGCATTATGGGATTGAATACCTGCCTGTGACCACCCCCTGGGCTGGGCCCACCCGTAGGGACCTCCCAGGTGTGTTCTGTGCAGTGGCAGCTGGGCCAGCACCCAGCCTAAACCACACACCACAGTGTCACAGTGCCAGAGTGTCACAGTCCCAGAGTTTCATAGTGCCAGAGTGTCACAATGACAGAGTGCCACAATGCAGAGTGCCAAAAGGCCAGATTGTCACAGTACCACAGTGTCACAGTACTACAGTGTTGCAGTACCAGAGTGTCATAGTGCCAGAGTGTCACAAAGCCAGAGTGCCACAATGCCAGTGTCATAGTGCCAGAGTGTCACAATCCAGTGTCACAATGCCAGAGTGGCACAATGCCAGAATGTCACAGTAACAGAGTGTAACAGTCCCAGAGTTCCACAATGCCAGTGTCAAAAGCTGAGTGCCACAATGCAAGAGTGTCACATTGCCAGAGTGTCAAAATGCAGAGTCTGACACTGCCAGAGTGTCACAATGCCAGAATGCCACAATGCAAGAGGGTCACAATGCCAGAGTGACACAATGCAGAGTGTCACAGTACCAGAGTGTCACAGAACCAGTGTCGCAGTACCAGAGTGTCACAGTGCCAGAGTGTCACAATGCCAGAGTGTCACAATGCCAGAGTGTCACAATGCCAGAGTGCCACAGTGCCAGAGTGCCACAATGCAGGGTGTCACAATACCACAGTGTCACAATGCCAGAGTGTAAAAGTACCAGAGTATCATGATGCAGAGTGTCACAATTCCAGAGTGTCACAATGCAGAGTGTCACAATGCAGAGTGTCACGATGCAGAGTGTCACAATGCAGAGTGTGACAGTGACAGAGTGTAACAATGCCTGAGGGTAAAATTGCCAGAGTGTAACAATACCCGAGTGCCACAATGCAGAGTGTAAAAGCCAGAGCGTCACAATGCAGAGTGTCACAATGCAGTGTCACAGGGCCAGAGTGTCACAATGCAGAGTGTCACAATTCAGAGTGCCACAATGCCAGAGTGTCACAGTGCCAGAGTGCCACAATGCAGAGTGTCACACTACCACAGTGTAAATGTGACACAGTGCAACAATGCAGTGTCACAGTGTAAGAGTGCCACAAAGCCAGAGCGTCACAATGCAGAGTGTGACAGTGCCAGTGTCACAGTGCCAGAGTGTCACAATGCAAGTGTCACAGTGCCAGAGTGTAAAAGTGCGAGAGTGTCACAGTGCCAGAATGTCACAACGCCAGAGTGTCACAATGGAGACTGTCAAAATGCAGAGTGTCACCATGCAGAGTGTAAGAATGCAGAGTGTCACAGAGCAGAGTGTCAAAATGGAGAGTGTCACAATGCCTGAGTGTCACATGCCAGAGTGTCACAATGTTAGAGTGTCACAGTGCCAGAATGTCACAGTGCCAGAGTGTCACAACGGAGACTGTGACAATGCAGAGTGTCCCCATGCAGAGTGTCACAAACCAGAGTGTCAAAATGCAGAGTGTAACAATGCCTGAGTGTCACATACCAGAGTGTCACAATGCAGAGTGTCACAGTACCAGTGTCATAATTCCAGAGTGTCACAATGCAGAGTGTCACAATGCAGAGTGCCACCATGCAGAGTGTCACAGTGTCAGAGTGCCACAATGCAGAGTGTCACAATGCCAGAGTGTAAATGTGACAGAGTGTAACAATGCAGTGTCACAGTACCAGAGTGCCACAATGCAGAATGTCACAATGCAGAGTGTGACAGTGCCAGAGTGCCACAATGCCAGAGTGCACAATGCAGAGTGTCACCATGCAGAGTGTAACGATGCAGAGTGTCACAAACCAGAGCGTCAAAATGCAGAGTGTCACAATGCCTGAGTGTCACATGCCAGAGTGTCACAATGCAGTGTCACAGTGCCAGAGTGTCACAATGCCAGAGTGTCACAATGGAGACTGTCACAATGCAGAGTGTCCCCATGCAGAGTGTAACAATGCAGAGTGTCACAAACCAGAGTGTCAAAATGCAGAGTGTCACAATACCTGAGTGTCACATGCCAGAGTGTCACAATGCAGAGTGTCACAGTGCCAGAGTGTCAGAAGGCAGAGTGTCACAATGCCAGAGTGCCACAATGCCAGAGTGTCACAATGCCAGAGTGTAAATGTGACAGAGTGTAACAATGCAGTGTCACAGTGCCCGGGTGCCACAATGCCAGAGTGTCACAATGCAGAGTGTCACAATGCAGAGCGTCACAGCACCAGAGTGACACAGTGCAGATTGTCACAGTGCCAGAGTGTAAAAGTGCAAGAGTGTTACAATGCCAGAGTGTTACAATGCCAGAGTGTCACAGTGCCAGAGTACGACAATGCCAGAGTGCCACAATGCAGAGTGTCACAATGCCAGAGTGTCACAATGCCAGAGTGTCACAATGCCAGAGTGTCACATTGACAGAGTGCCACAGTGCCAGAGTGCCACAATGCAGAGTGTCACAAGGCAGAGTGTCACAATGCCAGAGTGTCACAATGCAGAGTGTGATAGTGCCAGAGTACCACAGTGCCAGAGTGCCACAATGCAGAGTGGCACAGTGATAGAGTGCCACAAAGCCTGAGTGTCACAATGCAGAGTATCACAATGCAGAGTGTCACAGTGCCAGAGTGTAAAAGTGTGAGAGTGTCACAATGCCAGAGTGTCACAATGGAGAGAGTCACAAGGCAGAATGTCGCCATGCAGAGTGTCACAATGCAGAGTGTATCATACCAGAGTGTCAAAATGCAGAGAGTCACAATGCCAGAGTGTCACAATGCCAGAGTGTCAGAGGGCCATAACATCACAATGCAGAGTGTCACAATGCAGAGAGTCACAGTGACAGAGTGGCACAATGCCAGAGTGTCACAAGGCAGAGTGTCACAATGCCAGAGTGCCACAGTGCCAGAGTGTCACAATGCAGAGTGTCACAATGCAGAGTGTCACAGTGCCAGAATGTCACAAAGTAGAGTGCCACAGTGGCAGAGTGTCACAATGCCAGAGTGTCTCAATGCCAGAGTGTCACAGTTCCAGAGTGCCACAATGCCAGAGTGTCACATTGCCAGAGTGTCAGAGGGCCATAACATCACAATGCAGAGTGTCACAATGCAGAGAGTCACATTGATAGAGGGTCAGAATGGAGAGTGTCACAATGCCAGAGTGTCACAAGGCAGAGTGCCACAATGCCAGTGTGTGACAATACAGAGTGTGACAGTGTCAGAGTGCCACAATGCCAGAGTGTCACAATGCAGAGTGTCACAGTGCCAGAATGTAAAAGTGCGAGAGTGTCACAATTCCAGAGTGTCACAAAGCCAGAGTGTCACAATGCAGAGTGTGACAATTCCAGAGTGTCACAATGCAGAGTGTGACGGTGCCAGAGTGTCACAAGGTAGAGTGTCACAATGCCAGAGTGTCACAGTGCCAGAGTGTCACAATGGAGAGTGTCACAAGGCAGAGTGTCACCATGCAGAGTGTAACCATGCAGAGTGTATCATACCAGAGTGTCAAAAAGCAGAGTGTCACAGTACCTGAGTGTCACATTACAGAGTGTCACAATGCCAGAGTGTCACAATGCCAGAGTGGCACAATGCCAGAGTGGCACAGTGCCAGAGTGTCACAATGCCAGAGTGTCAGAGGGCCAGAGCATCACAATGCAGAGTGTCACAATGCAGAGTGTCACAGCACCAGAGTGACACAGAGCCAGAGTGCCACAATGCCAGAGTGCCACAATGCCAGAGTGTCACAATGCCAGAGTGTCAGAGGGCCAGAACATCACAATGCAGAATGCCACAATGCAGAGTCACAGTGACAGAGTGTCACAATGCCAGAATGTCACAGTACCAGAGTGACACAATGCAAACTATCACAATGCCAGAATGCCACAATGTAGAGTGTCACAATGCCAGAGTTCACAATGCCAGAGTGTCACAGTGCCAGAGTGTTGCAGTGCCAGAGTTACACAATGCTGGAGTGTCAAAATGCCAGAGTGTTACAATGCCAGAGTGTCACAGTCCCAGACTGTCACAATGCAGAGTGTCACAATGCAGAGTGTCACAATGCCAGAATGTCACAAAGCAGAGTGCCACAGTGCCAGAGTGTCACAATGCCAGTGTGTCACAATGCCAGAATTTCACAGTGCCACAGTGTCACAATAGAGAGAGTCACAATGCAGAGTGTCACCATGCACAGTGTCACAATGACAGAGTGTCGCAATGCAGAGTGTCACAATGCAGAGTGCCACAATGCAGAGTGGCACAGTGATAGAGTGCCACAAAGCCTGAGTGTCACAATGCAGAGTATCACAATGCAGAGTGTCACAGTGCCAGAGTGTAAAAGTGTGAGAGTGTCACAATGCCAGAGTGTCACAATGGAGAGAGTCACAAGGCAGAATGTCGCCATGCAGAGTGTCACAATGCAGAGTGTATCATACCAGAGTGTCAAAATGCAGAGAGTCACATTGACAGAGTGGCACAATGCCAGAGTGTCACAATGCCAGAGTGTCACAAGGCAGAGTGTCACAATGCAAGTGTGTCACAATGAACAGTGTGACAGTGCCAGAGAGCTACAATGCCAGAGTGTCACAATGCCAGTGTGTCACAATGCCAGAGTGTCACAGTGCCAGAGTGCCACAATGCCAGAGTGCCACAATGCCAGAGTGTCACAATGCAGAGAGTCACAGTGCCAGAGTGTAAAAGTGCGGGAGTGTCACAATGCCAGAGTGTCACAGTGCCAGAATGTCACAATGCAGAGTGTCCTCATGCAGAGTGTAACAATGCAGAGTGCCACAAACCAGAGAGTTAAAATGGAGAGTGTCACAATGCCAGAGTGTCACATGTCAGAGCGTCACAATGTTAGAGTGTCACAATGCCAGAGTGCCAAAATACCAGAGTGTCACAATGCCGGAGTGTCACAATGCCAGAGTGTCAGAGGGCCATAACATCACAATGCAGAGTGTCACAATGCAGAGAGTCACAGTGACAGAGTGTCACAATGCCAGAGTGTCACAAGGCAGAGTGTCACAATGCCAGAGTGTCACAATGCAGAGTGTGACAGTGCCAGAGTGCCACAAAGCCTGAGTGTCACAATGCCAGAGTGTCACAGTGCCAGAGTGTCAGAATGGAGAGTGTCACAAGGGAGAGTGTCACCATGAAGAGTGTAACAATGCAGAGTGTATCATACCAGAGTGTCAAAAAGCAGAGTGTCACAATGCCTGAGTGTCACATTACGGAGTGTCACAATGTCAGAGTGTCACAATTCCAGAGTGGCACAGTGCCAGAGTGTCACAATGCCAGAGTGTGAGAGGGCAGAACATCACAATGCCAGAATGAAACAATGTAGAGTCACAGTGACAGAGTGTCACAATGCCAGAATGTCACAGTACCAGAGTGACACAATGCAGAGTATCACAATGCCAGAATGCCACAATGTAGAGTGCCATAATGCCAGAGTGTCACAATGCCAGAGTGTCAGAGGGCCAGAACATCACAATACAGAATGCCACAATGCAGAGTCACAGTGACAGAGTGTCACAATACCAGAATGTCACAGTACCAGAGTGACACAATGCAGAGTATCACAATGCCAGAATGCCACAATGTAGAGTGCCACAATGCCAGTGTCACAATGCCAGAGTGTCAGAGGGCCAGAACATCACAATACAGAATGCCACAATGCAGAGTCACAGTGACAGAGTGTCACAATGCCAGAATGTCACAGTACCAGAGTGACAGAATGCAGAGTATCACAATGCCAGAATGCCACAATGTAGAGTGTCACAATGCCAGAGTGTCACAGTGCCAGAGTGTTGCAGTGCCAGAGTTACACAATGCCAGAGTGTCCCAGTGTCAGATTGTACCAATGTAGAGTGACACAGTCTCAGAGTGTCACAATGCAGAGTGTGACAATGCAGAGTGTCACAGTGCCAGAATGTCACAAAGCAGAGAGTCACAGTGCCAGAGTGCCACAATACCAGACTGTAACAAGGCAGAGTGTCACAATGCAGAGTGTGACAGTGCCAGAGTGCCACAATGCCAGAGTGTCACAGTGCGAGAGTGTCACAATGCCAGAGTGTAAATGTGAGAGAGTGTAACAATGCAGTGTTACCGTGCCCAAGTGCCACAATGCCAGAGTGTCACAATGCCAGAGTGTCACAGTGACAGAGTGCGACAATGCCAGAATGCCACAATGCAGAGTGTCAGAATGCCAGAGTGCCACAATGCAGAGTGTCAAAATGCCAGAGTGTCACAATGCCAGAATGTCAGAATGTCAATGCAGAGTGCCACAATGCAGAGTGTCACAAGGCAGAGCGTCATAATGCCAGAGTGTCACAGTACCTGAGTGTCACAGTGCCAGAGTGCCACAATGCCAGAGTGTCACAATGCAGAGTGTCACAGTGCCAGAGTGTAAAAGTGCGAGAGTGTCACAATGCCAGAGTGTCACAGTGCCAGAATGTCACAATGCAGAGTGGCACCATGCAGAGTGTAACAATGCTGAGTGACACAAACCGGAGAGTTAAAATGGAGAGTGTCACAATGCCAGAGTGTCACATGCCAGAGTGTCACAATGTTAGAGTGTCACAATGCCAGAGTGCCAAAATGCCAGTGTCACAATGCCAGAGTGTCACAATGTCAGAGTGTCAGAGGGCCATAACATCACAATGCACAGTGTAACAATGCAGAGAGTCACAGTGACAGAGTGGCACAATGCCAGAGTGGCACAATGCCAGAGTGTCACAAGGCAGAGTGTCACAATGCCAGAGTGTCTCAATGCCAGAGTGTCACAGTTCCAGAGTGCCACAATGCCAGAGTGTCACAATGCCAGAGTGTCAGAGGGCCATAACATCACAATGCAGAGTGTCACAATGCAGAGAGTCACTTTGACAGAGTGGCACAATGACAGAGTGTCACAATGCCAGAGTGTCACAAGGCAGAGTGTCACAATGCCAGTGTGTCACAATGCAGAGTGTGACAGTGCCAGAGTGCTACAATGCCAGTGTCACAATGCCAGTGTGTCACAATGCCAGAGTGTCACAGTGCCAGAGTGCCACTATGCCAGAGTGTCACAATGCAGAGTGTCACAGTGCCAGAGTGTAAAAGTGCGAGAGTGTCACAATGCCAGAGTGTCACAGTGCCAGAATGTCACAATGCAGAGTGGCACCATGCAGAGTGTAACAATGCTGAGTGTCACAAACCGGAGAGTTGAAATGGAGAGTGTCACAATGCCAGAGTGTCACATGCCTGAGTGTCACAATGTTAGAGTGTCACAATGCCAGAGCGCCAAAATGCCAGTGTCACAATGCCAGAGTGTCACAATGCCAGAGTGTCAGAGGGCCATAACATCACAATGCAGAGTGTCACAATGCAGAGAGTCACAGTGACAGAGTGGCACAATGCCAGAGTGTCACAAGGCAGAGTGTCACAATGCCAGAGTGTCACAATGCAGAGTGTGACAGTGCCAGAGTGCCACAAAGCCTGAGTGTCACAGTGCCAGAGTGTCACAATGGAGAGTGTCACAAGGCAGAGTGTCACCATGCAGAGTGTAACAATGCAGAGTGTATCATACCAGAGTGTCAAAATCAGAGTGTCACAATGTCAGATTGTCACATTACAGAGTGTCACAGTGCCAGAATGTCAGAGGGCCATAACATCACAATGGAGACTGTCACAATGCAGTGTCACAAACCAGAGTGTTAAAATATAGAGTGTCACAATGCCTGAGTGTCACTTGCCAGAGTGTCACAACGTTAGAGTGTCGCAATGCTAGAGTGTCGCAATGCCACACTGTCACAGCGCCAGTGTCACAATGCAGAGTGTCACAATGCCAGAGTGTCTCAATGCCAGAGTGTCACAGTTCCAGAGTGCCACAATGCCAGAGTGTCACAATGCCAGAGTGTCAGAGGGCCATAACATCACAATGCAGAGTGTCACAATGCAGAGAGTCACATTGACAGAGTGGCACAATGCCAGAGTGTCACAGTGACAGAGTGCGACAATGCCAGAATGCCACAATGCAGAGTGTCAGAATGCCAGAGTGCCACAATGCAGAGTGTCACAATGCCAGAGTGTCACAATGCAGAGTGCCACAATGCAGAGTGTCACAAGGCAGAGTGTCATAATGCCAGAGTGTCACAGTACCTGAGTGTCACATGCCAGAGTGTCACAACGTTAGAGTGTCGCAATGCCAGAGTGTCGCAATGCCAGATTGTCAAAGTACCAGTGTCACAATGCAGAGTGTCACAATGCCAGAGTGTCTCAATGCCAGAGTGTCACAGTTCCAGAGTGCCACAATGCCAGAGTGTCACAATGCCAGAGTGTCAGAGGGCCATAACATCACAATGCAGAGTGTCACAATGCAGAGAGTCACTTTGACAGAGTGGCACAATGACAGAGTGTCACAATGCCAGAGTGTCACAAGGCAGAGTGTCACAATGCCAGTGTGTCACAATGCAGAGTGTGACAGTGCCAGAGTGCTACAATGCCAGTGTCACAATGCCAGTGTGTCACAATGCCAGAGTGTCACAGTGCCAGAGTGCCACTATGCCAGAGTGTCACAATGCAGAGTGTCACAGTGCCAGAGTGTAAAAGTGCGAGAGTGTCACAATGCCAGAGTGTCACAGTGCCAGAATGTCACAATGCAGAGTGTCACCATGCAGAGTGTAACAATGCAGAGTGTCACAAACCAGAGAGTTAAAATGGAGAGTGTCACAATGCCAGAGTGTCACATGCCAGAGTGTCACAATGTTAGTGTCACAATGCCAGAGTGCCAAAATGCCAGTGTCACAATGCCAGAGTGTCACAATGCCAGAGTGTCAGAGGGCCATAACATCACAATGCAGAGTGTCACAATGCAGAGAGTCACAGTGACAGAGTGGCACAATGCCAGAGTGTCACAAGGCAGAGTGTCACAATGCCAGAGTGTCACAATGCAGAGTGTGACAGTGCCAGAGTGCCACAGTGCCAGAGTGTCACAATGCAGAGTGTCACAATGCAGAGTGTCACAGTGCCAGAATGTCACAAAGTAGAGTGCCACAGTGGCAGAGTGTCCCAATGCCAGAGTGTCTCAATGCCAGAGTGTCACAGTTCCAGAGTGCCACAATGCCAGAGTGTCACAATGCCAGAGTGTCAGAGGGCCATAACATCACAATGCAGAGTGTCACAATGCAGAGAGTCACATTGATAGAGGGTCAGAATGGAGAGTGTCACAATGCCAGAGTGTCACAAGGCAGAGTGCCACAATGCCAGTGTGTGACAATACAGAGTGTGACAGTGTCAGAGTGCCACAATGCCAGAGTGTCACAATGCAGAGTGTCACAGTGCCAGAATGTAAAAGTGCGAGAGTGTCACAATTCCAGAGTGTCACAAAGCCAGAGTGTCACAATGCAGAGTGTGACAATTCCAGAGTGTCACAATGCAGAGTGTGACGGTGCCAGAGTGCCACAAAGCCTGAGTGTCACAATGCCAGAGTGTCACAGTGCCAGAGTGTCACAATGGAGAGTGTCACAAGGCAGAGTGTCACCATGCAGAGTGTAACCATGCAGAGTGTATCATACCAGAGTGTCAAAAGCAGAGTGTCACAGTACCTGAGTGTCACATTACAGAGTGTCACAATGCCAGAGTGTCACAATGCCAGAGTGGCACAATGCCAGAGTGGCACAGTGCCAGAGTGTCACAATGCCAGAGTGTCAGAGGGCCAGAGCATCACAATGCAGAGTGTCACAATGCAGAGTGTCACAGCACCAGAGTGACACAGAGCCAGAGTGCCACAATGCCAGAGTGTCACAATGCCAGAGTGTCACAATGCAGAGTGTGACAATTCCAGAGTGTCACAATGCAGAGTGTGACGGTGCCAGAGTGCCACAAAGCCTGAGTGTCACAATGCCAGAGTGTCACAATGCCAGAGTGTCACAGTGACAGAGTGCGACAATGCCAGAATGCCACAATGCAGAGTGTCAGAATGCCAGAGTGCCACAATGCAGAGTGTCAAAATGCCAGAGTGTCACAATGCCAGAATGTCACAATGCAGAGTGCCACAATGCAGAGTGTCACAAGGCAGAGCGTCATAATGCCAGAGTGTCACAGTACCTGAGTGTCACAGTGCCAGAGTGCCACAATGCCAGAGTGTCACAATGCAGAGTGTCACAGTGCCAGAGTGTAAAAGTGCGAGAGTGTCACAATGCCAGAGTGTCACAGTGCCAGAATGTCACAATGCAGAGTGGCACCATGCAGAGTGTAACAATGCTGAGTGACACAAACCGGAGAGTTAAAATGGAGAGTGTCACAATGCCAGAGTGTCACATGCCAGAGTGTCACAATGTTAGAGTGTCACAATGCCAGAGTGCCAAAATGCCAGTGTCACAATGCCAGAGTGTCACAATGTCAGAGTGTCAGAGGGCCATAACATCACAATGCACAGTGTAACAATGCAGAGAGTCACAGTGACAGAGTGGCACAATGCCAGAGTGGCACAATGCCAGAGTGTCACAAGGCAGAGTGTCACAATGCCAGAGTGTCTCAATGCCAGAGTGTCACAGTTCCAGAGTGCCACAATGCCAGAGTGTCACAATGCCAGAGTGTCAGAGGGCCATAACATCACAATGCAGAGTGTCACAATGCAGAGAGTCACTTTGACAGAGTGGCACAATGACAGAGTGTCACAATGCCAGAGTGTCACAAGGCAGAGTGTCACAATGCCAGTGTGTCACAATGCAGAGTGTGACAGTGCCAGAGTGCTACAATGCCAGTGTCACAATGCCAGTGTGTCACAATGCCAGAGTGTCACAGTGCCAGAGTGCCACTATGCCAGAGTGTCACAATGCAGAGTGTCACAGTGCCAGAGTGTAAAAGTGCGAGAGTGTCACAATGCCAGAGTGTCACAGTGCCAGAATGTCACAATGCAGAGTGGCACCATGCAGAGTGTAACAATGCTGAGTGTCACAAACCGGAGAGTTGAAATGGAGAGTGTCACAATGCCAGAGTGTCACATGCCTGAGTGTCACAATGTTAGAGTGTCACAATGCCAGAGCGCCAAAATGCCAGTGTCACAATGCCAGAGTGTCACAATGCCAGAGTGTCAGAGGGCCATAACATCACAATGCAGAGTGTCACAATGCAGAGAGTCACAGTGACAGAGTGGCACAATGCCAGAGTGTCACAAGGCAGAGTGTCACAATGCCAGAGTGTCACAATGCAGAGTGTGACAGTGCCAGAGTGCCACAAAGCCTGAGTGTCACAGTGCCAGAGTGTCACAATGGAGAGTGTCACAAGGCAGAGTGTCACCATGCAGAGTGTAACAATGCAGAGTGTATCATACCAGAGTGTCAAAATCAGAGTGTCACAATGTCAGATTGTCACATTACAGAGTGTCACAGTGCCAGAATGTCAGAGGGCCATAACATCACAATGGAGACTGTCACAATGCAGTGTCACAAACCAGAGTGTTAAAATATAGAGTGTCACAATGCCTGAGTGTCACTTGCCAGAGTGTCACAACGTTAGAGTGTCGCAATGCTAGAGTGTCGCAATGCCACACTGTCACAGCGCCAGTGTCACAATGCAGAGTGTCACAATGCCAGAGTGTCTCAATGCCAGAGTGTCACAGTTCCAGAGTGCCACAATGCCAGAGTGTCACAATGCCAGAGTGTCAGAGGGCCATAACATCACAATGCAGAGTGTCACAATGCAGAGAGTCACATTGACAGAGTGGCACAATGCCAGAGTGTCACAGTGACAGAGTGCGACAATGCCAGAATGCCACAATGCAGAGTGTCAGAATGCCAGAGTGCCACAATGCAGAGTGTCACAATGCCAGAGTGTCACAATGCAGAGTGCCACAATGCAGAGTGTCACAAGGCAGAGTGTCATAATGCCAGAGTGTCACAGTACCTGAGTGTCACATGCCAGAGTGTCACAACGTTAGAGTGTCGCAATGCCAGAGTGTCGCAATGCCAGATTGTCAAAGTACCAGTGTCACAATGCAGAGTGTCACAATGCCAGAGTGTCTCAATGCCAGAGTGTCACAGTTCCAGAGTGCCACAATGCCAGAGTGTCACAATGCCAGAGTGTCAGAGGGCCATAACATCACAATGCAGAGTGTCACAATGCAGAGAGTCACTTTGACAGAGTGGCACAATGACAGAGTGTCACAATGCCAGAGTGTCACAAGGCAGAGTGTCACAATGCCAGTGTGTCACAATGCAGAGTGTGACAGTGCCAGAGTGCTACAATGCCAGTGTCACAATGCCAGTGTGTCACAATGCCAGAGTGTCACAGTGCCAGAGTGCCACTATGCCAGAGTGTCACAATGCAGAGTGTCACAGTGCCAGAGTGTAAAAGTGCGAGAGTGTCACAATGCCAGAGTGTCACAGTGCCAGAATGTCACAATGCAGAGTGTCACCATGCAGAGTGTAACAATGCAGAGTGTCACAAACCAGAGAGTTAAAATGGAGAGTGTCACAATGCCAGAGTGTCACATGCCAGAGTGTCACAATGTTAGTGTCACAATGCCAGAGTGCCAAAATGCCAGTGTCACAATGCCAGAGTGTCACAATGCCAGAGTGTCAGAGGGCCATAACATCACAATGCAGAGTGTCACAATGCAGAGAGTCACAGTGACAGAGTGGCACAATGCCAGAGTGTCACAAGGCAGAGTGTCACAATGCCAGAGTGTCACAATGCAGAGTGTGACAGTGCCAGAGTGCCACAGTGCCAGAGTGTCACAATGCAGAGTGTCACAATGCAGAGTGTCACAGTGCCAGAATGTCACAAAGTAGAGTGCCACAGTGGCAGAGTGTCCCAATGCCAGAGTGTCTCAATGCCAGAGTGTCACAGTTCCAGAGTGCCACAATGCCAGAGTGTCACAATGCCAGAGTGTCAGAGGGCCATAACATCACAATGCAGAGTGTCACAATGCAGAGAGTCACATTGATAGAGGGTCAGAATGGAGAGTGTCACAATGCCAGAGTGTCACAAGGCAGAGTGCCACAATGCCAGTGTGTGACAATACAGAGTGTGACAGTGTCAGAGTGCCACAATGCCAGAGTGTCACAATGCAGAGTGTCACAGTGCCAGAATGTAAAAGTGCGAGAGTGTCACAATTCCAGAGTGTCACAAAGCCAGAGTGTCACAATGCAGAGTGTGACAATTCCAGAGTGTCACAATGCAGAGTGTGACGGTGCCAGAGTGCCACAAAGCCTGAGTGTCACAATGCCAGAGTGTCACAGTGCCAGAGTGTCACAATGGAGAGTGTCACAAGGCAGAGTGTCACCATGCAGAGTGTAACCATGCAGAGTGTATCATACCAGAGTGTCAAAAAGCAGAGTGTCACAGTACCTGAGTGTCACATTACAGAGTGTCACAATGCCAGAGTGTCACAATGCCAGAGTGGCACAATGCCAGAGTGGCACAGTGCCAGAGTGTCACAATGCCAGAGTGTCAGAGGGCCAGAGCATCACAATGCAGAGTGTCACAATGCAGAGTGTCACAGCACCAGAGTGACACAGAGCCAGAGTGCCACAATGCCAGAGTGTCACAATGCCAGAGTGTCACAATGCAGAGTGTGACAATTCCAGAGTGTCACAATGCAGAGTGTGACGGTGCCAGAGTGCCACAAAGCCTGAGTGTCACAATGCCAGAGTGTCACAGTGCCAGACTGTCACAATGTAGAGCGTCACAGCACCAGAGTGACACAGTGCCAGAGTGCCACAAATCCAGAGTGTCACAATGCCAGAGTGTCAGAGGGCCAGAACATCACAATGCAGAATGCCACAATGCAGAGTCACAGTGACAGAGTGTCACAATGCCAGAATGTCACAGTACCAGAGTGACACAATGCAAACTATCACAATGCCAGAATGCCACAATGTAGAGTGTCACAATGCCAGAGTTCACAATGCCAGAGTGTCACAGTGCCAGAGTGTTGCAGTGCCAGAGTTACACAATGCTGGAGTGTCAAAATGCCAGAGTGTTACAATGCCAGAGTGTCATGAAGCCCCAGAACAGAGAGCTTTCGAAAGCATGAAGCAGATAAAGCAGTAAATTAGCTAAGGCATGGGTCACTGTGACAGGAAAAGAAGATAAGGAATAGAGACTGACAAGAACTGTTAGGATAAGCATGATTCAGAGCCAACAAGGCCAAACTAACACTCAGAACATCATCAGCAACCAAGCCAGGCACACCGGGAATTGACCAAATTAGGAAAGGAGTTCAAAAGTTTAAGGAGGAAGACTCATCAGGAAACCCCTGCCCATGACGAAGGCCACCGGAATGACCACCAAGAAGATCGTCAAAAGAGATGCCCCCGCCCACGCTCAGCCTACACGATGCCCCACATGAATATGTATGCAAAGAAATGATTATGTATAAGATCTGATGCAATACTACATCCAAAGCTGTATAAAAGGCATGCTTTTGTTACGGGACAGGCAGAAATCCATTTAGTGATTTCTCCAACGCGTTGCCAATAAAATACCTCCTGTCTATCTGACTTAAACTGAGTCTCTTAGGCAGTTATTCTCGCCTTTCGGGGCAAAATTCGGCATCATTTTCTGGCGAGCCAGCCAGGAGACATACAGGAGGGGTCCTCCCCGAGCCGGGGCCGGGGCCGGGACCCTCTGGGCGCCCCTGATGACTTTTTGTCAGAAGAGACCCCCCCGGACCAGCGCTCGAAGGATTACCAGCACCTCCTGCTCCAAACAAGAGGTATTTTAATTGTTTACTGGTTTTGGGATAAAGCGCTTTGACTGGGAAACAGGGACGAGACGTGGTCACCTGGTGGGAAAGCCCGGGGACGCCCTGGCAAAGTCCCAATTGAGGGGTTCGAGTCCCCAGCTGGAAAATAAGGGGGTTCGAGTCCCCCAGCTGGAAAATAAGGGGGTTCGAGTCCCCCAGCCGGAAAATAAGGGGATTCGAGTCCCTAACTGGAAAATAAGAGTGTTTGTTAATCGGGTGTATGATTCTCTTAATGTCGTTGCTTTGTTTCTGAAGAGATACATTTGTGTCACACTTTGTCTAACATTGTTATGTGTCTGCAAGAATCTCGCAATTTAGTAAGACTCGAGTTTGAATTTCGGGATGAGGACTTGGTATTTTGTGTAATCTTTTTTTAGTGTGTAAGAATTTACTGTGATTATCTTTTGCAAACCTACCTTGGTTCACAGCTGTGTACCAGCGACATCTTGTGGTAAAAGCAGTGTACTCTAATAGATCGGAAAGGTAGGACAGTTTGAATGAATGTGTGGGGGTGATTGAATGAGACGCGGCATCGCTGCGAAGTGAGAGGGAGTCCCAATCCGCATTTCCTGTTCTTCGCGAGAAGCCAGGTCGGAGACGGACAAAGCGATTGGAAATTGTGTGCATGAAGTATTAAAATATAGAACTTACATAGTGTATATAGTGCTTGCGGGAAAAAGAGACTGTTCCGTTAAACAGAGAGCGCAGATACAGGGAACAGCGATGGGAGGTCGACAGAGTAAGGACATAAATATGAAAACCCCTTTAAGATGTGTTCTAAAGCACTGGAAGGACTTGGGAGGGACTCCAGGGGGGAGCATAAGTAAAAAGACACTCCTTAAATATTGCACACAGTGGTGGCCATTGTATAAGTTAGATGACAATGAGAAGTGGCCACCGGAGGGAACAACTAAATATAACACTATTTTACAATTGATGATCTTCCTCCGCCGGCTCAATAAATGGGATGAGGTGATGTATGCAGACATGTTCTTCACTCTAAGGAATAAACCTGAGTGGCAGAGAGAGTGCGGAATTAATGTAGCCCCTCAGGATCCTCTGGTACTAGCTCTGGAAAGGGATAAGAAGGGTCCAAAGCCGGAGGAACGTTGCTGTGATGCACGTAGTATTGGACAGCAGTGTCTCAAGCTAACAAGAAGAGATAGTGGAGAAAAGAGCAAAATAAGCCTGGGGGAATACCATCCATTTGCTCCAGGGTGGGAAGGGTCCATTAAAATCGGGAATTGACGAGAGGAAAAGCAGCCCTCAGGGACTAAATACTCCACAGGGGTCAGGGAGCTACATGGATGCTGAGAGCCCACCCAGATTAGAAGTCGAAAGGGAGGAAGGCAGACCGTCAGGAGCAGAGAGCCGAAGGGAGACACTTAGCCTGCCCGAGCTCAGTCAATATGGGGGTAACAACACATCCAGAAGTGGAAACGTTAGTAAAATAAAAACCAGCACACCAAGGACTGGGGACAAAAGTAATTCACTGGGAAGCGGCGTCTCTGAATTTAAATATAGTGAGAAGGATGATAACGAGACATGCAGAAAGGGGGGCAGGGAACCACTTAATATAGTAATTCAGATAAAGGATGAGAGAAGTGGGAGGGAAGCAGAGGATGAGAAGGACAGCAGCCCGGGACAGGATAGGAGCCGGCAGATACAAAAAAGGCAACAGACGCAGGACGAAAACCGTATGGATTGTGTAATGGAGATAAAAGGGAAAGAGGAAGAACAGGGAGTGGGGAAGAGGAAAGAGAAGAGAAAGAATAGGGGAGACGTTGGGGCACAGGAAGGAGATCCAGGGAAAGAGATCGGTCACTCGTATTATACGAGATCTGTGGCACAAGGGGAAGCAAAGCAAGGAGAGGAAGGGAACCATACGATAGCTCCTCTCCGAGAAGTTGTACCAATGGTAGGGGAAAAGACTAGAGTAAAAGTACCGTTCTCGACAAGTGATTTGAACAGTTGGAGGGATGAGGCAAGGAATTTCAGGAGAAACCCTGAGGGAGTAGCGAAGAGGTTTGAATTAATGGCAAAGAATTTAGATATTGATTGGGAGGATATAGAAGTGATGCTGTCAGAGTTGACAGATACAGAAAGGGAACTCGTATTGGAAACAGGAAAGCGACATGCTCAGGTATTATCAGGAAGACTAGAAGATAATTTTCCCAGCAGTAAACCAGAATGGGACCCGGGCAATCCAGAGCACTATCAACAGTTAGTGCAGTATAGAAAACTGATAGCGATGGGCTTGCGTAATGCGATCCCTAAGGCTATAAATTGGTCAATGCTATATGACGTCAGGCAGGGAAAGGATGAGACCCCATCAGAGTTTTTGGATAGACTTAGGTTAGCAATGAGACAATACACACCCCTGGACCCAGCAACAGAAGAAGGGAAACAGCACTTGTTAGGGTTGATGATGGGACAGAGTAACCCAGACATTAGAAAGAAATTACAAAAACTTGAGCATCCAGCAAATAAAAACCTAGAGACACTGCTAAATGAGGCATGGAAAGTATACAATAATAGAGAGATTGAGGAGAAGAAAGAGGAGGACAAGAGAATAGCTCGAGTAGTTGCTGTAGCAGTGGCAGCTCAGAAGACAGGTTACTCGGAACCTGGAATCAGGGGAAGAGGTAGAGGCAACCCAGCAGGAAGGGGAGGAAGGCTCCAACCCCACCCAACTAGAGTAGGGCCAAATCAATGTGCATACTGCCTACAGATGGGACACTGGAAGCGGGAATGCCCCCAACGAAGGGAAAGGTTAATGGCCACTACTACTACCACACATCAGAATAGTGAATGAGGAAGACCGGTGGGCCATACCCTAGCAGACCCACTGGTTAAAATAGACCTAGGGGAAGATAAAAAGGAATTGAACTTTTTGATTGATACGGGAGCAACTTTTTCGGTTTTAAATCAGAAATTGGTACCTAAAAGTGAAGAATTTGTACAAGTTGTGGGAGCAACAGGCCAACCAGAAAAGGCTTACTTTTTGAAACCCATTAAATACAAAATTGGGAAACAAATGGGAATTCATCAGTTCCTGTATTTACCAAATTCACCTAAGCCCTTATTGGGAAGAGACTTATTGGAGAACTTGGGAGCCATAATAAAGTTCAACAAAGACAAATTGGAATTACAAGTGAATGAGGAACAACTGATTACAGCTCTAAGCCTGACGATCAGTTGTGTGGAACCTAAACCTGAGAATCACAATTTCGAGCGAATTCTGAATAAGACATACCCATTAGTGTGGGCTACTGATATACCTGGGAAATCAAAACAAACAGTACCGATTGTTGTTGAACTTAAGGGTGGGGCAAAACCAGTAAGAAGAAAACAATACCCTCTGAGGATAGAGGACAGGAAGGGAATTGAGCCCATAATCAAAAGGTTTTGGAACTGGGATTATTGGTAGAATGCGAATCAGATTTTAATACACCAATCCTGCCAGTAAAGAAACCTAATGGAGCCTATAGACTAGTTCAGGATCTGAGAGCAGTAAACGAAATAACCAAGACATTACATCCGGTAGTTGCTAATCCATACACACTTTTAACTAGATTGAAGGATAATTTGGCCTGGTTCACCGTATTAGATTTAAAAGATGCATTCTTCTGCCTTCCCTTAGCTCCCGAGAGTCAAAAGATTTTTGCCTTTGAGTGGGAATCTGTAGCGATAGGAAGAAAGACTCAACTTACCTGGACGGTATTGCCCCAAGGGTGGGGCAATTCCCCACGATTTTGGGAATCAGTTAGCCAAAGAATTAGAACAGTGGGAAAGGCCGCTGGGAGATGGTACCCTTCTGCAATACGTAGATGACCTCCTAATAGCAACAGCGACAGAGGAAGAATGCATTGAATGGACTATTTCCTTGTTAAATTTCCTGGGTTTAAGTGGATATCGAGTTTCTCAACAGAAAGCACAGCTGGTGCAAAAGAAGTGGTGTACCTGGGATACGAAGTCTCCAGAGGACAGCGATCCCTGGGAGCAGCTAGGAAAGAGGCCATCTGCCAGATACCCAAACAACAGACGGCGAGAGATCTGCGCACCTTTCTGGGGATGACAGGTTGGTGTCGGCTATGGATCTACCAGTACGGGATACTTGCTAAACCGCTCTATGATTTGTTGAAGGAGACGAAGAACATCCTAGTTTGGACTCCTGAGGCAGAAGGGGCCTTTAAGAAGTTGAAGCTGGAGCTAATGAGAGCACCGGCCTTGGGTCTCCCAGATGTATCGAAACCATTCTGGCTGTTCTCCCATGAGCGACAAGGGATGGCCCTAGGAGTCCTAGCACAACAATTGGGACCACACAAGAGAGCTGTGGCCTACTTCTCCAAGCGATTGGATGAAGTAAGTAAAGGATGGCCAGGCTGTCTGAGGGCAGTGGCCGCAGTAATAATTAACATAGAAGAGGCCAGGAAGCTCACCTTGGGTCAAAAGATCACTGTGTTAGTATCTCACACTGTGTCAGCTGTACTGGAACAGAAAGGCAACCATTGGCTGTCGCCTTCCAGATTCCTAAAATACCAGGCCATCCTGGCTGAATCAGATGACATAACCATTCAGGTAACTAACATTGTGAACCCAGCTTCATTTCTAGAAGGAAGAAACCCAGCAGAACCCATCGAACATGACTGCCTGGAAACAATTGAAGCAGTATACTCCAGTCGTCTGGACCTAAAAGAAGAGCCGTTCGAGAATGCAGATAACTGATTCTCAGACGGCAGCAGCTTTGTGAAGCGAGGAGTAAGAATGGCTGGCTATGCAGTCACTACTACAGAAAGGGTAATTGAGTCGAACCCCTTGCCTGCAGGGACCTCAGCTCAAAAGGCAGAGCTGATAGCTCTGACTCGAGCCCTGGAATTGGCGGAGAACATGCAAATTAATATATGGACAGACTCTAAATATGCTTTTTCAGTTGTACATGCTCATGGAGCCATTTGGAAAGAAAGAGGACTGTTAACTACCCAAGGAAAAACGGTCAAACATGCAGAGGAGGTTCTGCGATTGCTAGAGGCGGTCCAACTCCCAGCACAGGTGGCCATAATGCATTGTAAGGGACATTTGAAAGGTAACACTATTCCAGAAATAGGAAACAGGAAGGCAGATGCAGAAGCTAAATTGGCTGCCACGAGGACTAGGGCAGTGGAAATAACGGCCCTAATACCAGGAGAGCTGGATATAAACATCCAGCCAGCTTACCAGGAATCAGATCATAGATGGATTCAAAGAAATAAGGGTAAAATATTAGAAAATGGTTGGGGTCAATTGGAAACAGGACAGTTAGTAATACCAGGAAACGTGATGTGGCAGTTTGTAAAAGCAGAACATGAGAAGGCCCATTGGGGTCTAGATTCGCTTTACCAATATTTACAAACCAGGATAGCAGGACCAAAATTATTTACTACTATAAAACACGTTACATCCCAGTGCGAGCGGTGTCTGAAAAACAACCCGAATACGGGAACCAAGGTACACCAAGGAGCCATAAATCGAGGTAAATTCCCAGGTGAATCATGGCAAATTGATTTTTCAGAACTCCCAAGAAAAGGGGGGTTTCGGTATTTGTTGGTATTAACTGATACATTTTCTGGGTGGCCTGAAGCATTCCCTTGCAGGACAAATAAGGAAAAGAAGTAACTAAAGTAATGTTGAATGAAATTATTCCACGATTTGGGGTACCGAGGAGCATTTCCTCGGATAGGGGTATACATTTCTGTGCAAAAACAGTGAGAGCAATAAGCAAAGCATTACAAATCAAATGGCAATCACACACACCTTACCGTCCACAGGCCAGTGGGCAAGTGGAAAAGATGAATCATCTTATCAAACAACAAATTGCCAAAATATGTCAGGAGACTAATCTGCAGTGGTATCAAGCTTTGCCTATTGCTCTACTGAGGCTGAGAGTCAAACCAAGATCAAAAGAAAAGTTAAGCCCATTTGAAATTTTGTATGGTAGACCTTATGCTATGCAAGTCGTAAATGGGGACGCTATGGGCCAAATCGGTGATCAGTACATTTATGATTATGTAATTACAGGGGGAAACAATTGGACAGGAATGCTACTGTGGTGATAGAGCACCAACCTAAACAACCTGATTGCAAGTTACATCTGTTTAATCCCGGTGATTGGGTGTATGTTAAGAATCTTTTAGCAAAACCCCTACAAGAGAAGTGGGAAGGACCCTTCCAAGTGCTGCTGACTACCTTCACCGCGATTCGGATCAAGGAGCGACCTACGTGGATCCATTATTCACGAGTCAAGAAAGCCCCAGAGAACAAACAAGAGGAGCAGACGTCATGATCCTGACTCCACCTCAGGCCATTACAACTCTGATCATTGGACTCTCGATAAGTATAGCTCTTCCACAAGGCTCTGCCCCAATAGACCCATGGTCTTATGCACACCAGTGTATCCACCCAGAGATAGGACAGGAGAGACAGCGTCACTATAGATAATTGCCAAGAGGAGACTAACAATACTAACTTCTGTGTGTGCAACTTCACCAAGATAGTGGGTTGTGATTTTCATTATACAGTCCCAATAACTACTCAACAGCTAATTAATGCAGATTTTAACCTATATCAAAAAAATACCGAAATTACAAATAGGGATGGACATCAAAATTCTTAAAGCAATGATAGCACATCCTAAAGTGAAGGAATTAGTGCAAAAGGTGAATCAAACGAATAAACGAGTGGTATGGCTGGTAGAACATAATAAAAGATGTCCTGACCAAGGTGGAACAAGTAGGCCAGCATCATTGGTGGGACATCTTTACAGGATACTCCCCAACAGCTACCCAGGTCTTTAACTATCTGGTGCACCCAATGATAATAGTAATTCTGCTACTATTAACTCTCACAAATATTTGTATGTGGTGGAAACTAAGAAACATAATAAAAAGGACCCAAATAATTTGGGCGATGGTACGGGCATATCAGCGCCCTATAGGATTAGAATTTGACGAAAGAATTCGTCAGTTATAAGAAAAAGGGGGGAATGAAGCCCCAGAACAGAGAGCTTTCAAAGCATGAAGCAGATAAAGCAGTAAATTAGCTAAGGCATGGGTCACTGTGACAGGAAAAGAAGATAAGGAATAGAGACTGACAAGAACTGTTAGGATAAGCATGATTCAGAGCCAACAAGGCCAAACTAACACTCAGAACATCATCAGCAACCAAGCCAGGCACACCGGGAATTGACCAAATTAGGAAAGGAGTTCAAAAGTTTAAGGAGGAAGACTCATCAGGAAACCCCTGCCCATGACGAAGGCCACCGGAATGACCACCAAGAAGATCGTCAAAAGAGATGCCCCCGCCCACGCTCAGCCTACACGATGCCCCACATGAATATGTATGCAAAGAAATGATTATGTATAAGATCTGATGCAATACTACATCCAAAGCTGTATAAAAGGCATGCTTTTGTTACGGGACAGGCAGAAATCCATTTAGTGATTTCTCCAACGCGTTGCCAATAAAATACCTCCTGTCTATCTGACTTAAACTGAGTCTCTTAGGCAGTTATTCTCGCCTTTTGGGGCAAAATTCGGCATCAGTCACAGTCCCAGACTGTCACAATGCAGAGTGTCACAATGCAGAGTGTCACAATGCAGAGTGTCACAATGCCAGAATGTCACAAAGCAGAGTGCCACAGTGCCAGAGTGTCACAATGCCAGTGTGTCACAATGCCAGAATTTCACAGTGCCACAGTGTCACAATAGAGAGAGTCACAATGCAGAGTGTCACCATGCACAGTGTCACAATGACAGAGTGTCGCAATGCAGAGTGTCACAGTGCAGAGTGCCACAATGCAGAGTGGCACAGTGATAGAGTGCCACAAAGCCTGAGTGTCACAATGCAGAGTATCACAATGCAGAGTGTCACAGTGCCAGAGTGTAAAAGTGTGAGAGTGTCACAATGCCAGAGTGTCACAATGCAGAGAGTCACAAGGCAGAATGTCGCCATGCAGAGTGTCACAATGCAGAGTGTATCATACCAGAGTGTCAAAATGCAGAGAGTCACATTGACAGAGTGTCACAATGCCAGAGTGTCACAAGGCAGAGTGTCACAATGCCAGTGTGTCACAATGAACAGTGTGACAGTGCCAGAGTGCTACAATGCCAGAGTGTCACAATGCCAGTG
Source organism: Melanerpes aurifrons (assembly GCA_011125475.1). Lineage (NCBI taxonomy): Eukaryota > Metazoa > Chordata > Aves > Piciformes > Picidae > Melanerpes > Melanerpes aurifrons. The sequence goes on along the minus strand of WWNC01000139.1, from coordinate 474,828 downwards.
TGTCACAATGCCAGAGTGTCACAGTGCCAGAGTGCCACAATGCCAGAGTGCCACAATGCCAGAGTGTCACAATGCAGAGAGTCACAGTGCCAGAGTGTAAAAGTGCGGGAGTGCCACAATGCCAGAGTGTCACAGTGCCAGAATGTCACAATGCAGAGTGTCCTCATGCAGAGTGTAACAATGCAGAGTGCCACAAACCAGAGAGTTAAAATGGAGAGTGTCACAATGCCAGAGTGTCACATGTCAGAGTGTCACAATGTTAGAGTGTCACAATGCCAGAGCGCCAAAATACCAGAGTGTCACAATGCTGGAGTGTCACAATGCCAGAGTGTCAGAGGGCCATAACATCACAATGCAGAGTGTCACAATGCAGAGAGTCACAGTGACAGAGTGTCACAATACCAGAGTGTCACAAGGCAGAGTGTCACAATGCCAGAGTGTCACAATGCAGAGTGTGACAGTGCCAGAGTGCCACAAAGCCTGAGTGTCACAATGCCAGAGTGTCACAGTGCCAGAGTGTCAGAATGGAGAGTGTCACAAGGGAGAGTGTCACCATGAAGAGTGTAACAATGCAGAGTGTATCATACCAGAGTGTCAAAAAGCAGAGTGTCACAATGCCTGAGTGTCACATTACGGAGTGTCACAATGTCAGAGTGTCACAATTCCAGAGTGGCACAGTGCCAGAGTGTCGCAATGCCAGAGTGTGAGAGGGCCAGAACATCACAATGCCAGAATGAAACAATGTAGAGTCACAGTGACAGAGTGTCACAATGCCAGAATGTCACAGTACCAGAGTGACACAATGCAGAGTATCACAATGCCAGAATGCCACAATGTAGAGTGCCATAATGCCAGAGTGTCACAATGCCAGAGTGTCAGAGGGCCAGAACATCACAATACAGAATGCCACAATGCAGAGTCACAGTGACAGAGTGTCACAATACCAGAATGTCACAGTACCAGAGTGACACAATGCAGAGTATCACAATGCCAGAATGCCACAATGTAGAGTGCCATAATGCCAGAGTGTCACAATGCCAGAGTGTCAGAGGGCCAGAACATCACAATACAGAATGCCACAATGCAGAGTCACAGTGACAGAGTGTCACAATGCCAGAATGTCACAGTACCAGAGTGACACAATGCAGAGTATCACAATGCCAGAATGCCACAATGTAGAGTGCCACAATGCCAGTGTGTCACAATGCCAGAGTGTCAGAGGGCCAGAACATTACAATACAGAATGCCACAATGCAGAGTCACACTGGCAGAGTGTCACAATGCCAGAATGTCACAGTACCAGAGTGACAGAATGCAGAGTATCACAATGCCAGAATGCCACAATGTAGAGTGTCACAATGCCAGAGTGTCACAGTGCCAGAGTGTTGCAGTGTCAGAGTTACACAATGCCAGAGTGTCCCAGTGTCAGAGTGTCCCAATGTAGAGTGACACAGTCTCAGAGTGTCGCAATGCAGAGTGTGACAATGCAGAGTGTCACAGTGCCAGAATGTCACAAAGCTGAGAGTCACAGTGCCAGAGTGACACAATGCCAGACTGTAACAAGGCAGAGTGTCACAATGCAGAGTGTGACAGTGCCAGAGTGCCACAATGCCAGAGTGTCACAGTGACAGTGTCACAATGCCAGAGTGTAAATATGAGAGAGTGTAACAATGCAGTGTCACCGTGCCCAAGTGCCACAATGCCAGAGTGTCACAATGCCAGAGTGTCACAGTGACAGAGTGCGACAATGCCAGAATGCCACAATGCAGAGTGTCAGAATGCCAGAGTGCCACAATGCAGAGTGTCAAAATGCCAGAGTGTCACAATGCCAGAATGTCACAATGCAGAGTGCCACAATGCAGAGTGTCACAAGGCAGAGCGTCATAATGCCAGAGTGTCACAGTACCTGAGTGTCACAGTGCCAGAGTGCCACAATGCCAGAGTGTCACAATGCAGAGTGTCACAGTGCCAGAGTGTAAAAGTGCGAGAGTGTCACAATGCCAGAGTGTCACAGTGCCAGAATGTCACAATGCAGAGTGGCACCATGCAGAGTGTAACAATGCAGAGTGTCACAAACCGGAGAGTTAAAATGGAGAGTGTCACAATGCCAGAGCGCCAAAATGCCAGTGTCACAATGCCAGAGTGTCACAATGCCAGAGTGTCAGAGGGCCATAACATCACAATGCAGAGTGTCACAATGCAGAGAGTCACAGTGACAGAGTGGCACAATGCCAGAGTGTCACAAGGCAGAGTGTCACAATGCAGAGTGTCACAATGCAGAGTGTGACAGTGCCAGAGTGCCACAAAGCCTGAGTGTCACAGTGCCAGAGTGTCACAATGGAGAGTGTCACAAGGCAGAGTGTCACCATGCAGAGTGTAACAATGCAGAGTGTATCATACCAGAGTGTCAAAATCAGAGTGTCACAATGTCAGATTGTCACATTACAGAGTGTCACAGTGCCAGAATGTCAGAGGGCCGTAACATCACAATGGAGACTGTCACAATGCAGAGTGTCACAAACCAGAGTGTTAAAATATAGAGTGTCACAATGCCTGAGTGTCACTTGCCAGAGTGTCACAACGTTAGAGTGTCGCAATGCCAGAGTGTCGCAATGCCACACTGTCACAGCGCCAGTGTCACAATGCAGAGTGTCACAATGCCAGAGTGTCTCAATGCCAGAGTGTCACAGTTCCAGAGTGCCACAATGCCAGAGTGTCACAATGCCAGAGTGTCAGAGGGCCATAACATCACAATGCAGAGTGTCACAATGCAGAGAGTCACATTGACAGAGTGGCACAATGCCAGAGTGTAACGATGCCAGAGTGTCACAGTGACAGAGTGCGACAATGCCAGAATGCCACAATGCAGAGTGTCAGAATGCCAGAGTGTCACAAGGCAGAGTGCCACAATGCCAGTGTGTGACAATACAGAGTGTGACAGTGTCAGAGTGCCACAATGCCAGAGTGTCACAATGCAGAGTGTCACAGTGCCAGAAGGTAAAAGTGCGAGAGTGTCACAATGCCAGAGCGTGACAGTGCCAGAGTGTCACAATGGAAGAGTAACAAGGCAGAGTGTCACATGCAGAGTGTTACAATGCAGAGTGTGACAGTACCAGAGTGCCACAATGCCAGAGTGTCACAATGCAGAGTGTCACAGTGTCAGAGTGTAAAAGTGCAAGAGTGTCACAATGCCAGAGTGTCACAGTGCCAGAGTGTCACAATGGAGAGTGTCACAGTGCCAGAGTGTCGCCATGCAGAGTGTCACAATGCAGAGTGTATCATACCAGAGTGTCAAAATGCAGAGTTACATTGACAGAGTGGCACAATGCCAGAGTGTCACAATGCAGATTGTGACAATTCCAGAGTGTCACAATGCAGAGTGTGACGGTGCCAGAGTGCCACAAAGCCTGAGTGTCACAATGCCAGAGTGTCACAGTGCCAGAGTGTCACAATGGAGAGTGTCACAAGGGAGAGTGTCACCATGCAGAGTGTAACCATGCAGAGTGTATCATACCAGAGTGTCAAAAAGCAGAGTGTCACAATGCCTGAGTGTCACATTACAGAGTGTCACAATGCCAGAGTGTCACAATGCCAGAGTGTCACAATGCCAGAGTGTCAGAGGGCCAGAACATCACAATGCAGAGTGTCACAATGCAGAGTGTCACAGCACCAGAGTGACACAGAGCCAGAGTGCCACAATGCCAGAGTGTCACAATGCGAGAGTGTCACAATGCACAGTGTGACAATGCCAGAGTGTCACAATGCCAGAATGCCACAATGCAGAATCACAGTGACAGAGTGTCACAATGCCAGAATGTCACAGTACCAGAGTGACACAATGCAAACTATCACAATGCCAGAATGCCACAATGTAGAGTGTCACAATGCCAGAGTTCACAATGCCAGAGTGTCACAGTGCCAGAGTGTTGCAGTGCCAGAGTTACACAATGCTGGAGTGTCAAAATGCCAGAGTGTTACAATGCCAGAGTGTCACAGTCCCAGACTGTCACAATGCAGAGTGTCACAATGCAGAGTGTCACAATGCCAGAATGTCACAAAGCAGAGTGCCACAGTGCCAGAGTGTCACAATGCCAGTGTGTCACAATGCCAGAATTTCACAGTGCCACAGTGTCACAATAGAGAGAGTCACAATGCAGAGTGTCACCATGCACAGTGTCACAATGACAGAGTGTCGCAATGCAGAGTGTCACAATGCAGAGTGCCACAATGCAGAGTGGCACAGTGATAGAGTGCCACAAAGCCTGAGTGTCACAATGCAGAGTATCACAATGCAGAGTGTCACAGTGCCAGAGTGTAAAAGTGTGAGAGTGTCACAATGCCAGAGTGTCACAATGCAGAGAGTCACAAGGCAGAATGTCGCCATGCAGAGTGTCACAATGCAGAGTGTATCATACAAGAGTGTCAAAATGCAGAGAGTCACATTGACAGAGTGGCACAATGCCAGAGTGTCACAATGCCAGAGTGTCACAAGGCAGAGTGTCACAATGCCAGTGTGTCACAATGAACAGTGCGACAGTGCCAGAGTGCTACAATGCCAGAGTGTCACAATGCCAGTGTGTCACAATGCCAGAGTGTCACAGTGCCAGAGTGCCACAATGCCAGAGTGCCACAATGCCAGAGTGTCACAATGCAGAGAGTCACAGTGCCAGAGTGTAAAAGTGCGGGAGTGTCACAATGCCAGAGTGTCACAGTGCCAGAATGTCACAATGCAGAGTGTCCTCATGCAGAGTGTAACAATGCAGAGTGCCACAAACCAGAGAGTTAAAATGGAGAGTGTCACAATGCCAGAGTGTCACATGTCAGAGTGTCACAATGTTAGAGTGTCACAATGCCAGAGTGCCAAAATACCAGAGTGTCACAATGCCGGAGTGTCACAATGCCAGAGTGTCAGAGGGCCATAACATCACAATGCAGAGTGTCACAATGCAGAGAGTCACAGTGACAGAGTGTCACAATACCAGAGTGTCACAAGGCAGAGTGTCACAATGCCAGAGTGTCACAATGCAGAGTGTGACAGTGCCAGAGTGCCACAAAGCCTGAGTGTCACAATGCCAGAGTGTCACAGTGCCAGAGTGTCAGAATGGAGAGTGTCACAAGGGAGAGTGTCACCATGAAGAGTGTAACAATGCAGAGTGTATCATACCAGAGTGTCAAAAAGCAGAGTGTCACAATGCCTGAGTGTCACATTACGGAGTGTCACAATGTCAGAGTGTCAGAGGGCCAGAACATCACAATGCCAGAATGAAACAATGTAGAGTCACAGTGACAGAGTGTCACAATGCCAGAATGTCACAGTACCAGAGTGACACAATGCAGAGTATCACAATGCCAGAATGCCACAATGTAGAGTGCCATAATGCCAGAGTGTCACAATGCCAGAGCGTTAGAGGGCCAGAACATCACAATACAGAATGCCACAATGCAGAGTCACAGTGACAGAGTGTCACAATACCAGAATGTCACAGTACCAGAGTGACACAATGCAGAGTATCACAATGCCAGAATGCCACAATGTAGAGTGCCACAATGCCAGTGTCACAATGCCAGAGTGTCAGAGGGCCAGAACATCACAATACAGAATGCCACAATGCAGAGTCACAGTGACAGAGTGTCACAATGCCAGAATGTCACAGTACCAGAGTGTTGCAGTGCCAGAGTTACACAATGCCAGAGTGTCCCAGTGTCAGAGTGTCCCAATGTAGAGTGACACAGTCTCAGAGTGTCACAATGCAGAGTGTGACAATGCAGAGTGTCACAGTGCCAGAATGTCACAAAGCAGAGAGTCACAGTGCCAGAGTGCCACAATGCCAGACTGTAACAAGGCAGAGTGTCACAATGCAGAGTGTGACAGTGCCAGAGTGCCACAATGCCAGAGTGTCACAGTGACAGAGTGTCACAATGCCAGAGTGTAAATGTGAGAGAGTGTAACAATGTAGTGTCACCGTGCCCGAGTGCCACAATGCCAAAGTGTCACAATGCCAGAGTGTCACAGTGACAGAGTGCGACAATGCCAGAATGCCACAATGCAGAGTGTCAGAATGCCAGAGTGCCACTATGCAGAGTGTCACAATGCCAGAGTGTCACAATGCCAGAATGTCACAATGCAGAGTGCCACAATGCAGAGTGTCACAAGGCAGAGTGTCATAATGCCAGAGTGTCACAGTACCTGAGGTCACAGTGCCAGAGTGCCACAATGCCAGAGTGTAACAAGGCAGAGTGTCACAATGCCAGTGTGTCACAATGAACAGTGTGACAGTGCCAGAGTGCTACAATGCCAGAGTGTCACAATGCCAGTGTGTCACAATGCCAGAGTGTCACAGTGCCAGAGTGCCACAATGCCAGAGTGCCACAATGCCAGAGTGTCACAATGCAGAGAGTCACAGTGCCAGAGTGTAAAAGTGCGGGAGTGTCACAATGCCAGAGTGTCACAGTGCCAGAATGTCACAATGCAGAGTGTCCTCATGCAGAGTGTAACAATGCAGAGTGCCACAAACCAGAGAGTTAAAATGGAGAGTGTCACAATGCCAGAGTGTCACATGTCAGAGTGTCACAATGTTAGAGTGTCACAATGCCAGAGCGCCAAAATACCAGAGTGTCACAATGCTGGAGTGTCACAATGCCAGAGTGTCAGAGGGTCATAACATCACAATGCAGAGTGTCACAATGCAGAGAGTCACAGTGACAGAGTGTCACAATACCAGAGTGTCACAAGGCAGAGTGTCACAATGCCAGAGTGTCACAATGCAGAGTGTGACAGTGCCAGAGTGCCACAAAGCCTGAGTGTCACAATGCCAGAGTGTCACAGTGCCAGAGTGTCAGAATGGAGAGTGTCACAAGGGAGAGTGTCACCATGAAGAGTGTAACAATGCAGAGTGTATCATACCAGAGTGTCAAAAAGCAGAGTGTCACAATGCCTGAGTGTCACATTACGGAGTGTCACAATGTCAGAGTGTCACAATTCCAGAGTGGCACAGTGCCAGAGTGTCACAATGCCAGAGTGTCAGAGGGCCAGAACATCACAATGCCAGAATGAAACAATGTAGAGTCACAGTGACAGAGTGTCACAATGCCAGAATGTCACAGTTCCAGAGTGACACAATGCAGAGTATCACAATGCCAGAATGCCACAATGTAGAGTGCCATAATGCCAGAGTGTCACAATGCCAGAGTGTCAGAGGGCCAGAACATCACAATACAGAATGCCACAATGCAGAGTCACAGTGACAGAGTGTCACAATACCAGAATGTCACAGTACCAGAGTGACACAATGCAGAGTATCACAATGCCAGAATGCCACAATGTAGAGTGCCACAATGCCAGTGTCACAATGCCAGAGTGTCAGAGGGCCAGAACATCACAATACAGAATGCCACAATGCAGAGTCACAGTGACAGAGTGTCACAATGCCAGAATGTCACAGTACCAGAGTGTTGCAGTGCCAGAGTTACACAATGCCAGAGTGTCCCAGTGTCAGAGTGTCCCAATGTAGAGTGACACAGTCTCAGAGTGTCACAATGCAGAGTGTGACAATGCAGAGTGTCACAGTGCCAGAATGTCACAAAGCAGAGAGTCACAGTGCCAGAGTGCCACAATGCCAGACTGTAACAAGGCAGAGTGTCACAATGCAGAGTGTGACAGTGCCAGAGTGCCACAATGCCAGAGTGTCACAGTGACAGAGTGTCACAATGCCAGAGTGTAAATGTGAGAGAGTGTAACAATGTAGTGTTACCGTGCCCAAGTGCCACAATGCCAGAGTGTCACAATGCCAGAGTGTCACACTGACAGAGTGCGACAATGCCAGAATGCCACAATGCAGAGTGTCAGAATGCCAGAGTGCCACAATGCAGAGTGTCACAATGCCAGAGTGTCACAATGCCAGAATGTCACAATGCAGAGTGCCACAATGCAGAGTGTCACAAGGCAGAGTGTCATAATGCCAGAGTGTCACAGTACCTGAGTGTCACAGTGCCAGAGTGCCACAATGCCAGAGTGTCACAATGCAGAGTGTCACAGTGCCAGAGTGTAAAAGTGCCAGAATGTCACAATGCAGAGTGTCACAATGCAGAGTGTAAAAATGCAGAGTGTCACAAACCGGAGAGTTAAAATGGAGAGTGTCACAATGCCAGAGCGAAAAAATGCTAGTGTCACAATGCCAGAGTGTCACAATACCAGTGTGTCAGAGGGCCATAACATCACAATGCAGAGTGTCACAATGCAGAGTCACAGTGACAGAGTGGCACAATGCCAGAGTGTCACAAGGCAGAGTGTCACAATGCCAGAGTGTCACAATGGAGAGTGTCACAAGGCAGAGTGTCACTATGCAGAGTGTAACAATGCAGAGTGTATCATACCAGAGTGTCAAAATCAGAGTGTCACAATGTCAGATTGTCACATTACAGAGTGTCACAGTGCCAGAATGTCAGAGGGCCATAACATCACAATGGAGACTGTCACAATGCAGAGTGTCACAAACCAGAGTGTTAAAATATAGAGTGTCACAATGCCTGAGTGTCACTTGCCAGAGTGTCACAACGTTAGAGTGTCGCAATGCTAGAGTGTCGCAATGCCACACTGTCACAGCGCCAGTGTCACAATGCAGAGTGTCACAATGCCAGAGTGTCTCAATGCCAGAGTGTCACAGTTCCAGAGTGCCACAATGCCAGAGTGTCACAATGCCAGAGTGTCAGAGGGCCATAACATCACAATGCAGAGTGTCACAATGCAGAGAGTCACACTGACAGAGTGTCGCAATGCCAGAGTGTCGCAATGCCAGATTGTCACAGTACCAGTGTCACAATGCAGAGTGTCACAATGCCAGAGTGTCTCAATGCCAGAGTGTCACAGTTCCAGAGTGCCAAAATGCCAGAGTGTCACAATGCCAGAGTGTCAGAGGGCCATAACATCACAATGCAGAGTGTCACAATGCAGAGAGTCACTTTGACAGAGTGGCACAATGACAGAGTGTCACAATGCCAGAGTGTCACAAGGCAGAGTGTCACAATGCCAGTGTGTCACAATGCAGAGTGTGACAGTGCCAGAGTGCTACAATGCCAGTGTCACAATGCCAGTGTGTCACAATGCCAGAGTGTCACAGTGCCAGAGTGCCACTATGCCAGAGTGTCACAATGCAGAGTGTCACAGTGCCAGAGTGTAAAAGTGCGAGAGTGTCACAATGCCAGAGTGTCACAGCGCCAGACTGTCACAATGTAGAGCGTCACAGCACCAGAGTGACACAGTGCCAGAGTGACACAGTGCCAGAGTGCCACAATGCCAGAGTGTCACAATGCCAGAGTGTCAGAGGGCCAGAACATCACAATGCAGAATGCCACAATGCAGAGTCACAGTGACAGAGTGTCACAATGCCAGAATGTCACAGTACCAGAGTGACACAATGCAAACTATCACAATGCCAGAATGCCACAATGTAGAGTGTCACAATGCCAGAGTTCACAATGCCAGAGTGTCACAGTGCCAGAGTGTTGCAGTGCCAGAGTTACACAATGCTGGAGTGTCAAAATGCCAGAGTGTTACAATGCCAGAGTGTCACAGTCCCAGACTGTCACAATGCAGAGTGTCACAATGCAGAGTGTCACAATGCCAGAATGTCACAAAGCAGAGTGCCACAGTGCCAGAGTGTCACAATGCCAGAGTGTCACAATGCCAGAATTTCACAGTGCCACAGTGTCACAATAGAGAGAGTCACAATGCAGAGTGTCACCATGCACAGTGTCACAATGACAGAGTGTCGCAATGCAGAGTGTCACAATGCAGAGTGCCACAATGCAGAGTGGCACAGTGATAGAGTGCCACAAAGCCTGAGTGTCACAATGCAGAGTATCACAATGCAGAGTGTCACAGTGCCAGAGTGTAAAAGTGTGAGAGTGTCACAATGCCAGAGTGTCACAATGGAGAGAGTCACAAGGCAGAATGTCGCCATGCAGAGTGTCACAATGCAGAGTGTATCATACCAGAGTGTCAAAATGCAGAGTCACATTGACAGAGTGTCAAAATGCCAGAGTGTCACAATGCCAGAGTGTCACAAGGCAGAGTGTCACAATGCCAGTGTGTCACAATGCAGAGTGTCTGTGGAAGACGACAAGTTTGTCTCTCTTAATGTAAATCAACAAAGATAAAGTGAATCCTGTACCAATCCTGGATGCAAATCAGCTTGTGATTGCATCGTGATAACACCCGGACTACAACAATGGACCCAGCCATCACGACCAATCCTGGATGCAAACCAGCTTGTGATTGCATCGTGATAACACCGGACTACAACAATGGACCTAAGGACCCAGCCATCAGGCTTTCTGGGCAGGGTGGTTTCCGCCCAAGAGACTGGAGCAACTACTGGTTTGTAGAGAGAAACAGAGAGAGAAACAGAGGAGAGAAACAGAGGAGAAAAACGGGGAGGAAAACGGAGATGAAGGAAAACACAGGAGACGGGCCAGGCCGCTGAGAAGAGAAAGCCAGGACGATGCTGCTCCGGAGAAAAGAAGCTGCCCGGAGGACCACAGCTCCAGCCAAATCCTCAGCACCTCTCCTCTACAGACCCAGGCTGCCCAGAGGAGCCTCAGCACTGTTCCTGTATCAACCCAACATCTCCCCAGAGGACCACAGCTGTTCTCCAGTAAAAGCCTCACCAGCGTTTCTCTCTACAAACCCAACATCTGCAGCACCTTGCCTCCACAGACTTTAACTGTCTTGGGGGGGGGATGAGGGGTGTGGTAATATAATTCCTTTCCTCTTCTATCTCTATCTCTCGTCTCTCTCTCTCTCTCTTCTCCCTCTCCCCTTTCTTATGTCCACTTTAGTTATGTAATAAATAGTCTAGCTGTTGATACTTTGGCCTCGTTTGTGCCTTTAATTTCACAACACGGGAATATTTAAAAGAACTGTGTCTCCGGACCGAGACATCTAATGTCTCCAGACCGTGACAGTGTCAGAATGCAGAGTGTCACAGCACCAGAGTGAAAAGAGCCAGAGTGCCACAATGCCAGAGTGTCACAATGCCAGAGTGTCACAATGCAGAGTGTGACAATTCCAGAGTGTCACAATGCAGAGTGTGACGGTGCCAGAGTGCCACAAAGCCTGAGTGTCACAATGCCAGAGTGTCACAGTGCCAGACTGTCACAATGTAGAGCGTCACAGCACCAGAGTGACACAGTGCCAGAGTGCCACAATGCCAGAGTGTCACAATGCCAGAGTGTCAGAGGGCCAGAACATCACAATGCAGAATGCCACAATGCAGAGTCACAGTGACAGAGTGTCACAATGCCAGAATGTCACAGTACCAGAGTGACACAATGCAGAGTATCACAATGCCAGAATGCCACAATGTAGAGTGCCATAATGCCAGAGTGTCACAATGCCAGAGTGTCAGAGGGCCACAACATCACAATGCCAGAATGAAACAATGTAGAGTCACAGTGACAGAGTGTCACAATACCAGAATGTCACAGTACCAGAGTGACACAATGCAGAGTATCACAATGCCAGAATGCCACAATGTAGAGTGCCATAATGCCAGAGTGTCACAATGCCAGAGTGTCAGAGGGCCAGAACATCACAATACAGAATGCCACAATGCAGAGTCACAGTGACAGAGTGTCACAATACCAGAATGTCACAGTACCAGAGTGACACAATGCAGAGTATCACAATGCCAGAATGCCACAATGTAGAGTGCCATAATGCCAGAGTGTCACAATGCCAGAGTGTCAGAGGGCCAGAACATCACAATACAGAATGCCACAATGCAGAGTCACAGTGACAGAGTGTCACAATGCCAGAATGTCACAGTACCAGAGTGACACAATGCAGAGTATCACAATGCCAGAATGCCACAATGCAGAGTGCCACAATGCCAGTGTCACAATGCCAGAGTGTCAGAGGGCCAGAACATTACAATACAGAATGCCACAATGCAGAGTCACACTGGCAGAGTGTCACAATGCCAGAATGTCACAGTACCAGAGTGACAGAATGCAGAGTATCACAATGCCAGAATGCCACAATGTAGAGTGTCACAATGCCAGAGTGTCACAGTGCCAGAGTGTTGCAGTGCCAGAGTTACACAATGCCAGAGTGTCCCAGTGTCAGATTGTCCCAATGTAGAGTGACACAGTCTCAGAGTGTCACAATGCAGAGTGTGACAATGCAGAGTGTCACAGTGCCAGAGTGCCACAATGCCAGACTGTAACAAGGCAGAGTGTCACAATGCAGAGTGTGACAGTGCCAGAGTGCCACAATGCCAGAGTGTCACAATGCCAGAGTGTCACAGTGACAGAGTGCGACAATGCCAGAATGCCACAATGCAGAGTGTCAGAATGCCAGAGTGCCACAATGCAGAGTGTCACAATGCCAGAGTGTCACAATGCCAGAATGTCACAATGCAGAGTGCCACAATGCAGAGTGTCACAAGGCAGAGTGTCATAATGCCAGAGTGTCACAGTACCTGAGTGTCACAGTGCCAGAGTGTCACAATGCCAGAGTGCCACAATGCCAGAGTGTCACAGTGCCAGAATGTCACAATGCAGAGTGGCACCATGCAGAGTGTAACAATGCAGAGTGTCACAAACCGGAGAGTTAAAATGGAGAGTGTCACAATGCCAGAGCGCCAAAATGCCAGTGTCACAATGCCAGAGTGTCACAATGCCAGAGTGTCAGAGGGCCATAACATCACAATGCAGAGTGTCACAATGCAGAGAGTCACAGTGACAGAGTGGCACAATGCCAGAGTGTCACAAGGCAGAGTGTCACAATGCAGAGTGTCACAATGCAGAGTGTGACCGTGCCAGAGTGCCACAAAGCCTGAGTGTCACAGTGCCAGAGTGTCACAATGGAAAGTGTCACAAGGCAGAGTGTCACCATGCAGAGTGTAACAATGCAGAGTGTATCATACCAGAGTGTCAAAATCAGAGTGTCACAATGTCAGATTGTCACATTACAGAGTGTCACAGTGCCAGAATGTCAGAGGGCCATAACATCACAATGGAGACTGTCACAATGCAGAGTGTCACAAACCAGAGTGTTAAAATATAGAGTGTCACAATGCCTGAGTGTCACTTGCCAGAGTGTCACAACGTTAGAGTGTCGCAATGCTAGAGTGTCGCAATGCCACACTGTCACAGCGCCAGTGTCACAATGCAGAGTGTCAAAATGCCAGAGTGTCTCAATGCCAGAGTGTCACAGTTCCAGAGTGCCACAATGCCAGAGTGTCACAATGCCAGAGTGTCAGAGGGCCATAACATCACAATGCAGAGTGTCACAATGCAGAGAGTCACATTGACAGAGTGGCACAATGCCAGAGTGTCACGATGCCAGAGTGTCACAGTGACAGAGTGCGACAATGCCAGAATGCCACAATGCAGAGTGTCAGAATGCCAGAGTGCCACAATGCAGAGTGTCACAATGCCAGAGTGTCACAATGCAGAGTGCCACAATGCAGAGTGTCACAAGGCAGAGTCATAATGCCAGAGTGTCACAGTACCTGAGTGTCACATGCCAGAGTGTCACAACGTTAGAGTGTCGCAATGCCAGAGTGTCGCAATGCCAGATTGTCACAGTACCAGTGTCACAATGCAGAGTGTCACAATGCCAGAGTGTCTCAATGCCAGAGTGTCACAGTTCCAGAGTGCCAAAATGCCAGTGTCACAATGCCAGAGTGTCAGAGGGCCATAACATCACAATGCAGAGTGTCACAATGCAGAGAGTCACTTTGACAGAGTTGCACAATGACAGAGTGTCACAATGCCAGAGTGTCACAAGGCAGAGTGTCACAATGCCAGTGTGTCACAATGCAGAGTGTGACAGTGCCAGAGTGCTACAATGCCAGTGTCACAATGCCAGTGTGTCACAATGCCAGAGTGTCAAAGTGCCAGAGTGCCATAATGCAAGAGTGTCACAATGCAGAGTGTCACAGTGCCAGAGTGTAAAAGTGCGAGAGTGTCACAATGCCAGAGTGTCACAGTGCCAGAATGTCACAATGCAGAGTGTCACCATGCAGAGTGTAACAATGCAGAGTGTCACAAACCTGAGAGTTAAAATGGAGAATGTCACAATGCCAGAGTGTCACATGCCAGAGTGTCACAATGTTAGTGTCACAATGCCAGAGTGCCAAAATGCCAGTGTCACAACGCCAGAGTGTCACAATGCCAGAGTGTCAGAGGGCCATAACATCACAATGCAGAGTGTCACAATGCAGAGAGTCACAGTGACAGAGTGGCACAATGCCAGAATGTCACAATGCAGAGTGCCACAATGCAGAGTGTCACAAGGCAGAATGTCATAATGCCAGAGTGTAACAGTACCTGAGTGTCACATGCCAGAGTGTCACAAGGCAGAGTGTCACAATGCCAGTGTGTCACAATGCCAGAGTGTCACAGTGCCAGAGTGCCACTATGCCAGAGTGTCACAATGCAGAGTGTCACAGTGCCAGAGTGTAAAAGTGCGAGAGTGTCACAATGCCAGAGTGTCACAGTGCCAGAATGTCACAATGCAGAGTGTCACCATGCAGAGTGTAACAATGCAGAGTGTCACAAACCGGAGAGTTAAAATGGAGAGTGTCACAATGCCAGAGTGTCACATGCCAGAGTGTCACAATGTTAGAGTGTCACAATGCCAGAGCGCCAAAATGCCAGTGTCACAATGCCAGAGTGTCACATGCCAGAGTGTCACAATGTTAGAGTGTTACAATGCCAGAGCGCCAAAATACCAGTGTCACAATGCCAGTGTCACAATGCCAGAGTGTCAGAGGGCCATAACATCACAATGCAGAGTGTCACAATGCAGAGAGTCACAGTGACAGAGTGGCACAATGCCAGAGTGTCACAAGGCAGAGTGTCACAATGCCAGAGTGTCACAATGCAGAGTGTGACAATGCCAGAGTGCCACAAAGCCTGAGTGTCACAGTGCCAGAGTGTCACAATGGAGAGTGTCACAAGGCAGAGTGTCACCATGCAGAGTGTAACAATGCAGAGTGTATCATACCAGAGTGTGAAAAAGCAGAGTGTCACAAAGCCTGAGTGTCACATTACAGAGTGCCACTGTGCCAGAATGTCACAGTGCCAGAGTGTCACAATGCAGAGTGGCACCATGCAGAGTGTAACAATGCAGAGTGTCACAAACCGGAGAGTTAAAATGGAGAGTGTCACAATGCCAGAGTGTCACATGCCAGAGTGTCACAATGTTAGAGTGTCACAATGCCAGAGCGCCAAAATGCCAGTGTCACAATGCCAGAGTGTCACAATGCCAGAGTGTCAGAGGGTCATAACATCACAATGCAGAGTGTCACAATGCAGAGAGTCACAGTGACAGAGTGCAGAATGCCAGAGTGTCACAAGGCAGAGTGTCACAATGCAGAGTGTCATAATGCAGAGTGTGACAGTGCCAGAGTGCCACAAAGCCTGAGTGTCACAGTGCCAGACTGTCACAATGGAGAGTGTCACAAGGCAGAGTGTCACCATGCAGAGTGTAACAATGCAGAGTGTATCATACCAGAGTGTCAAAATCAGAGTGTCACAATGTCAGATTGTCACATTACAGAGTGTCACAGTGCCAGAATGTCAGAGGGCCATAACATCACAATGGAGACTGTCACAATGCAGAGTGTCACAAACCAGAGTGTAAAAATATAGAGTGTCACAATGCCTGAGTGTCACTTGCCAGAGTGTCACAACATTAGAGTGTCGCAATGCTAGAGTGTCGCAATGCCACACTGTCACAGCGCCAGTGTCACAATGCAGAGTGTCACAATGCCAGAGTGTCTCAATGCTAGAGTGTCACAGTTCCAGAGTGCCACAATGCCAGAGTGTCACAATGCCAGAGTGTCAGAGGGCCATAACATCACAATGCAGAGTGTGACAATGCAGAGAGTCACATTGACAGAGTGGCACAATGCCAGAGTGTCACGATGCCAGAGTGTCACAGTGACAGAGTGCGACAATGCAGAGTGTCAGAATGCCAGAGTGCCACAATGCAGAGTGTCACAATGCCAGAGTGTCACAATGCAGAGTGCCACAATGCAGAGTGTCACAAGGCAGAGTGTCATAATGCCAGAGTGTCACAGTACCTGAGTGTCACATGCCAGAGTGTCACAACGTTAGAGTGTCGCAATGCCAGAGTGTCGCAATGACAGATTGTCACAGTACCAGTGTCACAATGCAGAGTGTCACAATGCCAGAGCGTCTCAATGCAAGAGTGTCACAGTTCCAGAGTGCCAAAATGCCAGAGTGTCACAATGCCAGAGTGTCAGAGGGCCATAACATCACAATGCAGAGTGTCACAATGGAGAGAGTCACTTTGACAGAGTGGCACAATGACAGAGTGTCACAATGCCAGAGTGTCACAAGGCAGAGCGTCACAATGCCAGTGTGTCACAATGCAGAGTGTGACAGTGCCAGAGTGCTACAATGCCAGTGTCACAATGCCAGTGTGTCACATTGCCAGAGTGTCACAGTGCCAGAGTGCCACTATGCCAGAGTGTCACAATGCAGAGTGTCACAGTGCCAGAGTGTAAAAGTGCGAGAGTGTCACAATGCCAGAGTGTCACAGTGCCAGAATGTCACAATGCAGAGTGTCACCATGCAGAGTGTAAAAATGCAGAGTGTCACAAACCAGAGAGTTAAAATGGAGAGTGTCACAATGCCAGAGTGTCACAATGCCAGAGTGCCAAAATGCCAGTGTCACAACGCCAGAGTGTCACAATGCCAGAGTGTCAGAGGGCCATAACATCACAATGCAGAGTGTCACAATGCAGAGAGTCACATTGACAGAGTGGCACAATGCCAGAGTGTCACAGTGACAGAGTGCGACAATGCCAGAATGCCACAATGCAGAGTGTCAGAATGCCAGAGTGCCACAATGCAGAGTGTCACAATGCCAGAGTGTCACAATGCAGAGTGCCACAATGCAGAGTGTCACAAGGCAGAGTGTCATAATGCCAGAGTGTCACAGTACCTGAGTGTCACATGCCAGAGTGTCACAACGTTAGAGTGTCGCAATGCCAGAGTGTCGCAATGCCAGATTGTCACAGTACCAGTGTCACAATGCAGAGTGTCACAATGCCAGAGTGTCTCAATGCCAGAGTGTCACAGTTCCAGAGTGCCAAAATGCCAGAGTGTCACAATGCCAGAGTGTCAGAGGGCCATAACATCACAATGCAGAGTGTCACAATGCAGAGAGTCACTTTGACAGAGTGGCACAATGACAGAGTGTCACAATGCCAGAGTGTCACAAGGCAGAGTGTCACAATGGAGAGAGTCCCAAGGCAGAGTGTCATCATGCAGAGTGGAACAATGCAAAATGTGTGACAGTTCCAGAGTGCCACAATGCCAGAGTGTCACAATGCCAGAGTGTCAGAGGGCCATAACATCACAATGCAGAGTGTCACAATGCAGAGAGTCACATTGACAGAGTGGCACAATGCAGAGTGTCGCAATGCCAGTGTCACAAGGCAGAGTGTCACAATTCTAGTGTGTCACAATGCAGAGAGTCACAGTGCCAGAGCGTCACAATGGAGAGAGTCACAAGGCAGAGTGTCGCCATGCAGAGTGTCACAATGCAGAGTGTATCATACCAGAGTGTCAAAATGCAGAGAGTCACATTGACAGAGTGGCACAATGCCAGAGTGGCACAATGCCGGAGTGACACAATGCCAGAGTGTCACAAGGTAGAGTGTCACAATGCCAGAGTGTCACAATGCAGAGTGTGACCGTGCCAGAGTGCCACAAAGCCTGAGTGTCACAATGCCAGAGTGTCACAGTGCCAGAGTGTCAGAATGGAGAGTGTCACAAGGGAGAGTGTCACCATGAAGAGTGTAACAATGCAGAGTGTATCATACCGGAGTGTCAAATAGCTGAGTGCCACAATGGAGAGTGTCACTATGCCAGAGTGTCACAGCGCCAGAGTGTCACAATGCAGAGTGTCACAGCACCAGAGTGTCTCAATGCCAGAGTGTCACAATGCCAGAGTGTCACAATGCCAGAGTGTCAGAGGGCGATAACATCACAATGCAGAGTGTCACAATGCAGAGAGTCACATTGACAGAGTGGCACAATGCAGACTGTCACAATACCAGAGTGTCACAAGGCAGAGTGTCACAATTCCAGTGTGTCACAATGCAGAGTGCACAGTGCCAGAGTGTAAAATTGCAAGAGTGTCACAATGCCAGAGTGTCACAGTGCCAGAGTGTCACAATGGAGAGAGTCACAAGGCAGAGTGTCACCATGCAGAGTGTCACAATGCAGAGTTTATCATACCAGAGTGTCGAAATGCAGAGAGTCACATTGACAGAGTGGCACAGTGCCAGAGTGTCACAATGGAGAGTGTCACAGGGCAGAGTGTCACCATGCAGAGTGTCACAATGCAGAGTGTATCATACCAGAGTGTCAAAAAGTAGAGTGCCACAAAACCTGAGTGTCACATTACCAGAGTGTCACAATGCCAGAGTGTCACAGTGCCAGAGTGTCACAATGCCAGTGTGGCACAGTGCCAGAGTGCCACAATGCCAGAGTGTCACAATGCCAGAGTGTCACAGTGCCAGAGTGTCACAATGGAGAGTGTCACAAGGGAGAGTGTCACAATGCAGAGTGTAACAATGCAGAGTGTATCATACCAGAGTGTCAAAAAGCAGAGTGTCACAAAGCTTGAGTGTCACATTACAGAGTGCCACATTACAGAGCGTCACAATGCCAGAGTGTCACAATGCCAGAGTGGCACAATGCCAGAGTGTCAGAGGCTCATAACATCACAATGCAGAGTGTCACAATGCAGAGAGTCACAGTGACAGAGTGACACAATGCCAGAGTGTCACAAGGCAGAGTGTCACAATGCCAGAGTGTCACAATGCAGAGTGTGACAGTGCAAGAGTGCCCCAAAGCCTGAGTGTCACAATGCAGAGTGTCAGAGGGCGACAACATCACAATGCAGAGTGTCATAATGCAGAGAGTCACATTGACAGAGTGTCACAATGCAGAGTGTCACAATGCCAGAGTGTCACAAGGCAGAGTGTCACAATTCCAGTGTGTAACAATGCAGAGTGCACAGTGCCAGAGTGTCACAATGGAGAGAGTCACAAGGCAGAGTGTCACCATGCAGAGTGTCACAATGCAGAGTGTATCATACCAGAGTGTGAAAATGCAGAGAGTCACAGTGACAGAGTGGCACAATGCCAGAGTGTCACAAGGCAGAGTGTCACAATGCAGAGTGTCACAATGCAGAGTGTGACAGTGCCAGAGTGCCACAAAGCCTGAGTGTCACAGTGCCAGACTGTCACAATGGAGAGTGTCACAAGGCAGAGTGTCACCATGCAGAGTGTAACAATGCAGAGTGTATAATACCAGAGTGTCAAAATCAGAGTGTCACAATGTCAGATTGTCACATTACAGAGTGTCACAGTGCCAGAATGTCAGAGGGCCATAACATCACAATGGAGACTGTCACAATGCAGAGTGTCACAAACCAGAGTGTTAAAATATAGAGTGTCACAATGCCTGAGTGTCACTTGCCAGAGTGTCACAACGTTAGAGTGTCGCAATGCTAGAGTGTCGCAATGCCACACTGTCACAGCGCCAGTGTCAAAATGCAGAGTGTCACAATGCCAGAGTGTCTCAATGCCAGAGTGTCACAGTTCCAGAGTGCCACAATGCCAGAGTGTCACAATGCCAGAGTGTCAGAGGGCCATAACATCACAATGCAGAGTGTCACAATGCAGAGAGTCACATTGACAGAGTGGCACAATGCCAGAGTGTCACAGTGACAGAGTGCGACAATGCCAGAATGCCACAATGCAGAGTGTCAGAATGCCAGAGTGCCACAATGCAGAGTGTCACAATGCAGAGTGTCACAATGCCAGAGTGTCACAGTGCCAGAATGTCACAATGCAGAGTGTCACCATGCAGAGTGTAACAATGCAGAGTGTCACAAACCAGAGAGGTAAAATGGAGAGTGTCACAATGCCAGAGTGTCACATGCCAGAGTGTCACAATGTTAGTGTCACAATGCCAGAGTGCCAAAATGCCAGTGTCACAATGCCAGAGTGTCACAATGCCAGAGTGTCAGAGGGCCATAACATCACAATGAGGAGTGTCACAATGCAGAGAGTCACAGTGACAGAGTGGCACAATGCCAGAGTGTCACAAGGCAGAGTGTCACAATGCCAGAGTGGCACAATGCAGAGTGTGACAGTGCCAGAGTGCCACAGTGCCAGAGTGTCACAATGCAGAGTGTCACAATGCAGAGTGTCACAGTGCCAGAATGTCACAAAGTAGAGTGCCACAGTGGCAGAGTGTCACAATGCCAGCATGTCTCAATGCCAGAGTGTCACAGTTCCAGAGTGCCACAATGCCAGAGTGTCACAATGCCAGAGTGTCCGAGGGCCATAACATCACAATGCAGAGTGTCACAATGCAGAGAGTCACATTGATAGAGGGTCAGAATGGAGAGTGTCACAATGCCAGAGTGTCACAAGGCAGAGTGCCACAATGCCAGTGTGTGACAATACAGAGCGTGACAGTGCCAGAGTGCCACAATGCCAGAGTGTCACAATGCCAGAGTGTCACAGTGCCAGAGTGTAGCAGTGCCAGAGTTACACAATGCCAGAGTGTCCCAGTGCCAGCTTGTCACAATGTAGAGTGACACAGTCGCAGAGTGTCACAATGCAGAGTGTCGCAATGCAGAGTGTCACAGTGCCAGAATGTCACAAAGCAGAGTGTCACAGTGCAGAGTGTGACAGTGCCAGAGTGTCTCAATGCCAGAGTGTCACAATGCCAGAGTGTGACAGTGCCAGAGTGTGACAATGCCAGAGTACCATAATGCAGTGTGTCACAATGTCAGAGTGTCGCAATGCCAGAGTGTCACAGTGGCAGAGTGTCTCAATGCCAGAGTGTCACAGTTCCAGAGTGCTACAATGCCAGAGTGTCGCAATGCCATAGTGTCAGAGGGCGATAACATCACAATGCAGAGTGTCACAATGCAGAGAGTCACAGTGACAGCGTGTCGCAATGTCGGAGTGTCACAAGCCAAAGTGTCACAATGCCAGAGTGTCACAATGCAGAGTGTGACAGTGCCAGAGTGCCACAAAGCCTGAGTGTCACAATGCCAGAGTGTCACAGTGCCAGAGTGTCACAATGGAGAGTGTCACAAGGCAGAGCGTCACCAAGCAGAGTGTAACAATGCAGAGTGTATCATACCAGAGTGTCAAAAAGCAGAGTGTCACAATACCAGAGTGTCACAATGCAGAGTGCCACAATGGAGAGTGTCACTATGCCAGAGTGTCACAGCGCCAGAGTGTCACAATGCAGAGTGTCACAATGCCAGAGTGTCACAATGCCAGAGTGTCAGAGGGCGATAACATCACAATGCAGAGTGTCACAATGCAGAGAGTCTCATTGACAGAGTGGCACAATGCAGACTGTCACAATACCAGAGTGTCACAAGGCAGAGTGTCACAATTCCAGTGTGCCACAATGCAGAGTGCACAGTGCCAGAGTGTAAAATTGCAAGAGTGTCACAATGCCAGAGTGTCACAGTGCCAGAGTGTCACAATGGAGAGAGTCACAAGGCAGAGTGTCACCATGCAGAGTGTCACAATGCAGAGTGTATCATACCAGAGTGTCGAAATGCAGAGAGTCACATTGACAGAGTGTCACAATGTTAGAGTGTCACAATGGAGAGTGTCACAGGGCAGAGTGTCACCATGCAGAGTGAAACAATGCAGAGTGTATCATACCAGAGTGTCAAAAAGTAGAGTGCCACAAAACCTGAGTGCCACATTACCAGAGTGTCACAATGCCAGAGTGTCACAATGCCAGTGTGGCACAGTGCCAGAGTGCCACAATGCCAGAGTGTCACAATGCCAGGGTGTCACAGTGCCAGAGTGTCACAATGGAGAGTGTCACAAGGGAGAGTGTCACAATGCAGAGTGTAACAATGCAGAGTGCATCATACCAGAGTGTCAAAAAGCAGAGTGTCACAAAGCTTGAGTGTCACATTACAGAGTGCCACATTACAGAGTGCCACATTACAGAGCTTCACAATGCCAGAGTGTCACAATGCCAGAGTGGCACAATGCCAGTGTGTCAGAGGCTCATAACATCACAATGCAGAGTGGCACAATGCAGAGTGTCACAATGCCAGAGTGTCACAAGGCAGAGTGTCACAATTCCAGTGTCTCACAATGCAGAGTGCACAGTGCCAGAGTGTAAAATTGCAAGAGTGTCACAATGCCAGAGTGTCACAGTGCCAGAGTGTCACAATGGAGAGAGTCACAAGGCAGAGTGTCACCATGCAGAGTGTCACAATGCAGAGAGTCACAGTGACAGAGTGACACAATGCCAGAGTGTCACAAGGCAGAGTGTCACAATGCCAGAGTGTCACAATTCAGAGTGTGAAAGTGCCAGAGTGCCACAAAGCCTGAGTGTCACAATGCCAGAGTGTCACAGTGCCAGAGTGTCACAATGGAGAGTGTCACAAGGTAGAGTGTCACCATGCAGAGTGTAACAATGCAGAGTGTATCATATCAGAGTGTCAAAAAGCAGAGTGTCACAATACCAGAGTGTCACATTACCAGAGTGTCACAATGCCAGAGTGTCCCAATGCCAGAGTGGCACAGTGCCAGAGTGCCACAATGCCAGAATGTCACAATGCCAGAGTGTCCCAGTGCCAGAGTGTCACAATGGAGAGTGTCAGAAGGCAGAGTGTCACAATGCAGAGTGTAACAATGCAGAGTGTAGCATACCAGCGTGTCAAAAAGCAGAGTGTCACAGTGCCAGAGTGTCTCATTACAGAGTGCCATATTACAGAGTGTCACAATGCTAGAGTAGCACAGCACCAGAGTGACACTGTGCCAGAGTGCCACAATGCCAGAGTGTCACAATGCCAGAGTGTCAGAGGGCCAGAACATCACAATGCAGAATGCCACAATGCAGAGTCATAGTGACAGTGTCACAATGCCAGAATGTCACAGTACCAGAGTGACACAATGCAAACTATCACAATGCCAGAATGCCACAATGTAGAGTGTCACAATGCCAGAGTTCACAATGCCAGAGTGTCACAGTGCCAGCTTGTCACAATGTAGAGTGACACAGTACCAGAGTGTCACAATGCAGTGTTGCAATGCAGAGTGTCACAGTGCCAGAATGTCACAAAGCAGAGTGACACCGTGCCAGAGTGTCACAATGCAGAGTGTCACAATGCCAGAGTGTCTCAATGCCAGAGTGTCACAGTTCCAGAGTGCCACAATGCCAGAGTGTCAGAGGCTCATAACATCACAATGCAGAGTGTCACAATGCAGAGAGTCACAGTGACAGAGTGACACAATGCCAGAGTGTCAAAAGGCAGAGTGTCACAATGCCAGAGTGTCACAATGCAGAGTGTGACAGTGCAAGAGTGCCCCAAAGCCTGAGTGTCACAATGCAGAGTGTCAGAGGGCGATAACATCACAATGCAGAGTGTCATAATACAGAGAGTCACATTGACAGAGTGGCACAATGCAGAGTGTCCCAATGCAGAGTGTCACAATGCCAGAGTGTCACAAGGCAGAGTGTCACAATTCCAGTGTGTCACAATGCAGAGTGCACAGTGCCAGAGTGTAAAATTGCAAGAGTGTCACAATGACAGAGTGTCACAGTGCCAGAGTGTCACAATGGAGAGAGTCACAAGGCAGAGTGTCACCATGCAGAGTGTCACAATGCAGAGAGTCACAGTGACAGAGTGACACAATGCCAGAGTGTCACAAGGCAGAGTGTCACAACGCCAGAGTGTCACAATTCAGAGTGTGAAAGTGCCAGAGTGCCACAAAGCCTGAGTGTCACAATGCCAGAGTGTCACAGTGCCAGAGTGTCACAATGGAGAGTGTCACAAGGCAGAGTGTCACCATGCAGAGTGTAACAATGCAGAGTGTATCATACCAGAGTGTCAAAAAGCAGAGTGTCACAATACCAGAGTGTCACATTACCAGAGTGTCACAATGCCAGAGTGTCGCAATGCCAGAGTGGCACAGTGCCAGAGTGCCACAATGCCAGAATGTCACAATGCCAGAGTGCCCCAGTGCCAGAGTGTCACAATGGAGAGTGTCAGAAGGCAGAGTGTCACAATGCAGAGTGTAACAATGCAGAGTGTAGCATACCAGCGTGTCAAAATCAGAGTGTCACAGTGCCAGAGTGTCTCATTACAGAGTGCCATATTACAGAGTGTCACAATGCTAGAGTAGCACAGCACCAGAGTGACACAGTGCCAGAGTGCCACAACGCCAGAGTGTCACAATGCCAGAGTGTCAGAGGGCCAGAACATCACAATGCAGAATGCCACAATGCAGAGTCATAGTGACAGAGTGTCACAATGCCAGAATGTCACAGTACCAGAGTGACACAATGCAAACTATCACAATGCCAGAATGCCACAATGTAGAGTGTCACAATGCCAGAGTTCACAATGCCAGAGTGTCACAGTGCCAGCTTGTCACAATGTAGAGTGACACAGTCCCAGAGTGTCACAATGCAGTGTTGCAATGCAGAGTGTCACAGTGCCAGAATGTCACAAAGCAGAGTGACACCGTGCCAGAGTGTCACAATGCAGAGTGTCACAATGCCAGAGTGTCTCAATGCCAGAGTGTCACAGTTCCAGAGTGCCACAATGCCAGAGTGTCACAATGCCAGAGTGTCAGAGGGCCATAACATCACAATGCACAGTGTCACAATGCAGAGAGTCACATTGATAGAGGGTCAGAATTGAGAGTGTCACAATGCCAGAGTGTCACAGTGCCAGAGTGTCACAGTGGAGACTGTCACAATGCAGAGTGTCACCATGTAGACGGCAACAATGCAGTGTCACAAACCAGAGTGTTAAAATGTAGAGTGTCACAATGCCTGAGTGTCACATGCCAGAGTGTAACAACGTTAGAGTGTCACAATGCCAGAGTGTCACAGCGCCAGAGTGTCACAGCGCCAGAGTGCCACAATGCAGAGTGTCACAATGCCAGAGTGCCACAATGCCAGATTGTCACAATGCCAGAGTGTCAGAGAGCGATAACATCACAATGCAGAGTGTCACAATGCAGAGAGTCACATTGACAGAGTGGCACAATGCAGAGTGTCACAATGCCAGTGTGTCACAATGCCAGAGTGTCACAGTGCCAGAGTGTTGCAGTGCCAGAGTGTCACAATGCAGAGTGTCACAGTGCCAGAGTGTAAAAGTGTGAGAGTGTCACAATGCCAGAGTGTCACAGTGCCAGAGTGTCTCAATGGAGAGAGTCCTAAGGCAGAGTGTCACCATGTACAGTGTAACAATGCAGAGTGTCACAGTGCCAGAGTGCCACAATGCCAGATTGCCACAATGCTGAGTGTCACGATGCTGAGTGTCACAGTGCCAGATTGTAAATGTGCGAGAGTGTCACAATGCCAGAGTGTCACAGTGCCAGAGTGTCACAGTGGAGAAAGTCACAAGGCAGAGTGTCGCCATGCAGAGTGTATCATACCAGAGTGTCAAAATGCAGAGTCACATTGACAGAGTTGCACAATGCCAGAGTGTCACAATGCCAGAGGGTCAGAGGGTCATAACATCACAGTGCAGAGTGTCACAATGCAGAGAGTCACAGTGGCAGAGTGGCACAATGCCAGAGTGTCACAACGCTGGAGTGTCACAATGCCAGAGTGTCACAATGCAGAGTGTCACAGTGACAGTGTCACAATTCCAGAATGTCACAGTACCAGAGTGACACAATGCAAAGTATCACAATGCCAGAATGAAACTATGTAGAGTGTCACAATGCCAGAGTTCACAATGCCAGAGTGTCACAGTGCCAGAGTGTTGCAGTGCCAGAGTTTCACAATGCCAGAGTGTCCCATTGCCAGATTGTCCCAATGTAGAGTGACACAGTCCCAGAGTGTCACAAAGCAGAGTGACACAGTCCCAGAGTGTCACAATGCAGAGTGTCACAATGCCAGAGTGTCAGAGGGCCATAACATCACAATGCAGAGTGTCACAATGCAGAGAGTCACATTGACAGAGTGGCACAATGCAGAGTGTCACAATGCCAGAGTGTCACAAGGCAGAGTGCCACAATGCCAGTGTGTCACAATGCAGAGTGTGACAGTGCCAGAGTGCCACAATGCCAGAGTGTCACAATGCAGAGTGTCACAGTGCCAGAGTGCAAAAGTGCGAGAATGTCACAATGCCAGAGTGTCACAGTGCCAGAGTGTCACAATGGAGAGAGTCACAAGGCAGAGTGTTGCCACGCAGAGTGTCACAATGCAGAGTGTATCATACCAGAGTGTCAAAATGCAGAGAGTCACATTGACAGAGTGGCACAATGCCAGAGTGTCACAGTGCCAGAGTGTCAGAGGGTCATAACATCACAATGCAGAGTGTCACAATGCAGAGAGTCACAGTGACAGAGTGACACAATGCCAGAGTGTCACAATGCAGAGTGTCCCAGTGCCAGAGTGTCACAATGGAGGGTGTCACAAGGCAGAGTGTCACCATGCAGAGTGTAACAATGCAGAGTGTATCATACCAGAGTGTCAAAAATCAGTGTCACAATGACTGAGTGTCGCAATGCCAGAGTGTCAGAAGGCCAGAGCATCACAATGTAGAGCATCGCAGCACCAGAGTGACACAGTGCCAGAGTGCCACAATGCCAGAGTGTCACAATGCCAGCGTGTCAGATGGCCAGAACATCACAATGCAGAATGCCACAATGCAGAGTCACAGTGACAGAGTGTCACAATGCCAGAATGTCACAGTACCAGAGCGACAGAATGCAGAGTATCACAATGCCAGAATGCCACAATGTAGAGTGTCACAATGCCAGAGTTAACAATGCCAGAGTGTCACAGTGCCAGAGTGTTGCAGTGCCAGAATTTCACAATGTCAGAGTGTCCCATTGCCAGATTGTCCCAATGTAGAGTGACACAGTCCCAGAGTGACACAAAGCAGAGTGACACAGTCCCAGAGTGTCACAATGCAGAGTGTCACAATGCCAGAGTGTCAGAGGGCCATAACATCACAATGCAGAGTGTCACAATGCAGAGTCACATTGACAGAGTGGCACAATGCAGAGTGTCACAATGCCAGAGTGTCACAAGGCAGAGTGCCACAATGCCAGTGTGTCACAATGCAGAGTGTCACAGTGCCAGAGTGTAAAAGTGCGAGTGTGTCACAATGCCAGAGTGTCACAGTGAAAGAGTGTCTCAATGGAGAGAGTCCCAAGGCAGAGTGTCACCATGCACAGTGTAACAATGCTGAGTGTCACAGTGCCAGATTGTAAATGTGCGAGAGTGTTACAATGCCAGAGTGTCACAGTGCCAGAGTGTCACAGTGGAGAAAGTCACAAGGCAGAGTGTCACCATGCAGAGTGTGACAATGCAGAGTGTATCATACCAGAGTGTCAAAATGCAGAGTCACATTGACAGAGTGGTACAATGCCAGAGTGCCACAATGCCAGAGGGTCAGAGGGCCATAACATCACAGTGCAGAGTGTCACAATGCAGAGAGTCACAGTGACAGAGCGTCACAGCGCCAGAGTGTCACAACGTTGGAGTGTCACAATGCCAGAGTGTCACAATGGCAGAGTGTCACAGTGACAGAGTGTCACAATGGAGAGAGTCACAAGGCAGAGTGTTGCCACGCAGAGTGTCACAATGCAGAGTGTATCATACCAGAGTGTCAAAATGCAGCGAGTCACATTGACAGAGTGGCACAATGCCAGAGTGGCACAATGCCAGAGTGGCACAATGCCAGAGTGTCGCAGTTCCAGAGTGCCACAATGCCAGAGTGTCACAGTGCCTGAGTGTCAGAGGGTCATAACATCACAATGCAGAGTGTCACAATGCAGAGAGTCACAGTGACAGAGTGACACAATGCCAGAGTGTCACAATGCAGAGTGTCCCAATGCCAGAGTGTCACAATGCAGAGTGTCCCAGTGCCAGAGTGTCACAATGGAGGGTGTCACAAGGCAGAGTGTCACCATGCAGAGTGTAACAATGCAGAGTGTATCATACCAGAGTGTCAAAAATCAGTGTCACAATGACTGAGTATCGCAATGCCAGATGGTCAGAAGGCCAGAGCATCACAATGCAGAGCATCACAGCACCAGAGAGACACAGTGCCAGAGTGCCACAATGCCAGAGTGTCACAATGCCATAGTGTCACAGTGCCAGAGTGTCACAGTGGAGACTGTCACAATGCAGAGTGTCACCATGCAGACGGCAACAATGCAGTGTCACAAACCAGAGTGTTAAAATGTAGAGTGTCACAATGCCTGAGTGTCACATGCCAGAGTGTAACAACGTTAGAGTGTCACAATGCCAGAGTGTCACAATGCCAGAGTGTCACAGCGCCAGCGTGTCACAATGCAGAGTGTCACAATGTCAGAGTGTCTCAATGCCAGAGTGACACAGTCCCAGTGTGTCACAATGCAGAGTGTCACAGTGCAGAGTGTCACAGTGCCAGAATGTCACAAATCAGAGTGACACAGTGCCAGAGTGTAACAATGCAGTGTGTCACAATGCCAGAGTGACTCAATGCCAGAGTGTCACAGTTCCAGAGTGCCACAATGCCAGATTGTCACAATGCCAGAATGTCAGAGGGCCATAACGTCACAATGCAGAGTGTCACAATGCAGAGAGTCACATTGATAGAGTGTCAGAATGCAGAGTGTCACAATGCCAGAGTGTCGCAAGGCAGAGTGTCACAATGCCAGTGTGTCACAATGCAGAGCGTCACAGTGCCAGATTATAAAAGTGCGAGTGTGTAACAATGCCAGAGTGGCACAGTGCCAGAGTGTCACAATGCAGAGAGTCACAATGCAGAGTGTCACCATGCAGAGTGTAACAATGCAGAGGGTGACAGTGCCAGAGTGTGAAAGTGTGAGAGTGTCACAATGCCAGAGTGTCACAGTGCCAGAGTGTAAAAGTGCGAGAGTGTCACAATGCCAGAGTGGCACAGTGCCCGAGTGTAAAAGTGCGAGAGTGTCACAATGCCAGAGTGGCACAGTGCCAGAGTGTAAAAGTGCGAGAGTGTCACAATGCCAGAGTGTCACAGTGCCAGAGTGTAAAAGTGCGAGAGTGTCACAATGCCAGAGTGGCACAGTGCCAGAGTGCCACAATGCCAGAGTGTCACAATGCCAGAGTGTCAGAGGGCCAGAACATGACAATGCAGAATGCCACAATGCAGAGTCACATTGACAGAGTGTCACAATGCCAGAATGTCACAGTACCAGAGTGACAGATTGCAGAGTATCACAATGCCAGAATGCCACAATGTAGAGTGTCACAATGCCAGAGTTCACAATGCCAGAGTGTTACAGTGCCAGAGTGTTGCAGTGGCAGATTGTCCCAATGTAGAGTGACACAGTCCCAGAGTGCCACAATGCAGAGTGTCACAATGCAGTGTCACAGTGCCAGAATGTCACAAATCAGAGTGACACAGTGCTAGAGTGTCACAATGCAGAGTGTCACAATGCCAGAGTGTCACAGTGCCAGATTGTCCCAATGTAGAGTGACACAGTGCCAGAGTGTCACAATGCAGAGTGTCACAATGCAGAGTGACACAGTGCCAGAATGTCACAAATCAGAGTGACACAGTGCTAGAGTGTCACAATGCCAGAATGTCAGAGGGCCATAACATCACAATGCAGAGTGTCACAATGCAGAGAGACACATTGATAGAGTGTCAGAATGCAGAGTGTCACAATGCCAGAGTGTCGCAAGGCAGAGTGTCACAATGCCAGTGTGTCACAATGCAGAGCTTCACAGTGCCAGATTGTAAAAGTGTGAGAGTGTCACAATGCCAGAGTGTCACAGTGCCAGAGTGTCACAATGGAGAGAGTCACAAGGTAGAGTGTCGCCATGCAGAGTGTCACAATGCAGAGTGTATCATACCAGAGTGTCAAAATGCAGAGAGTCACATTGACAGAGTGTCACAATGCCAGAGTGGCACAATGCCAGAGTGTCACAATGCCAGAGTGTCAGAGGCACATAACATCACAATGCAGAGTGTCACAATGCAGAGAGTCACAGTGACAGAGTGACACAATGCCAGAGTGTCACAAGGCAGAGTGTCACAATGCCAGAGTGTCACAAGCCAGAGTGTCACAATGGAGAGTGTCACAAGGCAGAGTGTCACCATGCAGAGTGTAACAATGCAGAGTGTATCATACCAGAGTGTCAAAAAGCAGAGTGTCACAATACCAGAGTGTCACATTACAGAGTGTCACAATGTTAGTGTCACAATGGAGAGAGTCCCAAGGCAGAGTGTCATCATGTATAGTGTAACAATGCAGAGTGTGACAGTGCCAGAGTGTAAATGTGCGAGAGTGTCACAATGCCAGAGTGTCACAATGGTGAGAGTCACAAGGCAGAGTGTTGCCATGCAGAGTGTCACAATGCAGAGTGTATCATACCAGAGTGTCAAAATGCAGAGAGTCACATTGACAGAGTGTCACAATGCCAGAGTGTCACAATGCCAGAGTGTCAGAGGCTCATAACATCACAATGCAGAGTGTCACAATGCAGAGAGTCACAGTGACAGAGTGTCACAGTGCCAGAGTGCCAAAATGCCAGCGTGTCACAATGCCAGAGTGTCCCAGTGCCAGAGTGCCACAATGCCAGAGTGTCACAATGCCAGAGTGTCAGAGGGCCAGAACATCACAATGCAGAATGCCACAATGCAGAGTCACAGTGACAGAGTGTCACAATGCCAGAATGTCACAGTACCAGAGTGACACAATGCAAACTATCACAATGCCAGAATGCCACAATGTAGAGTGTCACAATGCCAGAGTTCACAATGCCAGAGTGTCACAGTGCCAGAGTGTTGCAGTGCCAGAGTTACACAATGCCAGAGTGTCCCAGTGCCAGACTGTCACAATGTAGAGTGACACAGTCCCAGAGTGTCACAATGCAGAGTGTCACAATGCAGAGTTTCACAGTGCCAGAATGTCACAAAGCAGAGTGACACAGTCCCAGAGTGTCACAATGCAGAGTGTCACAATGCAGGAGTGTCTCAATGCCAGAGTGTCACAATGCCAGAATGTCAGAGGGCCATAACATCACAATGCAGAGTGTCACAATTCAGAGAGTCACATTGATAGAGTGTCATAATACAAAGTGTCAGAATGCCAGAGTGTTGCAAGGCAGAGTGTCACAATGCCAGTGTGTCACAATGCAGAGTGTGGCAGTGCCAGAGTGCCACAATGCCAGAGCGTCACAATGCAGAGTGTCACAGTGCCAGAGTGTCACAATGGAGAGAGTCACAAGGCAGTGTCACCATGTAGAGTGTAACAATGCAGAGTGTGAGAGTGCCAGAGTGCCACAATGCAGAGTGTCACAGTGCCAGAGTGTAAAAGTGCGAGAGTGTCACAATGCCAGAGTGTCACAGTGCCAGAGTGTCACAATGGAGAGAGTCACAAGGCAGAGTGTCGCCATGCAGAGTGTCACAATGCAGAGTGTATCATACCAGAGTGTCAAAATGCAGAGTGTATCATACCAGAGTGTCAAAAAGCAGAGTGTCACAATGCCAGGGTGTCACATTACAGAGTGTCACAATGCCAGTGTGTCACAATGCAGAGTGTGAGAGTGCCAGAGTGCCACAATGCCAGAGTGTCACAATGCAGAGTGTCACAGTACCAGTGCGTAAAAGTGCGAGAGTGTCAGAATGCCAGAGTGTCACAGTGCCAGAGTGTCACAGTGCCAGAGTGTCACAATGGAGAGAGTCACAAGGCAGAGTGTCACCATGTAGAGTGAAACAATGCAGAGTGTGACAGTGCCAGAGTGCCACAAAGCCTGAGTGTCACAATGCCAGAGGGTCACAGTGCCAGAGTGTCACAATGGAGAGTGTCACAAGGCAGAGTGTCACCATGCAGAGTGTAACAATGCAGAGTGTATCATACCAGAGTGTCAAAAAGCAAAGTGTCACAAAGCCTGAGTGTCACAATGCCAGAGTGTCACAATGCCAGTGTCACAATGATAGAGTGGCACAGTGCCAGAGTGCCACAATGCCAGAGTGTCACAATGCCAGACTGTCAGAGGGCCAGGGCATCACAATGCAGAGTGTCACAATGCAGAGCGTCACAGCACCAGAGTGACACAGTGCCAGAGTGCCACAATGCCTGAGTGTCACAATGCCAGAGTGTCTGCGGGCCGGAACATCACAATGCAGAATGCCACAATGCAGAGCCACAGTGACAGAGTGTCACAATGCCAGAGTGTAACAATGCCAGAGTGTCACAGTGCCAGAGTGTCACAGTGCCAGAGTGCGACAATGGCAGAGTACCACAATGCAGTGTGTCACAATGCAGAGTGTCAGAATGCAACAGTGTCACAGTGCCGTAGTGTCACAGTGCCAGAGTGTCACAATGGAGACTGTCACAATGCAGAGTGTCACCATGCAGAGGGCAACAATGCAGAGTGTCACAAGGCAGAGTGTTAAAATATAGAGTCTCACAATGCCTGAGTGTCACTTGCCAGAGTGTCACAACGTTAGAGTGTCACAATGCCAGAGTGTCACAGTGCCAGAGTGTAAAAGTGCGAGAGTGTCACAATGCCAGAGTGTCACAATGCAGAGTGTGACAGTGCCAGAGTGCTACAATGCAAGAGTGTCACAATGCAGATTGTCACAGTGCCAGAGTGTAAAAGTGCAAGAGTGTCACAATGTCAGAGTGTTACAATGCCAGAGTGCCACAGTGCCAGAGCGTCACAGTGCCAGAGTGTGACAATGCCAGAGTGTCAGAATGCCAGAGTGTCACAGTGCCAGAGTGTCACAGTGCCAGAGTGTCACAATGGAGACTGTCACAATGCAGAGTGTCACCATGCAGAGGGCAACAATGCAGAGTGTCACAAGGCAGAGTGTTAAAATATAGAGTGTCACAATGCCTGAGTGTCACTTGCCAGAGTGTCACAACGTTAGTGTCACAATGCCAGAGTGTCACAATGCCAGAGTGTCACACACCAGAGTGTCACAATGAGAGAGTGTCACAATGCCAGAGTGTCTCAATGCCAGAGTGTCACAGTTCCAGAGTGTCACAATGCCAGAGTGTCAGAGGGCGATAACATCACAATGCAGAGTGCCACAATGCAGAGAGTCAGATAGACAGCATGTCACAATGCAGAGTGTCACAATGCCAGAGTGTCACAATGCCGAGTGTCACAATGCCGAGTGTCACAATGCCAGTGTGCCACAATGCAGAGTGTGACAGTGCCAGAGTGCCACAAATCCAGAGTGTCACAATGCTGAGTGTCACAGTGCCCGAGTGTAAATGTGCTAGAGTGTCACAATGCCAGAGTGTCACAGTGCCAGTGTGTCACAATGGAGAGAGTCGCAAGGCAGAGTGTCACCATGCAGAGTGTAACAATGCAGAGTGTGACAGTGCCAGAGTGCCACAAAGCCTGAGTGTCACAATGGAGAGTGTGACAGTGCCAGAGTGCTACAATGCCAGTGTGTCACAAGGCAGAGTGTCACCATACAGAGTGTAACAATGCAGAGTGTATCATACCAGAGTGTTAGAAAGCAGAGTGCCACAATGCAGAGTGTAACAATGCAGAGCGCCACAATGCCAGAGTGCCACAGTGGTAGAGTGTCACAATGCAGAGTGTCACAATGCCAGAGTGTCACAGTGCCAGAGTGTCACAATGGAGAGAGTCACAAGGCAGAGTGTCACCATGCAGAGTGTCACAATGCAGAGTGTATCATACCAGAGTGTCGAAATGCAGAGAGTCACATTGACAGAGTGGCACAGTGCCAGAGTGTCACAATGGAGAGTGTCACAGGGCAGAGTGCCACCATGCAGAGTGTAACAATGCAGAGTGTATCATACCAGTGTCAAAAAGTAGAGTGCCACAAAGCCTGAGTGTCACATTACCAGAGTGTCACAATGCGAGAGTGGCACAATGCCAGAGTGTCACAGTGCCAGAGTGTCACAATGGAGAGTGTCAGAAGGCAGAGTGTCACAATGCAGAGTGTAACAATGCAGAGTGCATCATACCAGAGTGTCAAAAAGCAGAGTGTCACAAAGCTTGAGTGTCACATTACAGAGTGCCACATTACAGAGCGTCACAATGCCAGAGTGTCACAATGCTAGAGTGGCACAGTGCCAGAGTGCCACAATGCCAGAGTGCCACAATTGCAGAGTGTCAGAGGGCCAGAGCTTCTACAATGCAGAGTGTCACAATGCAGAGCGTCACAGCACCAGAGTGACGCAGTGCCAGAGTGCCACATTGCCAGAGTGTCACAATGCCAGAGTGTCAGAGGGCCAGAACATCACAATGCAGAATGCCACAATGCAGAGTCACAGTGACAGAGTGACACAATGCCAGAATGTCACAGTACCAGAGTGACACAATGCCAGAGTTCACAATGCCAGAGTGTCACAGTGCCAGAGTGTAGCAGTGCCAGAGTTACACAATGCCAGAGTGTCCCAGTGCCAGCTTGTCACAATGCAGAGTGACACAGTCCCAGAGTGTCACAATGCAGAGTGTCGCAATGCAGAGTGTCACAGTGCCAGAATGTCACAAATCAGAGTGACACAGTGCCATAGTGTCACAATGCAGAGTGTCACAATGCCAGAGTGTCTCAGCGCCAGAGTGTCACAATTCCAGAGTGCCACAATGCCAGAGTGTCACAATGCCAGAGTGTCAGAGGGCCATAACATCACAATGCAGAGTGTCACAATGCAGAGAGTCACATTGATAGAGGGTCAGAATGGAGAGTGTCACAATGCCACAGTGTCACAAGGCAGAGTGCCACAATGCCAGTGTGTCACAATGCAGAGTGTCACAGTGCCAGAGTGTAAAAGTGCGAGAGTGTCACAATGCAGAGTATCACAGTGCCAGAGTGTCACGATGGAGAGAGTCACAAGGCAGAGTGTCACCATGTACAGTGTAACAATGCAGAGTGTGACAGTGCCAGAGTGCCACAATGCCAGAGTGTCACAATGCCAGAGTGTCACAGTGCCAGAGTGTAAAAGTGCAAGAGTGTCACAATGCCAGAGTGTCACAGTGCCAGAGTGTCACAATGGAGAGAGTCACAAGGCAGAGTGTCGCCTCGCAGAGTGTCACAATGCAGAGTGTATTATACCAGAGTGTCAAAATGCAGAGTCATATTGACAGAGTGGCACAATGCCAGAGTGGCACAATGCCAGAGTGTCAGAGGCTCATAACATCACAATGCAGAGTGTCACAATGCAGAGAGTCACAGTGACAGAGTGACACAATGCCAGAGTGTCACAAGGCAGAGTGTCACAATGCCAGAGTGTCACAATGCAGAGTGTGACAGAGCAAGAGTGCCCCAAAGCCTGAGTGTCACAATGCCAGAGTGTCAGAGGGCGATAACATCACAATGCAGAGTGTCATAATGCAGAGAGTCACATTGACAGAGTGTCACAAGGCAGAGTGTCACAATTCCAGTGTGTCACAATGCAGAGTGCACAGTGCCAGAGTGTAAAATTGCAAGAGTGTCACAATGCCAGAGTGTCACAGTGCCAGAGTGTCACAATGGAGAGAGTCAAAAGGCAGAGTGTCACCATGCAGAGTGTCACAATGCAGAGTGTATCATAACAGAGTGTCGAAATGCAGAGAGTCACATTGACAGAGTGGCACAATGCCAGAGTGGCACATTGCCAGAGTGTCAGAGGGTCATAACATCACAATGCAGAGTGTCACAATGCAGAGAGTCACAGTGACAGAGTGACACAATGCCAGAGTGTCACAAGGCAGAGTGTCACAATGCCAGAGTGTCACAATTCAGAGTGTGAAAGTGCCAGAGTGCCACAAAGCCTGAGTGTCACAATGCCAGAGTGTCACAGTGCCAGAGTGTCACAATGGAGAGTGTCACAAGGCAGAGTGTCACAATGCAGAGTGTAACAATGCAGAGTGTATCATACGAGTGTCAAAAAGTAGAGTGTCACAATGCCTGAGTGTCACATTACCAGAGTGTCCCAATGCCAGAGCGTCCCAATGCCAGAGTGGCACAGTGCCAGAGTGGCACAGTGCCAGAGTGCCAGAATGCCAGAGTGTCACAGTGCCAGAGTGTCACAATGGAGAGTGTCAGAAGGCAGAGTGTCACAATGCAGAGTGTGACAATGCAGAGTGTAGCATACCAGCGTGTCAAAAAGCAGAGTGTCACAAAGCTTGAGTGTCTCATTTCAGAGTGCCATATTACAGAGTGACACAATGCCAGAGTGCCAGAAGGCCAGAGCATCACAATGCAGAGCATCACAGCACCAGAGTGACACAGTGCCAGAGTGCCACAATGCCAGAGTGCCACAATTGCAGAGTGTCAGAGGGCCAGAACATCACAATGCAGAATGCCACAATGCAGAGTCACAGTGACAGAGTGTCACAATGCCAGAATGTCACAGTACCAGAGTGACAGAATGCAGAGTATCACAATGCCAGAATGCCACAATGTAGAGTGTCACAATGCCAGAGTTCACAATGCCAGAGTGTCACAGTGCCAGAGTGTTGCAGTGCCAGAGTTACACAATGCCAGAGTGTCCCAGTGCCAGACTGTCACAATGTAGAGTGACACAGTCCCAGAGTGTCCAAATGCAGAGTGTTGCAATGCAGAGTGTCACAGAGCCAGAATGTCACAAAGCAGAGTGACACAGTCCCAGAGTGTCACAATGCAGGAGTGTCTCAATGCCAGAGTGTCACAATTCCAGAGTGCCACAATGCCAGAGTGTCACAATGCCAGAATGTCAGAGGGCCATAACATCACAATGCAGAGTGTCACAATGCAGAGAGTCACATTGATAGAGTGTCACAATACAGAGTGTCAGAATGTCAGAGTGTCGCAAGGCAGAGTGTCACAATGCCAGTGTGTCACATTGCAGAGTGTGACAGTGCCAGAGTGCCACAATGCCAGAGCGTCACAATGCAGAGTGTCACAGTGCCAGAGTGTCACAATGGAGAGAGTCACAAGGCAGTGTCACCATGTAGAGTGTCACAATGCAGAGTGTGACAGTGCCAGAGTGCCACAATGCAGAGTGTCACAGTGCCAGAGTGTAAAAGTGCGAGAGTGTCACAATGCCAGAGTGTCACAGTGCCAGAGTGTCACAATGGAGAGAGTCACAAGGCAGAGTGTCGCCATGCAGAGTGTCACAATGCAGAGTGTATCATACCAGAGTGTCAAAAAGCAGAGTGTCACAATGCCAGGGTGTCACATTACAGAGTGTCACAATGCCAGTGTGTCACAATGCCAGAGTGTCACAATGCCAGAGTGTCACAGTGCCAGAGTGTAAAAGTGCGAGAGTGTCACAATGCCAGAGTGGCACAGTGCAGAGTGTTGCAGTGCCAGATTGTCCCAATGTAGAGTGACACAGTCCCAGAGTGCCACAATGCAGAGTGTCACAATGCAGTGTCACAGTGCCAGAATGTCACAAATCAGAGTGACACAGTGCCAGAGTGTCACAATGCCAGATTGTCACAAACTTGGAGTGTCACAATGCCAGAGTGTCACAATGCCAGACTGTCAGAGGGCCAGGGCATCACAATGCAGAGTGTCACAAAGCAGAGCGTCACAGCACCAGAGTGACACAGTGCCAGAGTGCCACAATGCCTGAGTGTCACAATGCCAGAGTGTCTGCGGGCCAGAACATCACAACGCAGAATGCCACAATGCAGAGCCACAGTGACAGAGTGTCAAAATGCCAGAGTGTTACAATGCCAGAGTGTCACAGTGCCAGAGTGTCACAGTGCCAGAGTGTCACAATGGAGACTGTCACAATGCAGAGTGTCACCATGCAGAGGGCAACAATGCAGAGTGTCACAAACCAGAGTGTTAAAATATAGAGTGTCAAAATCAGGCAGGGTGGCTCAGCTTGGTAGTGCATCAGACCCTTAATGGGAAGGTCGTGAGTTCAAGCCTGCAGTGGGCAGTAGTGTCTTCCCTACTCTAGTCATGTGGTCTGTGGTGACAGGTTGGACTCGATGATCTTTGAGGTCTCTTCCAACCTTAGGAATACTGAATACTGAATACTGAATACAATGCCTGAGTGTCACTTGCCAGAGTGTCACAACGTTAGAGTGTCACAATGCCAGAGTGTCACAGTGCCAGAGTGTAAAAGTGCTAGAGTGTCACAATGCCAGAGTGTCACAATGCAGAGTGTGAGAATGCCAGAGTGCTACAATGCAAGAGTGTCACAATGCAGATTGTCACAGTGCCAGAGTGTAAAAGTGCAAGAGTGTCACAATGTCAGAGTGTTACAATGCCAGAGTGTCACAGTGCCAGAGCATCACAGTGCCAGAGTGTGACAATGCCAGAGTGTCAGAATGCCAGAGTGTCACAGTGCCAGAGTGTCACAGTGCCAGAGTGTCACAATGGAGACTGTCACAATGCAGAGTGTCACCATGCAGAGGGCAACAATGCAGAGTGTCACAAGGCAGAGTGTTAAAATATAGAGTGTCACAATGCCTGAGTGTCACTTGCCAGAGTGTCACAACGTTAGAGTGTCACAATGCCAGAGTGTCACAATGCCAGAGTGTCACACGCCAGAGTGTTACAATGCAGAGTGTCACAATGCCAGAGTGTCTCAATGCCAGAGTGTCAGAGGGCGATAATATCACAATGCAGAGTGCCACAATGCAGAGAGTCAGATAGACAGCATGTCACAATGCAGAGTGTCACAATGCCAGAGTGTCACAAGGCAGAGTGTCACAATGCCAGTGTGCCACAATGCAGAGTGTGACAGTGCCAGAGTGCCACAAATCCAGAGTGTCACAATGCTGAGTGTCACAGTGCCCGAGTGTAAATGTGCTAGAGTGTCACAATGCCAGAGTGTCACAGTGCCAGTGTGTCACAATGGAGAGGGTCACAAGGCAGAGTGTCGCCATGCAGAGTGTCACAATGCAGAGGGTATCATACCAGAGTGTTAAAATGCAGAGAGTCACATTGACAGAGTGGCACAATGCCAGAGTGCCTTAATGCCAGAGTGTCACAATGCCAGAGTGTCAGAGG
Organism: Melanerpes aurifrons; assembly: GCA_011125475.1. NCBI lineage: Eukaryota > Metazoa > Chordata > Aves > Piciformes > Picidae > Melanerpes > Melanerpes aurifrons. The sequence goes on along the minus strand of WWNC01000139.1, from coordinate 435,854 downwards.
CTCATAACATCACAATGCAGAGTGTCACAATGCAGAGAGTCACGGTGACAGAGTGACACAATGCCAGAGTGTCACAAGGCAGAGTGTCACAATGCCAGAGTGTCACAAGCCAGAGTGTCACAATGGAGAGTGTCACAAGGCAGAGTGTCACCATGCAGAGTGTAACAATGCAGAGTGTAACAATGCAGAGTGCATCATACCAGAGTGTCAAAAAGCAGAGTGTCACAATACCAGAGTGTCACATTACAGAGTGTCACAATGCCAGAGTTCACAATGTCAGAGTGTCACAGTGCCAGAGTGTCACAATGGAGAGAGTCCCAAGGCAGAGTGTCATCATGTATAGTGTAACAATGCAGAGTGTGACAGTGCCAGAATGTCACAGTGCCAGAGTGTAAATGTGCGAGAGTGTCACAATGCCAGAGTGTCACAGTGCCAGAGTGTCACAATGGTGAGAATCACAAGGCAGAGTGTCGCCATGCAGAGTGTCACAATGCAGAGTGTATCATACCAGAGTGTCAAAATGCAGAGAGTCACATTGACAGAGTGGTACAATGCCAGAGTGTCACAATGCCAGAGTGTCAGAGGCTCATAACATCACAATGCAGAGTGTCACAATGTAGAGTCACAGTGACAGAGTGGCACAATGGTAGAGTGTCACAAGGCTGAGTGTCACAATGCCAGAGTGTCACAATGCAGTGTGACAGTGTCAGAGTGCCACGAAGCCTGAGTGTCACAATGCCAGAGTGTCACAGTGCCATAGTGTCACAATGGAGAGTGTCACAAGGCAGAGTGTCACCATGCAGAGTGTAACAATGCAGAGTGTATCATACCAGAGTGTCAAAAAGCAGAGTGTCACAAAGCTTGAGTGTCACAATGCCAGAGTGTCACAATGCCAGAGTGTCACAATGCTAGAGTGGCACAGTGCCAGAGTGCCACAATGCCAGAGTGTCACAATGCCAGAGTGTCAGAGGGCCAGAGTATCACAATGCAGAGTGTCACAATGCAGAGCATCACAGTACCAGAGTGACACAGTGCCAGAGTGCCAAAATGCCAGGGTGTCAGAATGCCAGAGTGTCTGAGGGCCAGAACATCACAATGCAGAATGCCACAATGCAGAGCCACAGTGACAGAGTGTCACAATGGCAGAATGTCACAGTACCAGAGTGACACAATGGAGAGTATCACAATGCCAGAATGTCACAATGTAGAGTGTCACAATGCCAGAGTTCACAATGCCAGAGTGTCACATTGAAAGAGTGTTGCAGTGCCAGAGTTACACAATGCCAGAGTGTCACAGTGCCAGATTGTCACAATGTAGGGTGACACAGTCCCAGCGTGTCACAACGCAGAGTGTCACAATGCAGAGTGTCACAGTGCCAGAATGTCACAAAGCAGAGTGTCACAGAGCCTCAATTTAAGAAGGACATTGAAACACTTGAGCGTGTCCAGAGAAGGGCAACAAGGCTGGTGAGAGGCCTTGAACACAAGCCCTATGAGGAGAGGCCGAGGGAGCTGGGATTGTTTAGCCTGGAGAAGAGGAGGCTCAGGGGTGACCTCATTGCCCTCTACAGCTACCTGAAGGGTGGTTGTAGCCAGGAGGGGGTTGGCCTCTTCTCCCAGGCAGCCAGCACCAGAACGAGGGGACACAGTCTCAGGCTGCGCCAGGGGAAGTTCAGACTCGAGGTGAGGAGGAAGTTCTTCACCGAGCGAGTCATTCGGCATTGGAACGGGTTGCCCAGGGAGGTGGTTGAGTCATCGACCCTGGAGGCGTTCAAGGGGAGATTGGACGTGGCACTTGGTGCCATGGTCTAGGCATGGGGTCTGTGTTGATAGGTTGGACTCGATGATCCTTGAGGTCCTTTCCAACCTAAGTGATACTGTGATACTGTGATACAATGCAGAGTGTCACAATGGAGAGAGTCACAAGGCAGAGTGTCACCATGCAGAGTGTAACAATGCAGAGTGTGTCAGTGCCAGAGTGCCACAATGCCAGAGTGTCACAATGCTGAGTGTCTCAGTGCCAGAGTATAAAAGTGCGAGAGTGTCACAATGCCAGAGTGTCACAGTGCCAGAGCGTCACAATGGAGGGAGTCCCAAGGCAGAGTGTCATCATGTAGAGTGTAACAATGCAGAGTGCCACAATGCAGAGAGTCACATTGACAGAGTGGCACAATGCAGAGTGTCGCAATGCCAGAGTGTCACCAGGCAGAGTGTCACAATTCCAGTGTGTCACAATGCAGAGTGTCACAGTGCCAGAGTGTCACAATGGAGAGAGTCACAAGGCAGAGTGTCGCCATGCAGAGTGTCACAATGCAGAGTGTATCATACCAGAGTGTCAAAATGCAGAGAGTCACATTGACAGAGTGGCACAATGCCAGAGTGGCACAATGCCAGAGTGTCACAAGGTAGAGTGTCACAATGCCAGAGTGTCACAATGCAGAGTGTGACAGTGCCAGAGTGCCACAAAGCCTGAGTGTCACAATGCCAGAGTGTCACAGTGCCAGAGTGTCACAATGGAGAGTGTCACAAGGGAGAGTGTCACCATGAATAGTGTAACAATGCAGAGTGTATCATAACAGAGTGTCAAAAAGCAGAGTGTCACAATGCCTCAGTGTCACATTACCAGAGTGTCACAATGCCAGAGTGTCACAATGCCAGAGTGGCACTGTGCCAGAGTGTCACAATGGAGAGTGTCAAAAAGCAGAGTGTCACAAAGCTTGAGTGTCACATTACAGAGTGTCACATTACAGAGTGTCACAATGCCAGAGTGTCACAGTGCCAGAGTCTTGCAGTGCCAGAGTTACACAATGCCAGAGTGTCCCAGTGCCAGATTGTCCTAATGTAGAGTGACACAGTCCCAGAGTGTCACAATGCAGAGTGTTGCAATGCAGAGTGTCACAGAGCCAGAATGTCACAAAGCATATTGAAACAGTCCCAGAGTGTCACAATGCAGAGTGTCACAATGCCAGAGTTTCTCAATGCCAGAGTGTCACAGTTCCAGAGTGCCACAATGCTAGAGTGTCACAATGCCAGAGTGTCAGAGGGCCATAACATCACAATGCAGAGTGTCACAATGCAGAGAGTCACATTGACAGAGTGGCACAATGCAGAGTGTCACAATGCCAGAGTGTCACAAGGCAGAGTGCCACAATGCCAGAGTGTCACAATGCAGAGTGTCACAGTGCCAGAATGTCACAGTGCAGAGTGTCACAGTGCCAGTGTCACAATGCAGAGTGTCAAAATGCCAGAATGTCACAATGCAGAGTGTCACAATGACAGAGTGTCACTATGCCAGAATGTCACAGTGCCACAGTGTCACAATAGAGAGTGTCACAATGCAGAGTGTCACCATGGAGATTGTCACAATGCCAGAGTGTCTCAATGCCAGAGTGCCACAATGCAGTGTGTCACAATGCAGAGTGCCACAGTGGCAGAGTGTCACAATGCAGAGTGTCACAATGCAGAGTGCCACAATGCCAGACTGTCACAGTGCCAGAGTGCCACAGTGACAAGTGTCACAATGCCAGAGTGCAAATATGACATTGTGTCACGATGCAGAGTGTGACAGTGCCAGAGTGCTACAATGCCAGAGTGTCACAATGCAGAGTGTGACAGTACCAGAGTGCTACAATGCGAGAGTGTCACAATGGCAGTGTTACAATGCCAGTGTCACAGTGCCAGAGTGTCACTGTGCCAGAGTGCGACAATGCCAGAGTGCCACAATGCAGAGTGTCACAATGCCAGAGTGTCACAATGCCATAGTGTCACAATGCCATAGTGTCACAGTGCCAGAGGGTCACAGTGGAGACTGTCACAATGCAGAGTGTCACCATGCAGAAGGCAACAATGCAGTGTCACAAACCAGAGTGTTAAAATGTAGAGTGTCACAATGCCAGAGCGTCAGAGATCGATAACATCACAATGCAGAGTGTCACAATGGAGAGAGTGACAATGACAGAGTGGCACAATGCAGAGTGTCACAATGCCAGAGTGTCGCAAGGCAGAGTGTCACAATGCCAGTGTGTCACAATGCAGAGTGTGACAGTGCCAGAGTGCCACAGTGCTAGAGAGTCACAAAGCAGAGTGTCACAGTGCCAGAGTGTCGCCATGCAGAGTGTCACAATGCAGAGTGTATCATACCAGAGTGTCAAAATGCAGAGAGTCACATTGACAGAGTGTCAAAATGCCAGAGTGGCACAATGCCAGAGTGTCACAGTTCCAGAGTGCCTTAATGCCAGAGTGTCACAGTGCCAGAGTGTCAGAGGGTCATAACATCACAATGCAGAGTGTCACAATGCAGAGAGTCACAGTGACAGAGTGACACAATGCCAGAGTGTCACAAGGCAGACTGTCACAATGCCAGAGTGTCACAAGGCAGAGTGTGAAAGTGCCAGAGTGTCACAATGGAGAGTGTCACAGGGCAGAGTGTCACCATGCAGAGTGTAACAATGCAGAGTGTATCATACCAGAGTGTCAAAAAGCAGAGTGTCACAATGCCTGAGTGTCACAGTGCCAGAGTGTCACAATGCCAGAGTGCCACAATGCCAGAGTGTCAGAGGGCCAGAACATCACAATGCAGAGCATCACAGCACCAGAGTGACACAGTGCCAGAGTGCCACAATGCCAGAGTGTCACAATGCCAGAGTGTCAGAGGGCCAGAACATCACAATGCAGAATGCCACAATGCAGAGTCACAGTGCCAGAGTGTCACAATGCCAGAATGTCACAGTACCAGAGTGACACAATGCAGAGTATCACAATGCCAGAATGCCACAATGTAGAGTGTCACAATGCCAGAGTTCACAATGCCAGAGTGTCACAGTGCCAGAGTGTTGCAGTGCCAGAGTTACACAATGCCAGAGTGTCCCAGTGCCAGATTGTCCCAATGTAGAGTGACACAGTCCCAGAATGTCACAATGCAGTGTCACAATGCAGAGTGTCACAGTGCCAGAATGTCACAGAGCTGAGTGTCACAGTGCCAGTGTCACAATGCAGAGTGTCACAATGCAGAGTGTCAAATTGCCAGAATCTCACAATGCAGAGTGTCACAAAGACAGTGTCACAATGCCAGAGTGTCACTGTGCCACAGTGTCACAACATAGAGTGTCACAATGCAGAGTGTCACAATGCAGAGTGCCACAATGCCAGAGTGTCACAGTGCCAGAGTGCCACAGTGACAGAGTGTCACAATGCCAGAGTGCAAATATGACAGAGTGTAACAATGCAGTGTCACAGTGCCCGAGTGCCACAATGCCAGAGTGTCACAATGCAGAGTGTATCATACCAGAGTGTCAAAATGCAGAGAGTCACATAGACAGAGTGGCACAATGCCAGAGTGTCACAATGCCAGAGTGTCAGAGGGTCGTAACATCAGAATGCAGTGTCACAATGCAGAGAGTCACAGTGAGTGACAGAGTGACACAATGCCAGAGTGTCACAAGGCAGAGTGTCACAATGCCAGAGTGCCACAATGCAGAGTGTGACAGTGCCAGAGTGCCACAAAGCCTGAGTGTCGCAATGGAGAGTGTAACAGTGCCAGAGTGCGACAATGCCAGAGTGTCACAAGGCAGAGTGTCACAATGCAGAGTGTCACAATGCAGAGTGTAACAATGCAGAGTGCCACAATGCCAGAGTGTCACAATTCCAGAGTGTCACAGTGCCAGAGTGTAAAATTGCGAGAGTGTCACAATGCCAGAGTGTAAATATGACAGAGTGTAACAATGCAGAGTCACAGTGCACGAGTGCCACAATGCCAGAGTGTCACAATGCAGAGTGTGACAGTGCCAGAGTGCTACAATGCAAGAGTGTCACAATGTAGATTGTCACAGTGCCAGAGTGTAAAAGTGCAAGAGTGTCACAATGTCAGTGTTACAATGCCAGAGTGTCACAGTGCCAGAGCGTCACAGTGCCAGAGTGTGACAATGCCAGAGTGTCAGAATGCCAGAGTGTCACAGTGCCAGAGTGTCACAGTGCCAGAGTGTCACAATGGAGACTGACACAATGCAGAGTGTCACCATGCAGAGGACAACAATGCAGAGTGTCGCAAACCAGAGTGTTAAAATGTAGAGTGTCACAATACCTGAGTGTGACAATGACAGAGTGTCACAGTGCCAGAGTGACACAATGCAGAGTGTCACAATGCCAGATTGTCTCAATGCCAGAGTGTCAGAGGGCCAGAGCATCACAATGCAGAGTGTCACAATGGAGAGCGCCACAGCACCAGAGTGACACAGCGCCAGAGTGCCACAATGCCAGAGTGTCACAATGCCAGAGTGTCACAATGGCAGAGTGGCACAGTGCCAGAGTGCCACAATGCAGAGTGTCACAATGCAGAGTGTCACAGTGCCAGAGTTACACAGTGCAGAGTGTCACAATGCAGAGCGTCACAGCACCAGAGTGACTCAGTGCCAGAGTGCCACAATGCCACGGTGTCAGAATGCCAGAGTGTCTGAGGGCCAGAACATCACAATGCAGAATGCCACAATGCAGAACCACAGTGACATAGTGTCACAATGCCAGAATGTCACAGACCCAGAGTGACACAATGCAGAGTATCACAATGCCAGAATGCCACAATGTAGAGTGTCACAATGCCAGAGTGTCACAGTGCCAGAGTGTTGCAGTGCCAGAGTTACACAATGCCAGAATGTCCCAGTGCCAGATTGTCACAATGTAGAGTGACACAGTCCCAGAGTGTCACAACACAGTGTCACAATGCAGAGTGTCACAGAGCCAGTGTCACAATGCAGAGTGCCAAAATGCCAGAATGTCACAATGCAGAGTGTCACAATGCAGAGTGTCACAGTGCCAGTGTGTCACAAAGCAGAGTGTCACAGTGCAAGAGTGTCACAATGCAGAGTGCCACAATGCCAGAGTGTCACAGTGCAAGAGTGCCACAGTGACAGAGTGTCACAATGCCAGAGTGTAAATATGACAGAGTGTCACAATGCAGAGTGTGACAGTGCCAGAGTGCTACAATGCAAGAGTGTCACAATGCAGAGTCTGACAGTGCCAGAGTGTAAAAGTGCAAGAGTGTCACAATGCCAGAGTGTTACAATGCCAGAGTGTCACACTGCCAGAGTGTCACAGTGCCAGAGTGCGACAATGCCAGAGTACCACAATGCAGTGTGTCACAATGCCAGAGTGTCACAGTGCGAGAGTGTCACAATGGAGACTGTCACAATGCAGAGTGTCACCATGCAGAGGGCAACAATGCAGAGTGTCACAACCAAGAGTGTTAAAATATAGAGTGTCACAATGCCAGAGTGTGACAATGACAGAGTGTCACAGTGCCAGAGTGTCACAATGCAGAGTGTCACAATGCCAGAGTGTCTCAATGCCAGTGTCACAGTTCCAGAGTGCCACAATGCCAGAGTGTCACAATGCCAGAGTGTCAGAGGGCGATAACTTCACAATGCAGAGTGTCACAATGCAGAGAGTCACATTGACAGAGTGTCACAATGCAGAGTGTCACAGTGCAAGAGTGTCACAATGGAGAGAGTCACAAGGCAGAGTGTCGCCTTGCAGAGTGTCACAATGCAGAGTGTATCATACCAGAGTATCAAAATGCAGAGAGTCACATAGACAGAGTGGCACAATGCCAGAGTGTCACAATGCCAGAGTGTCAGAGGGTCATAACATCACAATGCAGAGTGTCACAATGTAGAGAGTCACAGTGAGTGACAGAGTGACACAATGCCAGAGTGCCACAAGGCAGAGTGTCACAATGCCACAGTGTCACAATGCAGAGTGTCACAGTGCCAGAGTGTCACAATGGAGAGTGTCACAAGGCAGAGTGTCGCCATGCAGAGTGTCACAGTGCCAGAGTGTAAAAGTGCAGAGTGTCACAGTGCCAGAGTGTCACAGTGCCAGAGTGTCACAATGGAGAGAGTCCCAAGGCAGAGTGTCACCATGTATAGTGTAACAATGCAGAGTGTGACAGTGCCAGAGTGCCACAATGCCAGAGTGTCACAATGCAGAGTGTCACAGTGCCAGAGTGTAAAAGTGCAAGAGTGTCACAATGCCAGAGTATCACAGTGCCAGAGTGTCACAATGGAGAGTGTCACAAGGCAGAGTGTCGCCATGCAGAGTGTCACAATGCAGAGTGTATCATACCAGAGTGTCAAAATGCAGAGAGTCTCATTGACAGAGTGGCACAATGCCAGAGTGGCACAATGCCAGAGTGTCACAGTTCCAGAGTGCCTCAATGCCAGAGTGTCCCAGTGCCAGAGTGTCACAATGGAGAGTGTCACAAGGCAGAGTGTCACCATGCAGAGTGTAACAATGCAGAGTGTATCATACCAGAGTGTCAAAAAGCAGAGTGTCACAATGTCTGAGTGTCACAATGCAGAGTGTCAAAATGCCAGAATCTCACAATGCAGAGTGTCACAATGACAGAGTGTCACAATGCCAGAATGTCACAGTGCCACAGTGTCACAATAGAGAGTTTCACAATGCAGAGTGTCACAATGCAGAGTGTCACAATGCCAGAGTGCAAATATGACAGAGTGTCACAATGCAGAGTGTCACAGTGCCCGAGTGTAAAAGTGCAAGAGTGTCACAATGCCAGAGTGTCACAATGGAGAGAGTCACAAGGCAGAGAGTCGCCATGCAGAGTGTCACAATGCAGAGTGTATCATACCAGAGTGTCAAAATGCAGAGAGTCACATAGACAGAGTGGCACAATGCCAGAGTGGCACAATGCCAGAGTGTCAGAGGGTCATAACATCAGAATGCAGTGTCACAATGAAGAGTGTATCATACCAGAGTGTCAAAATGCAGAGAGTCACATAGACAGAGTGACACAATGCCAGAGTGTCACAAGGCAGAGTGTCACAATGCCAGAGTGTCACAATGCAGAGTGTGACAGTGCCAGAGTGTCACCATGCAGAGTGTCACAGTGCAAGAGTGTCACAATGGAGAGAGTCACAAGGCAGAGTGTCGCCATGCAGAGTGTCACAATGCAGAGTGTATCATACCAGAGTATCAAAATGCAGAGAGTCACATAGACAGAGTGGCACAATGCCAGAGTGGCAAAATGCCAGAGTGTCAGAGGGTCATAACATCCCAATGCAGAGTGTGACAATGCAGAGAGTCACAGTGAGTGACAGAGTGACACAATGCCAGAGTGACACAATGCCAGAGTGTCACAAGGCAGAGTGTCACAATGCCAGAGTGTCACAATGCAGAGTGTCTCAGTGGCAGAGTGTCAGAATGGAGAGTGTCACAAGGCAGAGTGTCACCATGCAGAGTGTAACAATGCAGAGTGCATCATACCAGAGTGTAAAAAAGCAGAGTGTCACAATGCAGAGTGTCACAATGCAGAGTGTCACAATGCCAGAGTGCCACAGTGGCAGAGTGTCACAATGCAAAGTGTCACAATTCAGAGTGCCACAATGCCAGAGTGTCACAGTGCCAGAGTGCCACAGTGACAGAGTGTCACAATGCCAAAGTGTAAATATGACAGAGTGTAACAATGCAGTGTCACAGTGCACGAGTGCCACAATGCCAGAGTGTCACAATGCAGAGTGTCACAGTGCCAGAATGTCGCAAATCAGAGTGTCACAGTGCCAGAGTGTCACAATGCAGAGTGTCAAAATGCCAGAATCACACAATGCAGAGTGTCACAATGACAGAGTGTCACAACACCAGAATGTCACAGTGCCAGAGTGTCACAATAGAGAGTGTCACAATGCAGTGTGTCACCATGGAGAGTGTCACAATGACAGAGTGTCGCAATGCCAGAGTGTAAATATGACAGAGTGTAACAATGCAGTGTCACAGTGCCCGAGTGCCACAATGCCAGAGTGTCACAATGCAGAGTGTGACAGTGCCAGAGTGTAAAAGTGCAAGAGTGTCACAATGCCAGAGTGTTACAATGCCAGAGTGTCACAGTGCCAGAGTGTCACAGTGCCAGAGTGCGACAATGCCAGAGTACCACAATGCAGTGTGTCACAATGCCAGAGTGTCACAGTGCCAGAGTGTCACAGTGCCAGAGTGTCACAATGGAGACTGTCACAATGCAGAGTGTCACCATGCAGAGGGCCACAATACAGAGTGTCACTACCAAGAGTGTTAAAATACAGATTGTCACAATGCCAGAGTGTGACAATGCCAGAGTGTCACAGTGCCAGAGTGTCACAATGCAGAGTGTCACAATGCCAGAGTGTCTCAATGCCAGAGTGTCACAGTGCCAGAGTGCCACAATGCCAGAGTGTCACAATGCCAGAGTGTCAGAGGGCGATAACATCACAATGCAGAGTGTCACAATGCAGAGAGTCAGATTGACAGAGTGTCACAATGCAGAGTGTCACAATGGAGAGAGTCACAAGGCAGAGTGTCACCATGCAGAGTGTAACAATGCAGAGTGTGACATTGCCCGAGTGCCACAATGCCAGAGTGTCACAATGCAGCGTGTCACAGTGCCCGAGTGTAAAAGTGCGTGAGTGTCACAATGCCAGAGTGTCACAGTGCCAGAGTGTCACAATGGAGAGAGTCACAAGGCAGAGTGTCACCATGCAGAGTGTCACAATGCAGAGTGTATCATACCAGAGTGTCAAAACGCAGAGAGTCACATAGACAGAGTGGCACAATGCCAGAGTCGCACAATGCCAGAGTGTCAGATGGTCATAACATCACAATGCAGAGTGTGAAAATGCAGAGAGTCACAGTGAGTGACAGAGTGACACAATGCCAGAGTTTCACAAGGCAGAGTGTCACAATGCCACAGTGTCACAATGGAGAGTGTCACAGTGCCAGAGTGTCACAATGGAGAGTGTCACAAGGCAGAGTGTCACCATGCAGAGTGTAACAATGCAGAGTGTATCATACCAGAGAGTAAAAAAGCAGAGTGTCAGAATGTAGAGTGTCACAATGCCAGAGTGTCACAATGCCAGAGTGTCACAATGCCAGAGTGCCACAGTGGCAGAGTGTCACAATGCAGAGTGTCACAATGCAGAGTGCCACAATGCCAGAGTGTCACAGTGCCAGAGTGTAAAAGTGCGAGAGTGTCACAATGCCAGAGTGTAAATATGACAGAGTGTAACAATGCAGTGTCACAGTGCCCGAGTGCCACAATGCCAGAGTGTTACAATGCAGAGTCTGACAGTGCCAGAGTGTAAAACTGCAAGTGTGTTACAATGCCAGAGTGTCACAGTGCCAGAGTGTCACAGTGCCAGAGTGCGACAATGCCAGAGTACCACAATGCCAGAGTGTCACAATGCCAGAGTGTCACAGTGCCAGAGTGTCACAGTGCCAGAGTGTCACAATGGAGACTGTCACAATGCAGAGTGTCACCATGCAGAGGGCAACAATGCAGAGTGTCACAAACCAGAGTGTTAAAATATAGAGTGTCACAATGCCTGAGTGTCACTTGCCAGAGTGTCACAACGTTAGAGTGTCACAATGCCAGAGTGTCACAATGCCAGAGTGTCACAGTGCCAGAGTGTCTCAATGCCAGAGTGTCACAGTTTCAGAGTGCCACAATGCCAGAGTGTCACAATGCCAGAGTGTCAGAGGGCGATAACATCACAATGCAGAGTGTCACAATGCAGAGAGTCAGATTGACAGAGTGTCACAATGCAGAGTGTCACAATGGAGAGAGTCACAAGGCAGAGTGTCACAATGGTAGTGTGTCACAAGGCAGAGTGTCACCATGCAGAGTGTAACAATGCAGAGTGTATCATACCAGAGTGTAAAAAAGCAGAGTGTCACAATGCAGTGTCACAATGCCAGAGTGCCACAGTGGCAGTGTCACAATGCAGAGTGTAACAATGCAGAGTACCACAATGCCAGAGTGTCACAGTGCCAGAGTGTAAAAGTGCGAGAGTGTCACAATGCCAGAGTGTAAATATGACAGAGTGTAACAATGCAGTGCCACAGTGCACGAGCGCCACAATGCCAGAGTGTCACAATGCAGAATGTGACAGTGCCATAGTGCTACAATGCCAGAGTGTCACAATGCAGATTGTCACAGTGCCAGAGTGTAAAAGTGCATGAGTGTCAGAATGCCAGAGTGTCACAGTGCCAGAGTGTCACAGTGCCAGAGTGCGACAATGCCAGAGTGCCACAATGCATTGTGAGAATGCCAGAGTGCCACAATGCAGTGTGACAAAGCCAGAGTGTCACAAAGCCCGCGTGTCACAATGCAGAGTGTCATAGTGCCGGTGTGTCACAAAGCAGAGTGTCACAGTGCCAGAGTGTCACAATGAAGAGTGTCACAAAGGAGAGTGTCACAGTGCCAGAGTGTCACAATGCCAGAGTGTCACAGCGCCAGAGTGTCACAATGCAGAGTGTCGCAATGCCAGAGTGCCACAATGCCAGAGTGTCACAATGCCAGAGTGTCAGAGGGCCATAACATCACAATGCAGAGTGTCACAATGCAGAGAGTCACATTGACAGAGTGGCACAATGCAGAGTGTCAGAATGCCAAAGTGTCACAAGGCAGAGTGCCACAATGCCAGAGTGTCACAATGCAGAGTGTGACTGTGCCAGAGTGCCACAATGCCAGAGTGTCACAATGCCAGAGTGTCACAGTGCCAGTGTGTCACAATGGAGAGAGTCGCAAGGCAGAGTGTCACCATGCAGAGTGTCACAATGCAGAGTGTGACAGTGCCAGAGTGCCACAATGCCAGAGTATCACAAGTCAGAGTGTCACAGTGCCAGAGTGTAAATGTGCTAGAGTGTCACAATGCCAGAGTGTCACAGTGCCAGAGTGTAAATGTGCTAGAGTGTCACAATGCTAGAGTGTCACAGTGCCAGAGTGTCACAATGGAGAGAGTCACAAGGAAGAGTGCCGCCATGCAGAGTGTCACAATGCAGAGTGTATCATACCAGAGTGTCAAAATGCAGAGAGTCACATAGACAGAGTGGCACAATGCCAGAGTGTCAGAGGGTCATAACATCAGAATGCAGAGTGTCACAATGCAGAGCGTCACAGTGAGTGACAGAGTGTCACAAAGCCAGAGTGTCACAATGCAGAGTGTGACAGTGCAAGAGTGCCACAAAGCAGTGTGTCACAATGCCAGAGTGTCACAGTGCCAGAGTGTCACAATGGAGAGTGTCACAAGGCAGAGTGTCACCATGCAGAGTGTAACAATGCAGAGTGTATCATGCCAGAGTGTCACAATGGCAGAGTGGCACAGTGCCAGAGTGTCAAAATGCAGAGAGTCACATTGACAGAGTGGCACAATGCCAGAGTGGCACAATGCCAGAATGTCAGAGGGTCATAACATCACAATGCAGAGTGTCACAATGCAGAGAGTCACAGTGACAGAGTGGCACAATGCCAGAGTGTCACAAGGCGGAGAGTCGCAATGCCAGAGCGACATAATGCAGAGTGTGACAGTACCAGAGTGCCTCAAAGCCTGAGTGTCAGAAGGCAGAGTGTCGCAATGCCAGAGTGTCACAAGTCAGAGTGTCACAGTGCCAGAGTGTCAAAATGGAGAGTGTCACAAGGGAGAGTGTCACCATGCAGAGTGTCACAATGCAGAGTGTATCATACCAGAGTGTCAAAAAGCAGAGTGTCACAGTGCCTGATTGTCACATTACAGAGTGTCACAATGCCAGAGTGTCACAATGCCAGAGTGTCGCAGTGCCAGAGTGTCAAAATGCAGAGAGCCGCATTGACAGAGTGTCACAATGTAGAGTGTCACAATGCCAGTGTGTCACAATCCGGAGTGTGACAGTGCCAGAGTGCCACAATGCCAGAGTGTCACAATGCAGAGTGTCACAGTGCCAGAGTGCCACAATGCCAGAGTGTCACAATGCAGAGTGTGACAGTGCCAGAGTGTCACAATGCCAGAGTGTCACAATGCAGAGTGTGACAGTGCCAGAGTGCCACAAAGCCTGAGTGTCACAATGCCAGAGTGTCACAGTGCCAGAGTGTCACAATGGAGAGTGTCACAAGGCAGAGTGTCACCATACAGAGTGTAACAATGAAGAGTGTATCATACCAGAGTGTCAAAAAGCAGAGTGTCACAATGCAGAGTGTAACAATGCAGAGTACCACAATGCCAGAGTGCCACAGTGGCAGAGTGTCACAATGCAGAGTGCCACAATGCCAGGGTATCACAATGCCAGAGTGTCTGAGGGCCAGAACATCACATTGCAGAATGCCTCAATGCAGAACCACAGTGATAGAGTGTCACAATGCAGAGCATCACAGTACCAGAGTGACAGAATGCAGAGTATCACAATGCCAGAATGCCACAATGAGTGGCAATGAGTGAGAGTGTAACAATGCAGTGTCACTTGCCGGAGTGTCACAACGTTAGAGTGTCACAATGCCAAAGTGTCACAATGCCAGAGTGTCACAGCGCCAGAGTGTCACAGTTTCAGAGTGCCACAATGCCAGAGTGTCACAATGCCAGAGTGTCAGAGGGCGATAACATCACAACGCAGAGTGTCACAATGCAGAGAGTCAGATTGACAGAGTGTCACAATGCAGAGTGTCACAATGGAGAGAATCACAAGGCAGAGTGTCACATTGACTGAGTGGCACAATGCAGAGTGTGACAGTGCCAGAGTGCCACAATGCCAGAGTGTCACAATGCAGAGTGTCACAGTGCCAGAGAGTAAAAGTGCGAGTGTCACAATGCCAGAGTGTCACAGTGCCAGAGAGTAAAAGTGCAGAGTGTCACAGTGCCAGAGTGTCACAATGGAGAGAGTCCCAAGGCAGAGTGTCATCATGTAGAGTGTAACAATGCAGAGTGTGACAGTGCCAGAGTGCCACAATGCCAGAGTGTCACAATGCCAGAGTGTCAGAGGGCGATAACATCACAATGCAGAGTGTCACAATGCAGAGAGTCACATTGACAGAGTGGCACAATGCAGAGTGTCGCAATGCCAGAGTGTCACAAGGCAGAGTGTCACAATTCCAGTGTGTCACAATGCAGAGTGTCCCAGTGCCAGAGTGTCACAATGCAGAGAGTCACAAGGCAGAGTGTATCATACCAGAGTGTCAAAATGCAGAGAGTCGCAGAGACAGAGTGGCACAATGCCAGAGTGGCACAATGCCAGAGTGTCACAATGCAGAGTGTGAACGTGCCAGTGTGCCGCAAAGCCTGCGTGTAACAATGCCGGAGTGTCACAATGCAGAGTGTCCCAGTGCCAGAGTGTCACAATGGAGAGTGTCACAAGGGAGAGTGTCACCATGAAGAGTGTAACAATGCAGAGTATATCATAACAGAGTGTCAAAAAGCAGAGTGTCACAATGCCTGAGTGTCACAATGACAGAGTGGCACAGTGCCAGAGCGCCACAATGCCAGAGTGTCACAATGCCAGAGTGTCCCAATGCCAGAGTGTCACAGTGCCAGAGTGTCACAATGGAGAGTGTCACAAGGCAGAGTGTCACCACGCAGAGTGTAACAATGCTGAGTGTATCATACCAGAGTGTCAAAAAGCAGAGTGTCACAAAGCTTGAGTGTCACATTACAGAGTGTCACAATGCCAGAGTGTCACAATGCTAGAGTGGTACAGTGCCAGAGTGCCACAATGCCAGAGTGCCACAATGCCAGAGTGTCAGAGGGCCAGAGCATCACAATGCAGGGTGTCACAATGCAGAGCGTGAGAGCGCCAGAGTGACAAAGTGCCAGAGTGCCACAATGCCAGAGTGTCACAATGCCAGAGTGTCAGAGGGCCAGAACATCACAATGCAGAATGCCACAATGCAGAGTCACAGTGACAGAGTGTCACAATGTCACAATGTCACAGTGCCAGAGTGTCACAATGGAGAGTGTCAAAAGGCAGAGTGGCACAATGCAGAGTGTCACAATGCCAGAGTGTCACAAGGCAGAGTGCCACAATGCCAGTGTGTCACAATGCAGAGTGTGACAGTGCCAGAGTGCCACAATGCAGAGTGTCACAGTGCCAGAGTGTCACAATGGAGAGTGTCACAAGGCGGAGTGTCGCCATGCAGAGCGTCACAATGCAGAGTGTATCATACCAGAGTGTCAAAATGTAGAGTCACATTGACAGAGTGGCACAATGCCAGAGTGCCACAATGCCAGAGTGTCGCAGTTCCAGAGTGCCACAATGCCAGAGTGTCGGAGTGCCAGAGGGTCAGAGGGTCATAACATCACAATGCAGAGTGTCAAAATGCAGAGAGTCACATAGACAGAGTGACACAATGCCAGAGTGTCACAAGGCAGAGTGTCACAATGCCAGAGTGTCACAATGCAGAGTGTCCCAGTGCCAGAGTGTCACAATGGAGAGTGTCACAAGGCAGAGTGTCACCATGCAGAGTGTAACAATGCAGAGTGTATCATACCAGAGTGTCAAAAAGCAGAGTGTCACAAAGCTTGAGTGTCACAATGCCAGAGTGTCACAATGCAGAGCGTCACAGCACCAGAGTGACACAGTGCCAGAGTACCACAATGCCAGAGTGTCACAATGCCAGAGTGTCAGAGGGCCAGAAGATCACAATGCAGAATGCCACAATGCAGAGTCACAGTGACAGAGTGTCACAATGCCAGAATGTCACAGTACCAGAGTGACAGAATGCAGAGTATCACAATGCCAGAATGCCACAATGTAGAGTGTAACAATGCCAGAGTTCACAATGCCAGAGTGTCACAGTGCCAGAGTGTTGCAGTGCCAGAGTTACACAATGCCAGAGTGTCCCAGTGCCAGATTGTCCCAATGTAGAGTGACACAGTCCCAGAATGTCACAATGCAGAGTGTCACAATGCAGAGTGTCACAGTGCCAGAATGTCACAGTGCCAGAGTGCCACAATGCCAGAGTGTCACAGTGCCAGAGTGTCAGAGGGCCAGAACATCACAATGCAGAATGCCACAATGCCAGAATGTCACAGTGACAGAGTGTCACAATGCCAGAATGTCACAGTACCAGAGTGACACAATGAAAACTATCAGAATGCCAGAATGCCACAATGTAGAGTGTCACAATGCCAGAGTTCACAATGCCAGAGTGTCACAGTGCCAGAGTGTTGCAGTGCCAGAGTTACACAATGCCAGAGTGTCCCAGTGCCAGACTGTCACAATGTAGAGTGACACAGTCCCAGAGTGTCACAATGCAGAGTGTCTCAATGCAGAGTGTCACAGTTCCAGAGTGCCACAATGCCAGAGTGTCACAATGCCAGAGTGTCAGAGGGCCATAACATCACAATGCAGAGTGTCACAATGCAGAGAGTCACATTGACTGAGTGGCACAATGCAGAGTGTCACAATGCCAGACTGTCACAAGGCACAGTGCCACAATGCCAGTGTGTCACAATGCAGAGTGTGACAGTGCCAGAATGCCACAATGTCAGAATGCCACAATGCAGAGTGTCACAGTGCCAGAGTGTAAAAGTGCGAGAATGTCACAATGCCAGAGTGTCACAGTGCCAGAGTGTCACAATGGAGAGTGTCACAAGGCAGAGTGTCGCCACGCAGAGCGTCACAATGCAGAGTGTATCATACCAGAGTGTCAAAATGCAGAGAGTCACATTGACAGAGTGGCACAATGCCAGAGTGCCACAATGCCAGAGTGTCACATTTCCAGAGTGCCACAATGCCAGAGTGTCAGAGTGCCAGAGTGTCAGAGGGTCATAACATCACAATGCAGAGTGTCACAATGCAGAGTGTTCCAGTGCCAGAGTGTCACAATGGAGAGTGTCACAAGGCAGAGTGTCACCATGCAGAGTGTAACAATGCAGAGTGTATCATACCAGAGTGTCAAAAAGCAGACTGTCACAATGCCTGAGTGTCACAATGCCAGAGTGTCACAATGCCAGAGTGTCAGAAGGCCAGAGCATCACAATGCAGAGCGTCACAGCACCAGAGTGACACAGTGCCAGAGTGCCACAATGCCAGAGTGTCACAATGCCAGAGTGTCAGAGGGCCAGAACATCACAATGCAGAATGCCACAATGCAGAGTCACAGTGACAGAGTGTCACAATGCCAGAATGTCACAGTACCAGAGTGACACAATGCAGAGTATCACAATGCCAGAATGCCACAATGTAGAGTGTCACAATGCCAGAGTTCACAATGCCAGAGTGTCACAATGCCAGTGTTACAATGCCAGAGTGTCACAGTGCCAGAGTGTCACTTTGCCAGAGTGCGACAATGCCAGAGTGCCACAATGCAGAGTGTCACAATGCCAGAGCGTCACAGTGCCAGAATGTCACAGTGCCAGAGTGTCACAGTGGAGACTGTCACAATGCAGAGTGTCACCATGCAGACGGCAACAATGCAGTGTCACAAACCAGAGTGTCAAAATGTAGAGTGTCACAATGCCTGAGTGTAACATGCCAGAGTGTAACAACGTTAGAGTGTCTCAATGCAAGATTGTCACAATGCCAGAGTGTCAGAGATCGCTAACATCACAATGCAGAGTGTCACAATGGAGAGAGTCACAATGACAGAGTGGTACAATGCAGAGTGTCACAATGCCAGAGTGCAACAAGGCAGAGTGTCACAATGCCAGTGTGTCACAATGCAGAGTGTGACAGTGCCAGAGTGCCACAGTGCCAGAGAGTCACAATGCAGAGTGTCACAGTGCCAGAGTGTAAAAGTGCAAGAGTGTCACAATGCCAGAGTGTCACAGTGCCAGAGTGTAAAAGTGCAGAGTGTCACAGTGCCAGAGTGTCACAATGGAGAGAGTCCCAAGGCAGAGTGTCACCATGTAGAGTGTGACAATGCAGAGTGTGACACTGCCAGAGTGCCACAATGCCAGAGTGTCACAATGCAGAGTGTCACAGTGCCAGAGTGACACAATGCCAGAGGGTCACAATGCCAGAGTGTCACAGTACCAGAGTGTCACAATGGAGAGTGTCACAAGGCAGAGTGTCACCATGCAGAGTGTCACAATGCAGAGTGTATCATACCAGAGTGTCAAAATACAGAGAGTCACATTGACAGATTGGCACAATGCCAGAGTGTCACAGTGCAAGAGTGTCAGAGGGTCATAACATCACAATGCAGAGTGTCACAATGCAGAGTCACAGTGACAGAGTAACACAATGCCAGAGTGTCATAAGGCAGAGTGTCACAATGCCAGAGTGTCACAATGCAGAGTGTCCCAGTGCCAGAGTGTCACAATGGAGAGTGTCACAAGGCAGAGTCACAGTGACAGAGTAACACAATGCCAGCGTGTCATAAGGCAGAGTGTCACAATGCCAGAGTGTCACAATGCAGAGAGTCACAGTGACAGAGTGACACAATGCCAGAGTGTCACAAGGCAGAGTGTCACAATGCGAGAGTGTCACAAGCCAGAGTGTCACAATGGAGAGTGTCACCATGCAGAGTGTAACAATGCAGAGTGTATCATACCAGAGTGTCAAAACTCAGACTGTCAGAGTGCCTGAGTGTCACAATGCCAGAGTGACACAATGCCAGAGTGCCAGAAGGCCAGAGCATCACAATGCAGAGCATCACAGCACCAGAGTGACACAGTGCCAGAGTGCCACAATGCCAGAGTGTCACAATGCCAGAGTGTCAGAGGGCCAGAACATCACAATGCAGAATGCCACAATGCAGAGTCACAGTGACAGAGTGTCACAATGCCAGAATGTCACAGTACCAGAGTGACACAATGCAGAGTATCACAATGCCAGAATGCCACAATGTAGAGTGTCACAATGCCAGAGTTCACAATGCCAGAGTGTCACAGTGCCAGAGTATTGCAGTGCCAGAGTTACACAATGCCAGAGTGTCCCAGTGCAAGATTATCCCAATGTAGAGTGACACAGTCCCAGACTGTCACAATGCAGAGTGTCACAATGCAGAGTGTCACAGTGCCAGAATGTCACAGAGCTGAGTGTCACAGTGCCAGTGTCACAATGCAGAGTGTCACAATGCAGAGTGTCAAAATGCCAGAATGTCACAATGCAGAGTGTCACAATGACAGAGTGTCACAATGCCAGAATGTCACAGTGCCACAGTGTCACAATAGAGAGTGTCACTATGCAGAGTGTTACCATGGAGAGTGTCACAATGCCAGAGTGTCGCAATGCCAGAGTGTCACAATGCAGTGTGTCACAATGCAGAGTGCCACAGTGGCAGAGTGTCACAATGCAGAGTGTCACAATGCAGACTGTGACAGTGCCAGACGGCTACAATGCCAGAGTGTTATAATGCAGAATGTGACAGTACCAGAGTGCTACAATGCGAGAGTGTCACAATGCCAGTGTTACAATGCCTGAGTGTCACAGTGCCAGAGTGTTACTGTGCCAGAGTGCGACAATGCCAGAGTGCCACAATGCAGAGTGTCATAATGCCAGAGTGTCACAATGCCACAGTGTCACAGGACCAGAGTGTCACAGTGGAGACTGTCACAATGCAGAGTGTCACAATGCAGACGGCAACAATGCAGTGTCACAAACCAGAGTGTTAAAATGTAGAGTGTCACAATGCCTGAGTGTCACATGCCAGAGTGTAACAACGTTAGAGTGTCACAATGCCAGAGTGTCACAATGCCAGAGTGTCACAGCGCCAGAGTGTCACAATGCAGAGTGTCACAATGCCAGAGTGTCTCAATGCCAGAGTGTCACAGTTCCAGAGTGCCACAATGCCAGAGTGTCACAATGCCAGAGTGCCACAGTGACAGAGTGTCACAGTGCCAGTGTGTCACAAAGCAGAGTGTCACAGTGCCAGAGTGTCACAGTGCCAGAGTGTCACAATGCAGAGTGTCACAGTGCCAGAATGTCACAAATCAGAGTGTCACAGTGCCAGAGTGTCACAATGCAGAGTGTCAAAATGCCAGAATGTCACAATGCAGAGTGTCACAATGACAGAGTGTCACAATGCCAGAATGTCACAGTGCCACAGTGTCACAATAGAGAGTGTCACAGTGCAGAGCGTCACCATGCAGAGTGTCACAATGACAGAGTGTCGCAATTCAAGAGTGTCACAATGCAGAGTGTCACAATGCAGAGTGCCACAATGCCAGAGTGTCACAGTGCCAGAGTGTCACAGTGCCAGAGTGTCACAATGCAGACTGACACAATGCAGAGTGTCTCCATGCAGAGGGCAACAATACAGAGTGTCACAAACCAGAGTGTTAAAATATAGAGTGTCACAATACCTGAGTGTCACATGCCAGAGTGTCACAACGTTAGAGCGTCACAATGCCAGAGCGTCACAATGCCAGATTGTCTCAATGCCAGAGTGTCAGAGGGCCAGAGCATCACAATGCAGAGTGTCACAATGCAGACCGTCACAGCACCAGAGCGACACAGTGCCAGAGTGCCACAATGCCAGAGTGTTACAATGCCAGGGTGTCACAAAGCAGAGTGTCACAGTGCCAGTGTCACAATGCCTGAGTGTCACAATGCAGAGTGTCACAGTGCCAGAATGTCACAGTGCAGAGTGTCACAGTGCCAGTGTCACAATGCAGAGTGTCACAATGCAGAGTGTCAAAATGCCAGAATGTCACAATGCAGAGTGTCACAATGACAGAGTGTCACAATGCCAGAATGTCACAGTGCCACAGTGTCACAATAGAGAGTGTCACAATGCAGAGTGTCACCATGGAGAATGTCACAATGCCAGAGTGTCGCAATGCCAGAGTGTCACAATGCAGAGTGTCACAATGCAGAGTGCCACAGTGGCAGAGTGTCACAATGCAGAGTGTCACAATGCAGAGTGCCACAATGCCAGAGTGTCACAGTACCAGAGAGCAACAGTGACAGAGTGTCACAATGCCAGAGTGCAAATATGACAGAGTGTCACAATGCAGAGTGTGACAGTGCCAGAGTGCTACAATGCCAGAGTGTCACAATGCAGAGTGTGACAGTACCAGAGTGCTACAATGCGAGAGTGTCACAATGCCAGTGTTACAATGCCAGAGTGTCACAATACCAGAGTGTCAGAGATCGATAACATCACAATGCAGAGTGTCACAATGGAGAGAGTCACAATGACAGAGTGGCACAATGCAGAGTGTCACAATGCCAGAATGTCACAATGCAGAGTGTCACCATGCAGAGTGTCACAGTGCCAGTGTGTCACAAAGCAGAGTGTCACAGTGCCAGAGTGTAACAATGAAGAGTGTCACAGTTCCAGAATGTCACAAATCAGTGTCACAGTGCCACAGTGTGACAAAGCAGAGTGTCACAGTGCCAGAGTGTCACAGTGCCAGAGTGTCACAATGCAGAGTGTCACAGTGCCAGAATGTCACATATCAGAGTGTCACAGTGCCAGAGTGTCACAATGACAGAGTGTCACAATGCCAGAATGTCACAGTGCCAGAGTGTCACAATAGAGAGTGTCACAGTGCAGAGCGTCACCATGCAGAGTGTCACAATGCCAGAGTGTCGCAATTCCAGAGTGTCACAATGCAGAGTGTCACAATGCAGAGTGCCACAATGCCAGAGTATCACAGTGCCAGAGTGCCCACAGTGACAGACTGTCACAATGCCAGAGTGTAAATATGACAGAGTGTAACAATGCAGTGTCACAGTGCCCGAGTGCCACAATGCCAGAGTGTCACAATGCAGAGTGTCACAGTGCCAGAGTGTAAAAGTGCAAGAGTGTCACAATGCCAGTGTTACAATGCCAGAGCGTCACAGAGCCAGTGTCACAGTGCCAGAGTGCGACAATGCCAGAGTACCACAATGCAGTGTGTCACAATGCCAGAGTGTCACAATGCCAGAGCGCAAATATGACAGAGTGTCACAATGCAGAGTGTGACAGTGCCAGAGTGCTACAATGCCAGAGTGTTACAATGCAGAGTGTGACAGTACCAGAGTGCTACAATGCGAGAGTGTCACAATGCCAGTGTTACAATGCCAGAGTGTCACAGTGCCAGAGTGTCACAATGCCAGAGTGTCAGAAGGCCAGAGCATCACAATGCAGAGTGTCACAGCACCAGAGTGACACAGTGCCAGAGTGACACAATGCCAAAGTGTCACAATGCCAGAGTGTCAGAGGGCCAGAACATCACAATGCAGAATGCCACAATGCAGAGTCACAGTGACAGAGTGTCACAATGCCAGAATGTCACAGTACCAGAGTGACAGAATGCAGAGTATCACAATGCCAGAATGCCACAATGTAGAATGTCACAATGCCAGAGTTCACAATGCCAGAGTGTCACAGTGCCAGAGAGTTGCAGTGCCAGAGTTACACAATGCCAGAGTGTCCCAGTGCCAGATTGTCCCAATGTAGAGCAACACAGTCCCAGAATGTCACAATGCAGAGTGTCACAATGCAGAGTGTCAGAGTGACAGAATGTCACAAAGCAGAGTGTCACAGTGCCAGTGTCACAATGCAGAGTGTCACAATGCAGAGTGTCACAGTGCCAGAATGTCACAGAGCTGAGTGTCACAGTGCCAGTGTCACAATGCAGAGTGTCACAATGCAGAGTGCCACAATGCCAAAATGTCACAGTGCCACAGTGTCACAATAGAGAGTGTCACAATGCAGAGTGTCACCATGGAGAGTGTCACAATGCCAGAGTGTCGCAATGCCAGAGTGTCACAATGCAGAGTGTAACAATGCAGAGTGCCACAATGCCAGAGTGTCACAGTGCCAGAGTGCCACAGTGACAGAGTGTCACAATGCCAGAGTGTAAATATGACAGAGTGTAACAATGCAGTGTCACAGTACCCAAGTGCCACAATGCCAGAGTGTCACAATGCAGAGTGTCACAGTGCCCGAGTGTAAAAGTGCAAGAGTGTCACAATGCCAGAGTGTCACAGTGCCAGAGTGTCACAATGGAGAGAGTCACAAGGCAGAGTGTCGCCATGCAGAGTGTCACAATGCAGAGTGTATCATACCAGAGTGTCAAAATGCAGAGAGTCACATAGACAGAGTGGCACGATGCCAGAGTGTCACAATGCCAGAGTGTCAGACGGTCATAACATCAGAATAAAGTGTCACAATGCAGAGAGTCACAGTGAGTGACAGAGTGAAACAATGCCAGAGTGTCACAATGCAGAGTGTCACAATGCCAGAGTGTCACAGTGCAGAGTGTGACTGTGCCAGAGTGCCACAAAGCCTGAGTGTCACAATGGAGAGTGGCACAGTGCCAGAGTGCTACAATGTCAGTGTGTCACAAGGCAGAGTGTCACAATGCAGAGTGTACAATGCAGAGTGCCACAATGCCAGAGTGGCACAGTGGTAGAGTGTCACAATGCAGAGTGCCACAATGCCAGAGTGTCACAGTGCCAGAGTATAAAAGTGCGAGAGTGTCACAATGCCTGAGTGTAAATATGACAGAGTGTAACAATGCAGAGTCACAGTGCACGAGTGCCACAATGCCAGAGTGTCTCAATGCAGAGTGTGACAGTGCTAGAGTGCTACAATGCAAGAGTGTCACAATGCAGATTGTCACAATGCCAGAGTGTAAAAGTGCAAGAGTGTCACAATGTCAGTGTTACAATGCCAGAGTGTCACAGTGCCAGAGCGTCACAGTGCCAGAGTGTGACAATGCCAGAGTGTCACAATGCCAGAGTGTCACAGTGCCAGAGCGTCACAGTGCCAGAGTGTGACAATGCCAGAGTGTCACAATGCCAGAGTGTCACAGTGCCTGAGTGTCACATTGCAGAGTGTCACAACGTTAGAGTGTCACAATGCAGAGCGTCACAATGCCAGATTGTCTCAATGCCAGAGTGTCAGAGGGCCAGAGCATCACAATGCAGAGTGTCACAATGCAGACCGTCACAGCACCAGAGTGACACAGTACCAGAGTGCCACAATGCCAGAGTGTCACAAAGCAGAGTGTCACAGTGCCAGTGTCACAATGCAGAGTGTCACAATGCAGAGTGTCAAAATGCCAGAATGTCACAATGCAGAGTGTCACAATGACAGAGTGTCACAATGCCAGAATGTCACAGTGCCACAGTGTCACCATAGAGAGTGTCACAATGCCAGAGTGTCGCAATGCCAGAGTGTAACAATGCAGAGTGTCACAATGCAGAGTGCCACAGTGGCAGAGTGTCACAATGCAGAGTGTCACAATGCAGAGTGTCACAATGCCAGAGTGTCACAGTACCAGAGTGCCACAGTGACAGAGTGTCACAATGCCAGAGTGTCATAAGGCAGAGTGTCACAATGCCAGAGTGTCACAATGCAGAGTGTCCCAGTGCCAGAGTGTCACAATGGAGAGTGTCACAAGGCAGAGTCACAGTGACAGAGTAACACAATGCCAGCGTGTCATAAGGCAGAGTGTCACAATGCCAGAGTGTCACAATGCAGAGAGTCACAGTGACAGAGTGACACAATGCCAGAGTGTCACAAGGCAGAGTGTCACAATGCGAGAGTGTCACAAGCCAGAGTGTCACAATGGAGAGTGTCACCATGCAGAGTGTAACAATGCAGAGTGTATCATACCAGAGTGTCAAAACTCAGACTGTCAGAGTGCCTGAGTGTCACAATGCCAGAGTGACACAATGCCAGAGTGCCAGAAGGCCAGAGCATCACAATGCAGAGCATCACAGCACCAGAGTGACACAGTGCCAGAGTGCCACAATGCCAGAGTGTCACAATGCCAGAGTGTCAGAGGGCCAGAACATCACAATGCAGAATGCCACAATGCAGAGTCACAGTGACAGAGTGTCACAATGCCAGAATGTCACAGTACCAGAGTGACACAATGCAGAGTATCACAATGCCAGAATGCCACAATGTAGAGTGTCACAATGCCAGAGTTCACAATGCCAGAGTGTCACAGTGCCAGAGTATTGCAGTGCCAGAGTTACACAATGCCAGAGTGTCCCAGTGCAAGATTATCCCAATGTAGAGTGACACAGTCCCAGACTGTCACAATGCAGAGTGTCACAATGCAGAGTGTCACAGTGCCAGAATGTCACAGAGCTGAGTGTCACAGTGCCAGTGTCACAATGCAGAGTGTCACAATGCAGAGTGTCAAAATGCCAGAATGTCACAATGCAGAGTGTCACAATGACAGAGTGTCACAATGCCAGAATGTCACAGTGCCACAGTGTCACAATAGAGAGTGTCACTATGCAGAGTGTTACCATGGAGAGTGTCACAATGCCAGAGTGTCGCAATGCCAGAGTGTCACAATGCAGAGTGTCACAATGCCAGAGTGCCACAGTGGCAGAGTGTCACAATGCAGAGTGTCACAATGCAGAGTGCCACAATGCCAGAGTGTCACAGTGCCAGTGTGTCACAGTGACAGTGTCACAATGCCAGACAATGCAGAGTGTCACATATGACAGAGTGTCACAATGCAGAGTGTGACAGTGCCAGAGTCACAATGACAGAGTGTCACAATGCAGAGTGTGACAGTACCAGTCACAATGGAGAATGTCACAATGCCAGTGTTACAATGCCAGAGTGTCACAATGCCAGAGTGTCACAGATGCGAGTAACATCACAATGCAGAGTGTCACAATGGAGAGTGTCACAATGCAGAGTGGCACAATGCAGAGTGTCACAATGCCAGAATGTCACAATGCAGAGGTCACAATGCAGAGTGTCAAAGTGACAGAGTGTCACAATGCAGAGTGTCACAGTGCCAGAGTGTCACAATGCCAGAGTGTCACAATGCAGAGTGTGACAACCAGAGTGCTACAATGCAGAGTGTCACAATGCCAGTGTTACAATGCCAGAGTGTCACAATGCCAGAGTGTCACAGATCGAGAACATCACAATGCAGAGTGTCACAATGCCAGAGTGTCACAATGACAGAGTGTCACAATGCAGAGTGTCACAATGCCAGAAGTGTCACAATGCAGAGTGTCACAATGCAGAGTGTCACAATGCAGAGTGTCACAATGCAGAGTGTCACAGTGCCAGAGTGTAACAAGTGACAGAGTGTCACAATGCCAGAGTGTAAATCATGACAGAGTGTCACAATGCAGAGTGTCACAGTGCCAGAGTGTCACAAATGCCAGAGTGTCACAATGCAGAGTGTCACAGTGACAGAATGTCACATATCAGAGTGTAAAAGTGCAAGAGTGTCACAATACCAGAGTGTTACAATGCCAGAGTGTCACAGTGCCAGAGTGTCACAGTGCCAGAGTGCGACAATGCCAGAGTACCACAATGCAGTGTGTCACAATGCCAGAGTGTCACAGTGCCAGAGTGTCACAGTGCCAGAGTGTCACAATGGAGACTGTCACAATGCAGAGTGTCACAAACCAGAGGGTTAAAATATAGAGTGTCACAATGCCTGAGTGTCACTTGCCAGAGTGTCACAATGCAGTGTCACAGTGCCCGAGTGTCACAATGCCAGAGTGTCTCAATGCCAGAGTGTCACAGTTCCAGAGTGCCACAATGCCAGAGTGTCACAATGCCAGAGTGTCAGATGCGATAACATCAGTGCCAGAGTGTCACAATGCCAGAGTCACAATGACAGAGTGGCACAATGCAAGAGTGTCACAATGCCAGAGTGTCACAAGGCAGAGTGTCACCATGCAGAGTGTAACAATGCAGAGTGTGACAGTGCCAGAGTGCCACAATGCCAGAGTGTCACAATGCAGAGTGTCACAGTGCAAGAGTGTAAAAGTGCGAGAGTGTCACAATGCCAGAGTGTCACAGTGCCAGAGTGTCACAATGGAGAGAGTCACAAGGCAGAGTGTCACCATGCAGAGTGTCACAATGCTGAGTGTCACATACCAGAGTGTCAAAATGCCAGAGAGTGACACAATGACAGAGTGTCACAATGCCAGAGTGTCAGAGGGTCATAACATCACAATGCAGAGTGTCACAATGCAGAGAGTCACAGTGAGTGAGAGTGACACAATGCCAGAGTGTCACAAGGCAGAGTGTCACAATGCCACAGTGTCAAAATGCAGAGTGTCCCAGTGCCAGAGTGTCACAATGGAGAGTGTCACAAGGCAGAGTGTCACAATGCAGAGTGTCACAATGCCAGAGTGCCACAGTGGCAGAGTGTAACAATGCAGAGTGTCACAATGCAGAGTGCCACAATGCCAGAGTGTCACAGTGCCAGAGTGTAAAAGTGCGAGAGTGTCACAATGCCAGAGTGTCAAATGCATGAGTGTCAGAGTGAAAATGCAGTGTCACAGTGCAGAGTGCACAATGCCAGTGTCACAATGCAGAGTGTCAGAGTGTCACAGTGCCAGAATGTCACAAATCAGAGTGTCACAGTGCCTGAGTGTCACAATGCAGAGTGTCAAAATGCCAGAATCACACAATGCAGAGTGTCACAATGACAGAGTGTCACAATTCCAGTATGTCACAGTGCCACAGTGTCACAATACAGAGTGTCACAATGTAGAGTGTCACCATGCAGAGTGTCACAATGACAGAGTGTCGCAATGCATGAGTGTCAGAATGCAGAGTGTCACAATGCCAGAGTGCCACAGTGGCAGAGTGTCACAATGCCAGAGTGTAAATATGACAGAGTGTAAATATGACAGTGTAACAGTGCCCGAGTGCCACAATGCCAGAGTGTCACAATGCAGAGTGTGACAGTGCCAGAGTGTAAAAGTTCAAGAGTGTTACAATGCCAGAGTGTCACAATGCCAGAGTGTCACAGTGCCAGAGTGTCACAGTGCCAGAGTGTAAATGTGACAGAGTGTAACAATGCGGTGTCACAGTGCCCGAGTGCCACAATGCCAGAGTGTCACAATGCAGAGTCTGACAGTGCCAGAGTGTAAAAGTGCAAGAGTGTTGTCACAGTGCCAGAGTGTCACAGTGCCAGAGTGCGACAATGCCAGAGTACCAGAATGCCAGAGTGTCAGAATGCCAGAGTATCACAGTGCCAGAGTGTCACAGTGCCAGAGTGTCACAATGGAGACTGTCACAATGCAGAGTGTCACCATGCAGAGGGCAACAATGCAGAGTGTCACAAACGAGAGTGTTAAAATATAGAGTGTCACAATGCCTGAGTGTCACTTGCCAGAGTGTCACAGCGTTAGAGTGTCACAGTGCCAGAGTGCTACAATGCCAGAGTGTCACAAGGCAGAGTGTCACAATGCAGAGTATAACAATGCAGAGTGCCACAATGCCAGAGTGGCACAGTGGTAGAGTGTCACAATGCAGAGTGCCACAATGCCAGGGTGTCACAGTGCCAGAGTGTAAATATGACAGAGTGTAACAATGCAGTGTCACAGTGCACGAGTGCCACAATGCCGGAGTGTCACAATGCAGAGTGTGACAGTGCCAGAGTGCTACAATGCAAGAGTGTCACAATGCAGATTGTCACAATGCCAGAGTGTAAAAGTGCAAGAGTGTCACAATGTCAGAGTGTTACAATGCCAGAGTGTCACAGTGCCAGAGCGTCACAGTGCCAGAGTGTCACAGTGCCAGAGTGTCACAATGGAGACTGACACAATGCAGGAGTTTCCCATGCAGAGGGCATCAATACAGAGTGTCACAAACCAGAGTGTTAAAAGGTAGATTGTCAGAATGCCTGAGTGTCACTTGCCAGAGTGTCACAACGTCAGAGTGTCACAATGCAGAGCGTCAGAATGCCAGATTGTCTCAATGCCAGAGTGTCAGAGGGCCAGAGCATCACAATGCAGAGTGTCACAATGCAGACCGTCACAGCACCAGAGTGACACAGTGCCAGAGTGCCATAATGCCAGAGTGTCACAATGCCAGAGTGTCACAAAGCAGAGTGTCACAGTGCCAGTGTCACAATGCTGAGTGTCACAATGCAGGGTGTCACAGTGCCAGAATGTCACAGTGCAGAGTATCACAGTGCCAGTGTCACAATGCAGAGTGTCACAATGCAGAGTGTCAAAATGCCAGAATGTCACAATGCAGAGAGTCACAATGACAGAGTGGTACAATGCCAGAATGTCACAGTGCCACAGTGTCACAATAGAGAGTGTCACAATGCAGAGTGTCACCATGGAGAGTGTCACAATGCCAGAGTGTCGCAATGCCAGAGTGTCACAATGCAGAGTGTCACCATGGAGAGTGTCACAATGCCAGAGTGTCGCAATGCCAGTGTCACAATGCAGAGTGTAACAATGCAGAGTGCCACAGTGGCAGAGTGTCACAATGCAGAGTGTCACAATGCAGAGTGCCACAATGCCAGAGTGTCACAGTACCAGAGAGCCACAGTGACAGAGTGTCACAATGCCAGAGTGTAAATATGACAGAGTGTCACAATGCAGAGTGTGACAGTGCCAGAGTGCTACAATGCCAGAGTGTCACAATGAAGAGTGTGACAGTACCAGAGTACTACAATGCGAGAGTGTCACAATGCCAGTGTTACAATGCCAGAGTGTCACAATGCCAGAGTGTCAGAGATCGATAACATCACAATGCAGAGTGTCACAATGGAGAGAGTCACAATGACAGAGTGGCACAATGCAGAGTGTCACAATGCCAGAATGTCACAATGCAGAGTGTCACAATGCAGAGTGTCACAGTGCCAGTGTGTAACAAAGCAGAGTGTCACAGTGCCAGAGTGTCACAATGCAGAGTGTCACAATGCAGAGTGCCAAAATGCCAGAATGTCACAATGCAGAGTGTCACAATGCAGAGTGTCACAGTGCCATTGTGTCACAAAGCAGAGTGTCACAGTGCCAGAGTGTCACAGTGCCAGTGTGTCACAGTGCCAGAGTGTCACAATGCAGAGTGTCACAGTGCCAGAATGTCACATATCAGAGTGTCACAATGCCAGAGTGTCACAATGCAGAGTGTCAAAATGCCAGAATGTCACAATGCAGAGTGTCACAATGACAGAGTGTCACAATGCCAGAATGTCACAGTGCCACAGTGTCACAATAGAGAGTGTCACAGTGCTGAGCGTCACCATGCAGTGTCACAATGACAGCGTGTCGCAATTCCAGAGTGTCACAATGCAGAGTGTCACAATGCAGAGTGCCACAATGCCAGAGTATCACAGTGCCAGAGTGCCCACAGTGACAGAGTGTCACAATGCCAGAGTGTAAATATGACAGAGTGTAACAATGCAGTGTCACAGTGCCCGAGTGCCACAATGCCAGAGTGTCACAATGCAGAGTGTCACAGTGCCAGAGTGTAAAAGTGCAAGAGTGTCACAATGCCAGAGTGTTACAATGCCAGAGTGTCACAGTGCCAGAGTGTCACAGTGCCAGAGTGTGACAATGCCAGAGTACCACAATGCAGTGTGTCACAATGCCAGAGTGTCACAGAGCCAGAGTGTCACAGTGCTAGAGTGTCACAATGGAGACTGTCACAATGCAGAGTGTCACAAACCAGAGGGTTAAAATGTAGAGTGTCACAATGCCTGAGTGTCACTTGCCAGAGTGTCACAACGTTAGATTGTCACAATGTCAGAGTGTCTCAATGCCAGAGTGTCACAGTTCCAGAGTGCTACAATGCCAGAGTGTCACAATGCCAGAGTGTCAGAGGGCGATAACATCACAATGTAGAGTGTCACAATGCAGAGAGTCACATTGACAGAGTGGCACAATGCAAGAGTGTCACAATGGAGAGAGTCACAAGGCAGAGTGTCACCATGTACAGTGTAACAATGCAGAGTGTGACAGTGCCAGAGTGCCACAATGCCAGAGTGTCACAATGCAGAGTGCCACAGTGCAAGAGTGTAAAAGTGCGAGAGTGTCACAATGCCAGAGTGTCTCAGTGCCAGAGTGTCACAATGCCAGAGTGTCACAAGGCAGAGTATCGCCATGCAGAGTGTCACAATGCAGAGTGTATCATACCAGAGTGTCAAAATGCAGAGAGTCACATAGACAGAGTGGCACAATGCCAGAGTGTCAGAGGGTCATAACATCAGAATGCAGAGTGTCACAATGCAGAGAGTCACAGTGAGTGACAGAGTGACACAATGCCAGAGTGTCACAAGGCAGAGTGTCACAATGCCACAGTGTCACAATGCAGAGTGTCACAGTGCCAGAGTGTCACAATGGACAGTGTCACAGTGCCAGAGTGTAAAAGTGCGAGAGTGTCACAATGCCAGAGTGTAAATATGACAGAGAGTAAAAATGCAGTGTCACAGTGCACGAGTGCCACAATGCCAGAGTGTCACAAGGCAGAGTGTCACAGTGCCAGAATGTCACAAATCAGAGTGTCACAGTGCCAGAGTGTCACAATGCAGAGTGTCACAATGCCAGAATCACACAATGCAGAGTGTCACAATTCCAGTATGTCACAGTGCCACAGTGTCACAATAGAGTGTCACAATGCAGTGTGTCAGAATGCAGAGTGTCACAATGCCAGAGTGCCACAGTGGCAGAGTGTCACAATGCCAGAGTGTAAATATGACAGAGTGTAAATATGACAGAGTGTAACAATGCAGTGTCACAGTGCCCGAGTGCCACAATGCCAGAGTGTCACAATGCAGAGTCTGACAGTGCCAGAGTGTAAAAGTGCAAGAGTGTTGTCACAGTGCCAGAGTGTCACAGTGCCAGAGTGCGACAATGCCAGAGTACCACAATGCCAGAGTGTCAGAATGCAAGAGTGTCACAGTGCCAGAGTGTCACAGTGCCTGAGTGTCACAATGGAGACTGTCACAATGCAGAGTGTCACCATGCAGAGGGCAACAATGCAGTGTCACAAACCAGAGGGTTAAAATATAGAGTGTCACAATGCCTGAGTGTCACTTGCCAGAGTGTCACAACGTTAGAGTGTCACAATGCCAGAGTGTCACAATGCCAGAGTGTCACAGCGCCAGAGTGTCACAATGCAGAGTGTCACAATGCCAGAGTGTCAGAGGGCGATAACATCACAATACAGAGTGTCACAATGCAGAGAGTCAGATTGACGGAGTGTCACAATGCAGAGTGTCACAATGGAGAGAGTCACAAGGCAGAGTGTCACAATGGTAGTGTGTCACAATGCTGAGTGTCACAGTGCCAGAGTGTCACAATGGAGAGAGTCACAAGGCAGAGTATCGCCATGCAGAGTGTCACAATGCAGAGTGTATCATACCAGAGTGTCAAAATGCAGAGAGTCTCATAGACAGAGTGGCACAATGCGAGAGTGGTACAATGCCAGAGTGTCACAGTGCCAGTGTGTCACAATGGAGAGAGTCACAAGGCAGAGTGTCACAATGGAGAGTGTCACAAGGCAGAATGTCACCATGCAGAGTGTAAAAATGCAGAGTGTATGAATGCAGAGTGTATCATACCAGAGTGTAAAAAATCAGAGTGTCACAATGCAGAGTGTCACAATGGAGAGTGTCACAGTGCCAGAGTGATACTATGCCAGGGTGTCACAATGCAGAGTGTCACAATGCAGAATGTAACAATGCAGAGTGCCACAATGCCAGAGTGCCACAGTGGTAGAGGGTCACAATGCAGAGTGCCACAATACCAGAGTGTCACAGTGCCAGAGTGTAAAAGTGCGAGAGTGTCACAATGCCAGAGTGTAAATATGACAGAGTGTAACAATGCAGTGTCACAGTACACGAGTGCCACAATGCCAGAGTGTCACAATGCAGAGTGTGACAGTGCCAGAGTGCTATAATGCCAGAATGTCACAATGCAGATTGCCACAGTGCCAGAGTGTAAAAGTGCAAGAGTGTCACAATGCCAGAGTGTCACAGTGCCAGAGTGTCACAATGGAGAGTGTGACAAAGCCAGAGTGTCACAATGCCACAGTGTCACAATGCAGAGTGTCACAGTGCCAGTGTGTCACAGTGTCAGAGTGTCACAATGGATACTGTCACAATGCAAAGTGTTCCCAATCAGAGGGCAACAATGCAGAGTGTCACAAACCAGTGTGTTAAAATGTAGAGTGTCACAATGCCTGAGTGTCACTTGCCAGAGTGTCACAACGTTAGAGTGTCACAATGCCAGAGTGTCACAGTGCCAGTGTGTCACAATGGAGAGAGTCACAAGGCAGAGTGTCACAGTGAGTGACCGAGTGACACAATGCCAGAGTGTCACAAGGCAGAGTGTCACAATGCCAGAGTGTCACAATGCCAGTGTGTCACAATGCAGAGTGTCACAATGCAGAGAGTCACAGTGAGTGACAGAGTGACACAATGCCAGAGTGTCACAAGGCAGAGTGTCACAATGCCAGAGTGTCACAGTGCCAGTGTGTCACAGTGCCAGAGTGCCACAAAGCCTGAGTGTCACAATGCCAGAGTGTCACAGTGCCAGAGTGTCACAATGGAGAGTGTCACAAGGCAGAGTGTCACAATGCAGAGTGTAACAATGCAGAGTGTATCATACCAGAGTGTCAAAAAGCAGAGTGTCACAATGCTGAGTGTAACAATGCAGAGTGCCACAATGCCAGAGTGCCACAGTGGCAGAGTGTCACAATGCAGAGTGCCACAATGCCAGAGTGTCACAGTGCCAGAGTGTAAAAGTGCGAGAGTGTCAGAATGCCAGAGTGTAAATATGACAGAGTGTAACAATGCAGTGTCACAGTGCACGAGTGCCACAATGCCAGAGCATCACAATGCAGAGTGTCACAATGCAGAGCGTCACAGCACCAGAGTGACACAGTACCAGAGTGCCACAATGCCAGAGTGTCACAATGCAGAGTGTCACAGTGCCAGAGTGTAAATGTGCTAGAGTGTCACAATGCCCGAGCGTCGCAGTGCCAGTGTGTCACAATGGAGAGTCACAAGGCAGAGTGTCGTCATGCAGAGTGTCACAATGCAGAGTGTATCATACCAGAGTGTCAAAATGCAGAGAGTAACATAGACAGAGTGGCACAATGCCAGAGTGGCACAATGCCAGAGGGTCAGAGGGTCATAACATCACAATGCAGAGTGTCACAATGCAGAGAGTCACAGTGAGTGACAGAGTGACACAATGCCAGTGTGTCACAAGGCAGAGTGTCACAATGCCAGAGTGTCACAATGCAGAGTGTGACAGTGCCAGAGTGCCACAAAGCCTGAGTGTCACAATGCCAGAGTGTCACAGTGCCAGAGTGTCACAATGGAGAGTGTCAAAAAGCAGAGTGTCACCATGCACAGTGTAACAATGCAGAGTGCCACAATGCCAGAGTGCCACAGTGGCAGAGTGTCACAATGCAGAGTGCCACAATGCCAGAGTGTCACAGTGTCAGAGTGTAAAAGTGCGAGAGTGTCACAATGCCAGAGTGTAAATATGACAGAGTGTAACAATGCAGTGTCACAGTGCACGAGTGCCACAATGCCAGAGTGTCACAATGCAGAGTGTGACAGTGCCAGAGTGCTACAATGCAAGAGTGTCACAATACAGACTGTCACAGTGCCAGAGTGTAAAAGTGCAAGAGTGTCAGAATACCAGAGTGTTACAATGCCAGAGTGTCACAATGCCAGAGTGTCACAGTGCCAGAGCATCACAGTGCCAGAGTGTGACAATGCCAGAGTGCCACAATGCCAGAGTGTCACAGTGCCAGAGTGTCACAGTGCCAGAGTGTTGCAGTGCCAGAGTTACACAATGCCAGAGTGTCCCAGTGCCAGATTGTCCCCATGTAGAGTGACGCAATCCCAGAGTGTCACAACGCAGAGTGTCACAATGCAGAGTGTCGCAATGCAGAGGGTCACAGTGCCAGAATGTCACAAAGCAGAGTGTCACAGAGCCAGAGTGTCACAATGCAGAGTGCCAAAATGCCAGAATGTCATAATGCAGAGTGTCACAATTCCAGAGTGTCACAATGCCAGAGTGTCACAGCGCCAGAGTGTCACAATGGAGAGAGTCACAAGGCAGAGTGTCACCATGCTGAGTGTAACAATGCAGAGTGTGACAGTGCCAGAGTATCACAATGGAGAGAGTCACAAGGCAGAGTGTCACCATGCAGAGTGTCACAATGCAGAGTGTCACAGTGCCAGCGTGTCACAAAGCAGACTGTCACAATGGAGACAGTCACAAGGCAGAGTGTCACCATGCAGAGTCTCACAATGCAGAGTGTGACAGTGCCAGGGTGCCACAATGCCAGAGTGTCACAATGCAGAGTGTCACAGTGCCAGCGTGTCGCAAAGCAGAGTGTCACAGTGACAGAGTGTCACAATGCAGAGTGTCAAAATGCCAGATCGTCACAATGCAGAGTGTCACAATGCCAGTGTCACAATGCCAGAATGTCACAGTGCCACAGTGACACAATAGAGAGTGTTACAATGCAGAGTGTCACCATGCAGAGTGTCACAATGACAGAGTGTCGCAATGCCAGAGTGTCACAATACCTGAGTGTCACATGCCAGAGTGTCACAACGTTAGAGTGTCACAATGCAGAGCGTCACAATTCCAGATTGTCTCAATGCCAGAGTGTCAGCGGGCCAGAGCATCACAATGCAGAGTGTCACAATGCAGAGCGTCACAGCACCAGAGTGACACAGTGCCAGAGTGCCACAATGCCAGAGTGTCACAATGCAGAGTGTCACAATGCAGAGCGTCACAGCACCAGAGTGACTCAGTGCCAGAGTGCCACAATGCCAGGGTGTCACAATGCCAGAGTGTCTGAGGGCCAGAACATCACAATGCAGAATGCCACAATGCAGAGCCACAGTGACAGAGTGTCACAATGCCAGAATGTCACAGTACCAGAGTGTCACAATGGAGAGAGTCACAAGGCAGAGTGTCACCATGCAGAGTGTAACAATGGAGAGTATCACAATGCGAGAATGCCACAATGTAGAGTGTCACAATGCCAGAGTTCACAATGCCAGAGTGTCACAGTGCCAGATTGTCTCAATGTAGAGTGACACAGTCCCAGAGAGTCACAACGCAGAGTGTCACAATGCAGAGTGTCGCAATGCAGAGTGTCACAGTGCCAGAATGTCACAAAGCAGAGTGTCACAGAGCCAGAGTGTCACAATGCAGAGAGTCACAATGACAGAGTGTCACAATGCCAGAGGGTCACAGTTCCGCAGTGTCACAATGGAGAGAGTCACAAGGCAGAGTGTCACCATGCAGAGTGTAACAATGCAGAGTGTGACAGTGCCAGAGTGCCACAATGCCAGAGTGTCACAATGCAGAGTGTCACAGTGCCAGTGTGTCACAATGCCAGAGTGTCACAGTGCCAGAGTGTCACAATGCAGAGTGTCACAATGGAGAGTGTCACAGTGCCAGAATGTCACAAAGCAGAGTGTCACAGTGCCAGAGTGTCACAATGCAGAGTGTCACAATGCCAGAATGTCACAATGCAGAGTGTCACAATGACAGAGTGTCACAATGCCAGAATGTCACAGTGCCACAGTGTCACAATAGAGAATGTCACTATGCAGAGTACCACAGTGCCACAGTGTCACAATGCAGAGTGTCACAATGCAGAGTGCCGCATTGCAGAGTGTCACAGTGCCAGAATGTCACAAAGCAGAATGTCTCAGTGCCAGAGTGTCACAATACAGAGTGTCACAATGCAGAGTGCCGCAGTGACAGAGTGTCACAATGCAGAGTGTCACAATGCACAGTGCCACAATGCAGAGTGTCACAGTGCCAGAATGTCTCAAAGCAGAATGTCTCAGTGCCAGAGTGCCACAATGCAGAGTGCTACAGTGACAGATTGTCACAATGCAGAGTGTCACAATGCAGAGTGCCACAATGCAGAGTGTCACAGTGCCAGAATGTCACAATGATAGAGTGACACAGTGCCAGAGTGTTACAATGCCAGAGTGTCACAATGCCAGAGTGTGAGAGTGCCAGAGCATCACAGTGCAGAGTGTCACAATGTAGAGTGTCAGATTGACAGAGTGGCACAATGCAGAGTGTCAGTGGGCCAGAGCATCACAATGCAGAGTGTCACAATGCCAGTGTGTCACAATGCAGAGTGTGACAGTGCCAGAGTGCCACAATGCCAGAGTGTCACAGTGCCAGTGTGTCACAATGGAGAGAGTCCCAAGGCAGAGTGTCACCATGCAGAGTGTAACAATGCAGAGTGTGACAGTGCCAGATTGCCACAATGCCAGAGTGTCACAACGCAGTGTGTGACAGTGCCCGAGTGTAAAAGTGCGAGAGAGTCACAATGCAGAGTGTCACAGTGCCAGTGCGTCACAATGCAGAGTGTGACAGTGCCAGAGTGCCACAATGCCAGAGTGTCACAATGCAGAGTGTGACAGTACCAGAGTGCTGCAATGCCAGAGTGTGACAATGCCAGAGTGTCACAATGCCAGAGTGTCACAATGCAGAGTGTGACAGTGCCAGAGTGCCACAAAGCCTGAGTGTCACAATGCCAGAGTGTCACAGTGCCAGAGTGTCACAATGGAGAGTGTCAAAAAGCAGAGTGTCACAATGTAGAGTGTAACAATGCAGAGTGCCACAATGCCAGAGTGCCACAGTGGCAGAGTGTCACAATGCAGAGTGCCACAATGCCAGAGTGTCACAGTGTCAGAGTGTAAAAGTGCGAGAGTGTCACAATGCCAGAGTGTCAATATGACAGAGTGTAACAATGCAGTGTCACAGTACACGAGTGCCACAATGCCAGAGTGTCACAATGCAGAGTGTGACAGTGCCAGAGTGCTACAATGCAAGAGTGTCACAATACAGATTGTCACAGTGCCAGAGTGTAAAAGTGCAAGAGTGTCAGAATACCAGAGTGTTACAATGCCAGAGTGTCACAATGCCAGAGTGTCACAGTGCCAGAGCGTCACAGTGCCAGAGTGTGACAATGCCAGAGTGCCACAATGCCAGAGTGTCACAGTGCCAGAGTGTCACAGTGCCAGAGTGTTGCAGTGCCAGAGTTACACAATGCCAGAGTGTCCCAGTGCCAGATTGTCCCCATGTAGAGTGACGCAATCCCAGAGTGTCACAACGCAGAGTGTCACAATGCAGAGTGTCGCAATGCAGAGGGTCACAGTGCCAGAATGTCACAAAGCAGAGTGTCACAGAGCCAGAGTGTCACAATGCAGAGTGCCAAAATGCCAGAATGTCACAATGCAGAGTGTCACAATTCCAGAGTGTCACAATGCCAGAGTGTCACAGTGCCAGAGCGCCACAGTGAAAGAGTGTCACAATGCAGAGTGTCACAATGCCAGTGCGTCCAATGCAGAGTGTGACAGTGCCAGAGTGCCACAATGCCAGAGTGTCACAATGCAGAGTGTGACAGCACCAGAGTGCTGCAATGCCAGAGTGTGACAATGCCAGAGTGTTACAATGCCAGAGTGTCACAGTGCCAGAGTGTCACAGTGCCAGAGTACGACAATGCCAGAGTGCCACAATGCCAGAGTGCCACAATGCAGAGTATCACAGTGCCAGTGTGTCACAATGGAGAGTGTCAGAAGGCAGAGTGTCACAATGCAGAGTGTAACAATGCACAGTGTATCATACCAGAGTGTCAAAAAGCAGAGTGTCACAAAGCCTGAGTGTCACGTTACAGAGTGTCACATTACAGAGTGTCACAATGCAGAGCGTCACAGCACCAGAGTGACAGAGTGCCAGAGTGCCACAATGCCAGAGTGTCACAATGCCAGAGTGTCAGAGGGCCAGAACTTCACAATGCAGAATGCCACAACGCAGAGTCACAATGACAGAGTGTCACAATGCCAGAATGTCACAGTACCAGAGTGACACAATGCAGAGTATCACAATGCCAGAATGCCACAATGTAGATTGTCACAATGCCAGAGTTCACAATGCCAGAGTGTCACAGTGCCAGAGAGTTGCAGTGCCAGAGTTACACAATGCCAGAGTGTCCCAGTGCCAGATTGTCACAATGTAGAGTGACACAGTCCCAGAGTGTCACAATGCAGAGTGTCACAATGCAGAGTGTCACAGTGCCAGAATGTCACAAAGCAGAGTGTCACAATGCCAGAACGTCACAATGCAGTGTCAAAATGCCAGAATGTCACAATGCAGAGTGTCACAATGACAGAGTGTCACAATGCCAGAATGTCACAGTGCCACAGTGTCACAATAGAGAGTGTCACAGTGCAGTGTCACCATGCAGAGTGTCACAATGACATAGAGTCGCAATGCCTGAGTGTCACAATGCAGTGTCACAATGCAGAGTGCCACAATGCCAGAGTGTCATTATCTGGGGTACAACTGTTGGGTTTATAGTGTGAACTCCTCGAGAATTCTCTGTACCCTGCTTTAAATGTGCGTGCTTTCCCGGGGAAGATTATCTGGGGTACAACTGTTGACTGTATAGTGTGACCTCCCCGAGAATTCTCAGTACCCTCTTTTAGGAAACCCAGTTTTGGTGATATTTGTAAAGTGTGTATCCTCTCGGGGAAAGTGTGGCTTTCCTGAGAAGCCCAGGTTGTTGTTGTTTTTTCTTGTGTGTGACCTCTCCTGAGAAATCTATTGTGCATTTTTCCTGGAGAAGATTATTTTGGAGTAATCCTTTTAAAAGTGTATGTTTTTCCAGGGAAGATTTTGCTGGTACAAACAGTGTTTTGATCTGATTTCCCTGTGAAACTTAGTGCCCTATTAAGAAATGCTTTGTGAAACAAAAGAGATGGCCGGGAGTGAGCGGCTTTTTAACCTTTTAGAAGTTCACGGTGCCCGCCCATCTGTACAGGTACTTGACTGGGCCCGTGGAAATTGGCATAATTTCCAGAGTGTGGCTGATAGAATTGTGGCCCTGCAGAAAGATGCAAGAGCAAAAGCCGGGAAAGGCAAAGGTTTTATTTGTGCGGTTTTAGGTGCCTGTTTAGCCGCCTCAGTGAAGGAGAAAGAGGAATGGCATGAACTGGAGAATAAAACTATTTCCTCTTTGCAGGACTTAGTTTCGTCACTACAAAGCCACGTTGCCACTTTGAAAGACGTAGTGGCAGATCTTAAAATTCAATTGGAAAAGGAGAGGAGGCAAAATTCGTATTTGGACTCAAAAGAGGGTGTGAATTACTTGGAGTCTGCTCCTATGTGCCCTCGGGCAGAATTGACAGCGGCTAAGGAAGCTGCTGCGCATATCAGACCTCTCATTAAAACTGAAGTTTTATATGAGGATGGGGAGGTTACCCCCACTATCACAACCAAAGAAACGCCTTTCTCCTACACTGAATTGGCCAAAATTCGTGCAGAATTTGCACGCTCTGCTGAGGAATCTGAGGTGGAATATGTCTGACGAGTTTCACAAACTAGAGGTGATCAGATTCTGTTAACAGAAGCTGAAGCCATGGGCAATTGGGGTGATAATGTTTTTCTAACTACAAAAAACAGAAGTGGACCCCTAAGCCTTACTCAGAGGGCTGCCTATTGGGCAGGGGGGTTTGATCCAAAGGAGAGGGGTGAACCCCTAACTCTGCAGGGAGGGATGAATCAGATAATGGAGAATGTGCAAAAGGTTGCATGCCTGCAGATGATTTATGAAAGGGAACTAAAATATAATTTTGAATCTCCCCTTTCTGTCCTGGTGGATGCAAACAGAATGACTCCTTTGATCAGGGGTCTCCCTGACTTGCTTAAAATAAGAGGCATCCAGCTTCAAAAAGAAATAGCTAATACCCCACTTTCTTCCAGGACATGGCAAGACGTGGGGAGGGAGTTATTAGATTATGCTAGGCAGTATAGTATACCTGAGGAAATTAAAAAACCTCAAACTAGAGGC
Source organism: Melanerpes aurifrons (assembly GCA_011125475.1). Taxonomy (NCBI): domain Eukaryota; kingdom Metazoa; phylum Chordata; class Aves; order Piciformes; family Picidae; genus Melanerpes; species Melanerpes aurifrons. The sequence continues at coordinate 394,594 of WWNC01000139.1, read as the reverse complement.
TTGAGACATGTGAAAATGACTCACCCACCAAGCCCCCAAGGCCAGATGCGCCGTATTCCTAGCAGGCACCTGGCTAGGGGCAGGGAACACTTGAATACCCGGCAATATTGGTGGGGGATGGGTCGGGAGAAAGGTATTCCAAAAGAAGTGGTTGATGGGGTAGCCACGAGACAACTACAAATCATTGTGCAATGTTGGCCCGAGCCTAAAAAGAGGGCTGAGGTCACTGCTCCCCTCTTGGTAGGACCATTTGGTGAATTGAGGGGTATGCACCCCAGGGCAACCAAGGGCTTCACTTCTCAGTGGTGAATTGGGGGGTGAAGCATGAATCAGGAGATCACCAAAAAATTGTACTTGGTTTGGAAAAAGGCTTTTGTGTTTAGCTCGGCTTTGAGAGAACCTGAACCAATCAACAATACTTACAGGCCCATTCAAAGTAATTATCACCTGAGAGGGTTGCTCTGAATGGTAACCTGGAAATACCAGTTTTGTATGTTTCAAGGTTGTGTTTCTTATTTAAGTTCTAATGCTAAATTTAAGTTCTAATGCTGAAGACTACCTGATGTATTGTCAGAAGGACTTGTCTTGCTACAATATGGAAGACTTCTCAAGTTTTGCATCACAGAAGACATCTCTTCAAGGACTGTACTTTTCATAACCCCGCAGACATTCAGATCTGGACGGAAGCTCTCACTTCAATTCCAAACTGAAGGACTGACGGGGTGGGGGGGGTATGGGTTTGTTTGTTCTCCTGGCTTCCAGGAGGAACAAGGATGCTTTCACCTTGTGTAATTACCTGGTTTAATTTTGTTATTATTGTCAATCTTGTATAAATCCCTGTTGCATACAGTGATTCAACATGTAGTGTCCAATATGCAGTTTGTGTCTAATGATGGTGTACAACAGATTTGTGCCATTAGCCAATCAAAACTTGTGTCTATTGCAAAAATTGTTTAAAACTTCTTTCCTTTCTTTTCCACTTCTTTCCTTTCTTTTCTTTCTTTCTTCCTTTTATCTTTGATTGACGGGGTGGTGTGAGAGTCTAATAAGTTTGTCTCTCTCTATGTAAGTCAACAAAGATAAAGTGATAGCAGAGCCACTGGAAAGAAGGTGGAAAGAATCCTGTCCACCAATCCTGGATGCAAATCAGCTTGTGATTGCATCGTGTTAACATGGGACTACAACAATGGACCCAAGGACCCAGCCATCACACCTTTAGGGCAAGATAATCTCCACCTGTTTCCTGAGCTTTGTCTGGATGGAGACGGGGTAGACAGAGATTTCCCCCCCCCTCCAGCCAGGTTCTTGCCCAACACACACAGATTTCCTGCCACGGGAATTCCTGAGGGACAATATTTGACTACATACCAACACCTGCCTGAGGACTAAAAAACTGTATAAAAGACTTGAGCAACTACTGTTTTGTAGAGAGAAACAGAGGAGAGAAACAGAGGAGAAAAACGGGGAGAAAAACGGAGATGAAGGAAAACACAGGAGACGGGCCAGGCCGCTGAGAAGCCGGGACAATGCTGCTCCGGAGAAAAGAAGCTGCCCGGAGGACCACAGCTCCAGCCAAATCCTCAGCACCCCTTCTCTACAGACCCAGGCTGCCCAGAGGAGCCTCAGCACCATTCCTGTACCAACCCAACATCTCCCCAGAGGACCACAGCTGTTCTCCAGCAAAAGCCTCACCAGCGTTTCTCTACAAACCCAACATCTCCTGCAGCACCTTTCCTCCACAGACTTTAACTGTCTTGGGGGGGATGAGGGGTGTGGTAATATAATTCCTTTCCTCTTCTCTCTCCCTCTCTCTTTTCTCCCTCTCTCTTTTCTCCCTCTCCCTTCTTATGTCCACTTTATTTATCTATCTCTCGTCTCTCCCTCTTTATTTTCTCCCTCTCCCCTTTCTTATGTCCACTTTATTTATGTAATAAATAGTCTAGCTGTTGATACTTTGGCCTCGTTTGTGCCTTTAATTTCACAACACGGGAATATTTAAAAGAACTGTGTCTCCGGACCGAGACATCTAATGTCTCCGGACCGTGACATTTAACTGGCGTAGTCGGCAGGATTCCCGTGCAGTGAAAAGTATCACAGCAAAATTATTGCATTTCTGAGAACCCCGAAATGTGTGTGTGTGCCTGAGACGTACTTTTAGTACGAAGCGAGAGTGGAGTCCAGATTCGTGTTTCCACTCACCCGCGAGGGAAGTGGCCGGAGAAGGACGAAGCAAATTTTCAGAGAGACTGTGTGGGAGTTCTCAAAAGGTTTAAATGTGTGTGCTTTCTCTGGGAAGATTATCTGGGGTACAACTGTTGGGTTTATAGTGTGAACTCCTCGAGAATTCTCTGTACCCTGCTTTAAATGTGCGTGCTTTCCCGGGGAAGATCATCTGGGGTACAACTGTTGACTGTATAGTGTGACCTCCCCGAGAATTCTCAGTACCCTCTTTTAGGAAACCCAGTTTTGGTGATATTTGTAAAGTGTGTATCCTCTCGGGAAAGTGTGGCTTTCTGAGAAGCCCAGGTTGTTGTTGTTTTTTTCTTGTGTGTGACCTCTCCTGAGAAATCTATTGTGCATTTTTCCTGGAGAAGATTATTTTGGAGTAATCCTTTTAAAAGTGTATGTTTTTCCAGGAAGATTTTGCTGGTACAAACAGTGTTTTGATCTGATTTCCTGTGAAACTTAGTGCCCTATTAAGAAATGCTTTGTGAAACAAAAGAGATGGCCGGGAGTGAGCGGCTTTTTAACCTTTTAGAAGTTCACGGTGCCCGCCCATCTGTACAGGTACTTGACTGGGCCCGTGGAAATTGGCATAATTTCCAGAGTGTGGCTGATAGAATTGTGGCCCTGCAGAAAGATGCAAGAGCAAAAGCCGGGAAAGGCAAAGGTTTTATTTGTGCGGTTTTAGGTGCCTGTTTAGCCGCCTCAGTGAAGGAGAAAGAGGAATGGCATGAACTGGAGAATAAAACTATTTCCTCTTTGCAGGACTTAGTTTCGTCACTACAAAGCCACGTTGCCACTTTGAAAGACGTAGTGGCAGATCTTAAAATTCAATTGGAAAAGGAGAGGAGGCAAAATTCGTATTTGGACTCAAAAGAGGGTGTGAATTACTTGGAGTCTGCTCCTATGTGCCCTCGGGCAGAATTGACAGCGGCTAAGGAAGCTGCTGCGCATATCAGACCTCTCATTAAAACTGAAGTTTTATATGAGGATGGGGAGGTTACCCCCACTATCACAACCAAAGAAATGCCTTTCTCCTACACTGAATTGGCCAAAATTCGTGCAGAATTTGCACGCTCTGCTGAGGAATCTGTCTGGCGAGTTTCACAAACTAGAGGTGATCAGATTCTGTTAACAGAAGCCAGAGTACCACAATGCAGTGTGTCACAATGCCAGAGTGTTAAAATGTAGAGTGTCACAATGCCTGAGTGTCACTTGTCAGAGTGTCACAACGTTAGATTGTCACAATGCCAGAGTGTCACAATGCGGAGTGTCACAGTGCCAGAGCATCACAATGCAGAGTGTCACAATGCAGAGCGTCACAATGCCAGAGTGTCTCAATGCCAGAGTGTCACAGTTCCAGAGTGCCACAATGCAGAGTGTCACAATGCCAGAGTGTCAGAGGGCGATAACATCACAATGCAGAGTGTCACAATGCAGAGAGTCACATTGACAGAGTGGCACAATGCAGAGTGTCACAATGCCAGAGTGTCACAGTGCCAGTGTGTCACAATGGAGAGAGTCACAAGGCAGAGTGTCACCATGCAGAGTGTAACAATGCAGAGTGTGACAGTGCCAGAGTGCCACAATGTCAGAGTGTCACAATGCAGAGTGTCACAGTGCCAGAGTGTAAAAGTGCGAGAGTGACACAATGCCAGAGTGTTACAGTGCCAGAGTGTCACAATGGAGAGTGTCAAAAAGCAGAGTGTCACAATGCCTGAGTGTCACATTACAGAGTGTCACAATGCCAGAGTGTCACAATGCCAGAGTGGCACAGTGCCAGAGTGCCACAATGCCCGAGTGTCACAATGCGGAGTGTCACAGTGCCAGAGCATCACAATGCAGAGTGTCACAATGCAGAGCGTCACAGCACCAGAGTGACACAGTGCCAGAGTGTAAAAGTGCGAGAGTGCCACAATGCCAGAGTGTCACAATGCCAGAGTGTCAGAGGGTCAGAGCATCACAATGCAGAGTGTCACAATGCACAGCGTCACAGCACCAGTGTGACACAGTGCCAGAGTGTCACAATGCCAGAGTGTAAATGTGACAGAGTGTAACAATGCAGTGTCACAGTTCCCGAGTGCCACAATGCCGGAGTGTCACAATGCAGAGTGTGACAGTGCCAGAGTGCTACAATGCCAGAATATCACAATGCAGATTGTCACAGTGCCAGAGTGTAAAAGTGCAAGAGTGTAACAATGCCAGAGTGTTACTATGCCAGAGTGTCAAAGTGTCAGAGTGTCACAGTGCCAGATTGTCACAGAGCCAGAGTGCGACAATGCCAGAGTGTCACAATGCAGAGTGTGACAATGCCAGAGTGCCACAATGCTGACAGTCACAATGCAGAGTGTCACAATGCAGAGTGTCACAGTGCCAGAGTGACACAATGCCACAGTGTCACAGTTCCAGAGTGCCACAATGCCAGAGTGTCACAATGCCAGAGTGTCATAATGCAGAGTGTCACCATGCAGAGTGTCACAATGCAGAGTGTCACAGTGCCAGAGTGGCACAATGGAGAGTGTCAGAATGCCAGAGTGTCACAATGAAGAGTGTCACAATGCCAGTGTGTCACAATGCAGAGTGTGACAGTGCCAGAGTGCCACAATGCCAGAGTGTCACAACGCAGAGTGTCACAGTGCCCGAGTGTAAAAGTGTGAGAGTGACACAATGCCAGAGTGTCACAGTGCCAGAATGTCACAATGGAGACTGTCACAATGCAGAGTGTCACCATGCAGAGGGCAACAATGCAGAGTGTCACAAACCAGAGTGTTAAAATGTAGAGTGTCACAATGCCTGAGTGTCACAATGCCAGAGAGTCACAGCCCCAGAGTGTCACAATGGAGAGAGTCAAAAGTCAGTGTCACCATGCAGAGAGTAACAATGCAGAGTGTGACAGTGCCAGAGTGCCACAATGCCAGAGTGTCACAATTCAGAGTGTCACAGTGCCAGATTGTAAATGTGCGAGAGTGTCACAATGCCAGAGTGTCACAGTGCCAGAGTGTCACAGTGGAGAAAGTCACAAGGCAGAGTGTCGCCATGCAGAGTGTCACAATGCTGAGTGTATCATACCAGAGTGTCAAAATGCAGAGTCACATTGACAGAGTGGCACAATGCCAGAGTGGCACAATGCCAGAGTGTCAGAGGGTCATAACATCACAATGCAGTGTCACAATGCAGAGAGTCACAGTGAGTGACAGAGTGACACAATGCCAGAGTGTCACAAGGCAGAGTGCCACAAAGCCTGAGTGTCACAATGCCAGAATGTCACAGTGCCAGAGTGTCACAATGGAGAGTGTCACAAGGCAGAGTGTCACCATGCAGAGTGTAACAATGCAGAGTGTATCATACCAGAGTGTCAAGAGGCAGAGTGTCACAACGCCAGAGTGTTACAATGCCAGAGTGTCACAGCGCCAGAGTGTCACAATGCAGAGTGTCACAATGCCAGAGTGTCTCAATGCCAGAGTGTCACAGTTCCAGAGTGCCACAATGCCAGAGTGTCACAATGCCAGAGTGTCAGAGGGCGATAACATCACAATGCAGAGTGTCACAATGCAGAGTGTCATATTGACAGAGTGGCACAATGCAGAGTGTCACAATGCCAGAGTGTCGAAATGCCAGAGTGTCACAGTGCCAGTGTGTCACAATGGAGAGAGTCACAAGGCAGAGTGTCACCATGCAGAGTGTAACAATGCAGAGTGTGACAGTGCCAGAGTGCTACAATGCCAGAATATCACAATGCAGATTGTCACAGTGCCAGAGTGTAAAAGTGCAAGAGTGTAACAATGCCAGAGTGTTACTATGCCAGAGTGTCAAAGTGTCAGAGTGTCACAGTGCCAGATTGTCACAGAGCCAGAGTGCGACAATGCCAGAGTGTCACAATGCAGAGTGTGACAATGCCAGAGTGCCACAATGCTGACAGTCACAATGCAGAGTGTCACAATGCAGAGTGTCACAGTGCCAGAGTGACACAATGCCACAGTGTCACAGTTCCAGAGTGCCACAATGCCAGAGTGTCACAATGCCAGAGTGTCATAATGCAGAGTGTCACCATGCAGAGTGTCACAATGCAGAGTGTCACAGTGCCAGAGTGGCACAATGGAGAGTGTCAGAATGCCAGAGTGTCACAATGAAGAGTGTCACAATGCCAGTGTGTCACAATGCAGAGTGTGACAGTGCCAGAGTGCCACAATGCCAGAGTGTCACAACGCAGAGTGTCACAGTGCCCGAGTGTAAAAGTGTGAGAGTGACACAATGCCAGAGTGTCACAGTGCCAGAATGTCACAATGGAGACTGTCACAATGCAGAGTGTCACCATGCAGAGGGCAACAATGCAGAGTGTCACAAACCAGAGTGTTAAAATGTAGAGTGTCACAATGCCTGAGTGTCACAATGCCAGAGAGTCACAGCGCCAGAGTGTCACAATGGAGAGAGTCAAAAGTCAGAGTGTCACCATGCAGAGAGTAACAATGCAGAGTGTGACAGTGCCAGAGTGCCACAATGCCAGAGTGTCACAATTCAGAGTGTCACAGTGCCAGATTGTAAATGTGCGAGAGTGTCACAATGCCAGAGTGTCACAGTGCCAGAGTGTCACAGTGGAGAAAGTCACAAGGCAGAGTGTCGCCATGCAGAGTGTCACAATTCAGAGTGTATCATACCAGAGTGTCAAAATGCAGAGTCACATTGACAGAGTGGCACAATGACAGAGTGGCACAATGCCAGAGTGTCAGAGGGTCATAACATCACAATGCAGTGTCACAATGCAGAGAGTCACAGTGAGTGACAGAGTGACACAATGCCAGAGTGTCACAAGGCAGAGTGCCACAAAGCCTGAGTGTCACAATGCCAGAGTGTCACAGTGCCAGAGTGTCACAATGGAGAGTGTCACAAGGCAGAGTGTCACCATGCAGAGTGTAACAATGCAGAGTGTATCATACCAGAGTGTCAAGAAGCAGAGTGTCACAACGCCAGAGTGTTACAATGCCAGAGTGTCACAGTGCCAGAGTGTCACAGTGCCAGAGTGCGACAATGCCAGAGTACCACAATGCAGTGTGTCACAATGCCAGAGGGTCACAATGCCAGATTGTCACAGTGCCAGACTGTCACAGTGCCAGAGTGTCACAATGGAGACTGTCACAATGCAGAGTGTCACCATGCAGAGGGCAACAATGCAGAGTGTCACAACCCAGAGTGTTAAAATGTAGAGTGTCACAATGCCTGAGTGTCACTTGCCAGAGTGTCACAACGTTAGAGTGTCACAATGCCAGAGTGTCACAATGCCAGAGTGTCACAGCGCCAGAGTGTCACAATGCAGAGTGTCACAATGCCAGAGTGTCTCAATGCCAGAGTGTCACAGTTCCAGAGTGCCACAATGCCAGAGTGTCACAATGCCAGAGTGTCAGAGGGCGATAACATCACAATGCAGAGTGTCACAATGCAGAGTGTCATATTGACAGAGTGGCACAATGCAGAGTGTCACAATGCCAGAGTGTCGAAATGCCAGAGTGTCACAGTGCCAGTGTGTCACAATGGAGAGAGTCACAAGGCAGAGTGTCACCATGCAGAGTGTAACAATGCAGAGTGTGACAGTGCCAGAGTGCCACAGTGCCAGAGTGTCACAATGCAGAGTGCACAGTGCCCGAGTGTAAAAGTGCAAGAGTGTCACAATGCCAGAGTGTCACAATGCCAGAGTGTCACAGTGCCAGAGTGTCACAATGGAGAGAGTCACAAGGCAGAGTGTCACCATGCAGAGTGTCACAATGCAGAGTGTATCATAGCAGAGTGTCAAAATGCAGAGAGTCACATAGACAGAGTGGCACAATGCCAGAGTGGCACAATGCCAGAGGGTCAGAGGGTCATAACATCAGAATGCAGTGTCACAATGCAGAGAGTCACAGTGAGTGACAGAGTGACACAATGCCAGATTGTCACAAGGCAGAGTGTCGCAATGCCAGAGTGTCACAATGCAGAGTGTGACAGTGCCAGAGTGCCACAAAGCCTGAGTGTCACAAGCCAGAGTGTCACAATGGAGAGTGTCACAATGCAGAGTGTCACCATGCAGAGTGTAACAATTCAGAGTGTATCATACCAGAGTGTCAAAAAGAAGAGTGTCGCAATGCAGAGTGTAACAATTCAGAGTGCCACAATGCCAGAGTGCCACAGTGGCAGAGTGTAAAAGAGCGAGAGTGTCACAATGCCAGAATGTAAATATGACAGTGTAACAATGCAGTGTCACAGTGCATGAGTGCCACAATGCCTGAGTGTCACAATGCAGAGTGTGACAGTGGCAGAGTGTCACAATGCCAGAGTGTCACAGTGCCAGAGTGTCACAGTGCCAGAGTGTCACAATGGAGACTGACACAATGCAGAGTGTCCCCATGCAGAGGACAACAATGCAGAGTGTCACAAACCAGAGTGTTAAAATGTAGAGTGTCAGAATACCTGAGTGTCACAATGCAGAGCGTCACAATGCCAGATTGTCTCAATGCCAGAGTGTCAGAGGGCCAGAGCATCACAATGCAGAGTGTCACAATGCAGAGCGTCACAGCACCAGAGTGACACAGTGCCAGAGTGCCACAATGCCAGAGTGTCACAATGCCAGAGTGTCACAGTGCCAGAGTGTCACAGTGCCAGAGTGTCACAATGGAGACTGACACAATGCAGAGTGTCCCCATGCAGAGGACAACAATGCAGAGTGTCACAAACCAGAGTGTTAAAATGTAGAGTGTCAGAATACCTGAGTGTCACAATGCAGAGCGTCACAATGCCAGATTGTCTCAATGCCAGAGTGTCAGAGGGCCAGAGCATCACAATGCAGAGTGTCACAATGCAGAGCGTCACAGCACCAGAGTGACACAGTGCCAGAGTGCCACAATGCCAGAGTGTCACAATGCAGAGCGTCACAGCACCAGAATGACTCAGTGCCAGAGTGCCACAATGCCAGGGTGTCACAATGCCAGAGTGTCTGAGGGCCAGACCATCAAAATGCAGAATGCCACAATGCCAGAATGTCACAGTACCAGAGTGTCACAATGGAGAGAGTCACAAGGCAGAGTGTCACCATGCAGAGTGTAACAATGGAGAGTATCACAATGCGAGAATGCCACAATGTAGAGTGTCACAATGCCAGAGTTCACAATGCCAGAGTGTCACAGTGCCAGAGTGTTGCAGTGCCAGAGTTACACAATGCCAGAGTGTCCCAGTGCCAGATTGTCTCAATGTAGAGTGACACAGTCCCAGAGTGTCACAACGCAGAGTGTCACAATGCAGAGTGTCGCAATGCAGAGTGCCAAAATGCCAGAATGTCACAATGCAGAGTGTCACAATGAGAGAGTGTCACAATGCCAGAGGGTCACAGTGCCAGTGCGTCACAATGGAGAGAGTCACAAGGCAGAGTGTCACCATGCAGAGTGTAACAATGCAAAGTGTGACAGTGCCAGAGTGCCACAATGCCAGAGTGTCACAATGCAGAGTGTCACAATGCAGAGTGTCACAGTGCCAGAATGTCACAAAGCAGAGTGTCACAGTGCCTGAGTGTCACAATGGAGAGTGTCACAATGCCAGAATGTCACAATGCCGAGTGTCACAATGACAGAGTGTCACAATGCCAGAATGTCACAGTGCCACAGTGTCACAATAGAGAATGTCACTATGCGGAGTGCCACAGTGACCGAGTGTCACAATGCAGAGTGTCACAATGCAGAGTGCCGCATTGCAGAGTGTCACAGTGCCAGAATGTCACAAAGCAGAATGTCTCAGTGCCAGAGTGTCACAATGCAGAGTGTCAAAATGCCAGAATGTCACAATGCAGAGTGTCACAATGACAGAGTGTCACAATGCCAGGATGTCACAGTGCCACAGTGTCACAATAGAGAGTGTCACAATGCAGAGTGCCACAGTGACAGAGTGTCACAATGCAGAGTGTCACAATGCAGAGTGCCACAGTGACAGAGTGTCACAATGCAGAGTGTCACAATGCAGAGTGTAACAATGCCAGAGTGTCACAATGCCAGAGTGCCATAATGCCAGAGTGTCACAATGCAGAGTGTAACAGTGCCAGAGTGTAAAAGTGCAAGAGTGTCATTGTAAGTGCAGATCTGGTTCGTGATCATCTGAAGAACCTGAAAGTGTTCAAGTCCATGGGTGTCACAGTGCCAGAGTGTCACAGTGCCAGAGCATCACAATGCAGAGTGTCACAATGCAGAGCGTCACAGCACCAGAGTGACACAGTGCCAGAGTGTAAAAGTGCGAGAGTGCCACAATGCCAGAGTGTCACAATGCCAGAGTGTCAGAGGGTCAGAGCATCACAATGCAGAGTGTCACAATGCACAGCGTCACAGCACCAGTGTGACACAGTGCCAGAGTGTCACAATGCCAGAGTGTAAATGTGACAGAGTGTAACAATGCAGTGTCACAGTTGTGGAAGACGACAAGTTTGTCTCTCTTAATGTAAATCAACAAAGATAAAGTGAATCCTGTACCAATCCTGGATGCAAATCAGCTTGTGATTGCATCGTGATAACACCCGGACTATAACAATGGACCCAGCCATCACGACCAATTTCTGGATGCAAATCAACTTGTGATTGCATCGTGATAACACCGGACTACAACAATGGACCTAAGGACCCAGCCATCAGGCTTTCTGGGCAGGGTGGTTTCCGCCCAAGAGACTGGAGCAACTACTGGTTTGTAGAGAGAAACAGAGAGAGAAACAGAGGAGAGAAACAGAGGAGAAAAACGGGGAGGAAAACGGAGATGAAGGAAAACACAGGAGACGGGCCAGGCCGCTGAGAAGAGAAAGCCAGGACGATGCTGCTCCGGAGAAAAGAAGCTGCCCGGAGGACCACAGCTCCAGCCAAATCCTCAGCACCCCTCCTCTACAGACCCAGGCTGCCCAGAGGAGCCTCAGCACTGTTCCTGTATCAACCCAACATCTCCCCAGAGGACCACAGCTGTTCTCCAGTAAAAGCCTCACCAGCGTTTCTCTCTACAAACCCAACATCTGCAGCACCTTGCCTCCACAGACTTTAACTGTCTTGGGGGGGGGATGAGGGGTGTGGTAATATAATTCCTTTCCTCTTCTATCTCTATCTCTCGTCTCTCTCTCTCTCTCTTCTCCCTCTCCCCTTTCTTATGTCCACTTTAGTTATGTAATAAATAGTCTAGCTGTTGATACTTTGGCCTCGTTTGTGCCTTTAATTTCACAACACGGGAATATTTAAAAGAACTGTGTCTCCGGACCGAGACATCTAATGTCTCCGGACCGTGACATTTAACTGGCGTAGTCGGCAGGATTCCCGTGCAGTGAAAAGTATCACAGCAAAATTATTGCATTTCTGAGAACCCCGAAATGTGTGTGTGTGCCTGAGACGTACTTTTAGTACGAAGCGAGAGTGGAGTCCAGATTCGCGTTTCCACTCGCCCGCGAGGGAAGTGGCCGGAGAAGGACGAAGCGAAATTTTCAGAGAGACTGTGTGGGAGTTCTCAAAAGGTTTAAATGTGTGTGCTATCTCGAGGAAGATTATCTGGGGTACAACTGTTGGGTTTATGGTGTGACCTCCTTGAGAATCCTCTGTACCCTGCTTTAAATGTGCGTGCTTTCCCGGGGAAGATTATCTGGGGTACAACTGTTGACTGTATAGTGTGACCTCCCCGAGAATTCTCAGTACCCTCTTTTAGAAAACCCAGTTTTGGTGATATTTGTAAAGTGTGTATCCTCTCGGGGAAAGTGTGGCTTTCCTGAGAAGCCCAGTATTGAAGCAAAAGTTGAGAAACTTCTGCCTGTGTGTTCTCTCAGGGAAACAGAGTTACTCTTCCCTAAGAATCATAGGGTTGTTGTCCTGGTGTAACATAAAATTTGAGGTACAAAAGCTGAGAAGCTTTTGCAAGTGTGGGTTCTCTCAGGGAAATAGTGTTACTTCCCTGAGAAGCCCAGGTTGCTGTTGTTTTTTCTTGTGTGTGACCTCTCCTGAGAAATCTATTGTGCATTTTTCCTGGAGAAGATTATTTTGGAGTAAGCCTTTTAAAAGCGTACGTTTTTCCAGGGAAGATTTTTCTGGTACAAACAGTGTTTTGATCTGATTTCCCTGTGAAACTTAGTGCCCTATTAAGAAATGCTTTGTGAAACAAAAGAGATGGCCGGGAGTGAGCGGCTTTTTAGCCTTTTAGAAGTTCACGGTGCCCGCCCATCTGTACAGGTACTTGACTGGGCCCGTGGAAATTGGCATAATTTCCAGAGTGTGGCTGATAGAATTGTGGCCCTGCAGAAAGATGCAAGAGCAAAAGCCGGGAAAGGCAAAGGTTTTATTTGTGCGGTTTTAGGTGCCTGTTTAGCCGCCTCAGTGAAGGAGAAAGAGGAATGGCATGAACTGGAGAATAAAACTATTTCCTCTTTGCAGGACTTAGTTTCGTCACTACAAAGCCATGTTGCCACTTTGAAAGACGTAGTGGCAGATCTTAAAATTCAATTGGAAAAGGAGAGGAGGCAAAATTCGTATTTGGACTCAAAAGAGGGTGTGAATTACTTGGAGTCTGCCCCTATGTGCCCTCGGGCAGAATCGACAGCGGCTACGGAAGCTGCTGTGCATATCAGACCTCTCATTAAAACTGAAATTTTATATGAGCATGGGGAGGTTACCCCCACTATCACAACCAAAGAAACGCCTTTCTCCTACACTGAATTAGCCAAAATTCGTGCAGAATTTGCACGCTCTGCTGAGGAATCTGAGGTGGAATATGTCTGACGAGTTTCAAAAACTGGAGGTGATCAGATTCTGTTAACAGAAGCTGAAGCCATGGGCTATTGGGGTGATAATGTTTTTCTAACTACAAAAACAGAAGTGGACCCTAAGCCTTACTCAGAGGGCTGCCTATTGGGCAGGGGTTTGATCCAAAGGAGAGGGGTGAACCCCTAACTCTGCAGGGAGGGATGAATCAGATAATGGAGAATGTGCAAAAAGCTGCATGCCTGCAGATGATTTATGAAAGGGAACTAAAACATAATTTTGAATCTCCCCTTTCTGTCCTGGTGGATGCAAACAGAATGACTCCTTTGATCAGGGGTCTCCCTGACTTGCTTAAAATAAGAGGTATCCAGCTTCAAAAAGAAATAGCTAATACCCCACTTTCTTCCAGGACATGGCAAGACGTGGGGAGGGAGTTATTAGATTATGCTAGGCAGTATAATATACCTGAGGAAATTAAAAAACCTCAAACTAGAGGCTTGAGACATGTGAAAATGACTCACCCACCAAGCCCCCAGGGCCAGATGTGCCGTATTCCTAGTAGGCGCCGGGCTAGGGGCAGGGAACACTTGAATACCCGGCAATATTGGTGGGGGATGGGTCGGGAGAAAGGTATTCCAAAAGAAGTGGTTGATGGGGTAGCCACGAGGCAACTACAAATCATTGTGCAATGTTGGCCCGAGCCTAAAAAGAGGGCTGAGGTCACTGCTCCCCTCTTGGTGGGACCATTTGGTGAGGGGAGGGGTATGGCCCCCAGGGCAACCAAGGGCTTCACTTCTCAGTGGTGAATTGGGGGGTGAAGCATGAGTCAGAAGATCACCAAAAAAAAAATTGTACTTGGTTTGGAAAAAGGCTTTTGTTTGTGCTTAGCTTGGCTTTGAGAGAACCTGAAACAATCAACGATACTTACAGGCCCATTCAAAGTAATTATCACCTGAGAGGGTGGCTCTGAATGGTAACCTGGAAATACCAGTTTTGTATGTTTCAAGGTTGTGTTTCTTATTTAAGTTCTAATGCTAAATTTAAGTTCTAACGCTGAAGACTACCTGATGTATTGTCAGAAGGACTTGTCTTGCTACAATATGGAAGACTTCTCAAGTTTTGCATCACAGAAGACATCTCTTCAAGGACTGTACTTTCCATAACCCGCAGACATTCAGATCTGGACGGAAGCTCTCACTTCAATTCCAAACTGAAGGACTGACGGGGTGGGGGTATGGGTTTGTTTGTTCTCCTGGCTTCCAGGAGGAACAAGGATGCTTTCACCTTGTGTAATTACCTGGTTTAATTTTGTTATAATTGTCAATCTTGTATAAATCCCTGTTGCATACAGTGATTCAACATGTAGTGTCCAATATGCAGTTTGTGTCTAATGACGATGTAAAACAGATTCGTGCCATTAGGCGATCAAAATGTATTGTAAAAATTGTTTAAAAATTCTCTCCTTTCCTTTCCTTTCTTTTCTTTTCTTTCTCTCTCACTTCTATCTTTGATTGACGGGGTGGTGTGGAAGACGACAAGTTTGTCTCTCTTAATGTAAATCAACAAAGATAAAGTGAATCCTGTACCAATCCTGGATGCAAATCAGCTTGTGATTGCATCGTGATAACACCCGGACTACAACAATGGACCCAGCCATCACGACCAATCCTGGATGCAAATCAACTTGTGATTGCATCGTGATAACACCGGACTACAACAATGGACCTAAGGACCCAGCCATCAGGCTTTCTGGGCAGGGTGGTTTCCGCCCAAGAGACTGGAGCAACTACTGGTTTGTAGAGAGAAACAGAGAGAGAAACAGAGGAGAGAAACAGAGGAGAAAAACGGGGAGGAAAACGGAGATGAAGGAAAACACAGGAGACGGGCCAGGCCGCTGAGAAGAGAAAGCCAGGACGATGCTGCTCCGGAGAAAAGAAGCTGCCCGGAGGACCACAGCTCCAGCCAAATCCTCAGCACCCCTCCTCTACAGACCCAGGCTGCCCAGAGGAGCCTCAGCACTGTTCCTGTATCAACCCAACATCTCCCCAGAGGACCACAGCTGTTCTCCAGTAAAAGCCTCACCAGCGTTTCTCTCTACAAACCCAACATCTGCAGCACCTTGCCTCCACAGACTTTAACTGTCTTGGGGGGGGGATGAGGGGTGTGGTAATATAATTCCTTTCCTCTTCTATCTCTATCTCTCGTCTCTCTCTCTCTCTCTTCTCCCTCTCCCCTTTCTTATGTCCACTTTAGTTATGTAATAAATAGTCTAGCTGTTGATACTTTGGCCTCGTTTGTGCCTTTAATTTCACAACACGGGAATATTTAAAAGAACTGTGTCTCCGGACCGAGACATCTAATGTCTCCGGACCGTGACAACAGTTCCCGAGTGCCACAATGTCGGAGTGTCACAATGCAGAGTGTGACAGTGCCAGAGTGCTACAATGCCAGAATATCACAATGCAGATTGTCACAGTGCCAGAGTGTAAAAGTGCAAGAGTGTAACAATGCCAGAGTGTTACTATGCCAGAGTGTCAAAGTGTCAGAGTGTCACAGTGCCAGATTGTCACATAGCCAGAGTGCGACAATGCCAGAGTGTCACAATGCAGAGTGTGACAATGCCAGAGTGCCACAATGCTGACAGTCACAATGCAGAGTGTCACAATGCAGAGTGTCACAGTGCCAGAGTGACACAATGCCAGAGTGTCACAGTTCCTGAGTGCCACAATGCCAGAGTGTCACAATGCCAGAGTGTCATAATGCAGAGTGTCACCATGCAGAGTGTCACAATGCAGAGTGTCACAGTGCCAGAGTGGCACAATGCAGAGTGTCAGAATGCCAGAGTGTCACAATGAAGAGTGTCACAATGCCAGTGTGTCACAATGCAGAGTGTGACAGTGCCAGAGTGCCACAATGCCAGAGTGTCACAACGCAGAGTGTCACAGTGCCCGAGTGTAAAAGTGTGAGAGTGACACAATGCCAGAGTGTCACAGTGCCAGAATGTCACAATGGAGACTGTCACAATGCAGAGTGTCACCATGCAGAGGGCAACAATGCAGAGTGTCACAAACCAGAGTGTTAAAATGTAGAGTGTCACAATGCCTGAGTGTCACAATGCCAGAGTGTCACAGCGCCAGAGTGTCACAATGGAGAGAGTCACAAGGCAGAGTGTCACCATGCAGAGAGTAACAATGCAGAGTGCCACAATGCCAGAGTGCCACAATGCCAGAGTGTCACAATTCAGAGTGTCACAGTGCCAGATTGTAAATGTGCGAGAGTGTCACAATGCCAGAGTGTCACAGTGCCAGAGTGTCACAGTGGAGAAAGTCACAAGGCAGAGTGTCGCCATGCAGAGTGTCACAATGCTGAGTGTATCATACCAGAGTGTCAAAATGCAGAGTCACATTGACAGAGTGGCACAATGCCAGAGTGTCACAATGCCAGAGTGTCAGAGGGTCATAACATCACAATGCAGTGTCACAATGCAGAGAGTCACAGTGAGTGACAGAGTGACACAATGCCAGAGTGTCACAAGGCAGAGTGCCACAAAGCCTGAGTGTCACAATGCCAGAGTGTCACAGTGCCAGAGTGTCACAATGGAGAGTGTCACAAGGCAGAGTGTCACCATGCAGAGTGTAACAATGCAGAGTGTATCATACCAGAGTGTCAAGAAGCAGAGTGTCACAACGCCAGAGTGTTACAATGCCAGAGTGTCACAGTGCCAGAGTGTCACAGTGCCAGAGTGCGACAATGCCAGAGTACCACAATGCAGTGTGTCACAATGCCAGAGGGTCACAATGCCAGATTGTCACAGTGCCAGACTGTCACAGTGCCAGAGTGTCACAATGGAGACTGTCACAATGCAGAGTGTCACCATGCAGAGGGCAACAATGCAGAGTGTCACAACCCAGAGTGTTAAAATGTAGAGTGTCACAATGCCTGAGTGTCACTTGCCAGAGTGTCACAACGTTAGAGTGTCACAATGCCAGAGTGTCACAATGCCAGAGTGTCACAGCGCCAGAGTGTCACAATGCAGAGTGTCACAATGCCAGAGTGTCTCAATGCCAGAGTGTCACAGTTCCAGAGTGCCACAATGCCAGAGTGTCACAATGCCAGAGTGTCAGAGGGCGATAACATCACAATGCAGAGTGTCACAATGCAGAGTGTCACATTGACAGAGTGGCACAATGCAGAGTGTCACAATGCCAGAGTGTCGAAATGCCAGAGTGTCACAGTGCCAGTGTGTCACAATGGAGAGAGTCACAAGGCAGAGTGTCACCATGCAGAGTGTAACAATGCAGAGTGTGACAGTGCCAGAGTGCCACAGTGCCAGAGTGTCACAATGCAGAGTGCACAGTGCCCGAGTGTAAAAGTGCAAGAGTGTCACAATGCCAGAGTGTCACAATGCCAGAGTGTCACAGTGCCAGAGTGTCACAATGGAGAGAGTCACAAGGCAGAGTGTCACCATGCAGAGTGTCACAATGCAGAGTGTATCATAGCAGAGTGTCAAAATGCAGAGAGTCACATAGACAGAGTGGCACAATGCCAGAGTGGCACAATGCCAGAGGGTCAGAGGGTCATAACATCAGAATGCAGTGTCACAATGCAGAGAGTCACAGTGAGTGACAGAGTGACACAATGCCAGAGTGTCACAAGGCAGAGTGTCGCAATGCCAGAGTGTCACAATGCAGAGTGTGACCGTGCCAGAGTGCCACAAAGCCTGAGTGTCACAAGCCAGAGTGTCACAATGGAGAGTGTCACAAGGCAGAGTGTCACCATGCAGAGTGTAACAATTCAGAGTGTATCATACCAGAGTGTCAAAAAGAAGAGTGTCGCAATGCAGAGTGTAACAATTCAGAGTGCCACAATGCCAGAGTGCCACAGTGGCAGAGTGTAAAAGAGCGAGAGTGTCACAATGCCAGAATGTAAATATGACAGTGTAACAATGCAGTGTCACAGTGCATGAGTGCCACAATGCCTGAGTGTCACAATGCAGAGTGTGACAGTGGCAGAGTGTCACAATGCCAGAGTGTCACAGTGCCAGAGTGTCACAGTGCCAGAGTGTCACAATGGAGACTGACACAATGCAGAGTGTCCCCATGCAGAGGACAACAATGCAGAGTGTCACAAATCAGAGTGTTAAAATGTAGAGTGTCAGAATACCTGAGTGTCACAATGCAGAGCGTCACAATGCCAGATTGTCTCAATGCCAGAGTGTCAGAGGGCCAGAGCATCACAATGCAGAGTGTCACAATGCAGAGCGTCACAGCACCAGAGTGACACAGTGCCAGAGTGCCACAATGCCAGAGTGTCACAATGCCAGAGTGTCACAATGGCAGAGTGGCACAGCGCCAGAGTGCCACAATGCCAGAGTGTCACAATGCAGAGCGTCACAGCACCAGAATGACTCAGTGCCAGAGTGCCACAATGCCAGGGTGTCACAATGCCAGAGTGTCTGAGGGCCAGAACATCACAATGCAGAATGCCACAATGCCAGAATGTCACAGTACCAGAGTGTCACAATGGAGAGAGTCACAAGGCAGAGTGTCACCATGCAGAGTGTAACAATGGAGAGTATCACAATGCGAGAATGCCACAATGTAGAGTGTCACAATGCCAGAGTTCACAATGCCAGAGTGTCACAGTGCCAGAGTGTTGCAGTGCCAGAGTTACACAATGCCAGAGTGTCCCAGTGCCAGAGTTACACAATGCCAGAGTGTCCCAGTGCCAGATTGTCTCAATGTAGAGTGACACAGTCCCAGAGTGTCACAACGCAGAGTGTCACAATGCAGAGTGTCGCAATGCAGAGTGCCAAAATGCCAGAATGTCACAATGCAGAGTGTCACAATGAGAGAGTGTCACAATGCCAGAGGGTCACAGTGCCAGTGTGTCACAATGGAGAGAGTCACAAGGCAGAGTGTCACCATGCAGAGTGTAACAATGCAAAGTGTGACAGTGCCAGAGTGCCACAATGCCAGAGTGTCACAATGCAGAGTGTCACAATGCAGAGTGTCACAGTGCCAGAATGTCACAAAGCAGAGTGTCACAGTGCCTGAGTGTCACAATGGAGAGTGTCACAATGCCAGAATGTCACAATGCCGAGTGTCACAATGACAGTGTCACAATGCCAGAATGTCACAGTGCCACAGTGTCACAATAGAGAATGTCACTATGCGGAGTGCCACAGTGACCGAGTGTCACAATGCAGAGTGTCACAATGCAGAGTGCCGCATTGCAGAGTGTCACAGTGCCAGAATGTCACAAAGCAGAATGTCTCAGTGCCAGAGTGTCACAATGCAGAGTGTCAAAATGCCAGAATGTCACAATGCCGAGTGTCACAATGACAGAGTGTCACAATGCCAGGATGTCACAGTGCCACAGTGTCACAATAGAGAGTGTCACAATGCAGAGTGTCGCAATGCAGAGTGCCAAAATGCCAGAATGTCACAATGCAGAGTGTCACAATGAGAGAGTGTCACAATGCCAGAGGGTCACAGTGCCAGTGTGTCACAATGGAGAGAGTCACAAGGCAGAGTGTCACCATGCAGAGTGTAACAATGCAAAGTGTGACAGTGCCAGAGTGCCACAATGCCAGAGTGTCACAATGCAGAGTGTCACAATGCAGAGTGTCACAGTGCCAGAATGTCACAAAGCAGAGTGTCACAGTGCCTGAGTGTCACAATGGAGAGTGTCACAATGCCAGAATGTCACAATGCCGAGTGTCACAATGACAGTGTCACAATGCCAGAATGTCACAGTGCCACAGTGTCACAATAGAGAATGTCACTATGCGGAGTGCCACAGTGACCGAGTGTCACAATGCAGAGTGTCACAATGCAGAGTGCCGCATTGCAGAGTGTCACAGTGCCAGAATGTCACAAAGCAGAATGTCTCAGTGCCAGAGTGTCACAATGCAGAGTGTCAAAATGCCAGAATGTCACAATGCCGAGTGTCACAATGACAGAGTGTCACAATGCCAGGATGTCACAGTGCCACAGTGTCACAATAGAGAGTGTCACAATGCAGAGTGCCACAGTGACAGAGTGTCACAATGCAGAGTGTCACAATGCAGAGTGCCACAGTGACAGAGTGTCACAATGCAGAGTGTCACAATGCAGAGTGTAACAATGCCAGAGTGTCACAATGCCAGAGTGCCATAATGCCAGAGTGTCACAATGCAGAGTGTAACAGTGCCAGATTGTAAAAGTGCAAGAGTGTCATTGTAAGTGCAGATCAGGTTCGTGATCATCTGAAGAACCTGAAAGTGTTGAAGTCCATGGGACCCGACGGGATACACCCACGGGTACTGAGCGAACTGGCAGATGAGGTTGCTAAACCCCTCTCTATTATATTTCAAAAGTCATGGCAATCTGGTGAAGTCCCCACGGACTGGAAAAGGGGAAACATTGCCCCCATCTTCAAAAAGGGTAAGAAGGAGGAACCAGGGAACTACAGGCCAGTCAGTCTCACCTCTGTGCCTGGAAATATCATGGAGCAGATCCTCCTGGAGTCACTACTCGCTCAAAAGAATAGTGAAGAGGTGATTGGGAACAGTCAGCATGGCTTTGCCAAGGGCAAATCCTACCTGACCAACCTGGTGGCCTTCTATGAGCAGGTGACAACATTAATCGATGAGGGGCGAGCAACTGATGTCATTTACCTGGAGCTGAGCAAAGCCTTCGACGCTGTCCCACACCACATCCTGGTCTTCAAACTGGTGACACATGGGTTTGATGGGTGGACAACTAGATGGATAAGGAACTGGCTTGATGGCCGCACCCAGAGAGTGGCTGTCAATGGCTCCATGTCCCAGTGGAGGCCAGTGACAAGCAGAGTCCCTCAGGGATCAGTCCTGGGACCTGTCTTGTTCAACATCTTTGTGGGTGACATGGACAGTGGCATTGAGTGCACCCTCAGCAAGTTTGCTGATGACACCAAGCTGTGTGGTGCAGCAGACACGCTGGAGGAAGGAGGCCATCCAGAGGGACCTTGACAGGCTGGAGAGGTGGGCACAAGCCAACCTCATGAAGTTCAATAAGAGCAAGTGCAGGGTCCTGCATCTGGGTCGAGGCAATCCCAGGCACAAATACAGGCTGGGCAGTGACTGGCTGGAAAGTAGCCCTGAGGAGAGAGACTTGGGGGTACTGGTGGACAAAAAGCTCAACATGAGCTCTCAATGTGCACTTGCAGCCCGCAAGGCCAATCAGATCCTGGGCTGCATCAGGAGAAGTGTGGCTAGCAGGTCGAGGGAGGTGATCCTCCCCTCTACTCAGCCCTGGTGAGACCCCATCTGGAGTACTGTGTCCAGTTCTGGAGTCCCTATTACAAGAGGGATGTGGAGGTGCTGGAACGTGTCCAGAGAAGGGCCACGAGGATGATCAGAGGGCTGGAGCACCTCTCCTATGAGAGCAGACTGAAGGAGTTGGGGCTGTTCAGTCTGCAGAAGAGAAGGCTCCGAGGTGACCTAATTGTGGCCTTCCAGTATCTGAAGGGGGCCTACAGAAAGGCTGGGGAAGGACTTCTCAGGATGTCAGGTAGTGATAGGACTAGGGGGAATGGAATGAAGCTGGAGGTGGGGAGATTCAGGCTGGATGTGAGGAGGAGGTTCTTCACCATGAGAGTGGTGAGACCCTGGAATGGGTTGTCCAGGGAGGTGGTCGAGGCCCCGTCCCTGGGGGTGTTTAAGAGCAGGCTGGATGAGGCTCTGTCCAGCCTGATCTAGTGTGGGGTTTCCCTGCCCATGGCAGGGGGGTTGGAACTAGATGATCCTTGTGGTCCCTTCCAACCCTGAATGAAACTATGAAACTATGAAACTATAAGAGTGTCACAATGCCAGAGTGTTACAATGCCAGAGTGTCACAGTGCCAGAGTGTCACAGTGCCAGAGTGCTACAATGCCAGAGTACCACAATGCAGTGTGTCACAATGCCAGAGTGTCACAATGCCAGAGTGTCACAGTGCCAGAATGTCACAATGGAGACTGTCACAATGCAGAGTGTCACCATGCAGAGGGCAACAATGCAGAGTGTCACAAACCAGAGTGTTAAAATGTAGAGTGTCACAATGCCTGAGTGTCACAATGCCAGAGTGTCACAGCGCCAGAGTGTCACAATGCAGAGTGTCACAATGCCCGAGTGTCTCAATGCCATAGTGTCACAGTTCCAGAGTGCCACAATGCCAGAGTGCCACAATGCCAGAGTGTCAGAGGGCGATAACATCAGAATGCAGAGTGGCACAATGCAGAGAGTCACATTGATAGAGTGGAACAAGGCAGAGTGTCACAATGCCAGTGTGTCACAATGCAGAGTGTGACAGTGCCAGAGTGTAAATGTGCAAGAGTGTCACAATGCCAGAGTGTCACAGTGCCAGTGTGTCACTATGGAGAGAGTCAAAAGTCAGTGTCACCATGCAGAGAGTAACAATGCAGAGTGTGACAGTGCCAGAGTGCCACAATGCCAGAGTGTCACAATTCAGAGTGTCACAGTGCCCGAGTGTAAAAGTGCGAGAGTGTCACAATGCCAGAGTGTCACAGTGCCAGAATGTCACAATGGAGAGAGTCACAAGGCAGAGTGTCACCATGCAGAGTGTCACAATGCAGAGTGTATCAGAACAGAGTGTCACAATGCAGAGAGTCACATTGACAGAGTGGCACAATGCCAGAGTGTCACAATGCCAGAGTGTCAGAGGGTCATAACATCACAATGCAGAGTGTCACAATGCAGAGAGTCACAGTGAGTGACAGAGTGACACAATGCCAGAGTGTCACAAGGCAGAGTGCCACAAAGCCTGAATGTCACAATGCCAGAGTGTCACAGTGCCAGAGTGTCACAATGGAGAGTGTCACAAGGCAGAGTGTCACCATGCAGAGTGTAACAATGCAGAGTTGTCACGGTCCGGAGACATTAGATGTCTCGGTCCGGAGACACAGTTCTTTTAAATATTCCCGTGTTGTGAAATTAAAGGCACAAACGAGGCCAAAGTATCAACCGCTAGACTATTTATTAGATAAAGTGGACATAAGGAGGGAGAGGGAGAAAATGGAGAGAGAGAGAGAGAGAAGAGGGAAGGAATTAGAAGGAGAAAGTCAGAAAGAGATTATATTACCAACGGTCAGGGGTGGTGAGAGTCCAAGATGCGTTGCGTTGTCCCGTGATGTTATGGTGCCGTCTTCTCTCTTCTTCTTTGACAGTGTCACTCAAGTCTTTTATACAGTTTTTTAGTCCTCAGGCAGGTGTTGGTATGTCAGGTATTTCAGAGGCAAGGAAATAATCCAGGTATCTGTTCCCCCGGAAATCTGTGTATGTGGGCAAGACTTCTGGATGGGGGTGAGGGGGGGCCTCTGTCCCCCCCCCTCCATTCAGACAAGTCCTCCCACATTCCTTTACACAGGTGGTGGAAACCATAGTATCACCCTGCCCAGAAAGCCTGATGGCTGGGTCCTTGGGTCCATTGTAGTAGTCCGGGTGTTATCACGATGCAATCACAAGCTGATTTGCATCCAGGATTGGTCGTGATGGCTGGGTCCTTAGGTCCATTGTTGTAGTCCGGGTGTTATCACAATGCAATCACAAGCTGATTTGCATCCAAGATTGGTCACTTTATCTTTGTTGATTTACATTAAGAGAGACAAACTTGTCGTCTTCCACACCACCCCGTCAATCAAAGATAAAAGTGAGAGAGAAAGAAAAGAAAGGAAAGGAAAGGAGAGAATTTTTAAACAATTTTTACAATACATTTTGATCGCCTAATGGCACGAATCTGTTTTACATCGTCATTAGTCACAAATTGCATATTAGATACTACATGTTGAATCAAATGTATAAAACAGGGAATAATACAGGGTAAAAAGAGTAACAAGGCCAAAACACAGAACAAATAATACAACAATTGTTTCATCCACGGTCCTCCTGGGAGCCAGGAGAGCCAGCTCATATCCCATCCCTCCCAAGTTTGGACAGGGACATGTGTTAGCTTCCTCAGTTCAGATGATATTTTCTTTACTACTTTTCCATTGTCATCAATTTGTAGACAGCAGTTAGAATCATTTAATTTCCCACAGACCCCTCCTTCTTCTGCTAACAAATAATCGAGAACCATCCTATGTTGTAGAATGGCTGTTCGCATCTGTGTAGCTTGATCTGCTAATAAATCTAGGGCACGAGCTGTCTCATTGCTGATTACTTCTAAGAGGGCTTGCAGCCTTATGATACGGTTTAAGTTATAGATTGGTTCTCGAGCACCACTAATCCTTTCATAGGGGTTCCAGGTGGCAGGACCATAATATTCAATAATCCTTTGGGGGGTCCATTCACCCTTTCCCCATTGTTGACCACTACCCCTGGTCAAGTGAGTGGAGATGGACCTCTTCCTTTTACCCAGGTTATCATATACTTTGATCCCCAGGGCATTTCCTTCTCCACCTGGGAGCAAGAAAAACAATGGGTGGATTAGTCCAACATAGCATATCCCCGTCCAATTCGGTGGTAATTTTTTATAGGCCCGGTGCCCGCATATCCAATAATGGCCTTTTAGTGCAGTAGTTCCATTTTCAAACAGGCCTGTGGGGGTTGTAGGCATCTGGAAATATGTAGAATTTGTCATGCCCAATGGATTAGGGAAAAGGACATGGTTCCATCTCCCCTCAGGCTGAGCATGACCCACCATTGTACAATACCAAGCACCCGAATCATTTTTCCACTCACACGATTGGTAGAGGAGTGGACCATATCTTTCTCTGAAATCATATATACGAGACACATTTTCTCTTGACCAAAACCCCTCAAAGTCCTTAACTCCCCCAGTTTTATTAACCCACATCCACCCAGATGTGTGCCTAAAACTGGGTCTTTTCTTTTGGTTTTGTAATCTCAGATTGCGGTATGTGAATGTCCATTGACATGTACTTCTACCTACAAAAACACCACCAGGTTGTGTGCGGTTTAGGCAATAGATTCCTTGGCCTGGATACTGGACTGGCCATGGGGCTGTATCTTCTTCAGTCCAAAAGGTGTTTTTGTCCACTTCACTAAGGGAGCTCACAAGCCATTTGGGAGCTACTGGAGTCGAAACCCAAGGCCATGCTTCGAATCCCTGTGGCCCACCACACACCCAACAGTTCGTAAGGTTGTACACAGAGGACACTTCTTCTGCCAGCTGCATGAATAGATTGGTTACAAGAAACCCCTCATTAGGGTCTGAGGGGGCAGATGCAGAAATGTCAAGGGTTAATGCTCCAAGGGTACACCAAAATAGAGAGACAAACATCTTGTTCATATCATAGGGAATATCACATAGATAATTATAACAAAGCAGTTTCCCAGAAGGTCATGCAGATGAACAACAGCTCCACAGGTTCTCCAAGGCAGCCCTCGGGTCTCTCACCTAGAAGGAAAAAAAAAAACGGACTCGGTCCATTGTAGGGAACCGGTAGATAGTTATTATTAGAAAGATGGAATAATCCACCTTGTATTAATCTTGAATTCTTTTCATGAGCATCTTTTGCCCTCCAGGTATATTTATTAATTGGAGTCTTGAGTACCAGGGGTATTGTTCCCACAGTGGGGAGTTCAACCAAAACTGGTTGGCCTGGAGAGTATGAGGGAACTTTGGAATGCTCAGTATGGTTGGTATGATTTCTGGGGCTTTGGGGCAAAAGGCTGTAATTTTGGGCATCCGTTTACCCCCAACGGCTATTAACACTGGTCAATGCTTCCCTTAGCCGCTCGGCCCATCCTGGCATATGAGGTTTAAGGAAGCGTTTTAACAGACCGTTGGTTCGTTCCACGATCCCATTTGCCTGTGGGTAATAGGGGATATGATATACCCAAGTAATTCCTTCCTGGGTTGCCCACTCTTGAACTGTTTTGGCAGTGAAGTGGGAACCATTGTCTGACTGGATGGACTGTGGTTTAGGGAATGTACCAAACCACCCCTTCAGTGCCTTTACTGTGTTTTCCCCTGTTGCTCTGGCAAATGCCTCAGCCGAGACCAATCCTGACACTATTTCTACCCCAACCAACACATATTGCTTCCCTTCTGATTTTCGGAAAGGGCCAATATAGTCCACTTGCCAAGCTTCCCACAGCCCTTTCCCCTCTCTTAGGTGCAGGGGGGTCATTTTCCAGAGGGTGTCTTTCCAAACGAGTGCGGCATTGGTCGCAAGCAGAGACACAAGTCTTGCACTCTTCTCTGCTAACTGGCCAACCCCTTGCTTGGGCTTCACAATACAGATCTTTTATTCCAGAGTGTTTTCTTTTCACATGCAACCATTCTAGCAACCGTTCCCAATTTTCTGTTATTTGGGTGTTTTGCAGGGGAGCCAATCGGGCTAGTTCATCTGCTCTACCATTCCATTGGCTAGCAGAGGAACCATCCTCTTGGTGGGAGGCCACCCATCCCACTGCAAATTTTCCTTTTTTTAGCAATGGCCAGAATATCTTGCCATTTCTCCTTCTGCCATACAGGTATTCTATTAAATTCCCAGTCATTCTCCTCCCAGAAGAGTATCCATTCAGTACAACCCTTAAATACAGCATAGGAGTCAGTATAGATGTGGACAGGAGAAGTAGATTCAGCCTCATGCTGAAAAACACTCCAGACTGCAATCAACTCCCCCACTTGAGCACTACCTTCCCTTCAGTAATTATCTGTTCATCAGTATCCACACTGAGTGCCACAGATCTGTACTTCCAGGTCTTTCCTTCCCGCTTAGAGGAGGCATCTGTGAACCATGCATTCAGTATCTGTCCAGAGAATGTAGGTGCTATTTGTATTACGGAGAACGGTTTGTTAGCCTCCCAGTCTGGACCCATTTCCTCCTGGAAGGTCAACATTTTGGTGGTTCCCTCAGATACTGAAAAGATGTCACAGTAGTGCTCTATCTGGGCATACCATTTCCTCACAGAGGCTCTTTGGGCCACCCCTTCAGGTGGTGGTGTTCCTGCCAGAATTGTCTTAATTACTTTGAATGGGCCTCTAAGTACTATTTGTTGTTGTTTAATGGTCTTTTCAGCTTCCCGCAGGGCTAAACTAACCACAAACAAACCCTTTTCCCACACCGTGTATCTTTTTTCTGCATCCTTAAAGCTACGACTGTAAAATGAAATTGGCCTGACAGGGGCTTCTGGACCCTTTGCCATAAGTGTACTGATAAGCCAGACTTAGCAAATCCCCATTCAATGTGCACAGGGTCAGTAGGGTGAATAGGACCAAGAGCTTGGTGGGCAGTGGCTTCAAATATTAGCAGCTGTAATGCTTCTTCGTGGGTTCTTCCCACTGCCACTGAACGCCTTTGCGTAACAAATCATATAGGGGTCTTGCAATAATTGAAAAATCAGGAATATGTTTCCTCCAAAACACAAGTAATCCTAGTGCATGTTGCAAATCCTTTTGGACTCTGGCATTTTGATCTGGTCCAGGGAGGAAAGGGTGTCTGGTGGAATACAGGTCATTCCCCCTTCCACCAGATTCCCAAAAACTTCACTTCACTTGAGGGCGTCTGTATTTTCTCAGGTGGTATCCTCAGCCCCAAATTTTCTAGATGTGAAATTATATTATCTTGGGTTATTCGTACCCCCTTCAATATCTTCTCCTGCTACCAGAATGTCATCAATATATTGGTAAACACTGACCCCTGGTTCTAGTTGGACCTTTTCCAGTTCCTGTGCCAGCGCATGGTGGGCAAAAGTGGGTGAGTGCTTAAATCCCTGTGGGAGACGTGTGAATGTGAATTGTTGACCACCCCATGTAAAAGCAAAGCGGTCTTGGTCCTCAGGTTGCAGCAGGACCATAAAAAACATATCTTTCACATCCACTGTACCCATAATCGAGTGCGCTTTCTCCTGTATTGTAGCTATGAGTTCAGCAATATTTGGCACTGCAGCTGTTAGTGGTTCAGTATTGGCATTAAGCCTGCGGTAATCAATGGTCAGCCTCCATGTCCCATTAGGCTTTCGTACAGGCCAAACTGGGGAATTGAAAGCAGAGTGGGTGGGAACCACAATGCCCTGTTTCTTTAAGTCCTCCAGTACGGGCACTATTCCTTCTTTAGCTCCCAGAGGTATAGGATAAGGTTTGACATTTGTCAGCTTTGAGTGAGGTAGGAGAGGTACTGCTTTCAGCAGCCGAATGCTCATTATGGGAGACCCAAAAGACCATTTTCGCCCTTTGTTGTCTGACCAGGTCTTCCCTTTTAAAACATCAAGCCCTAGGAGGTTAGTTGGAAACTCCCCTACGACCATTGACACCTTAGTGTCCTTATCTTCCCGGCAAGCGTAACCGGATGGTTGCTAATGCCTGTGCATGTGTTTGACCCAGGGCATCTGCGACCAGCAATTTTTGTTTGGAGAGCACCACTCCACAATCAGTGGCATCCTTCGTTTTAATAGCTGAAATCTGAGCCCCGGTGTCTACTAAAAATGTAATAGGAATTTGTTTTGGTCCTACAATGCCAGTGATTAGTAAATCGCCCTGGCCATTTTCGGTGAGCTGACGAATATACATCCACCCTTCACCCCTCCGCCCACCATTGGGGGGTGAAGACTTCAGTTTCCCTGAGGCTGAAAAGAAGGGATGCCTTTATTCTCCTCAGACAGGTCTATTAAGGGGGGTGCAGTGGGCTCAATTTTCTGATTGGGCTCAGGCCAGTTCTTCACAATCATTTCTAATTGCTTTGTGTTTAGCCCATCTATCACTTCTTTGGGGATACTTTTCTTTAGACCTAAGTTCCACCAATATTGCCGGGTATTTGTGTGTTCCCTGCCCCTGTTCCAAGCCGGCTGGGGCACGGTTAAACCCTGAGGACTTGAGGGTAAGTGGTTCAGTTTTACATGCCTCAAGCCCCTAGGGTCAGTTTTTAATTTCTTCAGGGAAACTATATTGCCTGGCATAGTCTAATAACTCCCTTCCGACCTCCTCCCATGTCCATGGTTTCAAGTCAGGCTGGCTGCCTCCGTGTGTTAAATTATCTCTTAGAGCAGCCTGCATCCTGGAGGAAATTGGGGTATCAGCTATTTCTTTTCGGAGCTGGATGCCTCTTATTTTAAGCGAGTCAGGAGACCCTGACCAGAGGAGTCATTCTGTTTGCATCTACCAGGAGAGAAAGAGGGGATTCAAAATGATGTTTTAGTTCCCTTTCATATATCATCTGCAGGCATGCAGCTTTTTGCACATTCTCCATTATCTGATTCATCCCTCCCGCAGAATTAGGGGTTCACCCCTCTCTTTTGGATCAACCCCCTGCCCAATAGGCAGCCCTTTGCGTAATACTCCAGGGTCCACTTCTGTTTTTTGTAGTTAGAAAAACATTATCACCCCAATAACCCATGGCTTCAGCTTCTGTTAACAGAATCTGATCACCTCCAGTTTTTGAAACTCGCCAGACATATTCCACCTCAGACTCCCCAGCAGAGCGTGCAAATTCTTTGCAAATTTTGGCTAATTCAGTTGAGGAGAAAGGTGTTTCTTTGGTTGTGATAGTGGGGGTAACCTCCCCATCTTCATATAAAACTTCAGTTTTAATGAGAGGTCTGATATGCGCAGCAGCTTCCTTAGCCGCTGTCAATTCTGCCCGAGGATATATGGGGGCAGGATCCGGGTAATCCCCTCCTGTTTTGCTTCTAACTGAAGTTTAAGATCTGCTACTACATTTTTAAAGTAGCCACATGGCTTTGTAGTGCGTCTACTAAGCCCTGCAAAGAGGAAATAGTCTTATTTTCTTGCTCATACCATTCCTCTTTCTCTCTCACTGCAGCTGCTAAACAGGCGCCTAACACTGCACAAATAAAAGCTTTCCCTTTTCCGGTTTTTGCCTTGGCTTCCTTTTGCAGAGCCAAAATACGATCAGCCACACTCTGGAAATTATTCCAGTTTTCATAAGCCCAATCAAGACCTTGTACAGATGGGCGGGCTCCGTGAACTTCTAAAAGGTTAAAAAGCCTCTCACACCGGGCCATCTCTTTTGTTTCACAAAGCATTTCTTAATGGGACACTAAGTTTCACAGCGGATTCAGGTAAAAACACTGTGTGTACCACCAAAATCTTCCCTGGAAAAACGTACACTTTTAAAAGGATTACTCTAAAATAATCTTCTCCAGGAAAAATGCACAATAGATTTCTCAGGAGAGGTCACACACAAGAAAAAACAACAGCAACCTGGGCTTCTCAGGGAAGTAACACTATTTCCCTGAGAGAACCCACACTTGCAAAAGCTTCTCAGCTTTTGTACCTCAAATTTTATGTTACACCAGGACAACAACCTTGTGATTCTTAGGGAAGAGTAACTCTGTTTCCCTGAGAGAACACACACCGGCAGCAGTTTCTCAACTTTTGCTTCAATACTAGGCTTCTCAGGAAAGCCACACTTTCCCCGAGAGGATACACACTTTACAAATATCACCAAAACTGGGTTTCCTAAAAGAGGGTACTGAGAATTCTCGGGGAGGTCACACTATACAGTCAACAGTTGTACCCCAGATAATCTTCCCCGGGAAAGCACGCACATTTAAAGCAGGGTACAGAGGATTCTCAAGGAGGTCACACTATAAACCCAACAGTTGTACCCCAGATAATCTTCCCTGAGAAAGCACATACATTTAAACCTTTTGAGAACTCCCACACAGTCTCTCTGAAAATTTCGCTTCGTCCTTCTCCGGCCACTTCCCTCGCGGGCGAGTGGAAACGCGAATCTGGACTCCACTCTCGCTTCGTACTAAAAGTACGTCTCAGGCACACACACACATTTCGGGGTTCTCAGAAATGCAATAATTTTGCTGTGATACTTTTCACTGCACGGGAATCCTGCCGATTACGCCAGTTAAATGTCACGGTCCGGAGACATTAGATGTCTCGGTCCGGAGACACAGTTCTTTTAAATATTCCCGTGTTGTGAAATTAAAGGCACAAACGAGGCCAAAGTATCAACCGCTAGACTATTTATTAGATAAAGTGGACATAAGGAGGGAGAGGGAGAAAATGGAGAGAGAGAGAGAGAGAAGAGGGAAGGAATTAGAAGGAGAAAGTCAGAAAGAGATTATATTACCAACGGTCAGGGGTGGTGAGAGTCCAAGATGCGTTGCGTTGTCCCGTGATGTTATGGTGCCGTCTTCTCTCTTCTTCTTTGACAGTGTCACTCAAGTCTTTTATACAGTTTTTTAGTCCTCAGGCAGGTGTTGGTATGTCAGGTATTTCAGAGGCAAGGAAATAATCCAGGTATCTGTTCCCCCGGAAATCTGTGTATGTGGGCAAGACTTCTGGATGGGGGTGAGGGGGGGCCTCTGTCCCCCCCCCTCCATTCAGACAAGTCCTCCCACATTCCTTTACACAGGTGGTGGAAACCATAGTATCACCCTGCCCAGAAAGCCTGATGGCTGGGTCCTTGGGTCCATTGTAGTAGTCCGGGTGTTATCACGATGCAATCACAAGCTGATTTGCATCCAGGATTGGTCGTGATGGCTGGGTCCTTAGGTCCATTGTTGTAGTCCGGGTGTTATCACAATGCAATCACAAGCTGATTTGCATCCAAGATTGGTCACTTTATCTTTGTTGATTTACATTAAGAGAGACAAACTTGTCGTCTTCCACAAGAGTGTATCATACCAGAGTGTCAAGATGCAGAGTGTCACAATGCCAGAGTGTCACAATGCCAGAGTGGCACAGTGCCAGAGTGTCAACATGCAGAGAGTCACATAGACAGAGTGGCACAATGCCAGAGGGCCACAATGCCAGAGGGTCAGAGGTTCATAACATCACAATGCAGAGTGTCACAATGCAGAGAGTCACAGTGACAGAGTGGCACAATGCCAGAGCGTCACAAGGCAGAGTGTCACAATGCCAGAGTGTCACAATGCAGAGTGTGACAGTGCCAGAGTGCCGCAGAGCCTGAGTGTCACAAGGCAGAGTGTCACCATGCAGAGTGTCACAATGCAGAGTGTGACAGTGCCAGAGTGCCACAAAGCCTGAGTGTCACAATGCCAGAATGTTAGAGGGTCATAACATCACAATGCAGAGTGTCACAACGCAGAGAGTCACAGTGACAGAGTGGCACAATGCCAGAGCGTCACAAGGCCAGAGTGTGACAGTACCAGAGTGTCACAATGCAGAGTGTGACAGTGCCAGACTGCAACAAAGCCTGAGTGTCCAAAGGCAGAGTGTCGCAATGCCAGAGTGTCAGAAGGCAGAGTGTCGCAATGCCAGAGTGTCACAATGGAGAGTGCCACAGTGCCAGAGTGTCACAATGGAGAGTGTCACAAGGGAGAGTGCCACCATGCAGAGTGTAACAATGCAGAGTGTATCATACCAGAGTGTCAAAAAGCAGAGTGTCACAAAGACGGAGTGTCACATTACAGAGTGCCACATTACAGAGTGTCAAAATGCAAGAGTGTCACAAAGCTAGAGTGACACAGTGCCAGAGTGCCACTATGCCAGAGTGTCACAATGCCTGAGTGTCAGAGGGCCAGAGCATCACAATGCAGAGTGTCACAATGCAGAGCGTCACAGCAGCAGAGTGACACAGTGCCACAGTGCCACAATGCCAGAGTGTCACAATGCAGAGTGTCACAGTGCCAGAGTGTAAATATGCTAGAGTGTCACAATGCCAGAGTGTCACAATGCCAGAATGTCAGAGGGCCAGAACATCACAATGCAGAATGCCACAATGCAGAGTCACAGTGCCAGAGTGTCACAATGCCAGAATGTCACAGTACCAGAGTGACACAATGCAGAGTATCACAATGCCAGAATGCCACAATGTAGAGTGCCACAATGCCAGAGTTCACAATGCCAGAGTGTCACAGTGCCAGAGAGTTGCAGTGCCACAGTTACACAATGCCAGAGTGTCCCAGTGCCAGATTGTCACAATGTAGAGTGACACAGTTGCTGAGTGCCACAATGCAGAGTGTCACAATGCAGAGTGTCACAGTGCCAGAGTGTCACAATGCAGAGTGTCACAATGCCAGAATGTCACAATGGCAGAGTGGCACAGTGCCAGAGTGCCACGATGCCAGAGTGTTACAATGCCAGAGTGTCAGAGGGCCAGAACATCACAATGCAGAGTGTCACAATGCGGAGAGTCACATTGACAGAGTGGCACAATGCAGAGCGTCACAGCACCAGAGTGACTCGGTGCCAGAGTGCCACAATGCCAGCGTGTCATAATGCCGGAGTGTCAGAGGGCCAGAACATCACAATGCAGAGTGTCACAATGCAGAGAGTCACATTGACAGAGTGGCACAATGCAGAGTGTCAGAATGCCAGAGTGTCACAAGGCAGAGTGTCACAATGCCAGTGTGTCACAATGCAGAGTGTGACAGTGCCAGAGTGCCACAATGCCGGAGAGTCACACTGCAGAATGTCACAGTGCCAGAGTGTAAATGTGATAGAGTGTCACAATGCCAGAGTGTCACAGTGCCAGAGTGTCAGAGTGCCAGAGCATCACAAAGCAGGGTTTCACAATGCAGAGTGTGAGAGCACCAGAGTGACACAGTGCCAGAGTGCCACAATGCCAGAGTGTCAAAATGCCAGAGTGTCAGAGTGCCAGAGCATCACAATGCAGGGTGTCACAATGCAGAGCGTCACAGCACCAGAGTGACACAGTGCCAGAGTGCCACAATGCCAGAGTGTCACAATGCCAGAGTGTCAGAGGGCCAGAACATCACAATGCAGAATGCCACAATGCAGAGTCACAGTGACAGAGTATCACAATGCCAGAATGCCACAATGTAGAGTGCCACAATGCCAGAGTTCACAATGCCAGTGTCCCAGTGCCAGATTGTCACAATGTAGAGTGACACAGTTCCAGAGTGCCACAATGCAGAGTGTCACAATGCAGAGTGTCACAGTGCCAGAATGTCACAAAGCAGAGTGCCACAGTGCCAGAGTGTCACAATGCAGAGTGTCACAATGCAGAGTGTCACAGTGCCAGAATATCACAAAGCAGAGTGTCACAGTGCCACAGTGTCACAATGCAGAGTGTCACAATGCCAGAATGTCAGAATGCAGAGTGTCACAATGACAGAGTGTCACATTGCCAGAATGTCACAGTGCCACAGTGTCACTATAGAGAGTGTCACAATGCAGAGTGTCACAATGCAGAGTGCCGCAGTGACAGAGTGTCACAATGCAGAGTGCCACAATGCCAGAGTGGCACAGTGGCAGAGTGTCACAATGCAGAGTGTCACAATGCAGAGTGCCACAATGCCAGAGTGTCACAGTGCCAGAGTGTAAAAAGTGCGAGAGTGTCACAATGCCAGAGTGTAAATATGACAGAGTGTAACAATGTAGTGTCACAGTGCACGAGTGTCACAATGTCTGAGTGTCACAATGCAGAGTGTGACAGTGCCAGAGTGCTACAATGCCAGAGTGTCACAATGCAGATTGTCACAGTACCAGAGTGTAAATTGCAAGAGTGTTACAATGCCAGAGTGTTACAATGCCAGAGTGTCACAGTGCCAGAGTGTCACAGTGTCAGAGTGCCACAATTCCAGAGTGCCACAATGCAGAGTGTGACAATGCCAGAGTGTCACAGTGCCAGATTGTCACAATGGAGACTGACACAATGCCGAGTGTCGCCATGCAGAGGGCAAAAATGCAGAGTGTCACAAACCAGTGTGTTAAAATGTAGAGTGTCACAATACCTGAGTGTCAAATGCCAGAGTGTCACTACGTTAGAGTGTCACAATGCAGAGTGTCACAATGCAGAGCGTCACAGCAAGAGAGTGACACAGCACCAGAGTGCCACAATGCCAGAGTGTCACAATGCGAGAGTGTCACAATGCCAGAATGTCACAATGGCAGAGTGGCACAGTGCCCGAGTGTCACAATGCCAGAATGTCACAATGCCAGAGCGTCAGAGGGCCAGAGCATCACAATGCAGAGTGTCACAATGCCAGAATGCCACAATGTAGAGTGTCACAATGCCAGAGTTCATAATGCCAGAGTGTCACAGTGCCAGCGTGTTGCAGTGCCAGAGTTACACAATGCCAGTGTCCCAGTGCCTGATTGTCCCAATGTAGAGTGACACAGTCACAGAGTGTCACAATGCAGAGTGTCACAATGCCAGAGTGTCACAATGCCAGAGTGTCAGAGGGCCTTAACATCACAATGCAGAGTGTCACAATGCAGAGAGTCACACTGACAGAGTGGCACAATGCAGAGTGTCACAATGCCAGAGTGTCAGAAGGCAGAGTGTTACAATGACAGTGTGTCACAATGCAGAGTGTGACAGTGCCAGAGTGCCACAATGCCAGAGTGTCACAATGCAGAGTGTCACAGTGCCAGAGTGTAAAAGTGCGAGAGTGTCACAATGGCAGAGTGTCACAATGCCAGAGTGTCAGAGGGTCATAACATCACAATGCAGAGTGTCACAATGCAGAGAGTCACAGTGACAGAGTGGCACAATGCCAGAGTGTCACAAGGCAGGGTGTCGCAATGGCAGAGTGTCACAATGCAGAGTGTCACAGTGCCAGAGCGCCACAAAACCTGAGTGTCACAATGCCAGAGTGTCACAGTGCCAGACTGGCACATTGACGGAGTGTCACAATGCAGAGTGTAACAATGCAGAGCGTGACAGTGCTAGAGTGTCACAATGCCAGAGTGTCACAAGGCAGAGTGTGACAGGGCCAGAGTGTAAAAGTGCGAGAGTGTCACAATGCCAGAGTGTCACAGTGCCGGAGTGTCACAATGGAGAGAGTCACAAGGCAGAGTGTCGCCATGTAGAGTGTCACAATGCAGAGTGTATCACAACAGAGTGTCAAAATGCAGAGAGTCACATTGACAGAGTGTCACAATGCCAGAGTGGCACAATGCCAGAGTGTCAGAGGCTCATAACATCACAATGCAGAGTGTCACAATGCAGAGTATCACAGCACCAGAGTGACACAGTCCCAGAGTGTCACAATGCCAGAGTGTCACAATGCCAGAGTGTCTCTATGCCAGAGTGTCACAGTTCCAGAGTGCCACAATGCCAGAGTGTCACAATACCAGAGAGTCAGAGGGCGATAACATCACAATGTAGAGTGTCACAATGCAGAGAGTCACATTGACAGAGTGTCACAATGCCAGAGTGTCACAATGCGGAGTGTCACAGTGCCAGAGTGTAAAAGTGCGAGAGTGTCACAATGGCAGAGTGTCACAGTGCCAGGGTGTCACAATGGAGAAAGTCACAAGGCACAGTGTCGCCATGCAGAGTGTCACAGTGCCAGACTGTCAAAATGCAGAGAGTCACATAGACAGAGTGACACAATGCCAGAGTGTCACAGTGCCAGAGTGTCAAAATGCAGAGAGTCACATTGACAGAGTGGCACAATGCATAGTGTCACAATGGAGAGAGTCACAAGGCAGAGTGTCATCATGCAGAGTGTCACAATGCAGAGAGTCACAGTGACAGAGTGACACAATGCCAGAGTGTCACAAGGCAGAGTGTCGACATGCAGAGTGTCACAATGCAGAGTGTGACAGTGCCAGAGTGCCACAAATCCTCCGTGTCATAAGGCAGAGTGTCGCAATGCCAGAGTGTCACAATGCCAGAGTGTCACAGTGCCAGAGTGCCACAATGCCAGAGTGTCACAATGCCAGAGTGTCACAGTGCCAGAGTGCCACAATGCCAGAGTGGCACAATGCCAGAGTGTCAGAGGTTCATAACATCACAAGGCAGAGTGTCATAATGCAGAGAGTCACAGTGACAGAGTGGCACAATGCCAGAGTGTGACAGTGCCAGAGTGCCACAAAGCCAGAGTGTCGCAATGCAGAGTGTCACATTGCCAGAGTGTCACAATGGAAGAGTGTCACAAGGCAGAGTGTCACCATGCAGAGTGTAACAATGCAGAGTGTATCATACCAGAGTGTCAAAATCAGAGTGTCACGATGCCTGAGTGTCACATTACAGAGTGTCACAATGCCAGAGTGTCACAATGCCAGAGTGTCACAATGCCAGAGTGTCAAAATGCAGAGAGTCACATTGACAGAGTGGCACAATGCAAGAGTGACACAATGCCAGAGTGTCAGAGGTTCATAACATCACAATGCAGAGTGTCACAATGCAGAGAGTCACAGTGACAGAGTGGCACAATGCCAGAGTGTCACAAGGCAGAGTGTCACAATGCCAGAGTGTCACAATGCAGAGTGTCACAGTGCCAGAGTGTCACAATGGAGAGTGTCACAAGGTAGAGTGTCACCATGCAGAGTGTAACAATGCAGAGTGTATCATACCACAGTGTCAAAAAGCAGAGTGTCACAAAGCCTGAGTGTCACATTACAGAGTGTCACAGTGCCAGTGTCACAAAGGAGAGTGTCACAAGGCAGAGCATCACAATGCAGAGTGTCACAATGCCAGAATGCCACAATGTAGAGTGTCACAATGCCAGAGTTCATAATGCCAGAGTGTCACAGTGCCAGCGTGTTGCAGTGCCAGAGTTACACAATGCCAGTGTCCCAGTGCCTGATTGTCCCAATGTAGAGTGACACAGTCACAGAGTGTCACAATGCAGAGTGTCACAATGCCAGGGTGTCACAATGCCAGAGTGTCAGAGGGCCTTAACATCACAATGCAGAGTGTCACAATGCAGAGAGTCACACTGACAGAGTGGCACAATGCAGAGTGTCACAATGCCAGAGTGTCAGAAGGCAGAGTGTTACAATGACAGTGTGTCACAATGCAGAGTGTGACAGTGCCAGAGTGCCACAATGCCAGAGTGTCACAATGCAGAGTGTCACAGTGCCAGAGTGTAAAAGTGCGAGAGTGTCACAATGGCAGAGTGTCACAATGCCAGAGTGTCAGAGGGTCATAACATCACAATGCAGAGTGTCACAATGCAGAGAGTCACAGTGACAGAGTGGCACAATGCCAGAGTGTCACAAGGCAGGGTGTCGCAATGGCAGAGTGTCACAATGCAGAGTGTCACAGTGCCAGGGCGCCACAAAACCTGAGTGTCACAATGCCAGAGTGTCACAGTGCCAGACTGGCACATTGACGGAGTGTCACAATGCAGAGTGTAACAATGCAGAGCGTGACAGTGCTAGAGTGTCACAATGCCAGAGTGTCACAAGGCAGAGTGTGACAGGGCCAGAGTGTAAAAGTGCGAGAGTGTCACAATGCCAGAGTGTCACAGTGCCGGAGTGTCACAATGGAGAGAGTCACAAGGCAGAGTGTCGCCATGCAGAGTGTCACAATGCAGAGTGTGTCACAACAGAGTGTCAAAATGCAGAGAGTCACATTGACAGAGTGTCACAATGCCAGAGTGGCACAATGCCAGAGTGTCAGAGGCTCATAACATCACAATGCAGAGTGTCACAATGCAGAGTATCACAGCACCAGAGTGACACAGTCCCAGAGTGTCACAATGCCAGAGTGTCACAATGCCAGAGTGTCTCTATGCCAGAGTGTCACAGTTCCAGAGTGCCACAATGCCAGTGTCACAATACCAGAGAGTCAGAGGGCGATAACATCACAATGCAGAGTGTCACAATGCAGAGAGTCACATTGACAGTGTCACAATGCCAGAGTGTCACAATGCGGAGTGTCACAGTGCCAGAGTGTAAAAGTGCGAGAGTGTCACAATGGCAGAGTGTCACAGTGCCAGGGTGTCACAATGGAGAAAGTCACAAGGCACAGTGTCGCCATGCAGAGTGTCACAGTGCCAGACTGTCAAAATGCAGAGAGTCACATAGACAGAGTGACACAATGCCAGAGTGTCACAGTGCCAGAGTGTCAAAATGCAGAGAGTCACATTGACAGAGTGGCACAATGCATAGTGTCACAATGGAGAGAGTCACAAGGCAGAGTGTCATCATGCAGAGTGTCACAATGCAGAGAGTCACAGTGACAGAGTGACACAATGCCAGAGTGTCACAAGGCAGAGTGTCGACATGCAGAGTGTCACAATGCAGAGTGTGACAGTGCCAGAGTGCCACAAATCCTCCGTGTCATAAGGCAGAGTGTCGACATGCAGAGTGTCACAATGCAGAGTGTATCATACCACAGTGTCAAAAAGCAGAGTGTCACAACACCTGAGTGTCACATTAGAGTGTCACAGTGCCAGTGTCACAAAGGAGAGTGTCACAAGGCAGAGTGTCACCATGCAGAGTGTAACAATGCAGAGAGTCACAGTGACAGAGTGACACAATGCCAGAGTGTCACAAGGCAGAGTGTCGACATGCAGAGTGTCACAATGCAGAGTGTGACAGTGCCAGAGTGCCACAAATCCTTCGTGTCATAAGGCAGAGTGTCGGAATGCCAGAGTGTCACAATGCCAGAGTGTCACAGTGCCAGAGTGCCACAATGCCAGAGTGGCACAATGCCAGTGTGTCAGAGGTTCATAACATCACAATGCAGAGTGTCACAATGCAGAGAGTCACAGTGACAGAGTGGCACAAAGCCAGAGTGTCACAAGGCAGAGTGTCGCAATGGTAGAGTGTCGCAATGCAGAGTGTCACATTGCCAGAGTGTCACAATGGAAGAGTGTCACAAGGCAGAGTGTCACCATGCAGAGTGTAACAATGCAGAGTGTATCATACCAGAGTGTCAAAATCAGTGTCACAATGCCTGAGTGTCACATTACAGAGTGTCACAATGCCAGAGTGTCACAATGCCAGAGTGGCACTGTGCCAGAGTGTCACAATGCCAGAGTGTCACAATGCCAGAGTGTCAGAAGGCCAGAGCATCACAATGCAGAGTGTCACAATCCACAGCGTCACAGCACCAGAGTGACACAGTCCCAGAGTGTCACAATGACAGAGTGTCACAATGCAGAGTGTCACAGTGCCAGAATGTCACAAAGCAGAGTGTCACAGTGCCAGAGTGTCACAATGCAGAGTGTCACAGTGCAGAGTGTCATAGTGCCAGAATGTCAGAAAGCAGAGTGTCACAGTACCAGTGTCACAATGTAGAGTGCCAAAATACCAGAATGTCACAATGAAGAGTGTCTCAATTCCAGTGTGTCACAATGCAGAGTGTGACAGTGCCCGAGTGCCACAATGCCAGAGTGTCACAATGCAGAGTGTCACAGTGCCAGAGTGTAAAAGAGCGAGAGTGACACAATTCCAGAGTGTCACACTGCCAGAGTGTCACAATGGAGAGTGTCACAAGGCAGAGCATCACAATGCAGAGTGTCACAATGCCAGAATGCCACAATGTAGAGTGTCACAATGCCAGAGTTCATAATGCCAGAGTGTCACAGTGCCAGCGTGTTGCAGTGCCAGAGTTACACAATGCCAGTGTCCCAGTGCCTGATTGTCCCAATGTAGAGTGACACAGTCACAGAGTGTCACAATGCAGAGTGTCACAATGCCAGGGTGTCACAATGCCAGAGTGTCAGAGGGCCTTTACATCACAATGCAGAGTGTCACAATGCAGAGAGTCACACTGACAGAGTGGCACAATGCAGAGTGTCACAATGCCAGAGTGTCAGAAGGCAGAGTGTTACAATGACAGTGTGTCACAATGCAGAGTGTGACAGTGCCAGAGTGCCACAATGCCAGAGTGTCACAATGCAGAGTGTCACAGTGCCAGAGTGTAAAAGTGCGAGAGTGTCACAATGGCAGAGTGTCACAATGCCAGAGTGTCAGAGGGTCATAACATCACAATGCAGAGTGTCACAATGCAGAGAGTCACAGTGACAGAGTGGCACAATGCCAGAGTGTCACAAGGCAGGGTGTCGCAATGGCAGAGTGTCACAATGCAGAGTGTCACAGTGCCAGAGCGCCACAAAACCTGAGTGTCACAATGCCAGAGTGTCACAGTGCCAGACTGGCACATTGACGGAGTGTCACAATGCAGAGTGTAACAATGCAGAGCGTGACAGTGCTAGAGTGTCACAATGCCAGAGTGTCACAAGGCAGAGTGTGACAGGGCCAGAGTGTAAAAGTGCGAGAGTGTCACAATGCCAGAGTGTCACAGTGCCGGAGTGTCACAATGGAGAGAGTCACAAGGCAGAGTGTCGCCATGCAGAGTGTCACAATGCAGAGTGTGTCACAACAGAGTGTCAAAATGCAGAGAGTCACATTGACAGAGTGTCACAATGCCAGAGTGGCACAATGCCAGAGTGTCAGAGGCTCATAACATCACAATGCAGAGTGTCACAATGCAGAGTATCACAGCACCAGAGTGACACAGTCCCAGAGTGTCACAATGCCAGAGTGTCACAATGCCAGAGTGTCTCTATGCCAGAGTGTCACAGTTCCAGAGTGCCACAATGCCAGTGTCACAATACCAGAGAGTCAGAGGGCGATAACATCACAATGTAGAGTGTCACAATGCAGAGAGTCACATTGACAGAGTGTCACAATGCCAGAGTGTCACAATGCGGAGTGTCACAGTGCCAGAGTGTAAAAGTGCGAGAGTGTCACAATGGCAGAGTGTCACAGTGCCAGGGTGTCACAATGGAGAAAGTCACAAGGCACAGTGTCGCCATGCAGAGTGTCACAGTGCCAGACTGTCAAAATGCAGAGAGTCACATAGACAGAGTGACACAATGCCAGAGTGTCACAGTGCCAGAGTGTCAAAATGCAGAGAGTCACATTGACAGAGTGGCACAATGCATAGTGTCACAATGGAGAGAGTCACAAGGCAGAGTGTCATCATGCAGAGTGTCACAATGCAGAGAGTCACAGTGACAGAGTGACACAATGCCAGAGTGTCACAAGGCAGAGTGTCGACATGCAGAGTGTCACAATGCAGAGTGTGACAGTGCCAGAGTGCCACAAATCCTCCGTGTCATAAGGCAGAGTGTCGACATGCAGAGTGTCACAATGCAGAGTGTGT
This sequence comes from Melanerpes aurifrons, assembly GCA_011125475.1. NCBI lineage: Eukaryota > Metazoa > Chordata > Aves > Piciformes > Picidae > Melanerpes > Melanerpes aurifrons. The sequence goes on along the minus strand of WWNC01000139.1, from coordinate 352,898 downwards.
CACAACAGAGTGTCAAAATGCAGAGAGTCACAATGCCTGAGTGTCACATTAGAGTGTCACAGTGCCAGTGTCACAAAGGAGAGTGTCACAAGGCAGAGTGTCACCATGCAGAGTGTAACAATGCAGAGAGTCACAGTGACAGAGTGACACAATGCCAGAGTGTCACAAGGCAGAGTGTCGACATGCAGAGTGTCACAATGCAGAGTGTGACAGTGCCAGAGTGCCACAAATCCTTCGTGTCATAAGGCAGAGTGTCGGAATGCCAGAGTGTCACAATGCCAGAGTGTCACAGTGCCAGAGTGCCACAATGCCAGAGTGGCACAATGCCAGTGTGTCAGAGGTTCATAACATCACAATGCAGAGTGTCACAATGCAGAGAGTCACAGTGACAGAGTGGCACAAAGCCAGAGTGTCACAAGGCAGAGTGTCGCAATGGTAGAGTGTCGCAATGCAGAGTGTCACATTGCCAGAGTGTCACAATGGAAGAGTGTCACAAGGCAGAGTGTCACCATGCAGAGTGTAACAATGCAGAGTGTATCATACCAGAGTGTCAAAATCAGAGTGTCACAATGCCTGAGTGTCACATTACAGAGTGTCACAATGCCAGAGTGTCACAATGCCAGAGTGGCACTGTGCCAGAGTGTCACAATGCCAGAGTGTCACAATGCCAGAGTGTCAGAAGGCCAGAGAATCACAATGCAGAGTGTCACAATCCACAGCGTCACAGCACCAGAGTGACACAGTCCCAGAGTGTCACAATGACAGAGTGTCACAATGCAGAGTGTCACAGTGCCAGAATGTCACAAAGCAGAGTGTCACAGTGCCAGAGTGTCACAATGCAGAGTGTCACAGTGCAGAGTGTCATAGTTCCAGAATGTCAGAAAGCAGAGTGTCACAGTACCAGTGTCACAATGTAGAGTGCCAAAATACCAGAATGTCACAATGAAGAGTGTCTCAATTCCAGTGTGTCACAATGCAGAGTGTGACAGTGCCCGAGTGCCACAATGCCAGAGTGTCACAATGCAGAGTGTCACAGTGCCAGAGTGTAAAAGAGCGAGAGTGACACAATTCCAGAGTGTCACACTGCCAGAGTGTCACAATGGAGAGTGTCACAAGGCAGAGTGTCACCATGCAGAGCGTAACAATGCAGAGTGTATCATGCCAGAGTGTCAAAAAGCAGAGTGTCACAATGCCTGAGTGTCACATTACAGAGTGTCACAATGCCGAGAGTGGCACAATGCCAGAGTGGCACAGTGCCAGAGTGCCACAATGCCCGAGTGTCACAATGCGGAGTATCACAGTGCCACAGCATCACAATGCAGAGTGTCACAATGCAGAGCGTCACAATGCAGAGCGTCACAGCTCCAGAGTGACACAGTGCCACAGTGTAAAAGTGCGAGAGCGCCACAATGCCAGATTGCCACAATGCCAGAGTGTCAGAGGGTCAGAGCATCACAATGCAGAGTGTCACAATGCACAGCGTCACAGCACCAGTGTGACACAGTGCCAGAGTGTCACAATGTCAGAGTGTAAATGTGACAGAGTGTAACAATGCAGTGTCAGAGTTCCTGAGTGCCACAATGTCGGAGTGTCACAATGCAGAGTGTGACAGTGCCAGAGTGCTACAATGCCAGAGTATCACAATGCAGATTGTCACAGTGCCAGAGTGTAAAAGTGCAAGAGTGTAACAATGCCAGAGTGTTACTATGCCAGAGTGTCACAGTGTCAGAGTGTCACAGTGCCAGATTGTCACAGAGCCAGAGCGCGACAATGCCAGAGTGTCACAATGCAGAGTGTGACAATGCCAGAGTGCCACAATGCTGACTGTCACAATTCAGATTGTCACAATGCAGAGTGTCACAGTGCCAGAGTGACACAATGCCAGAGTGTCACAGTTCCTGAGTGCCACAATGCCAGAGTGTCACAATGCCAGAATGTCATAATGCAGAGTGTCACCATGCAGAGTGTCACAATGCAGAGTGTCACAGAGTGTCACGATGGAGAGAGTCACAATGCCAGAGCACAACGAGAGTGTAAAAGTGCGAGAGTGACACAATGCCAGAGTGTCACAGTGCCAGAGTGTCACGATGGAGAGAGTCACAAGGCAGAGTGTAGCCATGCAGAGTGTCACAATGCAGAGTGTCACAAACGAGAGTGTTAAAATGTAGAGTGTCACAATCCCAGAGTGTCACAGCGCCAGATCGTCACAATGCAGATTGTCACAATGCAGAGTGCCACAATGCCAGAGTGTCACAATGCCAGAGTGTCAGTGGGCGATAACATCACAATGCAGAGAGTCATATTGACTGAGTGGCACAATGCATAGTGTCACTATGGAGAGAGTCACAAGGCAGAGTGTCACCATGCACAGTGTAACAATGCAGAGTGTGACAGTGCCAGAGTGCCACAATACCAGAGTGTCACAATGCAGAGTGTCACAGTGCCCGAGTGTAAAAGTGTGTGAGTGTCACAACGCCAGAGTGTCACAGTGCCAGAGTGTCACAATGGAGAGAGTCACAATGCAGAGTGTATCATACCAGAGTGTCAAAATGCAGAGAGTCACATTGACAGAGTGGCACAATGCCAGAGTGGCACAATGCCAGAGTGTCAGAGGGTCATCACATCACAATGCAGAGTGTCACAATGCAGAGAGTCACAGTGACAGAGTGTCGCAATGCCAGATTGTCACAAGGCAGAGAGTCACAATGCCAGAGTGTCACAATGCAGAGTGTGACAGTGCCAGTGCCACAATGCCAGTGCCACAATGCCAGAGTGTCACAATGCAGAGTGTCACAGTGCCAGAGTGTAAAAGTGCGAGAGTGACACAATGCCAGAGTGTTACAGTGCCAGAGTGTCACAATGGAGAGTGTCAAAAAGCAGAGTGTCACAATGCCTGAGTGTCACATTACAGAGTGTCACAATGCCAGAGTGTCACAATGCCCGAGTGTCACAATGCAGAGTGTCACAGTGCCAGAGCATCACAATGCAGAGTGTCACAATGCAGAGCGTCACAGCACCAGAGTGACACAGTGCCAGAGTGTAAAATTGCGAGAGTGCCACAATGCCAGAGTGTCACAATGCCAGAGTGTCAGAGGGTCAGAGCATCACAATGCAGAGTGTCACAATGCACAGCGTCACAGCACCAGTGTGACACAGTGCCAGAGTGTCACAATGCCAGATGTTAAATGTGACAGAGTGTAACAATGCAGTGTCAGAGTTCCTGAGTGCCACAATGTCGGAGTGTCACAATGCAGAGTGTGACAGTGCCAGAGTGCTAAAATGGCAGAGTGTCACAATGCAGATTGTCACAGTGCCAGAGTGTAAAAGTGCAAGAGTGTAACAATTGCAGAGTGTTACAATGCCAGAGTGTCACAGTGCCAGAGTGTCACAGTGCCAGATTGTCACAGAGCCAGAGTGCGACAATGCCAGAGTGTCACCATGCAGAGGGCAACAATGCAGAGTGTCACAGTGCCAGAGCGTCACAATGGAGAGAGTCACAAGGCAGAGTGTCGCCATGCAGTGGGCAACAATGCAGAGTGTCACAATGCTGAGTGTCACAATGCCAGCATGTCACAATGCCAGAGTGTCACAGCGCCAGAGTGTCACAATGGAGACTGTCACAATGCAGAGTGTCACCATGCAGAGGGCAACAATGTAGAGTGTCACAATGCTGAGTGTCACAATGCCAGCATGTCACAATGCCAGAGTGTCACAGCGCCAGATTGTCACAATGCAGATTGTCACAATGCCAGAGTGTCTCAATGCCAGAGTGTCACAGTTCCAGAGTGCCACAATGCCAGAGTGACACAATGCCAGAGTGTCAGAGGGCGATAACATCACAATGCAGAGTGTCACAATGCGGAGAGTCAGAGTGACAGAGTGACACAATGCCAGAGTGTCACAAGGCAGAGTGTCACAATGCCAGAGTGTCACAATGCAGAGTGTGACAGTGCCAGAGTGCAACATAAGCCTGAGTGTCACAATGCCAGAGTATCACAGTGCCAGAGTGTCACAATGGAGAGTACCACAAGGCAGAGTGTCACCATGCAGAGTGTAACAATGCAGAGTGTATCATGCCAGAGTGTCAAAAAGCAGAGTGTCACAATGCCTGAGTGTCACAATGCCAGAGTGACACAGTGCCAGAGTGCCACAATGCCAGGGTGTCACAATGCCAGAATGTCAGAGGGCCAGAACATCACAATGCAGAGTGTCACAATGCAGAGTCACAGTGGCAAAGTGTCACAATGCCAGAATGTGACAGTACCAGAGTGACACAATGCAGAGTATCACAATGCCAGAATGCCACAATGTAGAGTGTCACAATGCCAGAGTTCATAATGCCTGAGTGTTGCAGTGCCAGATTGTCACAATGTAGAGTGACACAGTCCCAGCGTGTCACAATGCAGAGTGTCACAATGCAGAGTGTCACAGCACCAGAGTGACACAGTGCCAGAGTGCCACAATGCCAGACTGTCATAATACCAGAGTGTCAGAGGGCCTTAACATCACAATGCGGAGTGTCACAATGCAGAGAGTCACATTGACAGAGTGGCACAATGCAGGGTGTCACAATGCCAGAGTGTCACAGTGCCAGAGTGTTACAATGCCAGTGTGTCACAATGCAGAGTGTGACAGTGCCAGAGTGCTACAATGCCAGAGTGTCACAATGCAGAGTGTCACAGTGCCAGAGTGTAAAAGTGCAAGAGTGTCACAGTGCCAGAGTGTCACAGTGCCAGAGTGTCACAATGCCAGAGTGTCACAGTTCCAGAGTGTCACAGAGTGTCACAGTTCCAGTGTGTCTCAGTGCCAGAGTGTCACAATGCAGAGTGTCACAATTCCAGAATGTCACAATGCACAGTGCCACAGTGCCCGAGTGTCACAATGCAGAGTGTCACAGTGCCCGTATGACACAGTTCCAGACTGTCACAATGCCAGAATATCACAGTGCCAGAGTGTCACAATGCCTGAGTGTCGCAATGCTAGAATGTCACAGTGCCAGAGTGTCACAGAACCCGATTGTCACAATGCAGAGTGTCACATTGCCAGTTGCACAGTTCCAGAGTGTCACAATGGAGAGTGTCACAATGCAGAATGTCACAATGCCAGAGTGTCACAATGCAGAGTGTTACAATGCCAGAATATCACAGTGCCAGAGTGTCACAATGCCAGAGTACCACAGAGTGTCACAATTCCAGAGTGTCACAGTTCCAGAGTGTCACAAAGCCAGAAGGTCACAATGCATAGTGTCCCAGTGCCAGAGAGTCCCAGTGCGGAGTGTCACATAGCCAGATTGTCACAATGACAGAGTGCCGCAATGCCAGAGTGTCACAATGTCAGAGTGTTACAATGCAGAGTGCCACAATACCAGAGTGCCACAATGCATAGTTCCACAGTGGCAGAGTGTCACAGTGCCAGAGTGACACAGTTCCAGAGTGTCACAATGCAGAGTGTGACAACGCAGAATGTCACAATGCCAGAGTGTCAGAGTGCCAGAGCATCACAATGCAGAGTGTCACAATCCACAGCGTCACAGCACCAGAATGACACAGTCCCAGAGTGTCACAATGACAGAGTGTCACAATGCAGAGTGTCACAGTGCCAGAATGTCACAAAGCAGAGTGCCACAGTGCCAGAGTGTCACAATGCAGAGTGTCACAGTGCAGAGTGTCATAGTGCCAGAATGTCAGAAAGCAGAGTGTCACAGTACCAGTGTCACAATGTAGAGTGCCAAAATACCAGAATGTCACAATGAAGAGTGTCTCAATTCCAGTGTGTCACAATGCAGAGTGTGACAGTGCCCGAGTGCCACAATGCCAGAGTGTCACAATGCAGAGTGTGACAGTGCCAGAGTGTAAAAGAGCGAGAGTGACACAATTCCAGAGTGTCACACTGCCAGAGTGTCACAATGGAGAGTGTCACAAGGCAGAGTGTCACCATGCAGAGCGTAACAATGCAGAGTGTATCATGCCAGAGTGTCAAAAAGCAGAGTGTCACAATGCCTGAGTGTCACATTACAGAGTGTCACAATGCCAGAGTGTCACAATGCCAGAGTGGCACAGTGCCAGAGTGCCACAATGCCCGAGTGTCACAATGCGGAGTGTCACAGTGCCACAGCATCACAATGCAGAGTGTCACAATGCAGAGCGTCACAGCTCCAGAGTGACACAGTGCCAGAGTGTAAAAGTGCGAGAGTGCCACAATGCCAGAGTGCCACAATGCCAGTGTCAGAGGGTCAGAGCATCACAATGCAGAGTGTCACAATGCACAGCGTCACAGCACCAGTGTGACACAGTGCCAGAGTGTCACAATGCCAGAGTGTAAATGTGACAGAGTGTGACAATGCAGTGTCACAGTTCCTGAGTGCCACAATGTCGGAGTGTCACAATGCAGAGTGTGACAGTGCCAGAGTGCTACAATGCCAGAGTATCACAATGCAGATTGTCACAGTGCCAGAGTGTAAAAGTGCAAGAGTGTAACAATGCCAGAGTGTCACAGTGTCAGAGTGTCACAGTGCCAGATTGTCACAGAGCCAGAGTGCGACAATGCCAGAGTGTCACAATGCAGAGTGTGACAATGCCAGAGTGCCACAATGCTGACTGTAACAATGCAGAGTGTCACAATGCAGAGTGTCACAGTGCCAGAGTGACACAATGCCAGAGTGTCACAGTTCCAGAGTGCCACAATGCCGGAGTGTCACAATGCCAGAGTGTCATAATGCAGAGTGTCACCATGCAGAGTGTCACAATGCAGAGTGTCACAATGCCAGAGTGTCACGATGGAGAGAGTCACAATGCCAGTGCGTCACAATGCAGAGTGTGACAATGCCAGAGTGCCACAATGCTGACTGTCACAATGCAGAGTGTCACAATGCAGAGTGTCACAGTGCCAGAGTGACACAATGCCAGAGTGTCACAGTTCCAGAGTGCCACAATGCCGGAGTGTCACAATGCCAGAGTGTCATAATGCAGAGTGTCACCATGCAGAGTGTCACAATGCAGAGTGTCACAATGCCAGTGCGTCACAATGCAGAGTGTGACAGTGCCAGAGTGCCACAATGCCAGAGTGTCACAACGCAGAGTGTCACAGTGCCAGAGTGCCACAATGCCAGAGTGTCACAATACCAAAGTGTCACAGTGCCAGAGTGTCACGATGGAGAGAGTCACAAGGCAGAGTGTCGCCATGCAGAGTGTCACAATGCAGAGTGTCACAAACGAGAGTGTTAAAATGTAGAGTGTCACAATCCCAGAGTGTCACAGCGCCAGATCGTCACAATGCAGATTGTCACAATGCCAGAGTGTCTCAATGCCAGAGTGTCACAGTTCCAGAGTGCCACAATGCCAGAGTGTCACAATGCCAGAGTGTCAGTGGGCGATAACATCACAATGCAGAGAGTCACATTGACTGAGTGGCACAATGCATAGTGTCACTATGGAGAGAGTCACAAGGCAGAGTGTCACCATGCACAGTGTAACAATGCTGAGTGTGACAGTGCCAGAGTGCCACAATACCAGAGTGTCACAATGCAGAGTGTCACAGTGCCCGAGTGTAAAAGTGTGTGAGTGTCACAATGCCAGAGTGTCACAGTGCCAGAGTGTCACAATGGAGAGAGTCACAATGCAGAGTGTATCATACCAGAGTGTCAAAATGCAGAGAGTCACATTGACAGAGTGGCACAATGCCAGAGTGGCACAATGCCAGAGTGTCAGAGGGTCATCACATCACAATGCAGAGTGTCACAATGCAGAGAGTCACATTGACAGAGTGGCACAATGCCAGATTGTCACAAGGCAGAGAGTCACAATGCCAGAGTGTCACAATGCAGAGTGTGACAGTGCCAGTGCCACAATGCCAGAGTGTCACAATGCAGAGTGTCACAGTGCCAGAGTGTAAAAGTGCGAGAGTGACACAATGCCAGAGTGTTACAGTGCCAGAGTGTCACAATGGAGAGTGTCAAAAAGCAGAGTGTCACAATGCCTGAGTGTCACATTACAGAGTGTCACAATGCCAGAGTGTCACAATGCCCGAGTGTCACAATGCAGAGTGTCACAGTGCCAGAGCATCACAATGCAGAGTGTCACAATGCAGAGCGTCACAGCACCAGAGTGACACAGTGCCAGAGTGTAAAATTGCGAGAGTGCCACAATGCCAGAATGTCGCAACGCCAGAGTGTCCGAGGGTCATAATATCACAATGCAGAGTGCCACAATGGAGAGAGTCACATTGATAGAGTGGCACAATGCCAGAGTGTCACAATGCCAGAGTGTCCGAGGGTCATCACATCACAATGCAGAGTGTCACAATGCAGAGAGTCACAGTGACAGAGTGTCGCAATGCCAGAGTGTCACAAGGCAGAGTGTCACAATGCCAGAGTGTCACAATGCAGAGTGTGACAGTGCCAGAGTGCCACAAAGCCTGAGTGTCACAATGCCAGAGTGTCACAGTGCCGGAGTGTCACAATGGAGACTGTCACAAGGCAGAGCGTCACCATGCAGAGTGTAACAATGCAGAGTTTATCATACCAGAGTGTCAAAAATCAGAGTGTCACAATGCCAGAGTGTCACAATGCAGAGTGTGACAGTGCCAGAGTGCAACATAAGCCTGAGTGTCACAATGCCAGAGTATCACAGTGCCAGAGTGTCACAATGGAGAGTACCACAAGGCAGAGTGTCACCATGCAGAGTGTAACAACGCAGAGTGTATCATGCCAGAGTGTCAAAAAGCAGAGTGTCACAATGCCTGAGTGTCACAATGCCAGAGTGACACAGTGCCAGAGTGCCACAATGCCAGGGTGTCACAATGCCAGAATGTCAGAGGGCCAGAACATCACAATGCAGAGTGTCACAATGCAGAGTCACAGTGGCAAAGTGTCACAATGCCAGAATGTGACAGTACCAGAGTGACACAATGCAGAGTATCACAATGCCAGAATGCCACAATGTAGAGTGTCACAATGCCAGAGTTCATAATGCCTGAGTGTTGCAGTGCCAGATTGTCACAATGTAGAGTGACACAGTCCCAGCGTGTCACAATGAAGAGTGTCACAATGCAGAGCGTCACAGCACCAGAGTGACACAGTGCCAGAGTGCCACAATGCCAGACTGTCATAATACCAGAGTGTCAGAGGGCCTTAACATCACAATGCGGAGTGTCACAATGCAGAGAGTCACATTGACAGAGTGTCACAATGCAGGGTGTCACAATGCCAGAGTGTCACAGTGCCAGAGTGTTACAATGCCAGTGTGTCACAATGCAGAGTGTGACAATGCCAGAGTGTAAAAGTGCGAGAGTGTGACAGTGCCAGAGTGTAAAAGTGCGAGAGTGTGACAGTGCCAGAGTGCTACAATGCCAGAGTGTCACAATGCAGAGTGTCACAGTGCCAGAGTGTAAAAGTGCGAGAGTGTCACAGTGCCAGAGTGTCACAGTGCCAGAGTGTCACAATGCCAGAGTGTCACAGTTCCAGAGTGTCACAGAGTGTCACAGTTCCAGTGTGTCTCAGTGCCAGAGTGTCACAATGCAGAGTGTCACAATTCCAGAATGTCACAATGCACAGTGCCACAGTGTCCGAGTGTCACAATGCAGAGTGTCACAGTGCCCGTATGACACAGTTCCAGACTGTCACAATGCCAGAATATCACAGTGCCAGAGTGTCACAATGCCTGAGTGTCGCAATGCTAGAATGTCACAGTGCCAGAGTGTCACAGAACCCGATTGTCACAATGCAGAGTGTCACATTGCCAGTTGCACAGTTCCAGAGTGTCACAATGGAGAGTGTCACAATGCAGAATGTCACAATGCCAGAGTGTCACAATGCAGAGTGTTACAATGCCAGAATATCACAGTGCCAGAGTGTCACAATGCCAGAGTACCACAGAGTGTCACAATTCCAGAGTGTCACAGTTCCAGAGTGTCACAAAGCCAGAAGGTCACAATGCATAGTGTCCCAGTGCCAGAGAGTCCCAGTGCGGAGTGTCACATAGCCAGATTGTCACAATGACAGAGTGCCGCAATGCCAGAGTGTCACAATGTCAGAGTGTTACAATGCAGAGTGCCACAATACCAGAGTGCCACAATGCATAGTTCCACAGTGGCAGAGTGTCACAGTGCCAGAGTGACACAGTTCCAGAGTGTCACAATGCAGAGTGTGACAACGCAGAATGTCACAATGCCAGAGTGTCAGAGTGCCAGAGCACCACAATGCAGAGTGTCACAATGCCCGAATGCCAAAGTGCCAGAGCATCACAATGCAGAAATGTCACAGTGCCAGAATATCACTGTGCTACAGTGTCACAATGCAGAGTGTCACAGTTCCAGAGTGTCACAGAGTGTCACAGTTCCAGAGTGTCACAATGACGGAGTGTCAAAATGCAGAGTGTCACAGTGACAGAGTACCACAATGCAGAGTGCCACAATGTACAGTGCCAGAATGCCCGAGTGTCACAATGGAGAATGTCACAGTGCCCGAATGACACAGTTCCAGATTGTCAGAATGCCAGAATATCATAGTTCCAGAGTGTCACAATGCCAGAGTGTCACAATGCCAGAATTTCACAGTGCCAGAGTGTCACAATGCCAGGGTGTCACAGTGCCATAGTGTGACAACGCCAGAGTGTCGCAGTGCCAGAGTGTCGCAGTGCCAGAGTGTCACAGAACCAGAATGTCACAATGCAGAGTGTCACATTGCCAGTGACTCAGTTCCAGAGTGTCGAAATGCAGAGTGTCACAGTGCTAGAGTGTCACAGTGCTAGAGTGTCACAGTGCCAGAGTGCAACAATGCCAGAATGTCACAGTGCCAGAGTGTCACAGAACCAGAATGTCACAATGGAGAGTGTGACATTGCCAGTTACTCAGTTTCAGAGTGTCACAATGGAGAGTGTCACAGTGCCAGAGTGTCAGAGTGCCAGAGTGTCACAATGCAGTGTCACAATGCCAGAGTGTCACAATGCAGAGTGTCACAATGCCAGAATGTCACGATGCATAGTGTCACAGTGCCAGAGTGTCCCAGTGCAGAGTGTCACAGAGCCAGATTGTCACAATGATAGGGTGCCACAATGCTACAGTTTCACAATGCAGAGTGCCACAGTGCCAGAGTGCCACAATGCACAGTGCCACAGTGGTAGAGTGTCACATTGCCAGAGTGACACAGTTCCAGAGGGTCACAATGCAGAGTTTCACAATGTAGAGTGTCACAATGCCGGAGTGCCATAGTGCCAGAGCATCATAGTTTTATAGTTTCATAGTTTCATTCAGGGTTGGAAGGGACCACAAGGATCATCTAGTTCCAACCCCCCTGCCATGGGCAGGGAAACCCCACACTAGATCACAATACAGAAATTTCACAGTGCCAGAATATCACAATGCAGAGTGCCACAAGGCAGAGTGCCACAATGCAGAGTGCCAGAGTGTCCAAGTGTCACAATGCAGAGTGTCACAGTGCCCGAGTGACACAGTTCCAGAGTGTCACAATGCAGAGTGTCAGAATGCAGTGTCACAGTGCCAGAGTGCCACAATGCAGAGTGTAACAGTTCAGAGTGCCACAATGTCAGAGTGTCCCAGTGCAGAGCTCCATAGGGTCACAATGCCAGAGTGTCCAAATGCCAGAGTGCCATAGTGCCAGCGTGTCACAGTGCCAGAGTGTCACAATGCCAGGGTGTCACAGTGCCAGAGTGTTACAGTGCAAGAGTGTCATAATGCAGAGTGTCACAATACAGAGTGTCACAGTTCTAGAGTGCCACAGAGTGTCACAGTTCAAGAGTTTCACAGTGCCAGAGTGTCACATTGCCGAGTGTCACAGTGACAGAGTGCCACAATGCAGAGTGTCACAATGCAGAGTGCCACAATGCCAGAGTGTCACAATGCAGAGTGACACTGTGCCAGAGTGTCACAGTGCCAGAGTGTCACAGTGACAGAGTGTCACAATGCAGAGTGACACAGTGCCAGAGTGTCACAGTGCCAGAGTGTCACAGTGACAGAGTGTCACAATGCAGAGTGTCACAATTCCAGAGTGTCACAGAGTGTCACAATGCCAGAGAGTCACAGTGCCAGAGTGTCACAATGCCAGAGTGTCACAATGCAGAGTGTCACAGTGCCCGAGTGTAAAAGTGCAAGAGTGTCACAATGCCAGAGTGTCACACTGCCAGAGTGTCACAGTGCCAGAGTGTCACAGAAACAGAATGTCACAATGAAGAGTGTCACAGTTCCATAGTGTCACAGACTGCCACAGTTCCAGATTTTCTCCGTTCCAGAGTGTCACAATGCAGAGCGTCACAATGCCAGGGTGTCACAGTGCCAGGGTGTCACAGTGCCAGAGTGTCACAATGCCAGAGTGTCACAGATCAGAGTGTCACTGTGTCAGAGTGTCACAGAACCATAATGTCATAATGCAGAGTGTCACACTGCCAGTGACTCAGTTCCAGAGAGTCACAATGGAGAGTGTCACAATGCCAGAGTGTCACAATGCAGAGTGTCACAATGCCAGAATATCACAGTGCCAGAGAGTCACAATGCCAGGGTGTCACAGTGCCAGAGTGTCACAATGCCAGAATACAACAATGCCAGAGTGTCACAGTGCCAGAGTGTCATAAGGCAGAGTCTCACAATAAAGAGTGTCGCAGTCCTAGAGTGTCACAGAGAGTCACAGTTCCAGAGTGTCACAGTGCCGGAGTGTCAAAATGCCGGAGTGTCAAAATGCCAGATTGTCACAATGCAGAGTGTCAAAATGTCAGAGTGTCACAATGCATATTGTCACAGTGCCAGAGTGTCACAATGCCAGAATATCACAATGTCAGAGTGACACAATGCCAGAGTGTCACAATTCCAGGGTGTCACTAGTGCCAGAGTGTCACAGTGCCAGAGTGTCACAATGCAGAGTGTCACAATTCCGAGTGTCACAGTGGTAGAGTGCCACAATGCAGAGTGTCACAATGCACAGTGCCAGAATGCCAGAGTGTCATAATGCAGAGTGTCACAGTTCCAGAGTGTCACAGAGTGAAACAGTTCCAGATTGTCTCAGTGCCAGAGTGTCACAATGCCAGAGTGTCACAGAGTGTCACAATTCCAGAGTGTCACAGTGCCAGAGTGACACAGTGGCAGAGTGTCACAATGCAGAGTGCCATAGTGCCAGAGTGCCACAGTGCCAGAGTGCCACAATGCAGACTGTCACAATGCCAGAGTGTCACAGAACCAGAATGTCACATTGCAGTGTCACAATTGCCAGTGACTCAGTTCCAGAGTGTCACAATGCAGAGTGTCACAATGCCAGAATATCACAGTGCCAGAGTGTCACATTGCCAGAGTGTCACAGTGCCAGGATGTCACAATGCCAGGGTGTCACAATGCCAGGGTGTCACAGTGCCAGAGTGTCACAATGCCAGAGTGTCACAGTGCCAGAGTGTCACAGAACCAGAATGTCACAATGCAGAGTGTCACATTGCCAGTGACTCAGTTCCAGAGTGTCACAATGGAGAGTGTCACAATGGAGAGTGTCACCGTACCAGAGTGTCACAGTGCCAGAGTGTCACAGTGCCAGTGTCCCAGTGTAGAGTGTCACTGTGCCAGATTGTCACAATGCCAGAGTGTCACAATTCCAGGGTGTCACATTGCCAGAGTATCACATTGCCAGAGTGTCACAGTGCCAGAGTGTCACAATGAAGAGTGTCACAATGTCAGAGTGTCACAGAGTGTCACAGTTCGAGAGTGTCAGAGTGTAACAGTGTCACAATGCAGAGTGTCACAATGCCAGAGTGTCACAGAACCGGAATGTCACAATGCAGAGTGTCACATTGCCAGTGACTCAGTTCCAGAGTGTCACAAGACAGAGTGACAAAATGCCAGAATGTCACAATGCAGAGTGTCACAATGCCAGAATATCACAGTGCCAGAGTGTCACAATGCCAGGGTGTCACAGTTCCAGAGTGTCACAATGCCATAGTGTCACAGTGCCAGTGTGTCACAGAACCAGAATGTCACAATGCAGAGTGTCACATTGCCAGTGACTCAGTTCCAGAGTGTCACAATACAGAGGGTCACAATGCCAGAGAGTCACAACGCAGAGTGTAACAATGCCAGAATATGACAGTGCCAGAGTGTCACAATGCCAGAGTGTCACAGTGCCAGGGTGTCACAATGCCAGAGTGTCACAATGCCAGCGTGTCAAAGTGCCAGAGTGTCCCAGTGCAGAGTGTCATAGTGCCAGATTGTCACAATGACAGAGTGCCACAATGCCAGAGTGCCACAATGCCAGATTTTTACAATGCAGAGTGCCACAATGCCAGAGTGCCACAATGCACAGTGTCAAAGTGCCAGAGTGTCCCAGTGCAGAGTGTCACAGTGCCAGATTGTCACAATGACAGAGTGCCACAATGCCAGAGTGCCACAATGCCAGATTTTTACAATGCAGAGTGCCACAATGCCTGAGTGCCACAATGCACAGTGTCACAGTGCTAGAGTGTCACAGAACCAGAATGTCGCAATGCAGAGTGTCACATTGCCAGTGACTCAGTTCCAGAGTTTCACAATGGAGAGTGTCACTGTGGCCGGTTGATGTTGTCCCCTTAAGAAAGGGAATATGGTGGACGGAATTTGGTAAACGGAAGGAATAGTCTAAACTAATTTTCATTGGACAAGTGGGAGGAAGCACCTTCTGAACTGGAGTGAAATGGGCATTTCCAGCACTTCTCTGTCACTCTTGCCTTTCCACAGTGCAGCAGCTCTCTGTCTGTTCTGGACTTTCTGCCAAGGCCTCGGCCTTGAGGATAAGATTACCAGGCCTGTATTAACTGCTTCCAATTAACACAAACTGCTTTTAACTTCTTTCTTTCTCTTTCTCCCTCTTTTCCGAACTATTCTGGGGAAAGGGGGGAAGAGAGGGGAGAGCGGAGGTGGGGAAATCCCCTCGGCCGAGGGGGGTTACTCTCATTTCTGTGTTACTCTGTTGTATATCTTTGTATATATTGTAGATATTGTAAATTTGTAAATATTCCCCTGCAAAATCCTACACTGCTTTGTAAATATAGCTCCACTGCTTTGCTAATTCAGCTGGTGAGTTTTTTTTCCTTTCCCTTCAAATTTTTCTTTTCCCTTTTACCTTACAAGGGGGAAGGGAGGAGGCTTCTTGGCTTTACCCTTCCACCCACCACATTTTTTTTTATTGGCGTACCCAACGTGCGGCAGATAATTAGTTTAATTTATTACTTGATTGATTTAGTGTTTTCTAGCTGAATTAGCAAACATGAAGGTATTGTGGTTTGTGGAGCGATTATTCTTTTCAATTTTTGGGGCTCTGGTTTACAGATATTGTTTGGGTTTGATTTTGGATTACCTGGGTAAATATTTGGTGCGGACAATTTATATGTGGGTTATGTATAGAGTTAAATTATGATATGGAAAATGTATTAATTTATTATGGCCAGTGAGATACAGGAATGTTACCTCCACCACTCTCCCAATTGAGATAAAGGGTTTTAAGATTCCGCCTGAGGAGAGAGTAACTTTAGGTGATGCCTGGGACCCAAAGGTGATTTATTTGGTGTGTATAATTCTGCTGCTGGTGATAACTAATGTGTATTCTCTGTATTCTTTATGGCGAGAGAAAAAGGTGTCCAGGGCGTGTTTTGTTATTAGAACTAGATCAAAAAGAAAACGCCGTGGCTCGAGATCAGTCCCAGAGTCCTCCAGTGATGAGGAAGGTGGAGAATCTCCATCAGTTAAAAAGAAGGCTAAAAAGTTAATTGGTAAAGCAGCTCTAAATGACTTTGCTGATTCCAGCAAGCTGCCAAAGGCGGCAGCTGGAATCAACATGGCGCCTACTCCTTCTCCTACCCCTTCTCCTTCTTCTTCTTCTCCATCGGCCATTAACGGAGCAACGTCACTTCCACCCACTCCCTCAGTGGGACCGGAAGTCACTGCCCCAGCAGCTGATTTATCTCAGGATCTGTCAGCTTCCATTAAGGTGGCTGTAAATTCAAACACAGCTCCAGTTAAGGTGGCTCCTTTAAAGACTAGAGGTGCAAAGACCAAAGATGGAGAAGAAGAGGAGCTGGAGACTGATCCTGGTGAGGGGCCCTCTACTCTAAGAGATCCTGCCCAGGAGGAAGAGGTGGTTTGTTTTAAAGATCTAGCTAACCTAGTGAGATCAAAGCAGGATACAGATGAAGCTAGAAAAGCAGCTGGCAAAGGTAGTTCTCAGCTTAAAGAGATCCTTAGGAGAATGACAGCAGGATTATATGGGCAAAAAGTTCAGGGAGACGAGGAGGAAGATGATATTTCAGACTGTTCTTCTCCCCGCGAGGAATTGCGAAATGTCCGTAAAGATTTCACCAGGGCAGATAAGGAACCAGTTCTAGCTTGGTTTAGTAGGTGTTATGATACAGGTCCTCTGGCTCTAACAGTTAGAGACAAGTCAGCTGCTCAGTTAGGAACTCTCTCAAGGGACAATGGAATAGATAGACATCTAGGCAGAGCTCTCGGTAAGGTTAATCTGTGGATACGCCTTTTAATGGCGGTTGCCCTGAGGTACCCTTCCTGAGATGATCTTCCATGGAACCCTAAACCCTGGACTACCATAGATGAGGGAATTAAGCGCTTGAGAGAATTTGCTGTTAGAGAGCTACTCTATGGTGAACATGAAACTCTGAATCCTGATGACATTCCTGTGGGTATTGGTCTTGCTAAAAAGATCATCAAACTTGCTCCTTCCAATTATGCAAACATTCTGGCAAGCAGAATTGTGTCAAGAAGTTATGGTGGAGCTTCTCCCACGGTTGGCCAATTCAGTGATCAAATGAGACAATTGGAGGATAGCATGACACGTGGTTCTTTGGTTTCAGCCATTAAAATGATGTCTGGCGATATTCAGAATTGCATAAGAGAGTTAAAAGATTCCATATACCAATTGGCACAGAAGGATAATTTCAATTCTTCCTCCAGGTGGGTACAAGTTTCATCTGTGAGGAATACACGTCCTCCAAGGAGGTCATTCCAGAACAGGTCATTCCAAAACAGGTCATTCCAAAACAGACCGCCAAGGCAATCACGTAGAACTATTTGGATAACTCTGCGTGATCAGTTTGGTGAGAACATGAACCGCTGGGATGGCCAACCAACTTCTAATCTTTTCAGGAGACTGAGGGAATTGCAAAGTGGCAGAACCCAAGGTAGCAATACCAGAAGGGTAGCTGTTACTTCCACAGTTTCTCAGAACAACTCTAAAAGCTCCAACAGTCGCTCCAGTACTAACACTGGACAGTGTGCTCATTGCATATGTGGGCATATTCCCCATAACTAGGGGTGCCCTGCCTCCCGCCAGGGGGAGGAGAGGGATAACAGAGATAATAGAATCTATTGGGATGTGTACATCCAGTGGCCTGGCACTTCACAATTTCGGAAGTACAGGGCCTTGGTTGACACAGGAGCTCAGTGCACCATAATACCATCAAATTATCAGGGGTCAGAGTCTATAACTATTCTGGGAGTCACTGGTGGATCTCAAGAGTTAAGTAAGGTAGAGGTTAATATAAGTTTAACTGGTAAACAATGGAAGAAGCATACAGTTGTGACCGGACCTGATGCACCTTGTATTCTGGGAATTGATTTTCTGAGAGAAGGGCGTTTCAAAGACCCTAGAGGTTACAAATGGGCTTTTGGAGTAGCTTCAATAGAAATTGATGGACAAAAATTGAAGCTGTCTGCCAGACCTGAGCTTTCTGATGAATCTGCAGTTGTGGGACAACATAAGATACAGGACATTAAATTGCCGGTTGCTTCTCAGACTGTGCATCACAGACAATACATAACCAACCGTGACTCTTTGTTGCCCATTCAGAATCTGATTCGTCAGTTGGACAGTCAGAAAGTCGTCAGCAAAACTCATTCACCTTTCAACAGTCCAGTGTGGCCTGTGCGGAAGCAGAATGGAGACTGGCATCTGACAGTAGACTACCGAGCCCTGAATGAAGTGACACCACCTATGAGTGCAGCAGTGCCAGACATGATGGAGCTCCAGTATGAGCTGGAGTCCAAAGAGGCCAAATGGTATGCTACCATAGACATTGCTAATGCATTTTTCTCTATTCCCATAGCAGAGGAATGCAGGCCTCAGTTTGCTTTCACCTGGAGAGGAATCCAGTACACTTTCAACAGGCTGCCAATGGGCTGGATCCACAGCTCAAGCATCTGTCATACAGTGATCCACGATGTTCTGGAGAAAGGCGGTGCTCCAGAACACATCCAGTTCATCGATGATATCATCGTCTGGGGTAAAACTGCTGAGGAAGTCTTTGAGAAAGGTAACAAAATCATTGACATTCTTCTGAATGAAGGTTTTGCCATCAAGCGAGACAAGGTGAAAGGACCTACCACAGAGATTCAGTTTCTGGGAGTGCGGTGGCAGGATGGACGCTGACACATTCCAGTGGATGTGGTAAATAGAGTCTCTACCATGGCAAGTCCCACAAACAAGCAAGAGACCTTACGTTTCTTGGGGATAGTGGGACTTTGGAGACTGCACATTCCTGGATACAGTAAGATTGTGAAACCTCTGTATGATGTGACTCGAAAGAAAAACCATTTCCACTGGGGACCTGAACAACAAGCAGCCTTTGACCAAATAAAGCAAGAAGTGGTTCAAGCAATGGGTCTGGGACCTGTCCGAGATGGTCCAGACATTAAGAACATTTTGTACACGGCTGCAAGTGACAATGGTCCAACCTGGTGCTTGTGGCAAAAAGCTCCAGGTGAGACACGTGGACGACCTCTTGGTTTCTGGAGTTGAGGTTACAGAGGTTCAGAGGCTAATTATACTCCAACAGAGAAAGAAATCTTAGCTGCCTATGAAGGAGTAAAAGCATCTTCTGAAGTGATTGGAACTGAATCACAACTTCTCTTAGCTCCCAGATTACCAGTTTTGAATTGGATGTTCAAAGGCAAAGGTTCCGCACCACATCATGCCACAGACTCAACATGGTCTAAGTGGATGGCTCTGATAACACAGAGAGCTCGAATGGGAAATCTTGAAAGACCTGGTCTAGTGGAGGTGATCTCAAGTTGGCCTGAAGGTATCAACTGTGCTAAACCTCCAGAGGAGAAAGTAACTCGTGCTGAGGGAGCTCCTCCTTACAATGACCTTTCTGATGATGAAAAGAAATATGCTTTGTTCACAGACGGTTCCTGTCATCTTGTTGGAAACAAGCGAAGGTGGAAGTCTGCAGTGTGGAGTCCAACACGCCGAGTTGCAGAGGCGAAAGATGGAGAAGGAGAATCCAGTCAGTTCGCAGAGGTAAAAGCTGTCCAGCTAGCTCTCGACGTGGTTGAACGTGAGAGATGGCCAAAGCTTTATCTCTACACCGACTCATGGATGGTAGCCAATGCTCTATGGGGTTGGCTAAAGAACTGGAAGAAGAGTGGTTGGCAGAGAAAAGGAAAACCCATTTGGGCAGCCAACCTATGGCAGGACATTGCTGATCAAATCGAGAGAATTCCAGTGAAAGTGAGACACACTGATGCTCACATTCCTAAGAGCAAAGCTACTGAGGAACAGCAACACAACCATCAGGCAGATCAAGCTGCAAGAGTTTCTCAAGTAGACATGGACTCTAATCTTGATCTCGACTGGAAACACCGAGGTGAGATATTCTTAGCTCGGTGGGCTCACGATTCGTCAGGACATCAAGGCAGAGATGCAACATACCAATGGGCTCGTGACAGATCCATAGACATTTCCATGGATGCTATCACACAAGTCATCCATGACTGTGACATTTGTGCTGCTATTAAGCAGGCAAAACGACTTAAGCCCTTGTGGTATGGTGACAGATGGTCCAAGTACAAGTGTGGTGAAGCTTGGCAGATTGACTACATCACTCTACCACGTTCTCGTTCTGGTAAGCAATACGTGCTTACTATGGTAGAGGCAAACACTGGATGGTTGGAAACTTATCCAGTTCCACATGCAACTGCACGCAACACCATCCTCGGTCTGGAGAGACAGATACTGTGGAGACACGGAACTCCAGAGAGGATTGAGTCAGACAACGGAACTCATTTCAAGAACAACCTTGTAAAGAACTGGGCAAAAGAGCACGGTATTGAGTGGATATTCCACATTCCCTACTATGCACCAGCTTCAGGGAAGATTGAACGCTACAACGGTTTGTTGAAGACCGCTCTTAAAGCCATGGGGGGTGGATCTTTGAAAAACTGGGAAAAACATTTAGCAGAAGCAACCTGGCTGGTAAATAGTAGAGGTTCAGTGAACTGAGCTGGACCTGCACATTCAGATTTGCTACGGAAAGTAGAAGGTGATAGAGTTCCTGTTGTTAGAGAAAAGAATCTGTTAGGTAAAACTGTTTGGGCATTTTCACCCTCAGGAGAGGCTAAACTTGTTCCAGGGGTGGTTTCAGCAGAGTGTCACAAAGCCAGAATGTCACAATGCATAGTGTCACAGTGCCAGGGTGTTACAATGCCAGAATATCACAATGCCAGAGTGACACAATGTCAGAGTGTCACAATTCCAGAGTGTCACATTGCCAGAGTGTCACAGTGCCAGAGTGTCACAATGCCAGAGTGTCACAGAGTGTCACAGTTCCAGAGTGTCACAGTGCCAGAGTGTCACAATGCCGAGTGTCACAGTGACAGAGTGCCACAATGCAGAGTGTCACAATGCACAGTGCCAGAATGCCAGAGTGTCACAATTCAGAGTGTCACAGTTCCAGAGTGTCACAGAGTGTCACAGTTCCAGATTGTCTCAGTGCCAGAGTGTCACAATGCCAGAGTGTCACAGAGTGTCACAGTTCCAGAGTGTCACATTGCCAGAGTGTCACAATGCAGAGTGTCACAGTGCCAGAGTGCCACAATGCAGAGTGTCACAATGCCAGAGTGTCACAGAACCAGAATGTCACAATGCAGAGTGTCACATTGCCAGTGACTCAGTTTCAGAGTGTCACAATACAGAGTGTCACAATGCAGTGTGTCACAATGCCAGAATATCACAGTGCCAGAGTGTCACAATGCGTAGTGTCAGAGTGCCAGAGTGTCCCAGTGCAGAGTGTCACAATGCCAGATTGTCACAATGCAGAGTGCCACAGTGGCGGAGTGTCACAGTGCTAGAGTGACACAGTGCCAGAGTGTTACAATGCAGAGTGTGACAATGCAGAATGTCACAATGCCAGAGTGTCAGAGTGCCAGAGCATCACAATGCAGAGTGTCACAATGCCCGAGTGCCAAAGTGCCAGAGCATCACACCACAGAAATGTCACAGTGCCAGAATATCACAGTGCTAGAGTGTCACAATTCAGAGTGTCACAATGCCAGAGTGTCACAGAGTGACACAGTCCCAGCTTGTCTCAGTGCCAGAGTGTCACAATGCCGGAGTGTCAGAGTGTCACAATGCCAGAGAGTCACAGTGCCAGAGTGTCCCACTGCAGAGTGTCACAGCGCCAGATTGTCACAATGACAGAGTGCCACAATGCCAGAGTGTCACAATGCCAGATTCTCACAATGCAGAGTGCCACAATGCCAGATTTGCACAATGCACAGTGCCACAGTGGGAGAGTGCCACAGTGCTAGAGTGACACAGTTCCAGAGTGTCACAATGCAGAGTGTCACAATGCCCGAGTGCCAAAGTGCCAGAGCATCACAATACAGAAATGTCACAGTGCCAGAATATCACAATGCTAGAGTGTCACAATGCATAGTGTCACAGTTCCAGATTGTCTCAGTGCCAGAGTGTCTCAATGCAGAGTGTCACAATGCAGAGTGCCACAATGTCAGAGTGTCCCAGTGCAGTGTGTCACAATGCAGAGTGTCTTAGTGCCAGTGACTCAGTTCCAGAGTGTCACAATGGAGAGGGTCACAGTGCAGAGTGTCACAGTGCCAGAGTGTCACAATGCAGAGTGTCTCAGTGCCAGTGACTCAGTTCCAGAGTGTCACAATGGAGAGTGTCACAGTGCCAGAGTGTCACAATGCCAGAATATCACAGTGCCAGAGTGTCACAATGCCAGGGTGTCACAGTGCCAGAGTGTCACAATGCTAGAGTGTCACACAATGCCAGAATGTCACAATGCAGAGTGTCACGTTGCCACTGACTCAGTTCCAGAGTGTCACAATGGAGAGTGTCACAATGCCAGAGTGTCACAGTGCCAGAGTGTCACAATGCAGAGTGTCACGGTGCGAGAGTGTCACAGAGTGTAACTGTTCCAGAGTGTCACAGTGCAAGAGTGTCACAGTGCCAGAGTGCCACAATGCCAGAGTGTCACAGAGTGTCACAGTGCCAGACTGTCCCAGTGCAGAGTGTCATAGTGCCAGATTGTCACAATGACAGAGTGCCACAATGCCAGTGTCACAATGCCAAATTGTCACAATGCCTAAGCGTCACAATGCCAGAGTGTCACAATGCAGAGTGCCACAATGCCAGGCTGTCACATTGCACAGTGCCACAGTGGCAGAGTGTCACAGTGCTAGAGTGACACAGGTCCAGAGTGTCACAATGCAGAGTGTCACAATCCAGAATGTCACAATGCCAGAGTGTCAGAGTGCCAGAGCATCACAATGCAGAGTGTCACAATGCCAGAGTGCCAAAGTACCAGAGCACCACAATACAGAATTGTCACAGTGCCAGAATATCACACTGCCAGAGTGTCACAAGGCAGAATGCCACAATGCACAGTGCCAGAGTGCCCGAGTGTCACAATGAAGAGTGTCACAGTGCCCGAGTGACAAAGTTCCAGAGTGTCAGAACGCAGAGTGTCAGAATGCAGAGTGTCACAGTGCCAGAGTGCCACAATGCAGAGTGTCACAGTGCCCGAATGACACAGTTCCAGAGTGTCACAGTGCCAGAGTGTCACAATGCCAGAGTGTCACAATGCAGAGTGTCACAATGCCAGAATGTCACAATGCATAGTGTCACAGTGCCAGAGTGTCCCAGTGCAGAGTGTGACAGTGCCAGATTGTCACAATGGAGAGTGCCACAATGCAGAGTGCCACAATGCCAGAGTGCCACAATGCACAGTGCCACAGTGGCAGAGTGTGTCGTAGTTTGGGCTGGGTGTCCTCTGCTGCAGGGGTGTTTCCTGTGTCCAGAAGTCCAGCCCAGTGGGTGGACACAGGAAATTAGTTTATTTCCAACCATGATCCCTTGCACCACTATAAGTTTCACGGCGGGGTCTGGCACTTCCTCTTTCCTTCCTCCTCGCCACCTGGTAACGGGGGAAAAGATCTCCCGGCCATGGGCCTGGTTAGGCCCAAGGCCACAGGGGGATGGGCAGTCTCAGATCTGGCCAGCTGAGACTAGCCTAGCAGTGGGGGGGGGAAGGAGGAGCCCTGGGGTTTGGGTGCACCCTCAGGTGGGAATGGGATTTCTCTGGGTCTGTTTTGGGTCTCTCTCTTGTCACTGTATTTCTAGTTCTCTGCACGCACTCACTGTTCTATTTAAACTTTCCATCACTTTTGCAATCCGTTTGTCTGAGTCGTCATTTCTGCGCGCGGTGGGGAGGGGGTCTGCCCCAACCCATTACAAGAGTGTCACAGTGCTAGAGTGACACAGTTCCAGAGTGTTACAATGCAGTGTGACAATGCAGAATGTCACAATGCCAGAGTGTCAGAGTGCCAGAGCATCACAATGCAGAGTGTCACAATGCCCGAGTGCCAAAGTGCCAGAGCATCACAATACAGAAATGTCACAGTGCCAGAATATCACAGTGCTAGAGTGTCACAATGCAGAGTGTCAAAATGCCAGAGTGTCACAGAGTGACACAGTCCCAGCTTGTCTCAGTGCCAGAGTGTCACAATGCCAGAGTGTCACAGAGTGTCACAATGCCAGAGTGTCACAATGACAGAGTGCCAAAATGCCAGAGTGTCACAATGCCAGATTCTCACAATGCAGAGTGCCACAATGCCAGATTGCCACAATGCACAGCGCCACAGTGGCAGAGTGTCACAGAGCTAGAGTGACACAGTTCCAGAGTGTCACAATGCAGAGTGGCACAATGCAGAATGTCACAATGCCAGAGGGTCAGAGTGCCAGAGCATCACAATGGAGAGTGTCACAATGCCCGAGTGCCAAAGTGCCAGAGCATCACAATACAGAAATGTCACAGTGCCAGAATATCACAATGCCAGAATATCACAGTGCCAGAGTGTCACAATGCCAGAGTGTCACACAACCAGAATGTCACAATGCAGAGTATCACATTGCCACTGACTCAGTTCCAGAGTGTCACAATGGAGACTGTCACAGTGCCAGAGTGTCACAGTGCCAGAGTGTCACAATGCAGAGTGTCACAATGCCAGAGTGTCACAGAACCAGAATGTCACAATGCAGGGTGTCACATTGCCAGTTACTCAGTTCCATAGTGTCACAATACAGAGTCTCACAATGCCAGAGTGTCACAATGCCGGAATATCACAGTGCCAGAGTGTGACAATGCCAGAGTGTCACAATGCCAGGGTGTCCCAGCGCAACAGTGTCACAATGCCAGAATATCACAATGCCAGAGTGTCACAATGTCTGGGTGTCACAGTGTCAGAGTGTCACAGTGTCAGAGTGTCACAGGACCAGAATATCACAATGCAGAGTGTCACATTGCCAGTCACTCAGTTCCAGAGTGTCACAATGGAGAGTGTCACAGTGCCAGAGTGTCACAGTGCAAGAGTGCCACAATGCAGAGTGTTGAAATGCCAGAGTGTCACAGTGCCAGATTGTCACAGTGCCAGAGTGTCACAATGCAGAGTGTCACAATGCCAGAGTGTCACAGAGTGTCACAGTTCCAGAGTGTCCCAGTACGAGAGTGTCACAATACCGAGTGTCACAGTGACAGAGTGCCACAATGCAGAGTGCCACAATGCACAGTTCCAGAATGCCAGAGTGTCACAATGCAGAGTGTCACAGAGTGTAACAGTTCCAGATTCTCTTAGTGCCAGAGTGTCACAATGCCAGAGTGTCACAGAGTGTCACGGTCACAGAGTGTCACAGTTCCAGAGTGTCACAATGCCAGAATATCACAGTGCCAGAGTGTCACAATGCCAGAGTGTCACAGTGCCAGGGTGTAACAATGCCAGAGTGTAACAATGCCAGGGTGTCGCAGTGCCAGAGTGCCACAATGCCAGGGTGTCACAGTGCCAGAGTGTCCCAGCGCAACAGTGTCACAATGCCAGAATATCACAATGTCAGAGTGTCACAATGCCAGAGTGTCACAGTGCCAGAGTGGCACAGAACCGGAATGTCACAATGCAGAGTGTCACATTGCCAGTGACTCAGTTCCAGATTTTCACAATCGAGAGTGTCACAGTGCCAGAGTGTCACAGTGATAGAGTGTCACAATGCAGAGTGTCACAATGCCAGAGTGTCACAGAGTGACACAGTTCCAGATTGTCTCAGTGCCAGAGTGTCAAAATGCAAGACTGTCACAATGCCAGGGTGTCACAGTGCCAGAATATCACAATGTCAGAATGTCACAATGCCAGAGTGTCACAGTGCCAGGGTGTCAGAGTGCCAGTGTGTCACAATGCCAGGATGTCACAGTGCCAGAGTGTCACAGTGTCAGAGTGTCACAATGCAGAGTGCCACAATGCACAGTGCCACAGTGCCCGAGTGTCGCCACGCAGAGTGTCACAGTGCCCGAATGACACAGTTCCAGACTGTCACAATGCAGAGTGTCAGAATGCAGAGTGTCACAGTGCCAGAGTGCCACAATGCAGAGTTTCACAATGCAGAGTTCCACAATGTCAGAGTGTCCCAGTGCAGAGTGTCACACTGCCAGAGTGTCATAGTGCCAGTGCGTCACAATGCAGAGTGTCACATTGCCAGAGTGTCACAACACAGTGTCACAATGCCAGGATGTCACAATGCCACGGTGTCAAAATGCCAGAGTGTCACAGAACCACAATGTCACGATGCAGAATGTCACAATGCCAGAGTGACACAGTCCCAGAGCATCACAATGCAGAGTGTCACAATGCCACAGTACCAAAGTGAAAGAGCATCACACCACAGAAATGTCACTGTGCCAGAATACCACAATGCTAGAGTTTCACAATGCAGAGTGCCACAATGTACAGTGCCAGAGTGCCTGAGTGTCACAATGCAGAGTGTCACAATGCAGAATGTCACAATGTCAGAGTGTCCCAGTGCAGTGTGTCACAGTGCCAGAGCATCACAATGCAGAGTGTCTCAGTGCCAGAGAATCACAATGCAGAGTGTCACAATGCCAGAGTGTCACAATGCACAGTGCCACAGCGCCCGAGTGTCGCCACACAGAGTGTCACAGTGCCCGAATGACACAGTTCCAGAGTGTCACAATGCCAGAATATCACAGTGCCAGAGCGTCACAATGCCAGAGTGTCACAATACCAGGGTGTCCCAGCGAAAGAGTGTCACAATGCCAGAATATCACAATGCCAGAGTGACACAATGTCTGGGTGTCACAGTGCCTGGATGTCACAGTGCCAGAGTGTCACAATGCCAGAGTGTCAGAGTGCCAGAGTGTCACAGAACCAGAATGTCACAATGCAGAGTGTCACATTGTCAGAGACTCAGTTCCAGAGTGTCACAATGGAGAGTGTCACAGTGCCAGAGTGTCGCAGTGCCAGAGTGTCAGAATGCAGAGTGTCACAGTTCCATTTTGTCACAGAGTGTCACAGTTCCAGAGTGTCACAATGCAGAGTGTCACAATGCAGAATGTCACAATGCCAGAGTGTCAGAGTGCCAGACCATCACAATGCAGAGTGACACAATGCCACAGTACTAAAGTGCCAGAGCATCACAATACAGAAATGTCACTGTGCCAGAATATCACAATGCTAGAGTGTCACAATGCAGAATGTCAAAGTGCCCGAATGACACAGTTCCAGAGTGTCACAATGCAGAGTGCCACAGTGCAGAATGTCACAATGTCAGAGAGTCCCAGTGCAGTGTGTCACAGTGCCAGAGCATCACAATGCAGAGTGTCTCAGTGCCAGAGAATCTCAATGCAGAGTGTCACAATGCGAGAGTGTCACAAGGCACAGTGCCACAGTGCCCGAGTGTCGCCATGCAGAGTGTCACAGTGCCCGAATGACACAGTTCCAGAGTGTCACAATGCCAGAGTGTCACAATGCAGGGTGTCCCAGCGAAAGAGTGTCACAATGCCAGAATATCACAATGCCAGAGTGACACAATGCCTGGGTGTCACAGTGCCTGGGTGTCACAGTGCCAGAGTGTCACAATGCCAGAATGTCAGAGTGCCAGAGTGTCACAGAACCAGAATGTCACAATGCAGAGGGTCACATTGTCAGTGACTCAGTTCCAGAGTGTCACAATGGAGAGTGTCACAGTTCCAGAGTGTCACAGTGCCAGAGTGTCAGAATGCCAGATTGTCACAGAGTGTCACAGATCCAGAGTGTCACAATGCCAGAGTGTCACAATGCAGAGTGTCACAATGCCAGAATGTCACAGAGTGTCACAGTCCCAGAGTGTCACAGTGCCAGTGTCACAATGCAGAGTGTCACAATGTCAGAGTGTCACAGAGTGTCACAGTGCCAGAGTGTCAGAGTGCCAGTGTCACAATGCAGTGTGTCAAAATGCCAGAATATCACAATGCCAGAGTGACACAATGCCAGAGTGTCACAATTCCAGGGTGTCACAGTGCCAGAGTGTCACAATGCAGAGTGTCACAATGCCAGAGTGTCACAGAGTGTCACAGGTCCAGAGTGTCACAGTGCCAGAGTGTCACAATGCCGAGTGTCACAGTGACAGAGTGCCACAATGCACAGTGCCACAATACACAGTGCCAGAATGCCAGAGAGTCAGAATGCAGTGTGTCACAGTTCCAGATTGTCACAGAGTGTCACAGTTCCAGATTGTCTCAGTGCTGGAGTGTCACAATGCCAGAGTGTCACAGAGTGTCACAATTCCTCAGTGTCACAGTGCGAGAGTGTCACAATGCCAAGTGTCACAGTGACAGAGCGCCACGATACAGAGTGCCACAATGCACAGTGCCAGAATGCCAGAGTGTCACAGAACCAGAATGTCACAATGCAGTGTGACACATTGCCTGTGACTGAGTTCCAGAGTGTCACAATGGAGAGCGTCGCAGTGCCAGAGTGTCACAGAGTGTCACATTTCCAGATTGTCACAGTGCCAGAGTATCACAATGCCAGAGTGTCACAATGTAGAGTGTCACAATGCCAGTATGTCACAGAGTGTCACAGTTCCAGAGCGTCACAGTGCCAGAGTGTCACAATGTCAGAATGTCACAGAGTGTCACAGTTCCAGAGTGTCACAGTGCAGGAGTGTCACAATGCCAGAGTGTCAAAATGCAGAGCGTCACAATGCCAGAATGTCACAATGCCAGAATGTCACAATGCATAGTGTCATAGTGCCAGTGTCACAATGCCAGAATATCAGAATGCCAGAGTGACACAATGCCACAGTGTCACAATTCCAAGGTGTCACAGTGCCAGAGTGTCACAGTGCCAGAGTGTGACAATGCAGTGTGTCACAATGCCAGAGTTTATCAGACTGTCACAGTGCGAGAGTGTCACAATGCTGAGTGTCACAGTGACAGTGTGCCACAATGCAGAGTGCCACAATGCACAGTGCCAGAATGCCAGAGTGTCACAGTGCCAGAGTGTCACAGTTCCAGATTGTCACAGTGCCAGAGTGTCACAGAACCGGAATGTCACAATGCAGAGAGTCACATTGCCAGTGACTCAGTTCCAGATTGTCAAATGGAGAGTGTCACACTGCCAGAGTGTCACAGTGATAGAGTGTCACAATGCCAGAGTGTCACAGAGTGACACAGTTCCAGAGTGTCTCAGTGCCAGAGTGTCTCAATGCAAGAGTGTCACAATGCAGAGTGTCACAATGCCAGATTCCACAATGCAGAGTGTCACAGTGGCAGAGTGTCCCAGTGCAGAGTGTCACAGTGCCAGATTGTCACAATGAGGGTGCACAATGCCAGAGTGTCACTATGACAGAGTTTGACAATGCAGAGTGCCACAATGCCAGAGTGCCACAATGCCAGAGTGCCAGAATACACAGTACCACAGTGGCAGAGTGATACAGTGCTAGAGTGACACAGTTCCAGAGTGTCACAATGCAGAGTGTCACAATGCAGAATGTCACAATGCCAGAGTGTCAGAGTGCCAGAGCATCACAATGCAGAGTGTCACAATGCCACAGTACCAAAGTGCCAGAGCATCACACCACAGAAATGTCACTGTGCCAGAATATCACAATGCTAGAGTGTCACAATGCAGAGTGCCACAATGTACAGTGCCAGAGTGCCTGAGTGTCACAATGCAGAATGTCAGAGTGCCCGAATGACACAGTTCCAGAGTGTCACAATGCAGTGTCACAATGCAGAATGTCACAATGTCAGAGTGTCCCAGTGCAGTGTGTCACAGTGCCAGAGCATCACAGTGCAGAGTGTCTCAGTGCCAGAGAATCACAATGCAGAGTGCCACAATGCCAGAGTGTCACAACGCGCAGTGCCACAGTACCCGAGTGTCGCCACACATAGTGTCACAGTGCCCAAATGACACAGTTCCAGAGTGTCACAATGCCGGAATATCACAGTGCCAGAGCGTCAAAATGCCAGAGTGTCACAATGCCAGGGTGTCCCAGCGAAAGAGTGTCACAATGCCAGAATATCACAATGCCAGAGTGACACAATGCCTGGGTGTCACAGTGCCCGGGTGTCACAGTGCCAGAGTGTCACAATGCCATAGTGTCAGAGTGCCAGAGTGTCACAGAACCTGAATGTCACAATGCAGAGTGTCACATTGCCAGTGACTCAGTTCCAGAGTGTCACAATGGAGAGTGTCACAGTGCCAGAGTGTCGCAGTGCCAGAGTGTCAGAATGCAGAGTGTCACAGTTCCAGAGTGTCACAATGCAGAGTGTCACAGAGAGTCACAGTTCCAGAGTGTCACAATGCCAGAATATCACAGTGCCAGAGTGTCACAATGCCAGAGAGTCACAGTGCCAGGGCGTAAGAATGCCAGAGTGTAACAATGCCAGGATGTCACAGTGCCAGAGTGTCACAATGCCAGAGAGTCACAGGGCCAGGGTGTAAGAATGCCAGAGTGTAACAATGCCAGGATGTCACAGTGCCAGAGTGTCACAATGCCAGAGTGTCACAGTGACAGAGTGCCACAGAACCGGAATGTCACAATGCAGAGTGTCACATTGCCAGTGACTCAGTTCCAGATTGTCACAATGGCAGTGTCACAGTGCCAGAGTGTCACAGCGATAGAGTGTCACAATGCAGAGTGTCACAATGCCAGAGTGTCACAGAGTGACACAGTTCCAGATTGTCTCAGTGCCAGAGTGTCAAAATGCAAGAGTGTCACAATGCCAGGGTGTCACAGTGCCAGAATATCACAATGTAAGAATGTCACAATGCCAGAGTGTCACAGTGCCAGGGTGTCACAGTGCCATAATGTGACAATGCAGAGTGTCACAATGGCAGAGTGTCACAGAGTGACACAGTTCCAGATTGTCACAGAGTGTCACAGTTCCAGATTGTCTCAGTGTCAGAGTATCACAGAACTGGAATGTCACAATGCAGAGTGTCACATTGCCAGTGACTCAGTTCCAGATTGTCACAATGGAGAGTGTCACAGTGCCAGAGTGTCACAGTGATAGAGTGTCACAATGCCAGAGTGTCACAGAGTGACACAGTTCCAGATTGTCTCAATGCAAGAGTGTCACAATGCAGAGTGTCACAATGCCAGATTCCACAATGCAGTGTCACAGTGGCAGAGTGTCCCAGTGCAGTGTCACAGTGCCAGACTGTCACAATGAGGGTGCACAATGCCAGAGTGTCACTAAGACAGAGTGTGACAATGCAGAGTGCCACAATGCCAGAGTGCCACAATGCCAGAGTACCAGAATGCACAGTGCCACAGCGGCAGAGTGATACAGTGCTAGAGTGACACAGTTCCAGAGTGTCACAATGAAGATTGTCACAATGCCAGAGTGTCAGAGTGCCAGACCATCACAAGGCAGAGTGTCACAATGCCACAGTACCAAAGTGCCAGAGCATCACACCACAGAAATGTCACTGTGCCAGAATATCACAATGCTAGAGTGTCACAAAGCACAGTGCCACAATGTACAGTGCCAGAGTGCCTGAGTGTCACAATGCAAGAATGTCACAGTGCCCGAATGACACAGTTCCAGAGTGTCACAATGCAGAGTGTCACAATGCAGAATGTCACAATGTCAGTGTCCCAGTGCAGTGTGTCAGAGTGCCAGAACATCACAATGCAGAGTGTCTCAGTGCCAGAGAATCACAATGCAGAGTGTCACAATGCCAGAGTGTCACAACGCGCAGTGCCACAGTGCCCGAGTGTCGCCACACAGAGTGTCACAGTGTCCAAATGACACAGTTCCAGAGTGTCACAATGCCAGAATATCACAGTGCCAGAGTGTCACAATGCCAGAGTGTCACAATGCCAGGGTGTCCCAGCGAAAGAGTGTCACAATGCCAGAATATCACAATGCCAGAGTGACACAATGCCTGGGTGTCACAGTGCCTGGGTGTCACAGCGCCAGAGTGTCACAATGCCAGAGTGTCACAGTGCCAGAGTGTCACAGAACCAGAATGTCACAATGCAGAGTGTCACATTGTCAGACTCAGTTCCAGAGTGTCACAATGGAGAGTGTCACAGTGCCAGAGCGTCGCAGTGCCAGAGTGTCAGAATGCAGAGTGTCACAGTTCCATTTTGTCGCAGAGTGTCACAGTTCCAGAGTGTCACAGTGCCAGAGTGTCACAATGCAGAGTGTCACAATTCGAGGTTGTGATAGAGTGTCACAGTTCCAGAGTATCACAGTTCCAGAGTGTCACAATGTCAGAGTGTCACAGAGTGTCACAGTTCCATTTTGTCACAGAGTGTCACAGTTCCAGAGTGTCACAATGCAGAATGTCACAATGCCAGAGTGTCAGAGTGCCAGACCATCACAAGGCAGAGTGACACAATGCCAGAGTACTAAAGTGCCAGAGCATCACAACACAGAAATGTCACTGTGCCAGAATATCACAATGCTAGAGTGTCACAATGCAGAGTGCCACAATGTACAGTGCCAGAGTGCCTGAGTGTCACAATGCAGAGTGCCACAATGCAGAATGTCACAATGTCAGAGAGTCCCAGAGCAGTGTGTCACAGTGCCAGAGCATCACAATGCAGAGTGTCTTAGTGCCAGAGAATCTCAATGTAGTGTCACTATGCCAGAGTGTAACAACGCACAGTGCCAAAGTGCCCGAGTGTTCACCACGCAGAGTGTCACAGTGCCCGAATGACACAGTTCCAGTGTCACAATGCCAGAATATCACAGTGCCAGAGTGTCACAGTGCCAGAGTGTCACAATACAGAGTGTCACAATGTCAGAGTGTCACAGAGTGTCACAGTGCCAGAGTGTCAGAGTGCCAGTGTCACAATGCAGAGTGTCACAATGCCAGAATATCACAATGCCAGAGTGACACAATGCCAGAGTGTCACAATTCCAGGGTGTCACAGTGCCAGAGTGTCACAATGGAGAGTGTCACAATGCCAGAGTGTCACAGAGTGTCACAGTTCCAGAGTGTCACAGTGCCAGAGTGTCACAATGCCGAGTGTCACAGTGACAGAGTGCCACAATGCACAGTGCCACAATGCACAGTGCCAGAATGCCAGAGAGTCACAATGCAGTGTGTCACAGTTCCAGATTGTCACAGAGTGTCACAGTTCCAGATTGTCTCAGTGCTGGAGTGTCACAATGCCAGAGTGTCACAGAGTGTCACAATTCCTGAGTGTCACAGTGCGAGAATGTCACAATGCCAAGTGTCACAGTGACAGAGCGATACAGACTGCCACAATGCACAGTGCCAGAATGCCAGAGTGTCACAGAACCAGAATGTCACAATGCAGAGTGTCACATTGCCAGTTACTCAGTTCCATAGTGTGACAATACAGAGTGTCACAATGCCAGAGTGTCACAATGCAGAGTGTCACAATGCCAGAATATCACAGTGCCAGAGTGCCACAATGCAGAGTGTCACAATGCCAGGGTGTCCCAGCTCCAGAGTGTCAGAATGCTGGAATATGACAATGCCAGAGTGTCAAAATGCCAGGCTGACCCAGTGCCAGAGTGTCACAATACCAGAGTGTCACAGTGCCAGAGTGTCGCAGAACCAAAATGTCACAATGCAGAGTGTCACATTGCCAGTGACTCAGTTCCAGAGTGTCACAATGCAGAGTGTCACAGTGCCAGAGTGCCACAGTGCCAGTGTGTCACAGAACCAGAATGTCACAATGCAGAGTGTCACAATGCCAGAGTGTCACAGAGTGTCACAGTTCCAGAGTGTCACAATGCAGAGCGTCACAACGCCAGAATGTCACAGAGTGTCACAGTTCCAGAGTGTCACAGTGCCAGAGTGTCACAATGCCAGAGTGTCACAATACTGAGCGTCACAATGCCAGATTGTCACAGAGTGTCAGAGATCCAGAGTGTCTCAGTGCCAGACTGTCACAATGCCAGAGTGTAACCATGCAGAGTGTCACAATGTCAGAATGTCACAGAGTGTCACAGTTCCAGACTGTCACAGTGCAGGAGTGTCACAATGCCAGAGTGTCACAATACAGAGTGTCACAATGCCAGAGTGTCAGAGGGCCATAACATCACAATGCAGAGAGTCGCAATGCAGAGTGTCAAAATGCCAGAATATCACAGCGCCAGAGTGTCACAATGCCAGAGTGTCACAATGCCAGAGTGTCACAATGCCAGGGTGACCCAGCGCCAGAGTGTCACAATACCAGAGTGTCACAATGCCAGAGTGTCACAGTTCCAGAGTGTCACAGTGCGAGAATGTCACAATGCCGAGTGTCACAGTGACAGACTGCCACAATGCAGAGTGCCACAATGCACAGTGCCAGAATGCCAGTGTCACAATGCAGAGTGTCACAGTGCCAGATTTTCACAGAGAGTCAGAGTTCCAGAGTGTCACAGATCCAGAGTGTCACAGTGCCAGAGTGTCACAGTGCCAGAGCGTCACAATGCAGAGTGTAACATTGCTAGAGTACCACAATGCAGAGTGTCACAATGCCAGAGTGTCACAGAACCAGAATGTCACAATGCAGAGTGTCACAGTGCCCGAATGACACAGTTCCAGAGTGTCACAGTGCAGAGTGTCACAATGTCAGTGTCCCAGTGCTGTGTGTCACAATGCCAGAGTGTCACAGAGTGTCACAGTTCCAGACTGTCACAATGCCAGAATATCACAATGCACAGTGCCACAGTGCCCGAGTGTCACAATGCACAGTGCCAGAATGCCAGTGTCACAATGCAGAGTGTCACAGTTCTAGATTGTCACAGAGTGTCACAGTTCCAGATTGTCTCAGTGCCAGAGTGTCACAATGCCAGAGTGTCACAGAGTGTCACCATGCAGTGTCACAGTTCCAGAGTGTCACAGCTCCAGAGTGTCACAGTGCCAGAATATCACAGTGCCAGAGAATCACAATACCAGAGTGTCACAATGCCAGAATGTCACAGAGGGTCACAATGCAGAGTGTCACATTGCGAGAGTGCCACAATGCCGAGTGTCACAATGCCAGAGTGTCGCAATGCTGTGTGTCACAATGCCAGAATATCACAGTGCCAGAGTGTCACAATGCCAGAGTGTCACATTGCCAGAGTGTCACAATACCAGAGTGTCACAATGCCAGAGTGTCACAGAGTGTCACAGTTCCAGAGTGTCACATTGCCAGTGTCACAATACCAGAGTGTCACAATGACAGAATGTCACAGAGTGTCACAGTTCCAGAGTGTCACAGTGCCAGAGTGTCACAATGCCAGAGTGTCACAATACAGAGCGTCACAATGCCAGATTGTCTCAGAGTGTCACAGATCCTGAGTGTCTCAGTGCCAGACTGTCACAATGCCAGAGTGTAACCATGCAGAGTGTCACAATGTCAGAATGTCACAGAGTGTCACAGTTCCAGACTGTCACAGTGCAGGAGTGTCACAATGCCAGAGTGTCACAATGCCAGAGTGTCACAGAGCGTCACAGATCCAGAGTGTCTCAGTGCCATAGTGTCACAATGCCAGACTGTCACAATGCAGAATGTCACAATGCCAGAATGTCGCAGAGTGTCACAGTCCCAGAGTGTCACAGTGCCTGAGTGTCACAATGCCAGAATATCACAGTGCCAGAGTGACACAATGCAGAGTGTCACAGTGCTAGAGTGCCACAATGCAGAGTGTCACAATGCCAGAGTGTCACAGTACCAGAATGTCACAATGCAGAGTGTCACATTGCCAGTTACTGAGTTCCATAGTGTCACCATACAGAGTGTCACAATGCCAGAGTGTCGCATTGTAGAGTGTCAAAGTGCCAGAATATCACAGTCCCAGAGTGTCACAATGCCAGAGTGTCACAATGCCAGGGTGACCCAGCGCCAGAGTGTCACAATGCCAGAATATCTCAATGCCAGAGTGTCAAAATACCAGAATATCACAGTGCCAGAGTGTCACAATGCCAGAGTGTCACAATGCCAGGGTGACTCAGCGCAAGAGAGTCGCAATGCCAGAATATCTCTATTCCAGAGTGTCACAATGTCTGGGTGTCACAGTGCCAGAGTGTCACAATACCGAGTGTCAGAGTGCCAGAGTGTCACAGAACCAGAATATCACAATGCAAAGTTTCACATTGCCAGTGACTCAGTTCCAGAATGTCACAATGGAGAGTGTAACATTGCCAGTTACTGAGGTCCATAGTGTCACAATGCCGAGTGTCACAATGCCAGAGTGTCGCAATGCAGAGTGTCAAAATGCCAGAGTGTCACAGAACCAGAATGTCACAATGCAGAGTGTCACATTGCCAGTGACTCAGTTCCAGACTGTCACAATGCAGAGTGTCACAGCTCCAGAGTGTCACAATGCGAGTGTGTCACAATGCGCAGTGCCACAGTGCCTGAGTGTCACAATGCAGAGTGTCACAGTGCCCGAATGACACAGTTCCAGAGTGTCACAGTGCAGAGTGTCACAATGTCAGTGTCCCAGTGCTGTGTGTCACAATGCCAGAGTGTCACAGAGTGTCACAGTTCCAGACTGTCACAATGCCAGAATATCACAATGCACAGTGCCACAGTGCCCGAGTGTCACAATGCACAGTGCCAGAATGCCAGTGTCACAATGCAGAGTGTCACAGTTCTAGATTGTCACAGAGTGTCACAGTTCCAGATTGTCTCAGTGCCAGAGTGTCACAATGCCAGAGTGTAACAGAGTGTCACAGTTCCAGAGTGTCACAGATCCAGAGTGTCACAGTGCCAGAATATCACAGTGCCAGAGAATAACAATACCAGAGTGTCACAATGCCAGAATTTCACAGAGGGTCACAATGCAGAGTGTCACATTGCGAGAGTGCCACAATGCCGAGTGTCACAATGCCAGAGTGTCACAGAACCAGAATGTCACAATGCAGAGTGTCAGAATGCCAGAGTGTCACAGAGTGTCACAGTTCCAGATTGTCTCAGTTCCAGAGTGTCACAATACCAGAGTGTCACAGACTGTCAGAGTTCCAGAGTGTCACAATGCCAGAATATCACAGTGCCAGAGTGTCACAATGCCAGAGTGTCACAGTACCAGAGCGTCAAAATACCAAATTGTCAGAGTGTCACAGATCCAGAGTGTCTCAGTGCCAGACTGTCACAGAACCGGAATGTCACCATGCAGCGTGTCACAATGCCAGAATGTCACAGAGTGTCACAGTTCCAGACTGTCACAGTGCAGGAGTGTCACAATGCCAGAGTGTCACAATACAGAGTGTCACAATGCCAGAGTGTCACAGTACCAGAGTGTCACAATGCCAGATTGTCACAGAGCGTCACAGATCCAGCGTGTCTCAGTGCCATAGTGTCACAATGCCAGAGTGTCACAATGCAGAATGTCACAATGCCAGAATGTCGCAGAGTGTCACAGTCCCAGAGTGTCACAGAGCCAGAGTTTCACAATGTCAGAATATCAGAGTGCCAGAGTGACACAATGCAGAGTGTCACAGTGCTAGAGTGCCACAATGCAGAGTGTCACAATGCCAGAGTATCACAGAACCAGAATGTCACAATGCAGAGTGTCACATTGCCAATTACTGAGTTCCATAGTGTCACAATACAGAGTGTCACAATGCCAGAGTGTCGCAATGCAGAGTGTCAAAATGCCAGAATATCACAGTGCCAGAGTGTCACAATGCCAGAGTGTCACAGTGCTAGAGTGCCACAATGCAGAGTGTCACAATGCCAGAGTGTCACAGTACCAGAATATCACAATGCAAAGTGTCACATTGCCAGTGACTCAGTTCCATAATGTCACAATGGAGAGTGTCACAGTGCCAGAGTCTCACAGTGCCCGAGTGACACAATGCAGAGTGTCACAGTTCCAGAATGTCACAGAGTGTCACAGTTCCAGATTGTCTCAGTGCCAGAGTGTCACAATGCCAGATTGTCACAGAGTGTCACAGCTCCAGAGTGTCACAGTGCCAGAGTGTCACAATGCCAGGGTGTCACAGTAACAGAATGTCACAATGCAGGTTGTCACATTGCCAGTGACTCAGTTCCAGAGTGTCACAATGCAGAGTGTCACAATGCCAGAGTGTCTCAGAGTGTCACAGTTCCAGATTGTCTCAGTGCCAGAGTGTCACAATGCCAGAGTGTCACAGAGTGTCACAGTTCCAGACTGTCACAATGCCAGAATATCACAGTGCCAGAGAATCACGATGCCAGAGTGTCACAATGCAGAGTGTCACAATGTCAGAGTGTCACAGAGTGTCACAGTTCCAGAGTGTCACAGTGCCAGAGTGTCACAATGCAGAGTGTCACAATGCCAGCGTGTCCCAGCGCCACAGTGTCACAATGCCAGAATATCACAATGCCAGAGTGTCACAATGCCAGGGTGTCGCAGTGCCAGGGTGTCACAGTGTAAGAGTGTCACAATGCCAGAGTGCACAGTGCCAGTGTGTCAGAGAACGAGAATGTCACAATGCAGAGTGTCACATTGCCAGGGACTCAGTTCCAGAGTGTCACAATGCAGTGTAAAAGTTCCAGAGTGTCACAGCTCCAGAGTGTCACAATGCCAGAGTGTCACAATGCAGAGTGTCACAATGCCAGAATGTCACAGAGTGTCACAGTGCCAGAGTGTCACAATGCCAGTGTGTCACAGTACCGGAGAGTCACAATGCCAGATTGTCACAGAGTGTCACAGATCCAGAATGTCTCAGTGCCAGACTGTCACAATGCCAGAGTTTCACCATGCAGAGTGTCACAATGCCAGAATGTCACAGAGTGTCACAGTTCCAGACTGTCACAGTGCAGGAGTGTCACAATGCCAGAGTGTCACAATGCAGAATGTCACAATGCCAGAATATCTCAGAGTGTCACAGTCCCAGAGTGTCACAGTGCCAGAGTGTCACAATGCCAGAATATCACAGTGCCAGAGTGACACAATGCAGAGTGTCACAGTGCTAGAGTGCCACAATGCAGAGTGTCACAATGCCAGAGTGTCACAGTACCAGAATGTCACAATGCAGAGTGTCACATTGCCAGTTACTGAGTTCCATAGTGTCACAATATAGAGTGTCACAATGCCAGAGTGTCGCAATGCAGAGTGTCAAAATGCCAGAATATCACAGTGCCAGAGTGTCACAATGCCACAATATCTCAATGCCAGAGTGTCACAATGTCTGGGTGTCACAGTGCCAGAGTGTCACAATACCAGATTGTCACAGTGCCAGAGTGTCACAGAACCAGAATATCACAATGCAAAGTGTCACATTGCCAGTGACTCAGTTCCAGAATGTGACAATGGAGAGTGTCACAGTGCCAGAGTCTCACAGTGCCCGAGTGTCACAATGCAGAGTGTCACAGTTCCAGAGTGTCACAGAGTGTCACAGTTCCAGAGTGTCACAGTGCCAGAGTGTCACAATGCAGAGTGTCACAATGCCAGAGTGTCGCAATGCACAGTGCCACAGTGCCTGAGTGTCACAATGCAGAGTGTCACAGTGCCCGAATGACACAGTTCCAGAGTGTCACAATGCCAGAATATCACAGTACCAGAGTGTCACAATGCAGAGTGTCACAGTGCCAGAGTGTCACAGTTCCAGATTGTCTCAGTGCCAGAGTGTCACAATGCCAGAGTGTCACAGAGTGTCACAGTTCCAAAGTGTCACAGTGCGGGAATTTCACAATGCCGAGTGTCACAGTGACAGACTGCCACAATGCAGAGTGCCACAATGCACAGTGCCAGAATGCCAGTGTCACAATGCAAAGTGTCACAGTTCCAGATTTTCACAGAGTGTCAGAACTCCAGAGTGTCACAGATCCAGAGTGTCACAGTGCCAGAAAGTCACAATGCAGATTGTAACATTGCTAGAGTACCACAATGCAGAGTGTCACGATGCCAGAGTGTCATATTGCCAGTGACTCAGTTCCAGAGTGTCACAATGCAGAGTGTCACATTTCCAGAGTGTCACAATGCCAGAGTGTGACAATGCAGAGTGCCACAGTGCCTGAGTGTCACAATGCAGAGTGTCACAGTACCCGAAAGACACAGATCCAGAGTGTCACAATGGAGAGTGTCACAATGCAGAGTGCCAAAATGTCAGTGTCCCAGTGCTGTGTGTCACAATGCCAGAGTATCACAGTGCCAGAGCATCACAATGCAGTGTCACAATGCCAGAATGTCACAATGCAGAGTGTCACAATGCCAGAATATCACAATGCACAGTGCCTCAGTGCCCGAGTGTCACAATGCACAGTGCCAGAATGCCAGTGTCACAATGCAGAGTGTCACAGTTCTAGATTGTCACAGAGTGTCAGAGTTCCAGATTGTCTCAGTGCCAGAGTGTCACAATGCCAGAGTGTCACAGAGTGTCACAGTTCCAGAGTGTCACAGCTCCAGAGTGTCACAGTGCCAGAATATCACAGTGCCAGAGAATCACAATACCAGAGTGTCACAATGCCAGAATGTCACAGAGCGTCACAGATCCAGCGTGTCTCAGTGCCATAGTGTCACAATGCCAGAGTGTCACAATGCCAGAGTGTCACAGAACCAGAATGTCACAATGCAGAGTGTCACATTGCCAGTCACAGTTCCAGAGTGTCACAATGCAGAGTGTCACAATGTCAGAGTGTCACAATGAGTGTCACAGAACAGTGCCAGAATGTCACAGCGCCAGAGTGTCACAATGAGAGTGCCACAGTGCCTGAGTGTCACAATGCAGAGTGTCACAATGCACAATGAATATCACAGAGTGCCAGAGTGTCACAATGCCAGAGTGTCACAGTGCCAGGGTGTCACAATGAGAGTGTCACAATGCCAGAGTGCAGTGCCAGTGTGTCATGTCACAGAGTGTCACATTGCCAGTGACACAGTTCCAGAGTGTCACAATGCAGAACACAGAGATGTCACAATGCAGAGTGTCACATTGTCCAATGCCAGAGTATCACAGAACCAGAATGTCACAATGTGTCACATTGCCAATTGTCATAGTGTCACAATACAGAGTGTCACAATGCCAGAGTGTCGCAATGCAGAGTGTCAAAATGCCAGAATATCACAGTGCCAGAGTGTCACAATGCCAGAGTGTCACAGTGCTAGAGTGCCACAATGCAGAGTGTCACAATGCCAGAGTGTCACAGTACCAGAATATCACAATGCAAAGTGTCACATTGCCAGTGACTCAGTTCCATAATGTCACAATGGAGAGTGTCACAGTGCCAGAGTCTCACAGTGCCAGAAGAGTGTCACAGTTCCAGTGTCACAGAGTGTCACAGTTCCAGATTGTCTCAGTGCCAGAGTGTCACAATGCCAGATTGTCACAGAGTGTCACAGCTCCAGAGTGTCACAATGCCAGAGTGTCACAATGCCAGGTGTCACAGTAACAGAATGTCACAATGCAGGTTGTCACATTGCCAGTGACTCAGTTCCAGAGTGTCACAATGCAGAGTGTCACAATGCCAGAGTGTCAGTGTCACAGTTCCAGATTGTCTCAGTGCCAGAGTGTCACAATGCCAGGGTGTCACAGTACCAGAGCGTCACAATGCCAGATTGTCAGAGTGTCACAGATCCAGAGTGTCTCAGTGCCCGACTGTCACAATGCCAGAGTGTCACATGTAGAGTGTCACAATGCCAGAATGTCACAGAGTGTCACAGTTCCAGACTGTCACAGTGTAGGAGTGTCAAAATGCCAGAGTGTCACAATACAGAGTGTCACAATGCCAGAGTGTCACAATGCCAGAGTGTCACAGTACCAGAGTGTCACAATGCCAGATTGTCACAGAGCGTCACAGATCCAGAGTGTCACAGTGCCATAGTGTCACAATGCCAGAGTGTCACAATGCAGAATGTCACAATGCCAGAATGTCACAATGCAGAGTGTCACAGTGCCAGAATGTTGCAGAGTATCACAGTGCCAGAGTGTCACAATGTCAGAATATCAGAGTGCCAGAGTGTCACAATGTCAGGGTGTCACAGTGCCAGAGTGTCAGAATACCATAGTGTCACAGTGCCAGAGTGTCTCTGAACCAGAATATCACAATGCAAAGTGTCACATTGCCAGTGACTCAGTTCCAGAATGTCACAATGGAGAGTGTCACAGTGCCAGAGTCTCACAGTGCCCGAGTGTCACAATGCAGAGTGTCACAGTTCCAGATTGTCACAGAGTGTCACAGTTCCAGAGTGTCACAGTGCCAGAGTGTCACAATGCAGAGTGCCACAGTGCCTGAGTGTCACAATGCAGAGTGTCACAATGCCAGAATATCACAATGCCAGAGTGTTGCAGTGCCAGGGTGACACAATGTAAGAGTGTCACAATGCCAGAGTGCCACAGTGCCAGTGTGTCACAGAACCAGAATGTCACAATGCAGAGTGTCACATTGCCAGTGACTCAGTTCCAGAGTGTCACAATGCAGTGTCAAAGTTCCAGAGTGTCACAGTGCCAGAGTGTCAAAATGCAGAGTGTCACAATGCCAGAGTGTCACAGTGCCAGAGTCTCACAGTGCCCGAGTGTCACAATGCAGAGTGTCACAGTTCCAGATTGTCACAGAGTGTCACAGTTCCAGAGTGTCACAGTGCCAGAGTGTCACAATGCAGAGTGCCACAGTGCCTGAGTGTCACAATGCAGAGTGTCACAATGCCAGAATATCACAATGCCAGGGTGTCGCAGTGCCAGGGTGTCACAATGTAAGAGTGTCACAATGCCAGGGTGCCACAGTGCCAGAATGTCACAGAACCAGAATGTCACAATGCAGAGTGTCACATTGCGAGAGTGCCACAATGCCGAGTGTCACAATGCCAGAGTGTCACAGAACCAGAATGTCACAATGCAGAGTGTCACATTGCCAGTGACTCAGTTCCGGAGTGTCACAATTCAGAGTGTCACAATGCCAGAGTGTCACAGAGTGTCACAGTTCCAGAGTGTCACAGATCCAGAGTGTCACAGTGCCAGAATATCACAGTGCCAGAGAATCACAATACCAGAGTGTCACAATGCCAGAATGTCACAGAGGGTCACAATGCAGAATGTCACATTGCAGAGAGTGCCACAATGCCGAGTGTCACAATGCCAGAGTGTCACAGAACCAGAATGTCACAATGCAGAGTGTCACATTGCCAGTGACTCAGTTCCAGAGTGTCACAATGCAGAGTGTCACAATGGCAGAGTGTCACAGAGTGTCACAGTTCCAGAGTGTCACAGTGCCAGAGTGTCACAATGCAGAGTGCCACAGTGCCTGAGTGTCACAATGCAGAGTGTCACAATGCCAGAATATCACAATGCCAGAGTGTCACAATGCCAGGGTGTCGCAGTGCAAGGGTGTCACAGTGTAAGAGTGTCACAATGCCAGAGTGCCACAGTGCCAGTGTGTCACAGAACCAGAATGTCACAATGCAGAGTGTCACATTGCCAGTGACTCAGTTCCAGAGTGTCACAATGCAGTGTCAAAGTTCCAGAGTGTCACAGTGCCAGAGTGTCAAAATGCAGAGTGTCACAATGCCAGAGTGTCACAGTGCCAGAGTCTCACAGTGCCCGAGTGTCACAATGCAGAGTGTCACAGATCCAGATTGTCACAGAGTGTCACAGTTCCAGAGTGTCACAGTGCCAGAGTGTCACAATGCAGAGTGCCACAGTGCCTGAGTGTCACAATGCAGAGTGTCACAATGCCAGAATATCACAATGCCAGGGTGTCGCAGTGCCAGGGTGTCACAATGTAACAATGTAAGAGTGTCACAATGCCAGGGTGCCACAGTGCCAGAATGTCACAGAACCAGAATGTCACAATGCAGAGTGTCACATTGCGAGAGTGCCACAATGCCGAGTGTCACAATGCCAGAGTGTCACAGAACCAGAATGTCACAATGCAGAGTGTCACATTGCCAGTGACTCAGTTCCGGAGTGTCACAATTCAGAGTGTCACAATGCCAGAGTGTCACAGAGTGTCACAGTTCCAGAGTGTCACAGATCCAGAGTGTCACAGTGCCAGAATATCACAGTGCCAGAGAATCACAATACCAGAGTGTCACAATGCCAGAATGTCACAGAGGGTCACAATGCAGAATGTCACATTGCGAGAGTGCCACGATGCCGAGTGTCACAATGCCAGAGTGTCACAGAACCAGAATGTCACAATGCAGAGTGTCACATTGCCAGTGACTCAGTTCCAGAGTGTCACAATGCAGAGTGTCACAATGGCAGAGTGTCACAGAGTGTCACAGTTCCAGAGTGTCACAGTGCCAGAGTGTCACAATGCAGAGTGCCACAGTGCCTGAGTGTCACAATGCAGAGTGTCACAATGCCAGAATATCACAATGCCAGAGTGTCACAATGCCAGGGTGTCGCAGTGCAAGGGTGTCACAGTGTAAGAGTGTCACAATGCCAGAGTGCCACAGTGCCAGTGTGTCACAGAACCAGAATGTCACAATGCAGAGTGTCACATTGCCAGTGACTCAGTTCCAGAGTGTCACAATGCAGAGTGTCACATTTCCAGAGTGTCACAATGGAGAGTGTCACAATGCAGAGTGCCACAATGTCAGTGTCCCAGTGCTGTGTGTCACAATGCCAGAGTATCGCAGTGCCAGAGCATCACAATGCAGAGTGTCACAATGCCAGAATGTCACAATGCAGAGTGTCACAATGCCAGAATATCACAATGCACAGTGCCACAGTGCCCGAGTGTCACAATGCACAGTGCCAGAATGCCAGTGTCACAATGCAGAGTGTCACAGTTCTAGATTGTCACAGAGTGTCAGAGTTCCAGATTGTCTCAGTGCCAGAGTGTCACAATGCCAGAGTGTCACAGAGTGTCACAGTTCCAGAGTGTCACAGCTCCAGAGTGTCACAGTGCCAGAATATCACAGTGCCAGAGAATCACAATACCAGAGTGTCACAATGCCAGAATGTCACAGAGGGTCACAATGCAGAGTGTCACATTGCGAGAGTGCCACAATGCCGAGTGTCACAATGCCAGAGTGTCACAGAACCAGAATGTCACAATGCAGAGTGTCACATTGCCAGTCACTCAGTTCCAGAGTGTCACAATGCAGAGTGTCACAATGT
Organism: Melanerpes aurifrons; assembly: GCA_011125475.1. Taxonomy (NCBI): domain Eukaryota; kingdom Metazoa; phylum Chordata; class Aves; order Piciformes; family Picidae; genus Melanerpes; species Melanerpes aurifrons. Next base: position 308,348 of record WWNC01000139.1, on the reverse strand, counting down.
CAGAGTGTCACAGAGTGTCACAGTTCCAGAGTGTCACAGTGCCAGAATATCACAGCGCCAGAGTGTCACAATGCAGAGTGCCACAGTGCCTGAGTGTCACAATGCAGAGTGTCACAATGCCAGAATATCACAATGCCAGAGTGTCACAATGCCAGGGTGTCGCAGTGCCAGGGTGTCACAATGTAAGAGTGTCACAATGCCAGAGTGCCACAGTGCCAGTGTGTCACAGAACCAGAATGTCACAATGCAGAGTGTCACAATGCCAGAGTGTCACAGAGTGTCACAGTTCCAGAGTGTCACAGTGCCAGAGTGTCACAATGCAGAGTGTCACAATGCCAGAGTGTCACAGAGTGTCACAGTTCCAGAGTGTCACAATGCCAGAGTGTCACAATGCAGAGTGTCACAATGCAGAATGTCACAGAGTGTCACAGTTCCAGAGTGTCACAGTGCCAGAGTGTCACAATGCCAGGGTGTCACAGTACCAGAGCGTCACAATGCCAGATTGTCAGAGTGTCACAGATCCAGAGTGTCTCAGTGCCCGACTGTCACAATGCCAGAGTGTCACCATGTAGCGTGTCACAATGCCAGAATGTCACAGAGTGTCACAGTTCCAGACTGTCACAGTGTAGGAGTGTCAAAATGCCAGAGTGTCACAATACAGAGTGTCACAGTACCAGAGTGTCACAATGCCAGATTGTCACAGAGCGTCACAGATCCAGAGTGTCACAGTGCCATAGTGTCACAATGCCAGAGTGTCACAATGCAGAATGTCACAATGCCAGAATGTTGCAGAGTGTCACAGTCCCAGAGTATCACAGTGCCAGAGTGTCACAATGTCAGAATATCAGAGTGCCAGAGTGTCACAATGTCTGGGTGTCACAGTGCCAGAGTGTCAGAATACCATAGTGTCACAGTGCCAGAGTGTCTCTGAACCAGAATATCACAATGCAAAGTGTCACATTGCCAGTGACTCAGTTCCAGAATGTCACAATGGAGAGTGTCACAGTGCCAGAGTCTCACAGTGCCCGAGTGTCACAATGCAGAGTGTCACAGTTCCAGATTGTCACAGAGTGTCACAGTTCCAGAGTGTCACAGTGCCAGAGTGTCACAATGCAGAGTGCCACAGTGCCTGAGTGTCACAATGCAGAGTGTCACAATGCCAGAATATCACAATGCCAGAGTGTTGCAGTGCCAGGGTGTCACAATGTAAGAGTGTCAGTGCAGAATGTCAGAACAGAATGTGTCAGAGAGTGTCAAGTGCAGAGTGTCACAGTGCCAGAGTGTCACAATGCCAGAGTGTCACAGTGCCAGAGTCACACAGTGCACAGAGTGTCACAGTGCCAGAGTGTCACAATGCAGAGTGTCACAGTTCCAGATTGTCATGTCACAGTTCCAGAGTGTCACAGTGCCAGAGTGTCACAATGCAGTGCCAGTGTCCAGAGTGTCACAATGCAGAGTGTCACAATGCCAGAATGTCACAATGCCAGAATATCACAATGCCAGGTGTCGCAGTGCCAGGGTGTCACAATGTAAGAGTGTCACAATGCCAGGGTGCCACAGTGCCAGAATGTCACAGAACCAGAATGTCACAATGCAGAGTGTCACATTGCCAGTGACTCAGTTCCAGAGTGTCACAATGCAGTGTCAAAGTTCCAGAGTGTCACAGTGCCAGAGTGTCACAGTGCCAGAGTGTCACAATGCCAGAGTGTCACAATGCAGAGTGTCACAATGCAGAATGTCACAGAGTGTCACAGTGCCAGAGTGTCACAGTGCCAGAGTGTCACAATGCCAGGGTGTCACAGTACAAGAGCTTCACAATGCCAGATTGTCAGAGTGTCACAGATCCAGAGTGTCTCAGTGCCAGACTGTCACAATGCCAGTGTGTCACCATGCAGCGTGTCACAGTGCCAGAATGTCACAGAGTGTCACAGTTCCAGACTGTCACGGTGTAGGAGTGTCACAATGCCAGAGTGTCACAATGTCACAATGCCAGAGTGTCACAATGCCAGAGTGTCACAATGCCAGAGTGTCACAGTGCCAGAGTGTCACAATGCCAGAATGTTGCAGAGTGTCACAGTCCCCGAGTGTCAGTGTCACAGTGCACAGAGTGTCACAATGTCAGAATATCAGAGTGCCAGAGTGTCACAATGTCTGGGTGTCAGAGTGCCAGAGTGTCAGAATACCATAGTGTCACAGTGCCCGAGCGTCTCAGAACCAGAATATCACAATGCAAAGTGTCACATTGCCAGTGACTCAGTTCCAGAGTGTCACAATGCAGAGTGTCACAATGCCAGAGTGTCTCAGTGTCACAATTCCAGATTGTCTCAGTGCCAGAGTGTCACAATGCCAGAGTGTCACAGAGTGTCACAGTTCCAGACTGTCACAATGCCAGAATATCACAGTGCCAGAGAATCACGATGCCAGAGTGTCACAATGCAGAGTGTCACAATGCCAGAATGTCACAGAGGGTCACAGTGCCAGAGTGTCACAATGCAGAGTGTCACAGTACCAGATTGTCACAGTGTCATAGTTACAGACTGTCTCAGTGCCAGAGTGTCACAATGCCAGATTGTCACAGAGTGTCACAGTTCCAGAGTGTCACAGCTCCAGAGCGTCACAGTGCCAGAGTGTCACAATGCCAGGGTGTCACAGAACCAGAATGTCACAATGCAGATTGTCACATTGCCAGTGACTCAGTTCCAGAGTGTCACAATGCAGAGTGTCACAGTGCCAGAGTGTCACAATCACAATGCACCCAGAGTGTCACAATGCCAGAGTGTCACAGAGTGTCACAGTTCCAGAGTGTCACAGTGCGAGAATGTCACAATGCCGAGTGTCACAGTGACAGACTGCCACAATGCAGAGTGCCACAATGCACAGTGCCAGAATGCCAGTGTCACAGATCCAGAGTGTCACAGTGCCAGAGTGTCACAATGCAGAGTGTAACATTGCTAGAGTACCACAATGCAGAGTGTCACAATGCCAGAGTGTCACAGAACCAGAATGTCACAATGCCGAGTGTCACATTGCCAGTGACTCAGTTCCAGAGTGTCAGAGTTCCAGAGTGTCAGAGTTCCAGAATGTCACATTTCCAGAGTGTCACAATGCCAGAGTGTCACAATGCGAGGGTGTCACAGAACCAGAATGTCACAATGCAGATTGTCACATTGCCAGTGACTCAGTTCCAGAGTGTCACAATGCAGAGTATCACAATGGCAGAGTGTCACAATACAGAGTGTCACAATGCCAGAGTGTCACAGTACCAGAGTGTCACAATGCCAGATTGTCACAGAGCGTCACAGATCCAGCGTGTCTCAGTGCCATAGTGTCACAATGCCAGAGTGTCACAATGCAGAATGTCACAATGCCAGAATGTCGCAGAGTGTCACAGTCCCAGAGTGTCACAGAGCCAGAGTTTCACAATGTCAGAATATCAGAGTGCCAGAGTGACACAATGCAGAGTGTCACAGTGCTAGAGTGCCACAATGCAGAGTGTCACAATGCCAGAGTATCACAGAACCAGAATGTCACAATGCAGAGTGTCACATTGCCAATTACTGAGTTCCATAGTGTCACAATACAGAGTGTCACAATGCCAGAGTGTCGCAATGCAGAGTGTCAAAATGCCAGAATATCACAGTGCCAGAGTGTCACAATGCCAGAGTGTCACAGTGCTAGAGTGCCACAATGCAGAGTGTCACAATGCCAGAGTGTCACAGTACCAGAATATCACAATGCAAAGTGTCACATTGCCAGTGACTCAGTTCCATAATGTCACAATGGAGAGTGTCACAGTTCCAGAATGTCACAGAGTGTCACAGTTCCAGATTGTCTCAGTGCCAGAGTGTCACAATGCCAGATTGTCACAGAGTGTCACAGCTCCAGAGTGTCACAGTGCCAGAGTGTCACAATGCCAGGGTGTCACAATAACAGAATGTCACAATGCAGGTTGTCACATTGCCAGTGACTCAGTTCCAGAGTGTCACAATGCAGAGTGTCACAATGCCAGAGTGTCTCAGTGTCACAGTTCCAGATTGTCTCAGTGCCAGAGTGTCACAATGCCAGGGTGTCACAGTACCAGAGCGTCACAATGCCAGATTGTCAGAGTGTCACAGATCCAGAGTGTCTCAGTGCCCGACTGTCACAATGCCAGAGTGTCACCATGTAGCGTGTCACAATGCCAGAATGTCACAGAGTGTCACAGTTCCAGACTGTCACAGTGTAGGAGTGTCAAAATGCCAGAGTGTCACAATACAGAGTGTCACAATGCCAGAGTGTCACAATGCCAGAGTGTCACAGTACCAGAGTGTCACAATGCCACATTGTCACAGAGCGTCACAGATCCAGAGTGTCACAGTGCCATAGTGTCACAATGCCAGAGTGTCACAATGCAGAATGTCACAATGCCAGAATGTTGCAGAGTGTCACAGTCCCAGAGTATCACAGTGCCAGAGTGTCACAATGTCAGAATATCAGAGTGCCAGAGTGTCACAATGTCAGGGTGTCACAGTGCCAGAGTGTCAGAATACCATAGTGTCACAGTGCCAGAGTGTCTCTGAACCAGAATATCACAATGCAAAGTGTCACATTGCCAGTGACTCAGTTCCAGAATGTCACAATGGAGAGTGTCACAGTGCCAGAGTCTCACAGTGCCCGAGTGTCACAATGCAGAGTGTCACAGTTCCAGATTGTCACAGAGTGTCACAGTTCCAGAGTGTCACAGTGCCAGAGTGTCACAATGCAGAGTGCCACAGTGCCTGAGTGTCACAATGCAGAGTGTCACAATGCCAGAATATCACAATGCCAGAGTGTTGCAGTGCCAGGGTGACACAATGTAAGAGTGTCACAATGCCAGAGTGCCACAGTGCCAGTGTGTCACAGAACCAGAGTGTCACAATGCAGAGTGTCACAGTGCCAGAGTGTCACAATACCCGAGTGTCACAATGCCAGAGTGTCACAGAGTGTCACAGTTCCAGAGTGTCACAGTGCAGAATGTCACAATGCCAGAGTGTCACAGTGACAGACTGCAAATGCAGAGTGCCACAATGCACAGTGCCAGAATGCCAGTGTCACAGTGCCAGAGTGTCACAGTGCCAGAGTGTCACAATGCAGAGTGTCACAATGCAGAGCGTCACAATGCCAGAGTGTCACAGAACCAGAATGTCACAATGCCGAGTGTCACATTGCCAGTGACTCAGTTCCAGAGTGTCAGAGTTCCAGAGTGTCAGAGTTCCAGAATGTCACATTTCCAGAGTGTCACAATGCCAGAGTGTCACAATGCGAGGGTGTCACAGAACCAGAATGTCACAATGCAGATTGTCACATTGCCAGTGACTCAGTTCCAGAGTGTCACAATGCAGAGTATCACAATGGCAGAGTGTCACAATACAGAGTGTCACAATGCCAGAGTGTCACAGTACCAGAGTGTCACAATGCCAGATTGTCACAGAGCGTCACAGATCCAGCGTGTCTCAGTGCCATAGTGTCACAATGCCAGAGTGTCACAATGCAGAATGTCACAATGCCAGAATGTCGCAGAGTGTCACAGTCCCAGAGTGTCACAGAGCCAGAGTTTCACAATGTCAGAATATCAGAGTGCCAGAGTGACACAATGCAGAGTGTCACAGTGCTAGAGTGCCACAATGCAGAGTGTCACAATGCCAGAGTATCACAGAACCAGAATGTCACAATGCAGAGTGTCACATTGCCAATTACTGAGTTCCATAGTGTCACAATACAGAGTGTCACAATGCCAGAGTGTCGCAATGCAGAGTGTCAAAATGCCAGAATATCACAGTGCCAGAGTGTCACAATGCCAGAGTGTCACAGTGCTAGAGTGCCACAATGCAGAGTGTCACAATGCCAGAGTGTCACAGTACAATGCCAGAATATCACAATGCAAAGTGTCACATTGCCAGTGACTCAGTTCCATAATGTCACAATGGAGAGTGTCACAGTTCCAGAATGTCACAGAGTGTCACAGTTCCAGATTGTCTCAGTGCCAGAGTGTCACAATGCCAGATTGTCACAGAGTGTCACAGCTCCAGAGTGTCACAGTGCCAGAGTGTCACAATGCCAGGGTGTCACAATAACAGAATGTCACAATGCAGGTTGTCACATTGCCAGTGACTCAGTTCCAGAGTGTCACAATGCAGAGTGTCACAATGCCAGAGTGTCTCAGTGTCACAGTTCCAGATTGTCTCATGGCCAGAGTGTCACAATGCCAGGGTGTCACAGTACCAGAGCGTCACAATGCCAGATTGTCAGAGTGTCACAGATCCAGAGTGTCTCAGTGCCCGACTGTCACAATGCCAGAGTGTCACCATGTAGCGTGTCACAATGCCAGAATGTCACAGAGTGTCACAGTTCCAGACTGTCACAGTGTAGGAGTGTCAAAATGCCAGAGTGTCACAATACAGAGTGTCACAATGCCAGAGTGTCACAGTACCAGAGTGTCACAATGCCACATTGTCACAGAGCGTCACAGATCCAGAGTGTCACAGTGCCATAGTGTCACAATGCCAGAGTGTCACAATGCAGAATGTCACAATGCCAGAATGTTGCAGAGTGTCACAGTCCCAGAGTATCACAGTGCCAGAGTGTCACAATGTCAGAATATCAGAGTGCCAGAGTGTCACAATGTCAGGGTGTCACAGTGCCAGAGTGTCAGAATACCATAGTGTCACAGTGCCAGAGTGTCTCTGAACCAGAATATCACAATGCAAAGTGTCACATTGCCAGTGACTCAGTTCCAGAATGTCACAATGGAGAGTGTCACAGTGCCAGAGTCTCACAGTGCCCGAGTGTCACAATGCAGAGTGTCACAGTTCCAGATTGTCACAGAGTGTCACAGTTCCAGAGTGTCACAGTGCCAGAGTGTCACAATGCAGAGTGCCACAGTGCCTGAGTGTCACAATGCAGAGTGTCACAATGCCAGAATATCACAATGCCAGAGTGTTGCAGTGCCAGGGTGACACAATGTAAGAGTGTCACAATGCCAGAGTGCCACAGTGCCAGTGTGTCACAGAACCAGAATGTCACAATGCAGAGTGTCACATTGCCAGTGACTCAGTTCCAGAGTGTCACAATGCAGTGTCAAAGTTCCAGAGTGTCACAGTGCCAGAGTGTCAAAATGCAGAGTGTCACAATGCCAGAGTGTCACAGTGCCAGAGTCTCACAGTGCCCGAGTGTCACAATGCAGAGTGTCACAGTTCCAGATTGTCACAGAGTGTCACAGTTCCAGAGTGTCACAGTGCCAGAGTGTCACAATGCAGAGTGCCACAGTGCCTGAGTGTCACAATGCAGAGTGTCACAATGCCAGAATATCACAATGCCAGGGTGTCGCAGTGCCAGGGTGTCACAATGTAAGAGTGTCACAATGCCAGGGTGCCACAGTGCCAGAATGTCACAGAACCAGAATGTCACAATGCAGAGTGTCACAATGCCAGAATATCACAATGCACAGTGCCACAGTGCCCGAGTGTCACAATGCACAGTGCCAGAATGCCAGTGTCACAATGCAGAGTGTCACAGTTCTAGATTGTCACAGAGTGTCAGAGTTCCAGATTGTCTCAGTGCCAGAGTGTCACAATGCCAGAGTGTCACAGAGTGTCACAGTTCCAGAGTGTCACAGCTCCAGAGTGTCACAGTGCCAGAATATCACAGTGCCAGAGAATCACAATACCAGAGTGTCACAATGCCAGAATGTCACAGAGGGTCACAATGCAGAGTGTCACATTGCGAGAGTGCCACAATGCCGAGTGTCACAATGCCAGAGTGTCACAGAACCAGAATGTCACAATGCAGAGTGTCACATTGCCAGTGACTCAGTTCCGGAGTGTCACAATTCAGAGTGTCACAATGCCAGAGTGTCACAGAGTGTCACAGTTCCAGAGTGTCACAGATCCAGAGTGTCACAGTGCCAGAATATCACAGTGCCAGAGAATCACAATACCAGAGTGTCACAATGCCAGAATGTCACAGAGGGTCACAATGCAGAATGTCACATTGCGAGAGTGCCACGATGCCGAGTGTCACAATGCCAGAGTGTCACAGAACCAGAATGTCACAATGCAGAGTGTCACATTGCCAGTCACTCAGTTCCAGAGTGTCACAATGCAGAGTGTCACAATGGCAGAGTGTCACAGAGTGTCACAGTTCCAGAGTGTCACAGTGCCAGAGTGTCACAATGCAGAGTGCCACAGTGCCTGAGTGTCACAATGCAGAGTGTCACAATGCCAGAATATCACAATGCCAGAGTGTCACAATGCCAGGGTGTCGCAGTGCAAGGGTGTCACAGTGTAAGAGTGTCACAATGCCAGAGTGCCACAGTGCCAGAGTGTCACAATGCAGAGTGCCACAGTTCCTGAGTGTCACAATGCAGAGTGTCACAATGCCAGAATATCACAATGCCAGAATATCACAATGCCAGGGTGTCGCAGTGCCAGGGTGTCACAATGTAAGAGTGTCACAATGCCAGGGTGCCACAGTGCCAGAATGTCACAGAACCAGAATGTCACAATGCAGAGTGTCACATTGCCAGTGACTCAGTTCCAGAGTGTCACAATGCAGTGTCAAAGTTCCAGAGTGTCACAGTGCCAGAGTGTCACAGTGCCAGAGTGTCACAATGCCAGAGTGTCACAGTGCCAGAGTGTCACAATGCAGAATGTCACAGAGTGTCACAGTGCCAGAGTGTCACAGTGCCAGAGTGTCACAATGCCAGGGTGTCACAGTACAAGAGCTTCACAATGCCAGATTGTCAGAGTGTCACAGATCCAGAGTGTCTCAGTGCCAGACTGTCACAATGCCAGTGTGTCACCATGCAGCGTGTCACAGTGCCAGAATGTCACAGAGTGTCACAGTTCCAGACTGTCACGGTGTAGGAGTGTCACAATGCCAGAGTGTCACAATACAGAGTGTCACAATGCCAGAGTGTCACAATGCCAGAGTGTCACAGTACCAGAGTGTCACAATGCCAGAATGTTGCAGAGTGTCACAGTCCCCGAGTGTCACAGTGCCAGAGTGTCACAATGTCAGAATATCAGAGTGCCAGAGTGTCACAATGTCTGGGTGTCAGAGTGCCAGAGTGTCAGAATACCATAGTGTCACAGTGCCCGAGCGTCTCAGAACCAGAATATCACAATGCAAAGTGTCACATTGCCAGTGACTCAGTTCCAGAGTGTCACAATGCAGAGTGTCACAATGCCAGAGTGTCTCAGTGTCACAATTCCAGATTGTCTCAGTGCCAGAGTGTCACAATGCCAGAGTGTCACAGAGTGTCACAGTTCCAGACTGTCACAATGCCAGAATATCACAGTGCCAGAGAATCACGATGCCAGAGTGTCACAATGCAGAGTGTCACAATGCCAGAATGTCACAGAGGGTCACAGTGCCAGAGTGTCACAATGCAGAGTGTCACAGTACCAGATTGTCACAGTGTCATAGTTACAGACTGTCTCAGTGCCAGAGTGTCACAATGCCAGATTGTCACAGAGTGTCACAGTTCCAGAGTGTCACAGCTCCAGAGCGTCACAGTGCCAGAGTGTCACAATGCCAGGGTGTCACAGAACCAGAATGTCACAATGCAGATTGTCACATTGCCAGTGACTCAGTTCCAGAGTGTCACAATGCAGAGTGTCACAGTGCCAGAGTGTCACAATACCCGAGTGTCACAATGCCAGAGTGTCACAGAGTGTCACAGTTCCAGAGTGTCACAGTGCGAGAATGTCACAATGCCGAGTGTCACAGTGACAGACTGCCACAATGCAGAGTGCCACAATGCACAGTGCCAGAATGCCAGTGTCACAGATCCAGAGTGTCACAGTGCCAGAGTGTCACAATGCAGAGTGTAACATTGCTAGAGTACCACAATGCAGAGTGTCACAATGCCAGAGTGTCACAGAACCAGAATGTCACAATGCCGAGTGTCACATTGCCAGTGACTCAGTTCCAGAGTGTCAGAGTTCCAGAGTGTCAGAGTTCCAGAATGTCACATTTCCAGAGTGTCACAATGCCAGAGTGTCACAATGCGAGGGTGTCACAGAACCAGAATGTCACAATGCAGATTGTCACATTGCCAGTGACTCAGTTCCAGAGTGTCACAATGCAGAGTATCACAATGGCAGAGTGTCACAATACAGAGTGTCACAATGCCAGAGTGTCACAGTACCAGAGTGTCACAATGCCAGATTGTCACAGAGCGTCACAGATCCAGCGTGTCTCAGTGCCATAGTGTCACAATGCCAGAGTGTCACAATGCAGAATGTCACAATGCCAGAATGTCGCAGAGTGTCACAGTCCCAGAGTGTCACAGAGCCAGAGTTTCACAATGTCAGAATATCAGAGTGCCAGAGTGACACAATGCAGAGTGTCACAGTGCTAGAGTGCCACAATGCAGAGTGTCACAATGCCAGAGTATCACAGAACCAGAATGTCACAATGCAGAGTGTCACATTGCCAATTACTGAGTTCCATAGTGTCACAATACAGAGTGTCACAATGCCAGAGTGTCGCAATGCAGAGTGTCAAAATGCCAGAATATCACAGTGCCAGAGTGTCACAATGCCAGAGTGTCACAGTGCTAGAGTGCCACAATGCAGAGTGTCACAATGCCAGAGTGTCACAGTACCAGAATATCACAATGCAAAGTGTCACATTGCCAGTGACTCAGTTCCATAATGTCACAATGGAGAGTGTCACAGTTCCAGAATGTCACAGAGTGTCACAGTTCCAGATTGTCTCAGTGCCAGAGTGTCACAATGCCAGATTGTCACAGAGTGTCACAGCTCCAGAGTGTCACAGTGCCAGAGTGTCACAATGCCAGGGTGTCACAATAACAGAATGTCACAATGCAGGTTGTCACATTGCCAGTGACTCAGTTCCAGAGTGTCACAATGCAGAGTGTCACAATGCCAGAGTGTCTCAGTGTCAGTTCCAGATTGTCTCAGTGCCAGAGTGTCACAATGCCAGAGTGTCACAGAGTGTCACAGTTCCAGACTGTCACAATGCCAGAATATCACAGTGCCAGAGAATCACGATGCCAGAGTGTCACAATGCAGAGTGTCACAATGCCAGAATGTCACAGAGGGTCACAGTGCCAGAGTGTCACAATGCAGAGTGTCACAGTTCCAGATTGTCACAGTGTCATAGTTACAGACTGTCTCAGTGCCAGAGTGTCACAATGCCAGATTGTCACAGAGTGTCACAGTTCCAGAGTGTCACAGCTCCAGAGCGTCACAGAGCCAGAGTGTCACAATGCCAGGGTGTCACAGAACCAGAATGTCACAATGCAGATTGTCACATTGCCAGTGACTCAGTTCCAGAGTGTCACAATGCAGAGTGTCACAGTGCCAGTGTCACAATACCCGAGTGTCACAATGCCAGAGTGTCACAGAGTGTCACAGTGTCCAGAGTGTCACAGTGCGAGAATGTCACAATGCCGAGTGTCACAGTGACAGACTGCCACAATGCAGAGTGCCACAATGCACAGTGCCAGAATGCCAGTGTCACAGATCCAGAGTGTCACAGTGCCAGAGTGTCACAATGCAGAGTGTAACATTGCTAGAGTACCACAATGCAGAGTGTCACAATGCCAGAGTGTCACAGAACCAGAATGTCACAATGCCGAGTGTCACATTGCCAGTGACTCAGTTCCAGAGTGTCAGAGTTCCAGAGTGTCAGAGTTCCAGAATGTCACATTTCCAGAGTGTCACAATGCCAGAGTGTCACAATGCGAGGGTGTCACAGAACCAGAATGTCACAATGCAGATTGTCACATTGCCAGTGTCTCAGTTCCAGAGTGTCACAATGCAGAGTGTCACAATGGCAGAGTGTCACAATACAGAGTGTCACAATGCCAGAGTGTCACAGTACCAGAGTGTCACAATGCCAGATTGTCACAGAGCGTCACAGATCCAGCGTGTCTCAGTGCCATAGTGTCACAATGCCAGAGTGTCACAATGCAGAATGTCACAATGCCAGAATGTCGCAGAGTGTCACAGTCCCAGAGTGTCACAGAGCCAGAGTTTCACAATGTCAGAATATCAGAGTGCCAGAGTGACACAATGCAGAGTGTCACAGTGCTAGAGTGCCACAATGCAGAGTGTCACAATGCCAGAGTATCACAGAACCAGAATGTCACAATGCAGAGTGTCACATTGCCAATTACTGAGTTCCATAGTGTCACAATACAGAGTGTCACAATGCCAGAGTGTCGCAATGCAGAGTGTCAAAATGCCAGAATATCACAGTGCCAGAGTGTCACAATGCCAGAGTGTCACAGTGCTAGAGTGCCACAATGCAGAGTGTCACAATGCCAGAGTGTCACAGTACCAGAATATCACAATGCAAAGTGTCACATTGCCAGTGACTCAGTTCCATAATGTCACAATGGAGAGTGTCACAGTTCCAGAATGTCACAGAGTGTCACAGTTCCAGATTGTCTCAGTGCCAGAGTGTCACAATGCCAGATTGTCACAGAGTGTCACAGCTCCAGAGTGTCACAGTGCCAGAGTGTCACAATGCCAGGGTGTCACAATAACAGAATGTCACAATGCAGGTTGTCACATTGCCAGTGACTCAGTTCCAGAGTGTCACAATGCAGAGTGTCACAATGCCAGAGTGTCTCAGTGTCACAGTTCCAGATTGTCTCAGTGCCAGAGTGTCACAATGCCAGAGTGTCACAGAGTGTCACAGTTCCAGACTGTCACAATGCCAGAATATCACAGTGCCAGAGAATCACGATGCCAGAGTGTCACAATGCAGAGTGTCACAATGCCAGAATGTCACAGAGGGTCACAGTGCCAGAGTGTCACAATGCAGAGTGTCACAGTTCCAGATTGTCACAGTGTCATAGTTACAGACTGTCTCAGTGCCAGAGTGTCACAATGCCAGATTGTCACAGAGTGTCACAGTTCCAGAGTGTCACAGCTCCAGAGCGTCACAGAGCCAGAGTGTCACAATGCCAGGGTGTCACAGAACCAGAATGTCACAATGCAGATTGTCACATTGCCAGTGACTCAGTTCCAGAGTGTCACAATGCAGAGTGTCACAGTGCCAGTGTCACAATACCCGAGTGTCACAATGCCAGAGTGTCACAGAGTGTCACAGTTCCAGAGTGTCACAGTGCGAGAATGTCACAATGCCGAGTGTCACAGTGACAGACTGCCACAATGCAGAGTGCCACAATGCACAGTGCCAGAATGCCAGTGTCACAGATCCAGAGTGTCACAGTGCCAGAGTGTCACAATGCAGAGTGTAACATTGCTAGAGTACCACAATGCAGAGTGTCACAATGCCAGAGTGTCACAGAACCAGAATGTCACAATGCCGAGTGTCACATTGCCAGTGACTCAGTTCCAGAGTGTCAGAGTTCCAGAGTGTCAGAGTTCCAGAATGTCACATTTCCAGAGTGTCACAATGCCAGAGTGTCACAATGCGAGGGTGTCACAGAACCAGAATGTCACAATGCAGATTGTCACATTGCCAGTGTCTCAGTTCCAGAGTGTCACAATGCAGAGTGTCACAATGGCAGAGTGTCACAATACAGAGTGTCACAATGCCAGAGTGTCACAGTACCAGAGTGTCACAATGCCAGATTGTCACAGAGCGTCACAGATCCAGCGTGTCTCAGTGCCATAGTGTCACAATGCCAGAGTGTCACAATGCAGAATGTCACAATGCCAGAATGTCGCAGAGTGTCACAGTCCCAGAGTGTCACAGAGCCAGAGTTTCACAATGTCAGAATATCAGAGTGCCAGAGTGACACAATGCAGAGTGTCACAGTGCTAGAGTGCCACAATGCAGAGTGTCACAATGCCAGAGTATCACAGAACCAGAATGTCACAATGCAGAGTGTCACATTGCCAATTACTGAGTTCCATAGTGTCACAATACAGAGTGTCACAATGCCAGAGTGTCGCAATGCAGAGTGTCAAAATGCCAGAATATCACAGTGCCAGAGTGTCACAATGCCAGAGTGTCACAGTGCTAGAGTGCCACAATGCAGAGTGTCACAATGCCAGAGTGTCACAGTACCAGAATATCACAATGCAAAGTGTCACATTGCCAGTGACTCAGTTCCATAATGTCACAATGGAGAGTGTCACAGTTCCAGAATGTCACAGAGTGTCACAGTTCCAGATTGTCTCAGTGCCAGAGTGTCACAATGCCAGATTGTCACAGAGTGTCACAGCTCCAGAGTGTCACAGTGCCAGAGTGTCACAATGCCAGGGTGTCACAATAACAGAATGTCACAATGCAGGTTGTCACATTGCCAGTGACTCAGTTCCAGAGTGTCACAATGCAGAGTGTCACAATGCCAGAGTGTCTCAGTGTCACAGTTCCAGATTGTCTCAGTGCCAGAGTGTCACAATGCCAGAGTGTCACAGAGTGTCACAGTTCCAGACTGTCACAATGCCAGAATATCACAGTGCCAGAGAATCACGATGCCAGAGTGTCACAATGCAGAGTGTCACAATGCCAGAATGTCACAGAGGGTCACAGTGCCAGAGTGTCACAATGCAGAGTGTCACAGTTCCAGATTGTCACAGTGTCATAGTTACAGACTGTCTCAGTGCCAGAGTGTCACAATGCCAGATTGTCACAGAGTGTCACAGTTCCAGAGTGTCACAGCTCCAGAGCGTCACAGAGCCAGAGTGTCACAATGCCAGGGTGTCACAGAACCAGAATGTCACAATGCAGATTGTCACATTGCCAGTGACTCAGTTCCAGAGTGTCACAATGCAGAGTGTCACAGTGCCAGAGTGTCACAATACCCGAGTGTCACAATGCCAGAGTGTCACAGAGTGTCACAGTTCCAGAGTGTCACAGTGCGAGAATGTCACAATGCCGAGTGTCACAGTGACAGACTGCCACAATGCAGAGTGCCACAATGCACAGTGCCAGAATGCCAGTGTCACAGATCCAGAGTGTCACAGTGCCAGAGTGTCACAATGCAGAGTGTAACATTGCTAGAGTACCACAATGCAGAGTGTCACAATGCCAGAGTGTCACAGAACCAGAATGTCACAATGCCGAGTGTCACATTGCCAGTGACTCAGTTCCAGAGTGTCAGAGTTCCAGAGTGTCAGAGTTCCAGAATGTCACATTTCCAGAGTGTCACAATGCCAGAGTGTCACAATGCGAGGGTGTCACAGAACCAGAATGTCACAATGCAGATTGTCACATTGCCAGTGTCTCAGTTCCAGAGTGTCACAATGCAGAGTGTCACAATGGCAGAGTGTCACAATACAGAGTGTCACAATGCCAGAGTGTCACAGTACCAGAGTGTCACAATGCCAGATTGTCACAGAGCGTCACAGATCCAGCGTGTCTCAGTGCCATAGTGTCACAATGCCAGAGTGTCACAATGCAGAATGTCACAATGCCAGAATGTCGCAGAGTGTCACAGTCCCAGAGTGTCACAGAGCCAGAGTTTCACAATGTCAGAATATCAGAGTGCCAGAGTGACACAATGCAGAGTGTCACAGTGCTAGAGTGCCACAATGCAGAGTGTCACAATGCCAGAGTATCACAGAACCAGAATGTCACAATGCAGAGTGTCACATTGCCAATTACTGAGTTCCATAGTGTCACAATACAGAGTGTCACAATGCCAGAGTGTCGCAATGCAGAGTGTGAAAATGCCAGAATATCACAGTGCCAGAGTGTCACAATGCCAGAGTGTCACAGTGCTAGAGTGCCACAATGCAGAGTGTCACAATGCCAGAGTGTCACAGTACCAGAATATCACAATGCAAAGTGTCACATTGCCAGTGACTCAGTTCCATAATGTCACAATGGAGAGTGTCACAGTTCCAGAATGTCACAGAGTGTCACAGTTCCAGATTGTCTCAGTGCCAGAGTGTCACAATGCCAGATTGTCACAGAGTGTCACAGCTCCAGAGTGTCACAGTGCCAGAGTGTCACAATGCCAGGGTGTCACAATAACAGAATGTCACAATGCAGGTTGTCACATTGCCAGTGACTCAGTTCCAGAGTGTCACAATGCAGAGTGTCACAATGCCAGAGTGTCTCAGTGTCACAGTTCCAGATTGTCTCAGTGCCAGAGTGTCACAATGCCAGAGTGTCACAGAGTGTCACAGTTCCAGACTGTCACAATGCCAGAATATCACAGTGCCAGAGAATCACGATGCCAGAGTGTCACAATGCAGAGTGTCACAATGCCAGAATGTCACAGAGGGTCACAGTGCCAGAGTGTCACAATGCAGAGTGTCACAGTTCCAGATTGTCACAGAGTCATAGTTACAGACTGTCTCAGTGCCAGAGTGTCACAATGCCAGATTGTCACAGAGTGTCACAGTTCCAGAGTGTCACAGCTCCAGAGCGTCACAGAGCCAGAGTGTCACAATGCCAGGGTGTCACAGAACCAGAATGTCACAATGCAGATTGTCACATTGCCAGTGACTCAGTTCCAGAGTGTCACAATGCAGAGTGTCACAGTGCCAGAGTGTCACAATGCCCGAGTGTCACAATGCCAGAGTGTCACAGAGTGTCACAGTTCCAGAGTGTCACAGTGCGAGAATGTCACAATGCCGAGTGTCACAGTGACAGACTGCCACAATGCAGAGTGCCACAATGCACAGTGCCAGAATGCCAGTGTCACAGATCCAGAGTGTCACAGTGCCAGAGTGTCACAATGCAGAGTGTAACATTGCTAGAGTACCACAATGCAGAGTGTCACAATGCCAGAGTGTCACAGAACCAGAATGTCACAATGCCGAGTGTCACATTGCCAGTGACTCAGTTCCAGAGTGTCAGAGTTCCAGAGTGTCAGAGTTCCAGAATGTCACATTTCCAGAGTGTCACAATGCCAGAGTGTCACAATGCGAGGGTGTCACAGAACCAGAATGTCACAATGCAGATTGTCACATTGCCAGTGTCTCAGTTCCAGAGTGTCACAATGCAGAGTGTCACAATGGCAGAGTGTCACAATACAGAGTGTCACAATGCCAGAGTGTCACAGTACCAGAGTGTCACAATGCCAGATTGTCACAGAGCGTCACAGATCCAGCGTGTCTCAGTGCCATAGTGTCACAATGCCAGAGTGTCACAATGCAGAATGTCACAATGCCAGAATGTCGCAGAGTGTCACAGCCCCAGAGTGTCACAGAGCCAGAGTTTCACAATGTCAGAATATCAGAGTGCCAGAGTGACACAATGCAGAGTGTCACAGTGCTAGAGTGCCACAATGCAGAGTGTCACAATGCCAGAGTATCACAGAACCAGAATGTCACAATGCAGAGTGTCACATTGCCAATTACTGAGTTCCATAGTGTCACAATACAGAGTGTCACAATGCCAGAGTGTCGCAATGCAGAGTGTGAAAATGCCAGAATATCACAGTGCCAGAGTGTCACAATGCCAGAGTGTCACAGTGCTAGAGTGCCACAATGCAGAGTGTCACAATGCCAGAGTGTCACAGTACCAGAATATCACAATGCAAAGTGTCACATTGCCAGTGACTCAGTTCCATAATGTCACAATGGAGAGTGTCACAGTACCAGAGTCTCACAGTGCCCGAGTGACACAATGCAGAGTGTCACAGTTCCAGAATGTCACAGAGTGTCACAGTTCCAGATTGTCTCAGTGCCAGAGTGTCACAATGCCAGATTGTCACAGAGTGTCACAGCTCCAGAGTGTCACAGTGCCAGAGTGTCACAATGCCAGGGTGTCACAATAACAGAATGTCACAATGCAGGTTGTCGCATTGCCAGTGACTCAGTTCCAGAGTGTCACAATGCAGAGCGTCACAATGCCAGAGTGTCACAGAGTGTCACAGTTCCAGATTGTCTCAGTGCCAGAGTGTCACAATGCCAGAGTGTCACAGAGTGTCACAGTTCCAGACTGTCACAATGCCAGAATATCACAGTGCCAGAGAATCACGATGCCAGAGTGTCACAATGCAGAGTGTCACAATGTCAGAGTGTCACAGAGTGTCACAGTTCCAGAGTGTCACAGTGCCAGAGTGTCACAATGCAGAGTGTCACAATGCCAGGGTGTCCCAGCGCCACAGTGTCAGAATGCCAGAATATCACAATGCAGAGTGTCACAATGCCAGGGTGTCGCAGTGCCAGGGTGTCACAGTGTAAGAGTGTCACAATGCCAGTGTGTCACAGTGCCAGTGTGTCAGAGAACGAGAATGTCACAATGCAGAGTGTCACATTGCCAGGGACTCAGTTCCAGAGTGTCACAATGCAGTGTAAAAGTTCCAGAGTGTCACAGTTCCAGAGTGTCACAATGCCAGAGTGTCACAATGCAGAGTGTCACAATGCCAGAATGTCACAGAGTGTCACAGTGCCAGAGTGTCACAATGCCAGTGTGTCACAGTACCGGAGAGTCACAATGCCAGATTGTCACAGAGTGTCACAGATCCAGAGTGTCTCAGTGCCAGACTGTCACAATGCCAGAGTGTCACAATGCAGAATGTCACAATGCCAGAATGTCTCAGAGTGTCACAGTCCCAGAGTGTCACAGTGCCAGAGTGTCACAATGCCAGAATATCACAGTGCCAGAGTGACACAATGCAGAGTGTCACAGTGCTAGAGTGCCACAATGCAGAGTGTCACAATGCCAGAGTGTCACAGTACCAGAATGTCACAATGCAGAGTGTCACATTGCCAGTTACTGAGTTCCATAGTGTCACAATACAGAGTGTCACAATGCCAGAGTGTCGCAATGCAGAGTGTCAAAATGCCAGAATATCACAGTGCCAGAGTGTCACAATGCCACAATATCTCAATGCCAGAGTGTCACAATGTCTGGGTGTCACAGTGCCAGAGTGTCACAATACCAGATTGTCACAGTGCCAGAGTGTCACAGAACCAGAATATCACAATGCAAAGTGTCACATTGCCAGTGTCTCAGTTCCAGAATGTGACAATGGAGAGTGTCACAGTGCCAGAGTCTCACAGTGCCGGAGTGTCACAATGCAGAGTGTCACAGTTCCAGAGTGTCACAGAGTGTCACAGCTCCAGAGTGTCACAGTGCCAGAGTGTCACAATGCAGAGTGTCACAATGCCAGAGTGTCGCAATGCACAGTGCCACAGTGCCTGAGTGTCACAATGCAGAGTGTCACAGTGCCCGAATGACACAGTTCCAGAGTGTCACAATGCCAGAATATCACAGTACCAGAGTGTCACAATGCAGAGTGTCACAGTGCCAGAGTGTCACAGTTCCAGATTGTCTCAGTGCCAGAGTGTCACAATGCCAGAGTGTCACAGAGTGTCACAGTTCCAGAGTGTCACAGTGCGGGAATTTCACAATGCCGAGTGTCACAGTGACAGACTGCCACAATGCAGAGTGCCACAATGCACAGTGCCAGAATGCCAGTGTCACAATGCAAAGTGTCACAGTTCCAGATTTTCACAGAGTGTCAGAACTCCAGAGTGTCACAGATCCAGAGTGTCACAGTGCCAGAAAGTCACAATGCAGATTGTAACATTGCTAGAGTACCACAATGCAGAGTGCCACGATGCCAGAGTGTCACAGAACCAGAATGTCACAATGCAGAGTGTCATATTGCCAGTGACTCAGTTCCAGAGTGTCACAATGCAGAGTGTCACATTTCCAGAGTGTCACAATGCCAGAGTGTGACAATGCAGAGTGCCACAGTGCCTGAGTGTCACAATGCAGAGTGTCACAGTACCCGAAAGACACAGATCCAGAGTGTCACAATGCAGAGTGCCAAAATGTCAGTGTCCCAGTGCTGTGTGTCACAATGCCAGAGTATCACAGTGCCAGAGCATCACAATGCAGTGTCACAATGCCAGAATGTCACAATGCAGAGTGTCACAATGCCAGAATATCACAATGCACAGTGCCTCAGTGCCCGAGTGTCACAATGCACAGTGCCAGAATGCCAGTGTCACAATGCAGAGTGTCACAGTTCTAGATTGTCACAGAGTGTCACAGTTCCAGATTGTCTCAGTGCCAGAGTGTCACAATGCCAGAGTGTCACAGAGTGTCACAGTTCCAGAGTGTCACAGCTCCAGAGTGTCACAGTGCCAGAATATCACAGTGCCAGAGAATCACAATACCAGAGTGTCACAATGCCAGAATGTCACAGAGGGTCACAATGCAGAGTGTCACATTGCGAGAGTGCCACAATGCCGAGTGTCACAATGCCAGAGTGTCACAGAACCAGAATGTCACAATGCAGAGTGTCACATTGCCAGTCACTCAGTTCCAGAGTGTCACAATGCAGAGTGTCACAATGTCAGAGTGTCACAGAGTGTCACAGTTCCAGAGTGTCACAGTGCCAGAATATCACAGCGCCAGAGTGTCACAATGCAGAGTGCCACAGTGCCTGAGTGTCACAATGCAGAGTGTCACAATGCCAGAATATCACAATGCCAGAGTGTCACAATGCCAGGGTGTCGCAGTGCCAGGGTGTCACAATGTAAGAGTGTCACAATGCCAGAGTGCCACAGTGCCAGTGTGTCACAGAACCAGAATGTCACAATGCAGAGTGTCACATTGCCAGTGACACAGTTCCAGAGTGTCACAATGCAGTGTCAAAGTTCCAGAGTGTCACAGTGCCAGAGTGTCACAATGCAGAGTGTCACAATGCCAGAGTGTCACAGAGTGTCACAGTTCCAGAGTGTCACAATGCCAGAGTGTCACAATGCAGAGTGTCACAATGCAGAATGTCACAGAGTGTCACAGTTCCAGAGTGTCACAGTGCCAGAGTGTCACAATGCCAGGGTGTCACAGTACCAGAGCGTCACAATGCCAGATTGTCAGAGTGTCACAGATCCAGAGTGTCTCAGTGCCCGACTGTCACAATGCCAGAGTGTCACCATGTAGCGTGTCACAATGCCAGAATGTCACAGAGTGTCACAGTTCCAGACTGTCACAGTGTAGGAGTGTCAAAATGCCAGAGTGTCACAATACAGAGTGTCACAATGCCAGAGTGTCACAATGCCAGAGTGTCACAGTACCAGAGTGTCACAATGCCAGATTGTCACAGAGCGTCACAGATCCAGAGTGTCACAGTGCCATAGTGTCACAATGCCAGAGTGTCACAATGCAGAATGTCACAATGCCAGAATGTTGCAGAGTGTCACAGTCCCAGAGTATCACAGTGCCAGAGTGTCACAATGTCAGAATATCAGAGTGCCAGAGTGTCACAATGTCTGGGTGTCACAGTGCCAGAGTGTCAGAATACCATAGTGTCACAGTGCCAGAGTGTCTCTGAACCAGAATATCACAATGCAAAGTGTCACATTGCCAGTGACTCAGTTCCAGAATGTCACAATGCAGAGTGTCACAGTTCCAGATTGTCACAGAGTGTCACAGTTCCAGAGTGTCACAGTGCCAGAGAGTCACAATGCAGAGTGCCACAGTGCCTGAGTGTCACAATGCAGAGTGTCACAATGCCAGAATATCACAATGCCAGAGTGTTGCAGTGCCAGGGTGACACAATGTAAGAGTGTCACAATGCCAGAGTGCCACAGTGCCAGTGTGTCACAGAACCAGAATGTCACAATGCAGAGTGTCACATTGCCAGTGACTCAGTTCCAGAGTGTCACAATGCAGTGTCAAAGTTCCAGAGTGTCACAGTGCCAGAGTGTCAAAATGCAGAGTGTCACAATGCCAGAGTGTCACAGTGCCAGAGTCTCACAGTGCCCGAGTGTCACAATGCAGAGTGTCACAGTTCCAGATTGTCACAGAGTGTCACAGTTCCAGAGTGTCACAGTGCCAGAGTGTCACAATGCAGAGTGCCACAGTGCCAGAGTGTCACAATGCAGAGTGTCACAATGCCAGAATATCACAATGCCAGGGTGTCGCAGTGCCAGGGTGTCACAATGTAAGAGTGTCACAATGCCAGGGTGCCACAGTGCCAGAATGTCACAGAACCAGAATGTCACAATGCAGAGTGTCACATTGCCAGTGACTCAGTTCCAGAGTGTCAGAATGCAGTGTCAAAGTTCCAGAGTGTCACAGTGCCAGAGTGTCACAGTGCCAGAGTGTCACAATGCCAGAGTGTCACAATGCAGAGTGTCACAGAACCAGAATGTCACAATGCAGAGTGTCACATTGCCAGTGACTCAGTTCCAGAGAGTGTCACAATGCAGAGTGTCACAGTGCCAGAGTGTCACAATACCCGAGTGTCACAATGCCAGAGTGTCACAGAGTGTCACAGTTCCAGAGTGTCACAGTGCGAGAATGTCACAATGCCGAGTGTCACAGTGACAGACTGCCACAATGCAGAGTGCCACAATGCACAGTGCCAGAATGCCAGTGTCACAGATCCAGAGTGTCACAGTGCCAGAGTGTCACAATGCAGAGTGTAACATTGCTAGAGTACCACAATGCAGAGTGTCACAATGCCAGAGTGTCACAGAACCAGAATGTCACAATGCCGAGTGTCACATTGCCAGTGACTCAGTTCCAGAGTGTCACAATGCAGAGTGTCACAATGCCAGAGTGTCACAGAGTGTCACATTTCCAGAGTGTCACAATGCCAGAGTGTCACAGTTCCAGAGTGTCACAGTGCAAGAATGTCACAGTTCTAGAGTGTAACAGTGACAGACTGCCACAATGCAGAGTGCCACAATTCACATTTCCAGAATGCCAATGTCACAATGCAGAGTGCCACAGTTCCAGATTGTCAAGGAGTGTCACAGTTCCAGATTGTCTCAGTGTCAGAATGTCACAATGCCAGAGTGTCACAGTGTGTCACAGTGCCAGAGTGTCACAATGCAGTGTCACATTGCTAGAGTGCCACAGTGCAGAGTGTCACAATGCCAGAGTGTCACAGAACCAGAATGTCAAAATGCAGAGTGTCACATTGCCAGTGATTCAGTTCCAGAGTGTCACAATGTCAGAGTGTCACAGAGTGTCACAGTTCCAGAGTGTCACAGTGCCAGAGTGTCACAATGCACAGTGCCACAGTGCCTGAGTGTCACAATGCAGAGTGTCACAGTGACAGAATATCACAATGCCAGAGTGTCACAATGCCAGGGTGTCACAATGCCAGAGTGTCACAATGCCAGAGTGACACAGTGCCAGTGTGTCGCAGAACCAGAATGTCACAATGCAGAGTGTCACATTGCCAGTGACTCAGTTTCAGAGTGTCACAATGCAGAGTGTCACAATGCCAGAATATCTCAATGCCAGAGTGTCACAATGTCTGGGTGTCACAGTGCCAGAGTGTCAGAATACCAGAGTGTCACAGTGCCAGAGTGTCACAATGCCAGAGTGTCACAGAACCAGAATGTCACAATGCAGAGTGTCACATTGCCAGTCACTCAGTTCCAGAGTGTCACAATGCAGAGTGTCACAATGTCAGAGTGTCACAGAGTGTCACAGTTCCAGAGTGTCACAGTGCCAGAATATCACAGCGCCAGAGTGTCACAATGCAGAGTGCCACAGTGCCTGAGTGTCACAATGCAGAGTGTCACAATGCCAGAATATCACAATGCCAGAGTGTCACAATGCCAGGGTGTCGCAGTGCCAGGGTGTCACAATGGCAGAGTGTCACAATGCCAGAGTGCCACAGTGCCAGTGTGTCACAGAACCAGAATGTCACAATGCAGAGTGTCACATTGCCAGTGACACAGTTCCAGAGTGTCACAATGCAGTGTCAAAGTTCCAGAGTGTCACAGTGCCAGAGTGTCACAATGCAGAGTGTCACAATGCCAGAGTGTCACAGAGTGTCACAGTTCCAGAGTGTCACAATGCCAGAGTGTCACAATGCAGAGTGTCACAATGCAGAATGTCACAGAGTGTCACAGTTCCAGAGTGTCACAGTGCCAGAGTGTCACAATGCCAGGGTGTCACAGTACCAGAGCGTCACAATGCCAGATTGTCAGAGTGTCACAGATCCAGAGTGTCTCAGTGCCCGACTGTCACAATGCCAGAGTGTCACCATGTAGCGTGTCACAATGCCAGAATGTCACAGAGTGTCACAGTTCCAGACTGTCACAGTGTAGGAGTGTCAAAATGCCAGAGTGTCACAATACAGAGTGTCACAATGCCAGAGTGTCACAATGCCAGAGTGTCACAGTACCAGAGTGTCACAATGCCAGATTGTCACAGAGCGTCACAGATCCAGAGTGTCACAGTGCCATAGTGTCACAATGCCAGAGTGTCACAATGCAGAATGTCACAATGCCAGAATGTTGCAGAGTGTCACAGTCCCAGAGTATCACAGTGCCAGAGTGTCACAATGTCAGAATATCAGAGTGCCAGAGTGTCACAATGTCTGGGTGTCACAGTGCCAGAGTGTCAGAATACCATAGTGTCACAGTGCCAGAGTGTCTCTGAACCAGAATATCACAATGCAAAGTGTCACATTGCCAGTGACTCAGTTCCAGAATGTCACAATGCAGAGTGTCACAGTTCCAGATTGTCACAGAGTGTCACAGTTCCAGAGTGTCACAGTGCCAGAGAGTCACAATGCAGAGTGCCACAGTGCCTGAGTGTCACAATGCAGAGTGTCACAATGCCAGAATATCACAATGCCAGAGTGTTGCAGTGCCAGGGTGACACAATGTAAGAGTGTCACAATGCCAGAGTGCCACAGTGCCAGTGTGTCACAGAACCAGAATGTCACAATGCAGAGTGTCACATTGCCAGTGACTCAGTTCCAGAGTGTCACAATGCAGTGTCAAAGTTCCAGAGTGTCACAGTGCCAGAGTGTCAAAATGCAGAGTGTCACAATGCCAGAGTGTCACAGTGCCAGAGTCTCACAGTGCCCGAGTGTCACAATGCAGAGTGTCACAGTTCCAGATTGTCACAGAGTGTCACAGTTCCAGAGTGTCACAGTGCCAGAGTGTCACAATGCAGAGTGCCACAGTGCCTGAGTGTCACAATGCAGAGTGTCACAATGCCAGAATATCACAATGCCAGGGTGTCGCAGTGCCAGGGTGTCACAATGTAAGAGTGTCACAATGCCAGGGTGCCACAGTGCCAGAATGTCACAGAACCAGAATGTCACAATGCAGAGTGTCACATTGCCAGTGACTCAGTTCCAGAGTGTCAGAATGCAGTGTCAAAGTTCCAGAGTGTCACAGTGCCAGAGTGTCACAGTGCCAGAGTGTCACAATGCCAGAGTGTCACAATGCAGAGTGTCACAGAACCAGAATGTCACAATGCAGAGTGTCACATTGCCAGTGACTCAGTTCCAGAGTGTCACAATGCAGAGTGTCACAGTGCCAGAGTGTCACAATACCCGAGTGTCACAATGCCAGAGTGTCACAGAGTGTCACAGTTCCAGAGTGTCACAGTGCGAGAATGTCACAATGCCGAGTGTCACAGTGACAGACTGCCACAATGCAGAGTGCCACAATGCACAGTGCCAGAATGCCAGTGTCACAGATCCAGAGTGTCACAGTGCCAGAGTGTCACAATGCAGAGTGTAACATTGCTAGAGTACCACAATGCAGAGTGTCACAATGCCAGAGTGTCACAGAACCAGAATGTCACAATGCCGAGTGTCACATTGCCAGTGACTCAGTTCCAGAGTGTCACAATGCAGAGTGTCACAATGCCAGAGTGTCACAGAGTGTCACATTTCCAGAGTGTCACAATGCCAGAGTGTCACAGTTCCAGAGTGTCACAGTGCAAGAATGTCACAGTTCTAGAGTGTAACAGTGACAGACTGCCACAATGCAGAGTGCCACAATTCACATTTCCAGAATGCCAATGTCACAATGCAGAGTGCCACAGTTCCAGATTGTCAAGGAGTGTCACAGTTCCAGATTGTCTCAGTGTCAGAATGTCACAATGCCAGAGTGTCACAGTGTGTCACAGTGCCAGAGTGTCACAATGCAGTGTCACATTGCTAGAGTGCCACAGTGCAGAGTGTCACAATGCCAGAGTGTCACAGAACCAGAATGTCAAAATGCAGAGTGTCACATTGCCAGTGATTCAGTTCCAGAGTGTCACAATGTCAGAGTGTCACAGAGTGTCACAGTTCCAGAGTGTCACAGTGCCAGAGTGTCACAATGCACAGTGCCACAGTGCCTGAGTGTCACAATGCAGAGTGTCACAGTGACAGAATATCACAATGCCAGAGTGTCACAATGCCAGGGTGTCACAATGCCAGAGTGTCACAATGCCAGAGTGACACAGTGCCAGTGTGTCGCAGAACCAGAATGTCACAATGCAGAGTGTCACATTGCCAGTGACTCAGTTTCAGAGTGTCACAATGCAGAGTGTCACAATGCCAGAATATCTCAATGCCAGAGTGTCACAATGTCTGGGTGTCACAGTGCCAGAGTGTCAGAATACCAGAGTGTCACAGTGCCAGAGTGTCACAATGCCAGGGTGTCACAGAACCAGAATATCACAATGCAAAGTGTCACATTGCCAGTGACTCAGTTCCAGAATGTCACAATGGAGAGTGTCACAGTGCCAGAGTCTCACAGTGCCCGAGTGTCAAAATGCAGAGTGTCACAGTTCCAGATTGTCACAGAGTGTCACAGTTCCAGAGTGTCACAGCTCCAGAGCGTCACAGTGCCAGAGTGTCATAATGCCAGGGTGTCACAGTAACAGAATGTCACAATGCTGATTGTCACATTGCCAGTGACTCAGTTCCAGAGTGTCACAATGCAGAGTGTCAGAATGCCATAGTGTCTCAGAGTATCACAGTTCCAGATTGTCTCAGTGCCAGAGTGTCACAATGCCAGAGTGTCACAGTGCCAGAGAATCACGATGTCAGAGTGTCACAATGCAGAGTGTCACAATGCCAGAATGTCACAGAGGGTCACAGTGCCAGAGTGTCACAGTGCCAGAGTGTCACAATGCAGAGTGTCACAATGTCAGAGTGTCACAGAGTGTCACAGTTCCAGAGTGTCACAGTGCCAGAGTGTCACAATGCAGAGTGTCAAAATGCCCAGGGTGTCCGAGCGCCACAGCGTCACGATGCCAGAATATCACAATGCCAGAGCGTCACAATGCAAGGGTGTCACAGTGCCAGAGTGTCACAATGCCGGAGTGTCACAGTGTCGGAGTGTCACAGAACCAGAATGTCACAATGCAGAGTGTCACATTGCCAGTGACTCAGTTCCAGACTGTCACAATGCAGAGTGTCACAATGCCAGGGTGTCCCAGCGCTACAGTGTCACAATGCCAGAATATCACAATGCCAGAGTGTCACAATGCCAGGGTGTCACAGTGCGAGAGTGTCACAATGCCAGAGTGTCACAGTGCTAGAGTGTGACAGTGCCAGAGTGTCACAATGCTTAATGTCACGGTGCTAGATTGCCACAATACAGAGTGTAACAATGCCAGAGTGTCGCAATGCAGAGTGTCACAATGCCAGGGTGTCCCAGCGTCAGAGTGTAATGCCAGAGTGTCACAATGCCAGGGTGTCACAATGCCAGAGTGTCACAGTGCCAGAGTGTCACAGAACCAGAATGTCACAATGCAGAGTGTGACATTGCCAGTGATTCTGTCCCAGAGTGTCACAATGGACAGTGTCACAGTGCAAGAGTGTCACAGTGCCAGAGTGTCACAGAGTGTCTCAGTTCCAGTGTGTCACAGTGCAAGAGTGTCACAATGCAGAGTGTCACAATGCCAGAGTGCCACAGAGTGTCACAGTTCCAGAATGTCACAATGCCAGAGTGTCACAATGCAGACTGTCTCAATGCCAGAATGTCACAGAGTGTCACAGTTACAGAGTGTCACAGTGCCAGAGTGTCACAATGCAGAGTGTCACAATGTCAGAGTGTCACAGAGTGTCACATTTCCAGAGTGTCACAGTGCCAGAGTGTCACAATGCCAGAGTGTCACAGTGCCAGGGTGTCCCAGTGCCAGAGTGTCACAATGCCAGAGTGCCACAGTGCCAGACTGTCACAGAACCAGAATGTAACAATACAGAGTGTCACATTGCCAGTGACTCAGTTCCAGAGTGTCACAATGGAGAGTGTCACAGTGCCAGAGTGTCACAGTGCCAGACTGTCACAATGCAGAGTGTCACAGTGCCGGAAAGACACAGTTCCAGAGTGTCACAATGCCAGAATATCACAGTGCCAGAGTGTCCCAGTGCAGTGTGTCACAATGCCAGAGTGTCACAGAACCACAATGTTCACAATGCAGAGTGTCACAATGGAGAGTGTCACAGTGCCCGAGTGACACAGCTCCAGAGTGTCACAACGCAGAGTGACAGAATGCACAGTGTCACAGTGCCAGAGTGCCACAATGCAGAGAGTAACAATTCAGAGTGCCACAATGTCAGAGTGTCACAGTTCCAGAGTGTCACAATGCCAGAATATCACAGTGCCAGAGAATCACGATGCCAGAGTGTCACAATGCCAGAATGTCACAGAGGGTCACAGTGCCAGAGTGTCACAGTGCCAGAGTGTCACAATGCAGAGTGTCACAATGTCATAGCGTCACAGAGTGTCACAGTTCCAGAGTGTCACAGTTCCAGAGTGTCGCAATGCAGAGTGTCACAATGCCAGGGTGTCCCAGCGTCAGAGTGTAATGCCAGAGTGTCACAATGCCAGGGTGTCACAATGCCAGAGTGTCACAGTGCCAGAGTGTCACAGAACCAGAATGTCACAATGCAGAGTGTCACATTGCCAGTGATTCTGTTCCTGAGTGTCACAATGGACAGTGTCACAGTGCAAGAGTGTCACAGTGCCAGAGTGTCACAGAGTGTCTCAGTTCCAGTGTGTCACAGTGCAAGAGTGTCACAATGCAGAGTGTCACAATGCCAGAGTGCCACAGAGTGTCACAGTTCCAGAATGTCACAATGCCAGAGTGTCACAATGCAGACTGTCTCAATGCCAGAATGTCACAGAGTGTCACAGTTACAGAGTGTCACAGTGCCAGAGTGCCACAATACAGAGTGTCACAATGTCAGAGTGTCACAGAGTGTCACATTTCCAGAGTGTCACAGTGCCAGAGTGTCACAATGCCAGAGTGTCACAGTGCCAGGGTGTCAAAGTGCCAGAGTGTCACAATGCCAGAGTGCCACAGTGCCAGACTGTCACAGAACCAGAATGTAACAATACAGAGTGTCACATTGCCAGTGACTCAGTTCCAGAGTGTCACAATGGAGAGTGTCACAGTGCCAGAGTGTCACAGTGCCAGACTGTCACAATGCAGAGTGTCACAGTGCCGGAAAGACACAGTTCCAGAGTGTCACAATGCCAGAATATCACAGTGCCAGAGTGTCCCAGTGCAGTGTGTCACAATGCCAGAGTGTCACAGAACCACAATGTTCACAATGCAGAGTGTCACAATGGAGAGTGTCACAGTGCCCGAGTGACACAGCTCCAGAGTGTCACAACGCAGAGTGACAGAATGCACAGTGTCACAGTGCCAGAGTGCCACAATGCAGAGAGTAACAATTCAGAGTGCCACAATGTCAGAGTGTCACAGTTCCAGAGTGTCACAATGCCAGAATATCACAGTGCCAGAGAATCACGATGCCAGAGTGTCACAATGCCAGAATGTCACAGAGGGTCACAGTGCCAGAGTGTCACAGTGCCAGAGTGTCACAATGCAGAGTGTCACAATGTCATAGTGTCACAGAGTGTCACAGTTCCAGAGTGTCACAGTGCCAGAGTGTCACAATGCAGAGTGTCACAATGGCAGAGTGTCACAGAGTGTCACAGCTCCAGAGTGTCACAATGCCAGAGTGTCACAATGTCAGAGTGTCACAGCACCAGAGCGTCACAATGCCAGATTGTCACAGAGTGTCACAGATCCAGAGTGTCTCAGTGACAGACTGTCACAATACCAGAGTGTCACCATGCAGAGTGTCACAATGCCAGAATGTCACAGAGTGTCACAGTTCCAGACTGTCACAGTGCAGGAGTGTCACAATGCCACAGTGTCACAATACAGAGTGTCACAATGCCAGAGTGTCACAATGCCAGAGTGTCACAGTACCAGAGTGTCACAATGCCAGAACGTCACAATGCCTGAATGTCGCAGAGTGTCACAGTCCCAGAGTGTCACAGTGCCAGAGTGTCACAATGCCAGAATATCAGAGTGCCAGAGTGACACAATGCAGAGTGTCTCAGTGCTAGAGTGCCACAATACAGAGTGTCACAATGCCAGAGTGTCACAGTGCCAGAGCATCACAATGCCAGAGTGTCACATTGCCAGTTACTGAGTTCCATAGTGTCACAATGTCTGGGTGTCACAATGCCACAGAGTTGCAATGCAGAGTGTGACAATGCCAGAATATCACAGCGCCAGAGTGTCACAATGCCAGAGTGTCACAATGCCAGGGTGACTCAGCGCCAGAGTGTCACAATGCCAGAATATCTCAATACCAGAGTGTCACAATGTCTGGGTGTCACAGTGCCAGAGTGTGACAATACCAGAGTGTCACAGTGCCAGAGTGTCATAGAACAAGAATATCACAATGCAAAGTGCCACATTGCCAGTGACTCAGTTCCAGAATGTCACAATGGAGAGTGTCACAGTGCCAGAGTGTCACATTGCCAGAGTGTCACAATGCCGAGTGTCACAATGCCAGAGTGTCACAGATTGTCACAACTCCAGAGTGTCACAATGCCAGAGTGTCACAATGCAGAGTGTCACAGTGCCCGAATGACACAGTTCCAGAGTGTCACCATGCAGAGTGTGACAATGAAGAGTGCCACAATGTCAGTGTCCCAGTGCTGTGTGTCACAATGCCAGAGTATCACAGTGCCAGAGCATCACAATGCAGAGTGTCACAATGCCAGAGTGTCACAATGCAGTGTCTCAGTGCCAGAGCATCACAATGCAGAGTGTCACAATGCCAGAATATCACAATGCACAGTGCCACAGTGCCCGAGTGTCACAATGTAGAGTGTCACAGTGCCCGAAAGACACAGTTCCAGTGTCACAATGCCAGAATATCACAGTACCAGAGTGTCACAATGCAGTGTCACAGTGCCAGAGTGTCATAGTGCCAGAGTGTCACAATACCAGAGTGTCACAATGCCAGAGTGACACAGAGTGTCACAGTTCCAGAGTGTCACAGTGCAAGAATGTCACAGTTCTAGAGTGTAACAGTGACAGACTGCCACAATGCAGAGTGCCACAATTCACATTTCCAGAATGCCAATGTCACAATGCAGAGTGTCACAGTTCCAGATTGTCAAGGAGTGTCACAGTTCCAGATTGTCTCAGTGTCAGAGTGTCACAATGCCAGAGTGTCACAGTGTGTCACAGTGCCAGAGTGTCACAATGCAGTGTCACATTGCTAGAGTGCCACAGTGCAGAGTGTCACAATGCCAGAGTGTCACAGAACCAGAATGTCAAAATGCAGAGTGTCACATTGCCAGTGACTCAGTTCCAGAGTGTCACAATGTCAGAGTGTCACAGAGTGTCACAGTTCCAGAGTGTCACAGTGCCAGAGTGTCACAATGCACAGTGCCACAGTGCCTGAGTGTCACAATGCAGAGTGTCACAGTGACAGAATATCACAGTGCCAGAGTGTCACAATGCCAGAGTGCCACAGAGTGTCACAGTTCCAGAATGTCACAATGCCAGAGTGTCACAATGCAGACTGTCTCAATGCCAGAATGTCACAGAGTGTCACAGTTACAGAGTGTCACAGTGCCAGAGTGCCACAATACAGAGTGTCACAATGTCAGAGTGTCACAGAGTGTCACATTTCCAGAGTGTCACAGTGCCAGAGTGTCACAATGCCAGAGTGTCACAGTGCCAGGGTGTCAAAGTGCCAGAGTGTCACAATGCCAGAGTGCCACAGTGCCAGACTGTCACAGAACCAGAATGTAACAATACAGAGTGTCACATTGCCAGTGACTCAGTTCCAGAGTGTCACAATGGAGAGTGTCACAGTGCCAGAGTGTCACAGTGCCAGACTGTCACAATGCAGAGTGTCACAGTGCCGGAAAGACACAGTTCCAGAGTGTCACAATGCCAGAATATCACAGTGCCAGAGTGTCCCAGTGCAGTGTGTCACAATGCCAGAGTGTCACAGAACCACAATGTTCACAATGCAGAGTGTCACAATGGAGAGTGTCACAGTGCCCGAGTGACACAGCTCCAGAGTGTCACAACGCAGAGTGACAGAATGCACAGTGTCACAGTGCCAGAGTGCCACAATGCAGAGAGTAACAATTCAGAGTGCCACAATGTCAGAGTGTCACAGTTCCAGAGTGTCACAATGCCAGAATATCACAGTGCCAGAGAATCACGATGCCAGAGTGTCACAATGCCAGAATGTCACAGAGGGTCACAGTGCCAGAGTGTCACAGTGCCAGAGTGTCACAATGCAGAGTGTCACAATGTCATAGCGTCACAGAGTGTCACAGTTCCAGAGTGTCACAGTGCCAGAGTGTCACAATGCAGAGTGTCACAATGGCAGAGTGTCACAGAGTGTCACAGCTCCAGAGTGTCACAATGCCAGAGTGTCACAATGTCAGAGTGTCACAGCACCAGAGCGTCACAATGCCAGATTGTCACAGAGTGTCACAGATCCAGAGTGTCTCAGTGACAGACTGTCACAATACCAGAGTGTCACCATGCAGAGTGTCACAATGCCAGAATGTCACAGAGTGTCACAGTTCCAGACTGTCACAGTGCAGGAGTGTCACAATGCCACAGTGTCACAATACAGAGTGTCACAATGCCAGAGTGTCACAATGCCAGAGTGTCACAGTACCAGAGTGTCACAATGCCGAACGTCACAATGCCTGAATGTCGCAGAGTGTCACAGTCCCAGAGTGTCACAGTGCCAGAGTGTCACAATGCCAGAATATCAGAGTGCCAGAGTGACACAATGCAGAGTGTCTCAGTGCTAGAGTGCCACAATACAGAGTGTCACAATGCCAGAGTGTCACAGTGCCAGAGCATCACAATGCCAGAGTGTCACATTGCCAGTTACTGAGTTCCATAGTGTCACAATGTCTGGGTGTCACAATGCCACAGAGTTGCAATGCAGAGTGTGACAATGCCAGAATATCACAGCGCCAGAGTGTCACAATGCCAGAGTGTCACAATGCCAGGGTGACTCAGCGCCAGAGTGTCACAATGCCAGAATATCTCAATACCAGAGTGTCACAATGTCTGGGTGTCACAGTGCCAGAGTGTGACAATACCAGAGTGTCACAGTGCCAGAGTGTCATAGAACAAGAATATCACAATGCAAAGTGCCACATTGCCAGTGACTCAGTTCCAGAATGTCACAATGGAGAGTGTCACAGTGCCAGAGTGTCACATTGCCAGAGTGTCACAATGCCGAGTGTCACAATGCCAGAGTGTCACAGATTGTCACAACTCCAGAGTGTCACAATGCCAGAGTGTCACAATGCAGAGTGTCACAGTGCCCGAATGACACAGTTCCAGAGTGTCACCATGCAGAGTGTGACAATGAAGAGTGCCACAATGTCAGTGTCCCAGTGCTGTGTGTCACAATGCCAGAGTATCACAGTGCCAGAGCATCACAATGCAGAGTGTCACAATGCCAGAGTGTCACAATGCAGTGTCTCAGTGCCAGAGCATCACAATGCAGAGTGTCACAATGCCAGAATATCACAATGCACAGTGCCACAGTGCCCGAGTGTCACAATGTAGAGTGTCACAGTGCCCGAAAGACACAGTTCCAGTGTCACAATGCCAGAATATCACAGTACCAGAGTGTCACAATGCAGTGTCACAGTGCCAGAGTGTCATAGTGCCAGAGTGTCACAATACCAGAGTGTCACAATGCCAGAGTGACACAGAGTGTCACAGTTCCAGAGTGTCACAGTGCAAGAATGTCACAGTTCTAGAGTGTAACAGTGACAGACTGCCACAATGCAGAGTGCCACAATTCACATTTCCAGAATGCCAATGTCACAATGCAGAGTGTCACAGTTCCAGATTGTCAAGGAGTGTCACAGTTCCAGATTGTCTCAGTGTCAGAGTGTCACAATGCCAGAGTGTCACAGTGTGTCACAGTGCCAGAGTGTCACAATGCAGTGTCACATTGCTAGAGTGCCACAGTGCAGAGTGTCACAATGCCAGAGTGTCACAGAACCAGAATGTCAAATGCAGAGTGTCACATTGCCAGTGACTCAGTTCCAGAGTGTCACAATGTCAGAGTGTCACAGAGTGTCACAGTTCCAGAGTGTCACAGTGCCAGAGTGTCACAATGCACAGTGCCACAGTGCCTGAGTGTCACAATGCAGAGTGTCACAGTGACAGAATATCACAGTGCCAGAGTGTCACAATGCCAGAGTGCCACAGAGTGTCACAGTTCCAGAATGTCACAATGCCAGAGTGTCACAATGCAGACTGTCTCAATGCCAGAATGTCACAGAGTGTCACAGTTACAGAGTGTCACAGTGCCAGAGTGTCACAATGCAGAGTGTCACAATGTCAGAGTGTCACAGAGTGTCACATTTCCAGAGTGTCACAGTGCCAGAGTGTCACAATGCCAGAGTGTCACAGTGCCAGGGTGTCCCAGTGCCAGAGTGTCACAATGCCAGAGTGCCACAGTGCCAGACTGTCACAGAACCAGAATGTAACAATACAGAGTGTCACATTGCCAGTGACTCAGTTCCAGAGTGTCACAATGGAGAGTGTCACAGTGCCAGAGTGTCACAGTGCCAGACTGTCACAATGCAGAGTGTCACAGTGCCGGAAAGACACAGTTCCAGAGTGTCACAATGCCAGAATATCACAGTGCCAGAGTGTCCCAGTGCAGTGTGTCACAATGCCAGAGTGTCACAGAACCACAATGTTCACAATGCAGAGTGTCACAATGGAGAGTGTCACAGTGCCCGAGTGACACAGCTCCAGAGTGTCACAACGCAGAGTGACAGAATGCACAGTGTCACAGTGCCAGAGTGCCACAATGCAGAGAGTAACAATTCAGAGTGCCACAATGTCAGAGTGTCACAGTTCCAGAGTGTCACAATGCCAGAATATCACAGTGCCAGAGAATCACGATGCCAGAGTGTCACAATGCCAGAATGTCACAGAGGGTCACAGTGCCAGAGTGTCACAGTGCCAGAGTGTCACAATGCAGAGTGTCACAATGTCATAGCGTCACAGAGTGTCACAGTTCCAGAGTGTCACAGTGCCAGAGTGTCACAATGCAGAGTGTCACATTGCGAGAGTGCCACAATGCCGAGTGTCACAATGCCAGAGTGGCACAGAACCAGAATGTCACAATGCAGAGTGCACATTGCCAGTGACTCAGTTCCAGAGTGTCACAATGCAGAGTGTCACAATGCCAGAGTGTCACAGAGTGTCACAGTTCCAGATTGTCTCAGTGCCAGAGTGTCACAATGCCAGAGTGTCACAGACTGTCATAGTTCCAGAGTGTCACAATGCCAGAATATCACAGCGCCAGAGAATCACAATATCAGAGTGTCACAATGCCAGAATGTCACAGAGGGTCACAGTGCCAGAGAACTCACAGTGCCAGAGTGTCACAATGCACAGTGCCACAGTGCCTGAGTGCCACAATTCAGAGTGTCACAGTGCCAGAATATCACAATGCCAGAGTGTCACAATGCCAGGGTGTCGCAGTGCCAGGGTGTCATAGTGTAAGAGTGTCACAATGCCAGAGTGCCACAGTGCCAGTGTGTCACAGAACCAGAATGTCACAATGCAGTGTGTCACATTGCCAGTGACTCAGTTCCAGAGTGTCAGAATGCAGTGTCAAAGATCCAGAGTCTCACAGTGCCAGAGTGTCACAATGCAGAGTGTCACAATGCCATAGTGTCACAGAGTGTCACAGTTCCAGAGTGTCACAATGCCAGAGTGTCACAATGCAGAGTGTCACAATGCCAGAATGTCACAGAGTGTCACAGTTCCAGAGTGTCACAGTGCCAGAGTGTCACAATGCCAGAGTGTCACAGTACCAGAGCGTCACAATGCCAGATTGTCAGAGTGTCACAGATCCAGAGTGTCTCAGTGCCAGACTGTCACAATACCAGAGTGTCACCATGCAGCGTGTCACAATGCCAGATTGTCACAGAGTGTCACAGTTCCAGACTGTCACAGTGCAGGAGTGTCACGATGCCAGAGTGTCACAATACAGAGTGTCACAATGCCAGAGTGTCACAGTACCAGAGTGTCACAATGCCAGATTGTCACAGAGCGTCACAGATCCAGAGTGTCTCAGTGCCATAGTGTCACAATGCCAGTGTGTCACAATGCAGAATGTCACAATGCCAGAATGTCGCAGAGTGTCACAGTCCCAGAGTGTCACAGAGCCAGAGTGTCACAATGCCAGAATATCGCAGTGCCAGAGTGACACAATGCAGAGTGTCACAGTGCTAGAGTGCCACAATGCAGAGTGTCACAATGCCAGAGTGTCACAGTACCAGAATGTCACAATGCAGAGTGTCACATTGCCAATTACTGAGTTCCATAGTGTCACAATACAGAGTGTCACAATGCCAGAGTGTCGCAATGCAGAGTGTCAAAATGCCAGAATATCACAGTGCCAGAGTGTCACAATGCCAGAGTGTCACAATGCCAGAGTGTCACAGTCCCAGAATGTCACAATGTCAGAGTGTCACAGAGTGTGACAGTTCCAGAGTGTCACAGTGCCAGAGTGTCACAATGCAGAGTGTCACAATGTCAGGGTGTCCCTGCGCCACAGTGTCACAATGCCAGAATATCACAATGCCAGAGTGTCACAATGCCAGGGTGTCATAGTGCCAGAGTGTCACAATGCCAGAGTGTCACAGTGCCAGAGTGTGACAGTGCCAGAGTGTCACAATGCTTAGTGTCACGGTGCTAGATTGCCTCAATACAGAGTGTCACAATGCCAGAGTGTCGCAATGCAGATTGTAACAATGCCAGGGTGTCACAGTGCCAGAGTGTCACAGAACCAGAATGTCACAATGCAGAGTGTGACATTGCCAGGGATTCTGTTCCAGAGTGTCACAATGGAGAGTGTCACAGTGCAAGAGTGTCACAGTGCCAGAGCGTCAGAATGCAGAGTGTCATAGTTCCAGAGTGTCACAGAGTGTCTCAGTTCCAGTGTGTCACAGTGCAAGAGTGTCTCAATGCAGAGTGTCACAATGCCAGAGTGCCACAGAGTGTCACAGCTCCAGAGTGTCACAATGCCAGAGTGTCACAATACAGACTGTCACAATGCCAGAATGTCACAGATTGTCACAGTTCCAGAGTGTCACATTTCCAGAGTGTCACAGATCCAGAGTGTCACAACGCCAGAGTGTCACATTGCCAGGGTTTCACAGGGCCAGAGTGTCACAATGCCAGAGTGCCACAGTGCCAGGCTGTCACAGAACCAGAATGTAACAATGCAGAGTGTCACATTGCCAGTGACTCAGTTCCAGAGTGTCACAATGGAGAGTGTCACAGTGCCAGAGTGTCACAGTGCCAGACTGTCACAATGCAGTGTGTCACAGTGCCTGAAAGACACAGTTCCAGAGTGTCACAGTGCCAGAGCGTCACAATGCCAGAGCGTCACAATGCCAGTGTGACATAAGGCAGAGTGTCACAATGTCAGAGTGTCACAGAGTGTGACAGTTCCAGAGTGTCACAGTTCCAGAGTGTCATAATGCAGAGTGTCACAATGCCAGAGTGTCACAATGCGTAGCGCCGCAGTGCCCGAGTGTAACAGTGCAGTGTCACACTGCCCGAATAACACAGTTCCAGAGTGTCACAATGTGAGAATATCACTGTGCCAGAGTGTCACAGTGCAGAGTGTCACAATGCCAGAGTGTCACAACGCCAGAGTGTCAAAATGCCAGAATACAACAATGCCAAAGAGTCACAATGTCAGAGTGTCACAGTGCCAGGGTGTCACAGTGCCATAATGTCAAAGTGCAGAGTGTCACAATGCCAGAGTGTCACAATGCCAGAATATCACAGCGCCAGAGTGTCACAATGCCAGAGTGTCACAGAACCAGAATGTCACAATGCAGAGTGACAGAATGCACAATGTCACAGTGCCAGAGTGCCACAATGTCAGAGTGTCACAGTTCCAGAGTGTCACAATGCCAGAGTATCACAGTACCAGAATCTCACAATGCAGAGTGTCCATTGCCAATTACTCAGTTCCATAGTGTCACAATATAGAGTGTCACAATGCCAGAGTGTCGCAATGCAGAGTGTCAAAATGCCAGAATATCACAGTGCCAGAGTGTCACAATGCCAGAGTGTCACAATGCCAGGGTGACCCAGCGCCAGAGTGTCACAATGCCAGAATATCTCAATGCCAGAGTGTCACAATGTCTGGGTGTCACAGTGCCAGAGTGTCACAATAGCAGAGTGTCACAGTGCCAGAGTGTCACAATGCAGAGTGTCACATTGCCAGTGACTCAGTTTCAGAGTGTCACAATGCAGTGTCACAGTGCCAGAGTGTCACAGTGCCAGAGTGTCACAATGTCAGTGTGTCACAGAGTGTGACAGTTCCAGAGTGTCACAGTGCCAGAGTGTCACTATGTAGAGTGTCACAATGTCAGGGTGTCCCAGCGCCACAGTGTCACAATGCCAGAATATCAGAATGCCAGAGTGTCACAATGCTTAGTGTCACGGTGCTAGATTGCCACAATACAGAGTGTCACAATGCCAGAGTGTCACAATGCCAGAGTGTCACAGTGCAAGAGTGTCACAGAACCAGAATGTCACAATGCAGAGTGTCACATTGCCAGTGATTCTGTTCCAGAGTGTCACAATGGAGAGTGTCAGAGTGCCAGAGAGTCACAGTGCCAGTGTGTCAGAATGCAGAGTGTCATAGTTCCAGAGTGTCACAGAGCGTCTCAGTTCCAGTGTGTCACAGTGCAAGAGTGTCACAATACCAGAGTGTCACAGTGCCAGACTGTCACAGAACCAGAATATAACAATGCAGAGTGTCACATTGCCAGTGACTCAGTTCCAGAGTGTCACAATGGAGAGTGTCACAGTGCCAGAGTGTCACAGTGCCAGACTGTCACAATGCAGTGTGTCACAGTGTCCGAAAGACACAGTTCCAGAGTGTCACAATGTGAGAATATCACAGTGCCAGAGTGTCACAGTGCAGAGTGTCACAATGCCAGAGTGTCACAACGCCAGAGTGTCACAATGCCAGAATACAACAATGCCAAAGAGTCACAATGTCAGAGTGTCACAGTGCCAGGGTGTCACAGTGCCATAGTGTCAAAGTGCAGAGTGTCACAAAGCCAGAGTGTCACAATGCCAGAATATCACAGCGCCAGAGTGTCACAATGCCAGAGTGTCACAGAACCAGAATGTCACAATGCAGAGTGTCACAATGGAGAGTGTCACAGTGCCCGAGTGACACAGTTCCAGAGTGTCACAATGCAGAGTGACAGAATGCACAGTGTCACAGTGCCAGAGTGCCACAATGCTGAGTGTAACAATTCAGAGTGCCACAGTGTCACAGTGTCACAGTTCCAGAGTGCCACAGTGTCACAGTGTCACAGTTCCAGAGTGTCACAATGCCAGAATATCACATTGCCAGAGAATCACAATGCCAGAGTGTCACAATGCCAGAATGTCACAGAGGGTCACAGTGCCAGAGTGTCACAGTGCCAGAGTGTCACAATGCAGAGTGTCACAATGTCATAGCGTCACAGAGTGTCACAGTTCCAGAGTGTCACAGTGCCAGAGTGTCACAATGCAGAGTGTCACAGTGCCCGAATGACACAGTTCCAGAGTGTCACAATGCAGCGTGTCACAATGCAGAGTGCCACAATGTCAGTGTCCCAGTGCTGTGTCTCACAATGCCAGAGTATCACAGTGCCAGAGCATCACAATGCAGTGTCACAATGCCAGAGTGTCACAATGCAGAGTGTCTCTGTGCCAGAGCATTTCAATGCAGAGTGTCACAATTCCAGAATATCACAATGCACAGTGCCACAGTGCCCGAGTGTCACAATGTAGAGTGTCACAGTGCCCGAATGACACAGTTCCAGAGTGTCACAATGCCAGAATATCACAGTGCCAGAGTGTCAGAATGCAGAGTGTCACAGTGCCAGAGTGTCACAATACCAGAGTGTCACAATGCCAGAGTGTCACCATGCAGAGTGTCAAAATGCCAGAATGTCACAGAGTGTCACAGTTCACCACTGTCACAGTGCAGGAGTGTCACAGTGCCAGAGTGTCACAATGCCAGAATATCAGATTGCCAGAGTGACACAATGCAGAGTGTCACAGTGCTAGAGTGCCACAATACAGAGTGTCACAATGCCAGAGTGTCACAGTACCAGAATGTCACAATGCAGAGTGTCACATTGCCAGTTACTGAGTTCCATAGTGTCACAATAGAGTGTCACAATGCCAGAGAGTCGCAATGCAGAGTGTCACTATGCCAGAATATCATAGTGCCAGGGTGACTCAGCGCCAGAGTGTCACAATGCCAGAATATCTCAATGCCAGAGTGTCACAATGTCTGGGTGTCACAGTGCCAGACTGTCACAATACCAGAGTGTCACAATACCAGAGTTTCACAGTGCCAGAGTGTCACAGAACCAGAATATCACAATGCAAAGTGTCACATTGCCAGTGACTCAGTTCCAGAATGTCACAATGGAGAGTGTCACATTGCCGGAGTCTCACAGTGTCAGAGTGTCACAATGCAGAGTGTCACAATGCCAGGGTGTCACAGAGTGTCACACCTCCAGAGTGTCACAATGCCAGAGTGTCACAATGCACAGTGCCACAGTGCCTGAGCGTCACAATGCAGAGTGTCACAGTGCCCGAATGACACAGTTTGAGAGTGTCACAATGCAGAGTGTCACAATGCAGAGTGCCACAATGTCAGTGTCCCAGTGCTGTGTGTCACAATGCCAGAGTATCACAGTGCCAGAGCATCACAATGCCAGAGTGTGACAGAGTGTCACAGTTCCAGAGTGTCACAGATCCAGAGTGTCACAGTGCCGGAGTGTCACAATGCAGAGTGTCACATTGCTAGAGTACCACAATGCAGAGTGTCACAATGCCAGAGTGTCACAGAACCAGAATGTCACAATGCAGAGTGTCACATTGCCAGTGACTCATTTACATAGTGTCACAATACAGAGTGTCACAATGCCAGAGTGTCACAGAGTGTCACAGTTCCAGATTGTCTCAGTGCCAGAGTGTCACAATGCCAGAGTGTCACAATGTCAGTGTCCCAGTGCTGTGTGTCACAATGCCAGAGTATCACAGTGCCAGAGCATCACAATGCAGAGTGTCACAATGCCAGAGTGTCCCAATGCAGAATGTCACAATGCCAGAATGTCGCAGAGTGTCACAGTCCCAGAGTGTCACAGTGCCTGAGTGTCACAATGCCAGAATATTACAGTGCCAGAGTGACACAATGCAGAGTGTCACAGTGCTAGAGTGCCTCAATGCAGAGTGTCACAATGCCAGAGTGTCACAGAACCAGAATGTCACAATGCAGATTGTCACATTGCCAGTTACTGAGGTCCATAGTGTCACAATACAGAGTGTCACAATGCCAGAGTGTCGCAATGCAGAGTGTCAAAATGCCAGAATATCACAGTGCCAGAGTGTCACAATGCCAGAGTGTCACAATGCCAGGGTGACCCAGCGCCAGAGTGTCACAATGCCAGAATATCTCAATGCCAGAGTGTCACAATGTCTGGGTGTCACAGTGCCAGAGTGTCACAATACCAGAGTGTCACAGTGCCAGAGTGTCACAGAACCAGATTTTCACAAAGCAAAGTGTCACATTGCCAGTGACACAGTTCCCTAATGTCACAATGGAGAGTGTCATAGTTCTAGAGTGTCACAGTGCCAGAGTGTCACAGAACCAGATTATCACAAAGCAAAGTGTCACATTGCCAGTGACTCAGTTCCAGAATGTCACAATGGAGAGTGTCATAGTTCTAGAGTGTCACAGTGCCAGAGTGTCACAATGCAGAGTGTCACAATGCCAGAGTGTCACAATGCACAGTGCCACAGTGCCCGAGTGTCACAATGTAGAGTGTCACAGTGCCCGAATGACACAGTTCCAGAGTGTCACAATGCCAGAATATCACAATACCAGAGTGTCACAATGCAGAGTGTCACAGTGCCAGAGTGTCACAATACCAGAGTGTCACAATGCTAGAGTGTCACAGAGTGTCACACTTCCAGTGTCACAGTGCGACAATGTCACAATGCCGAGTGTCACAGTGACAGACTGCCACAATGCAGAGTGCCACAATGCACAGTGCCAGAATGCCAGTGTCACAATGCAGAGTGTCACAGTTCCAGATTGTCACAGAGTGTCACAGTTCCAGAGTGTCACAGATCCAGAGTGTCACAGTGCCAGAGTGTCACAATGCAGAGTGTCACATTGCTAGAGTGCCACAATGCAGAGTGTCACAATGCCAGAGTGTCACAGAACCAGAATGTCACAATGCAGAGTGTCACATTGCCAGTGACTCAGTTCCAGAGTGTCACAATGCAGAGTGTCACAATGCCAGAGTGTCACAGAGTGTCACAATGCCAGATTGTCTCAGTGCCAGAGTGTCACAATGCCAGAGTGTCACAATGCAGAGTGTCACAATGCCAGAATGTCACGGAGGGTCACAGTGCCAGAGTGTCACAATGCCAGAGTGTCACAATGCAGAGTGTCACAATGCCAGAATGTCACAGAGTGTCACAATGCCAGATTGTCTCAGTGCCAGAGTGTCACAATGCCAGAGTGTCACAATGCAGAGTGTCACAATGCCAGAATGTCACAGAGGGTCACAGTGCCAGAGTGTCACAATGCCAGAGTGTCACAATGCAGAGTGTCACAATGCCAGAATGTCACAGAGGGTCACAGTGCCAGAGTGTCACAATGCCAGAGTGTCACAATGCAGAGTGTCACAATGGCAGAGTGTCACAGAGTGTCACAGTTCCAGAGTATCACAGTGCCAGATTGTCACAATGCAGA
Organism: Melanerpes aurifrons; assembly: GCA_011125475.1. Lineage (NCBI taxonomy): Eukaryota > Metazoa > Chordata > Aves > Piciformes > Picidae > Melanerpes > Melanerpes aurifrons. The sequence continues at coordinate 265,564 of WWNC01000139.1, read as the reverse complement.
GTGTCACAATGCCAGGGTGTCCCAGTGCCACAGTGTCAGAATGCCAGAATATCACAACACCAGAGTGTCACAATGCCAGAGTGCCACAGTGCCAGTGTGTCACAGAACCAGAATGTCACAATGCAGACTGTCACATTGCCAGTGACTCAGTTCCAGAGTGTCACAATGCAGTGCCACAGTGCAAGAGTGTCACAGTGGCAGAGTGTCACAATGCAGAGTGTCACAATGCCAGAGTGTCACAGAGTGCCACAGTTCCAGAGTGTCACAGTGCCAGAGTGTCACAGTGCAGAGTGTCAATGCCAGGGTGTCCCAACGCCATTGTGTCACAATGCCAGAATATCACAAAGAAAGAATGACACAATGCCAGGGTGTCACAGTGCCATAGTGTCACAATGCCAGAGTGCCACAGTGCCATAGTGTCACAGAACCAGAATGTCACAATGCAGAGTGTCAGATTGCCAGTGACTCACTTCCAGAGTGTCACCATGGAGAGTGTCACAACGCCAGAGTGTCACAATGCAGAGTGTCACAATGTCAGAGTGTCACAGATTGTCACAGTTCCAGAGTGTCACAGTTCCAGAGTGTCACAGTGCCAGAGTGTCACAATGCCAGGGTGTCCCAGCGCCACAGTGTCACAATGCCAGAATATCACAATGCCAGAGTGTCACAATGCCAGGGTGTCACAGTGCCAGGGTGTCACAGTGCCAGAGTGTCACAATGCCAGAGTGTCTCAGTGCCAGAGTGTCTCAGTGCCAGATTGTCACAGAACTGGAATGTCACAATGCAGAGTGTCACTTTGCCAGTGACTCAGTTCCAGAGTTTCACAATGGAGGGTGTCACTGTGCCAGAGTGTCACAGTGCTAGAGTGTCAAAATGCAGAGTGTCACAATGCCAGAGTGTCACAGAGTGACACAGTTCCAGATTGTCTCAGTGCCAGTGTCACAATGCCAGAGTGTCACAATGCAGAGTGTCACAGTGCCAGATAGTCACAATGACAGATTGCCACAATGCCAGAGTGTCACAATGCAGAATGTCACAATGCCAGAATGTCGCAGAGTGTCACAGTCCCAGAGTGTCACAGTGCCAGAGTGTCACAATGTCAGAATATCACAGTGCCAGAGTGACACAATGCAGAGTGTCACAGTGCTAGAGTGCCACAATGCAGAGTGTCACAATGCCAGAGTGTCACAGAACCAGAATGTCACAATGCAGAGTGTCACATTGCCAGTTACTAAGTTCCATAGTGTCACAATACAGAGTGTCACAATGCCAGAGTGTCGCAATGCAGAGTGTCACAATGCCAGAGTGTCACAGAACCAGAATGTAACAATGCCAGAGTGTCACAATGCCAGGGTGACCCAGTGCCAGAGTGTCACAATGCCAGAATATCTCAATACCAGAGTGTCACAATGTCTGGGTGTCACAGTGCCAGAGTGTCACAGAACCAGAATATCACAATGCAAAGTGCCACATTGCCAGAGTGTCACAGAGTGCCACGGTTCCAGAGTGTCACAATGCAGAGTGTCACAATGCCAGAGTGTCACAGAGTACCACAGTTCCAGAGTGTCACAATGCCAGTGTGTCACAATGCAGAGTGTCACAATGCCAGAATGTCACAGAGTGTCACAGTGCCAGAGTGTCACAATGCCAGAGTGACACAGTACCAGAGCGTCACAATACCAGATTGTCACAGAGTGTCACAGATCCAGAGTGTCTCAGTGTCAGACTGTGACAATGCCAGAGTGTCACCATGCAGAGTGCCACAATGTCAGTGTCCCAGTGCTGTGTGTCACAATGGCAGAGTATCACAGTGCCAGAGCATCACAATGCAGAGTGTCACAATGCCAGAATGTCACAATGCAGTGTCTCAGTGCCAGAGCATCACAATGCAGAGTGTCACAATGCCAGAATATCACAATGCACAGTGCCACAGTGCCCGAGTGTCACAATGTAGAGTGTCACAGTGCCCGAAAGACACAGTTCCAGAGTGTCACAATGCCAGAATATCACAGCACCAGAGTGTCACAATGCAGTGTCACAGTTCCAGATTGTCACAGTGTCAGAGTGTCACAATGCCAGAGTGTCACAGAGTGCCACAGTTCCAGAGTGTCACAATGCCAGTGTGTCACAATGCAGAGTGTCACAATGCCAGAATGTCACAGAGTGTCACAGTTCCAGACTGTCACAGTGCAGGAGTGTCACAATGCCAGAGTGTCACAATACAGAGTGTCACAATGCCAGAGCGTCACAGAGCGTCACAGATCCAGAGTGTCTCAGTGCCATAGTGTCACAATGCCAGAGTGTCACAATGCAGAATGTCACAATGCCAGAATGTCTCAGAGTGTCACTGTGACAGAGTGTCACAATGCAGTGTGTCACAATGCCAGAATATCACAATGCACAGTGCCACCGTGAGAAGTGTCACAATGTAGAGTGTCACAGTGCCCGAATGACACAGTTCCAGAGTGTAACAGTGCCAGAGTGTCACAATACCAGAGTGTCACAATGCCAGAGTGTCACAGAGTGTCACAGTTCCAGAGTGTCACAGTGCGAGAATGTCACAATGCCGAGTGCCACAGTGACAGACTGCCACAATGCAGAGTGCCACAATGCACAGTGCCAGAATGCTAGTGTCACAATGCAGAGTGTCACAGTTCCAGATTTTCACAGTGTCAGAGTTCCAGAGTGTCACAGATCCAGAGTGTCACAGTGCCAGAGTGTCACAATGCAGAGTGTCACATTGCTAGAGTACCACAATGCAGAGTGTCACAATGCCAGAGTGTCACAGAACCAGAATGTAACAATGCCAGAGTGTCACAATGCCAGGGTGACCCAGTGCCAGAGTGTCACAATGCCAGAATATCTCAATACCAGAGTGTCACAATGTCTGGGTGTCACAGTGCCAGAGTGTCACAGAACCAGAATATCACAATGCAAAGTGCCACATTGCCAGAGTGTCACAGAGTGCCACGGTTCCAGAGTGTCACAATGCAGAGTGTCACAATGCCAGAGTGTCACAGAGTACCACAGTTCCAGAGTGTCACAATGCCAGTGTGTCACAATGCAGAGTGTCACAATGCCAGAATGTCACAGAGTGTCACAGTGCCAGAGTGTCACAATGCCAGAGTGACACAGTACCAGAGCGTCACAATACCAGATTGTCACAGAGTGTCACAGATCCAAAGTGTCTCAGTGTCAGACTGTGACAATGCCAGAGTGTCACCATGCAGAGTGCCACAATGTCAGTGTCCCAGTGCTGTGTGTCACAATGGCAGAGTATCACAGTGCCAGAGCATCACAATGCAGAGTGTCACAATGCCAGAGTGTCACAATGCAGTGTCTCAGTGCCAGAGCATCACAATGCAGAGTGTCACAATGCCAGAATATCACAATGCACAGTGCCACAGTGCCCGAGTGTCACAATGTAGAGTGTCACAGTGCCCGAAAGACACAGTTCCAGAGTGTCACAATGCCAGAATATCACAGCACCAGAGTGTCACAATGCAGTGTCACAGTTCCAGAGTGTCATAGTGCCAGAGTGTCACAATACCAGAGTGTCACAATGCCAGAGTGTCGCAGAGTGTCACAATTCCAGAGTGCCACAGTGCAAGAATGTCACAATGCCGAGTGTCACAGTGACAGACTGCCACAATGCAGAGTGCCACAATTCACATTGCCAGAATGCCAATGTCACAATGCAGTGTCACAGTTCCAGATTGTCAAGGAGTGTCACAGTTCCAGATTGTCACAGTGTCAGAGTGTCACAATGCCAGAGTGTCACAGAGTGTCACAGTGCCAGAGTGTCACAATGCAGTGTCACATTGCTAGAGTACCACAATGCAGAGTGTCACAATGCCAGAGTGTCACAGAACCAGAATGTCAAAATGCAGAGTGTCACATTGCCAGTGACTCAGTTCCAGAGTGTCACAATGTCAGAGTGTCACAGAGTGTCACAGTTCCAGAGTGTCACAGTGCCAGAGTGTCACAATGCACAGTGCCACAGTGCCTGAGTGTCACAATGCAGAGTGTCACAGTGACAGAATATCACAATGCCAGAGTGTCACAATGCCAGGGTGTCGCAGTGCCAGGGTGTCACAGAACGAGAATGTCACAATGCAGAGTGTCAGATTGCCAGTGACTCAGTTCCAGAGTGTCACAATGCAGTGTCAAAGTTGCAGAGTGTCACAGTTCCAGAGTGTCACAATGCAGAGTGTCACAATGCCAGAGTGTCACAGAGTGCCACAGTTCCAGAGTGTCACAATACCAGAGTGTCACAGTGCCAGAGTGTCACAGAACCAGAATGTCACAATACAGAGTGTCACTTTGCCAGTGACTCAGTTCCAGAGTTTCACAATGGAGGGTGTCACTGTGCCAGAGTGTCACAGTGCTAGAGTGTCAAAATGCAGAGTGTCACAATGCCAGAGTGTCACAGAGTGACACAGTTCCAGATTGTCTCAGTGCCAGTGTCACAATGCCAGAGTGTCACAATGCAGAGTGTCACAGTGCCAGATAGTCACAATGACAGATTGCCACAATGCCAGAGTGTCACAATGCCAGATTCTCACAATGCAGAGTGCCACAATGCCAGAGTGTCACAGTTCCAGAGTGTCGCAGAGTGTCACAGTTCCAGAGTGTCACAGTGCCAGGGTGTCACAATGCAGAGTGTGATATTGCCGGAGTGTCACAGAGTGTCACAGTTCCGTACTGCAAGAAGGGGCCGCTATAACGACCAATGTGATCAGCGGAATCCAACTTTATTGAGCATCAGACACATCTTATATACAGTTTGCTATAATTATGCCCACTTGGCAACATACTATTGGTTGCTCTCTGAAAGGTTACATCATTGTTTTCACAACTCTGTGGAATTCTTCTATCCGGCCTAATTGCTCTCTCCCAGATCTCGCCTCCTCCTTATCTTGCTTGCCTCCCTTCTCGGGGGCAGCTGGACTTCAGCATACCAAGCAATCAGCACTTTCTCACATCTCTTACTCCGCCACTATATTGTCAACAGAGAATTCTTCAAGGCCTGAATTGCAAAGGCGTTCCTGGGACCCAAGGCCCCTCTTGCTCAAAGCAATCCACAACAATTCCCCTTTTTTTCTTTTGTGCAAGTAAGGCCTTGGAGGTTATTCTTTGAACACTTTGCATAATACAATTATAAAGAAGTTTAACAATAATCAAAATGAGTACAATAATGCCTAAGAACCTTAAAACTTACTACTATAATTAACAAACATATTTACATTAAGTCTGGGTATCCCTATCAGACACGTCTGAAAAAGTTCAATTAATTCATTATTACCTGTTATGTTGCATCTTTATTTTCTCTAGGATGATCAAAAATCATAATTTCTTTAATGGTAGCAAGATTTCTTTAATCTGTAAAGGTAGATCTGGCCAGGCTCTAGCTTCACAGACAGAAAACTTGCAGGCAATCAGCAAGAGCAAAAGAGCTTCATTGCTTTGCCCAATATAAAATTACCCATAATAATGTGTTTTTGCTCATCCTAGTAATACTGATCTCTTATTGGTACCATTAAAAAAAAACTTTTTGCTATGGGGTATTCTCTCTTTCCCCCCCTTTTTTCTTTTTGTCACCATTGATTTGTGTTAAAATTTCTAAATTTTTCAATACTTCTTTAACTGGATCATGGCTAGGTTCATCTGTTCTGATCACATTCTGATCATAATTCTCTACTTGTAACTCGTTGACATGAGCAATCTTACTTAAAGGTCTTAGTATTTTGTAACCATTGCAGAGTATTATGCATAGCAATATTACAATTATTCCAACAATGTTACAAACAAATGTTTAAGCCAATTTAGATTTGGTAACCAGGAAGTTAATTTATCCCATATTTCTTTAAATCCACAAGAAGTATCATCTAAAGAAATCTGATGTAATATCTGATTGTGGTTTACAATCGCCTGTAAATCTGTTTCCACTCGTTTATCTAGATTAACATAACTACAACAACTTACATTTATGACTACACATACACCCCCTTCTTTAACATATAAAAAATCCAAAGCTAATCTATTCTGAGTAGATATTTTCAAGAGACTATTGATTTCAATTTGCTGCACTTTTATTGCATCTATGCTTGCATTCATCATAATTTCAACTGTAGCAGAAAAATTTGCTGTTGCTGTTTCAAGTTCAAGTCTTTTCTCTCCGGTCTGATCAAGATTCCACACACAGGAACGTGGTTTTTGATTTTGATTGGACTCCTTATGTGCAAATAGGGTTAGGATCAAAATTAGGCTCCACCAGTATATGTTAACTCTGCCTCCTTAGCCTACTGGGTGCAACCAGCAGCCAGGTGTTTTTTCTTCTCGGCAGCAGTTACATTCTTCAGGAGCCCTACAGATTTTAACTCCTTAACCCACTTCAAAATTCCATTTGGAGTCTCTTCTCTACTTCTTTGGTTAGTTCGTTTACCATTTCCCATTTTGCTTTTGTTATTTCAATTCCTCTTCCTTCAAAATCTTATGTCTCTTACTTTTCCTTTTACTAATCCTTTTAATTATTCCTGATATTTCCCAACTAAAATTTCTCTAGTCTTTATTTCCCACTTATGCCAATCCCTTTCAATAATTTTCCATGGGGATTTAAATCCTTTTCCTCGCCACAAAATAGGTTTTCTGTATTTACCAGCCCAAACTGCCTATTTTCAGATTCAGCATTCAGGACAAATTTTTTTTTTTTTTTTTTTTTTTGATCGATGCTTTTGACCCCAGATTATCATAACAGTTATTGTGATCGATGTTCGACTTCATGGGAAATGCTGTTTCCTCTTAGTTTTGATTCTTCTGCACATTAGTGAAAGAATAGTTGTTAAAATTAATACCTATTTACTACAAACCTTAACTTATGCTAATACCAAAAATCCTTAAAACCTTAAAAGACTATGTTAAAATTAATCCATCAAATCAGTGTCTAAAAAGAAATAAAATTGTTACATTAACTAAAAAACACTTTCCAAAATTAAAACCTGTTTATACATTCCTTAACTATATTACATGGAGCTCCTTTGAAATGCCTAGGCAGACAACTAAGAAGGTTCGAACCAAAAGAAAATCATACAATGTGAACTCATTACAAAGTACTTACACCTTACTGCAATCACTATGTACCAAGTACTTATAAATACCAAATGCTTACTTATTCATTATGCTTGTTAGAAAAACTTAACAAAACTCTAAATAACAAATCTGTGAAAGACATTACAATCAGAAATGACAAAATGAGTACTGTTGCTTTAAATCAGAGCAGAGCAGTGCGGCTGAAGCCGCTGCGGGGGAAAGGGGTGGGGGCTGCTGCCGCGATCGCTGCTCCGCCGCCGTCGTGGCCGCTGCTGGGCCGTTGCTACTGTTGGTGCTGTCGGTGTCGGTGGTGCGTCAGCCGGTACCGCCTTGGTCGGAGCCGTCGGTATCCGTGGGGGCCGGCAGGGCTCGCGGGAGGAGTGCGGTGGTAGGAACGCTGTAATCGCGAGCCTCCAAGCGCTCCATTTTTTTTTTTTCTAAGAGGGGCCGTAAAGCAAAGTCGGCGCTGTTTGAATTCCTTGCTGCCGGTGTTGTCTTCCGAATCCGAGCTCTCACGGGCGATGTCAGAGGAGGGTGTTGATAAAAGGGGTCGAACACACTGAGCTGCCTTTTTTCGGCTTTTTCCCCGCTGTGTGCAAACGGCAGTGGTGACGGCTGGTAAACGGTGTGGTCGCCGCAAGATGTATCGGGGCGGCCCGGTCGATCGGTCGATAGTTCTCAAACACATCTTTCAGCTGCAACTCAGATACACCTGGCGCTGCATCTCGTCCTGACAAAGTTGCTCTAACTGCAGCAGCCATTCGCTGTTCCAGTTCATAGGTTTTATCACAGTTTTTGCATTCTCGCCACGACTTTTGCAGCTTTATAGCAGTTTTATCACCATCTATAGCCAAGTCCCACAACTTGTTCCTGTATTCTCTCCAACAAGCTTCATCAAAATAACTATCTCCGCTAGGGAAATGCCCTAAAGCGGATCCATGGGCCAAAAGTCCAGGCATTACTTTAGACGATATCTCCGCCTTATGCTTTTCTAAAAAGCACTTAAATAAATCATACGCCGCTTGCCTCTCCATATTTACTGTCAGCGCGCACTGTTTTGCAGCTTTTCCAGAGGTATCGGCAGCATATCTTGGCTGGATCACTTCTGTAAGTGCATCCAAGGTGCGGAGCCTTTCCTGCTTGCCGGCTGCCCTTTTGACCCACCGGCGCAGTGTTCCTCTTCTTTCCTGCTTGCCGGCTGCCCTTTTGACCCACCGGCGCAGTGTTTCTCTAATTTTCTGCTTACCAGCTGCCTTTGCTCCTAACTCTTCTGCATAGCTTAACAACGGCACCAACTCCTTTTTAAAATTTAACTTACACTGTCGCTTTTCTACAAAGCACTTAAATACGCTGCCTACCTATCCATATCCGTATTTAAACTTCAATACCTGTGCGCACAGTCCTCGTTTAAGCAGTTCCCGGCTCTACAGCGTCTTCGGCTTCAAGGCTGTCTTCCCTTTTCTTGCAGCCTCCGGTACTGCTATCCCGGGCCGGCCGTCTTCTTGCCTCCCGGCTTACTCCGAATCTCCCAAGTCCCAAAGAACTTCTTAGACCCTAAACCTTCGTCTTCATTAGGGTCCCGTGTTCGAGCACCACTTACTGCAAGAAGGGGCCGCTATAACGACCAATGTGATCAGCGGAATCCAACTTTATTGAGCATCAGACACATCTTATGTCTTATAGTTTGCTATAATTATGCCCACTTGGCAACATACTATTGGTTGCTCTCTGAAAGGTTACATCATTGTTTTCACAACTCTGTGGAATTCTTCTATCCGGCCTAATTGCTCTCTCCCAGATCTCGCCTCCTCCTTATCTTGCTTGCCTCCCTTCTCGGGGGCAGCTGGACTTCAGCATACCAAGCAATCAGCACTTTCTCACATCTCTTACTCCGCCACTATATTGTCAACAGAGAATTCTTCAAGGCCTGAATTGCAAAGGCGTTCCTGGGACCCAAGGCCCCTCTTGCTCAAAGCAATCCACAACAGTTCCAGAGTGTCACAATGCCAGAGTGTCACAATGCAGAGTTTCACAGTGACAGAGTGCCACAATGCAGAGTACCACAATGGACAGTGCCAGAGTGTCCGAGTGTCACAATGCAGAATGTCACAGTGCCCGAATGACACAGTTCCAGAGTGTTACAATGCAGAGTGTCACAATGCAGAGTGCAACAATGTCAGAGTGTCCCAGTGCAGTGTGTCACAATGCCAGAGTGTCACAGTGCAGAGTGTCACAGAGTATCACAGTTCCAGAGTGTCACAGTGCCACAGTGCCACAATGACAGAGTGTCACAGTGGCAGGGTGTCACAGAGCCAGAGTGTCGCAATGCCAGAGTATAAAAGTGGCAGAGTGTTGCAGAACCAGAGTGTGACAATGCCGTGTTACATTGCCAGTGACTCAGTTCCAGACTGTCAGAATGGAGAGTGTCACAGTGCCACAGTGTCACAGTGCCAGATTGTCACAGAGTGTCATAGTGCCAGAGTGTCACAATGCCAGAGTGTCACAATGCAGAGTGTCACAATGCCAGAATGTCACAGAGGGTCACAGTGCCAGAGTGTCACAATGCCAGAGTGTCACAATTCCAGGGTGTCGCGGTGCCAGAGTATCACAGTGCCAGAGTGTCACAATGCAGACTATCACAGTGCCAGAGTGTCACAATACAGAGTGTCACAATGCCAGAGTGTCACTATGCAGAGTGTCACAATGCCAGAGTGTAAAAGTGCCAGAGTATCGCAGAACCAGAATGTGACAATGCCGTGTTACATTGCCAGTGACTCAGTTCCAGAGTGTCAGAATAGAGAGTGTCACAGTTCCAGATTGTCTCAGTGCCAGAGTGTCACAGTGCCAGAGTGTCACACAGTGTCACAGTTCCAGAGTGTCACAATTCCAGAATATCACAGCGCCAGAGTGTCACAATGCCAGAGTGCCACGGTGCAAGAGTGTCACAATGCAGAGTGTCACAATGCCAGAGTGTCACAGTTCCAGAGTGTCACACTGCCAGAATATCACAGCGCCAGAGTGTCACAATGCCAGAGTGCCACAGTGCAAGAGTGTCACAATGCCAGGGTGTCACAATGCCGGTGTCACAATGCCAGTGTCACAGTGCCAGAGTGTCACAGAACCGGAATGTCACAATGCAAAGTGTCACACTGCCAGTGACTCAGTTCCATAGTGTCACAATACAGAGTGTGACAATGCAGAGTGTCACAATGCCAGAATATCACAGTGCCAGAGTGTCACAATGCCAGAGTGTCACAATGCCAGGGTGCCCCAGCGCAACAGTGTCACAATGCCAGAATATCACAATGCCAGAGTGTCACAATATCTGGGTGTCACAGTGCCAAAGTGTCACAATGCCAGAGTGTCACAGTGCCAGAGTGTCAAAATGCCAGAGTGTCACAGTGCCTGGTTGTCACAATGCCAGGGTGTCACAATGCAGAGTGTCAAAGTGCCAGAGTGTCACAGAACCGGAATGTCACAATGCAGAGTGTCATATTGCCAGTGACTCTGTTCTAGATTGTCACAATGGAGAGTGTCACAGTGCCAGAGCATCAGAATGCAGAGTGTCACAATGCCAGAGTGTCAGAATGCCAGAGTGTCACAATGCATAGTGCCGCAGTGCCCGAGTGTAACAATGCAGAGTGTCACAGTGCCCAAATAACACAATTCCAGAGTGTCACAATGCCAGAATATCACAGTGCCAGAGTGTTACAGTGCAGAGTGTCACAATGCCAGAGTGTCACAATGCCAGAATACAACAATGCCAAAGTGTCACAATGTCAGAGTGTCACAGTGCCATAGTGTGAATGTGGAGAGTGTCACAGTGCCAGAGTGTCACAATGCCAGAATATCACAGCGCCAGAGTGTCACAATGCCAGAGTGTCACAGTGCCAGGGTGTCACAATGGATAGTGTCAAAGTGCCTGAGTGACACAGTTCCAGAGTGTCACAATGCAGAGTGACAGAATGCAGAGTGTCACAGTGCCAGAGTGCCACTATGCAGAGTGTAACAATGCAGAGTGCCACAATGCCAGAGTGTCCCAGTGCAGAGTGTCACAGTGCCAGAGTGTCACAGTGCCAGAGCATCACAATGCGGAGTGTCACAATGACAGATTGTTTCAATGCAGAGTGTCACAATGCCAGAATATCGCAGTTGCAGGGTGTCACAATGCAGAGTGTCACAATGCCGGGGTGTCACAGCGCCAGAGTGTCACAATGCCGGAATACCACAATGCCAGAGTGTCACAATGCCAGAGCGTCACAATGCCAGGCTGTCACAGTGCCAGAGTGTCACAGAACCAGAATGTCACTATGCAGAGTGTCACAGTTCCAGAGTGTCACACACTGTCACAATTCCAGAGTGTCTAAGTGTCAGAGCGTCACAATGCCAGAGCATCACTTTCCAGAATGTCACAGTGCCAGAATATCACAATGCCAGAGTGTCACAATGCTTAGTGTCACAATGCCAGAATACCACAGCACCAGAGTGTCACAATGCCAGAATATCACATTGCCAGAGTGTCACTATGCCAGGGTGTCAAAATGCCAGGGTGTCACAATGCAGAGTGTCACAGTGCCAGAGTGCCACAATGTAGAGTGTCCGAATGCCACACTTTCACATAACCAGAATGTCACAATGCAGAGTGTCACAATGCCAGGGTGTCCCAGCGCCACAGTGTCACAATGCCAGAATATCGCAATGCCAGAGTGTCACAATGCCAGGGTGTCACAATGCAAGACTGTCATAATGCCAGAATGTGACAGAATGTCACAGTTCCAGAGTGTCACAGTGCCAGACTGTCACAATGCAGAGTGTCACAGTGCCCGAATGACACAGTTCCAGAGTGTTACAATGCCAGAATATCACAGTATCAGAGTGCAACAATGCCAGAGTGTCACAATGCCAGTGTGACACAAGGCAGAGTGTCACAGTGCCAGAGTGTCACAGAACCAGAATGTCACAATGCAGAGTGTCACACTGCCAGTGACTCAGTTCCAGAGTGTCACAATGCAGAGTGCCACAGTGCCAGAGTGTCACAGTTCCAGAGTGTCACAATGCAGTGTCACAGTGCCAGACTGTCACATTTCCAGAGTGTCACAATGCCAGAATATCACAGTGCCAGAGTGTAACAATGCCAGAGTGTCACAATGCCAGGGTGTCCCAGCGCCACAGTGTCACAATGCCAGAATATCACAATGCCAGACTGTCACAGTGCCAGAGTGTCACAGAGCCAGAATGTCACAATGCAGAGTGTCACATTGTCAGTGACTCAGTCGCAGAGTTTCACAATGGAGAGTGTCACATTTCCAGATTGTCACAGTGCCAGAGTGTCACAATTCCAGTGTCACAGTGACAGAGTGTCACAGAGTGTCACAGTCCCAGAGTGTCAGAGTGCCAGAGTGTCACAATGCCAGAATATCACAATGGCAGAGTTACACAATGCCAGAGTGTCACAATTCCATGTTGTCACAGTGCCAGAGTGTCACAATGCAGAGTGCCACAATGCACAGTGCCAGAATGCCCGATAGTCACAATGCAGAGTGTCACAGTTCCAGATTGTCACAGAGTGTCAGAGTTCCAGATTGTCTAAGTGCCAGAGTGTCACAATGCCAGAGTGTCACAGTGTCACAGTTCCAGAGTGTCACAGATCCAGTGTGCAACAGTGCCAGAGTGCCACAATGCAGAGTGTCACAGTGCTAGAGTGCCACAATGCAGAGTGTCACAATGCCAGAGTGTCGCAGAACCAGAATGTCACAATGCAGAGTGTCACATTGCCAGTAACTCAGTTCCATAGTGTCACAATACAGAGTGTCACAATGCCAGAATATCACAATGCAGAGCGTCACAATGCCAGAATATCACAGTCCCAGAGTGTGACAATGCCAGAGTGTCACAGTGCCAGAGTTTCACAATGCCAGATTGTCACAGAGTGTCACAGATCCAGAGTGTCACAGTGCAGGAGTGTCAGAATGCCAGAGTGTCACAATACAGAGTGTCAAAATGCCAGAGTGTCACAGAGTGTCACAGTCCCAGAGTGTCAGAGTGCCAGAGTGTCACAATGCCAGAGTGCCACAATACAGAGTGTCACAATGCCAGGGTGTCACAGTTCCAGAGTGTCACAGTGCCAGACTGTCACAACGTCAGAGTGTCACAGTGCCAGAGTTTCACAATGCCAGATTGTCACAGAGTGTCACAGTTCCAGAGTGTCACAGTGCAGGAATGTCACAATTCCAGAGTGTCACAGTCCCATAGTGTCAGAGTGCCAGAGTGTCACTATGCCAGAATATCACAATGCCAGAGTGACACAATGCCAGAGTGTCACAATTCCAGGGTGTCAGAATGCCAGAGTGTCACAGTGCCAGAGTGTCACAATGCCCAGTGTCACAGTGACAGAGTGCCAAAAGGAGAGTGCCACAATGCACAGTGCCAGAATGCCCGATAGTCACAATGCAGAGTGTCACAGTTCCAGATTGTCAGAGAGTGTCAGAGATCCAGATTGTCTAAGTGCCAGAGTGTCACAATGCCAGAGTGTCACAGAGTGTCACAGTTCCAGAGTGTCACAGATCCAGTGTGCAACAGTGCCAGAGTGCCACAATGCAGAGTGTCACAGTGCTAGAGTGCCACAATGCAGAGTGTCACAATGCCAGAGTGTCGCAGAACCAGAATGTCACAATGCAGAGTGTCACATTGCCAGTGACACAGTACCAGAGTGTCACAATACAGAGTGTCACAATGCCAGAATATCACAATGCAGAGCGTCACAATGCCAGAATATCACAGTCCCAGAGTGTGACAATGCCAGAGTGTCACAATGCCAGGGTGTCCCTGCGCAACAGTGTCACAATGCCAGAATATCACAATGCCAGAGTGCCACAACATCTGGGTGTCACAGTGCCAAAGTGTCACAATGCCAGAGTGTCACAGTTCCAGATTGTCAGTGCCACAGTCCCAGATTGTCTCAGTGCCAGAGTGTCACAATGCCAGAGTGCCACAGTGCCAGGGTGTCACAATGCCAGGGTGTCACAGTGCCAGAGTGTCACAATGCCAGTGTCACAGTGCCAGAGTGTCACAGAACCGGAATGTCACAATGCAGAGTGTCACATTACCAGTGACTCAGTTCCATAGTGTCACAATACAGAGTGTTACAATGCCAGAGTGTCACAATGCAGAGTGTCACGATGCCAGAATATCACAGTGCCAGAGTGTCACAATACCAGAGTGTCTCAATGCCAGGGTGTCCCAGCGCAACAGTGTCACAATACCAGAATATCACAATGCCAGAGTGTCACAACATCTGGGTGTCACAGTGCCAGAGTGTCACAATGCAGAGTGTCACAGTTCCAGATTGTCAGTGCCACAGTTCCAGATTGTCTCAGTGCCAGAGTGTCACAATGCCAGAGTGTCACAGAGTGTCGTAGTTCCAGAGTATCACAATGCAGAGTGTCACAATGCCAGAGTGTCACAGAACCAGAATGTCACAATGCAGAGTGTCACATTGCCAGTCACTCAGTTCCAGAGTGTCACAATGCAGTGTCACAGTTCCAGAGTGTCACAGAGTGTCACAGTCCCAGATTGTCTCAGTGCCAGAGTGTCACAATGCCAGAGTGTCACAGAGTGTCACAGTTCCAGAGTGTCACAATGCCAGAATATTACAGTGCCAGAGTGTCACAATGCCAGAGTGCCACAGTGCCAGGGTGTCACAATGCCAGGTTGTCACAATGCCAGGGTGCCACAGTGCCAGTGTCACAATGCCAGTGTCACAGAGCCAGTGACTCAGTTCTAGATTGTCACAATGAAGAGTGTCACAGTGCCAGATTGTCACAGTGATAGAGTGTCACAATGCAGAGTGTCACAATACCAGAGTGTCACAGAGTGACACAGTTCAAGATTGTCAGTGTGCCAGAGTGTCACAATGCCAGAATATCACAATGCCACAGTGACACAATGCCAGAGTGTCACAATTCCAGGGTGTCACAGTGCCAGGGTGTCACAGTCCCGGAGTGTCACAGTGCCAGAGTGTCACAATGCCCAGGGTCACAGTGCCAGAGTGCCACAATGCAGAGTGCCACAATGGACAATGCCAGAATGCCTGATAGTCACAATGCAGAGTGTCACAGTTCCAGATTATCACAGAGTGTCAGAGTTCCAGATTATCTAAGTGCCAGAGTGTCACAATGCCAGAATATCACAGTGCCAGAGTGTCACAATGCCAGGGTGTCACAGTGCCTGGGTGTCACAATGCCAGGGTGTCAAAATGCAGAGTGTCACAGTGCCAGAGTGTCACAGAACCGGAATGTCACAATGCAGAGTGTCACATTGCCAGTGACTCTGTTCTAGATTGTCAGAATGGAGAGTGTCACAGTGCCAGAGTGTCTCAGTGATAGAGTGTTACAATACAGAGTGTCACAATCCCAGAGTGCCACAGAGTGGCACAGTTCCAGATTGTCTCATTGCCAGAGTGTCACAATGCAAGATTGTCACAATGCAGAGTGTCACAATTGCGGATTGTCACAATTCATAGTGTCAGAGTGGCAGAGTGTCCCAGTGCAGAGTGTCACAGTGCCAGATTGTCACAATGAGGGTGCCACAGTGCCAGAGTGTCACTATGCCAGAGTGTCACAATGCAGAGTGTCACAATGCCAGAGTGTCACAATGCACAGTGCCACAGTGCCCGAGTGTTACAATGCAGAGTGTCACAATGCCAGAGTGTCACAATGTCTGGGTGTCACAGTGCCAGAGTGTCACAATGCAGAGTGACACATTGCCAGTGACTCACTTTCAGAGTGTCACAATGGAGAGTGTCACAGTGCCAGAGTGTCACAGTGCCAGAGTGTCACAATGCAGAGTGTCACAATGCCAGAATATCACAGTGCCAGAGTGTCACAATGCCAGAGTGTCACAATGCCAGGGTGTCCCAGCACAACTGCGTCACAATGCCAGAATATCACAATGCCAGAGTGTCACAATGCCAGAGTGTCACATTGCCAGAGTGTCACAATGCAGAGGGTCACAGTTCCAGATTGTCAGAGTGTCACAGTTCCAGATTGTCTCAGTGCCAGTGTCACAATGCCAGATTGTCACAGAGTGTCAGAGTTCCAGAGTGTCACAGTGCCAGAGTGTCACAGTTCCAGAGTGTCACAGTGCAGAGTGTCACAGTGCTAGACTGCCACAATGCAGAGTGTCACAATGCCAGAGTGTCACAGAACCAGAATGTCACAATGCAGAATGTCACATTGCCAGTCACTCAGTTCCAGAGTGTCACAATGCAGAGTGTCACAGTTCCAGAGTGTCAGAGTGTCACAGTCCCAGATTGTCTCAGTGCCAGAGTGTCACAATGCCAGAGCGTCACAGTGCCAGGGTGTCACAATGCCAGGTTATCACAATGCCAGGGTGCCACAGTGCCAGAGTGTCACAATGCCAGTGTCACAGTGCCAGAGTGTCACAGAACCGGAATGTCAAAATGCAGCGTGTCACATTGCCAGTGACTCAGTTCTAGATTCTCACAATGAATAGTGTCACAGTGCCAGAGTGTCTCAGTGATAGAGTGTCACAATGCAGAGTGTCACAATACCAGAGTGTCACAGAGTGACACAGTTCAAGATTGTCTCAGTGTCAGAGTGTCACAATGCAGAGTGTCACAGTTCCAGATTGCCAGAGTGTCACAGTTGCAGATTGTCTCAGTGCCCGAATGTCACAATGCAGAGTGTCACAATGCCAGGGTGTCACAATGTCTGGGTGTCACAGTGCCAGAGTGTCACAATGCAGAGTGACACATTGCCAGTGACTCACTTCCAGAGTGTCACAATGCAGAGTGTCACATTGCCAGTTACTCAGTTCCATAGTGTCACAATGCCAGGGTGTCACAATGTCTGGGTGTCACAATGCAGAGTGTCACAATGCCAGATTATCGCAGTGCCAGAGTGTCACAATGCAGAGTGTCACAATGCCAGAGTGTCACAGAACCAGAATGTCACAATGCAGAATGTCACATTGCCAGTCACTCAGTTCCAGAGTGTCACAATGCAGAGTGTCACAGTTCCAGAGTGTCACAGATTGTCACAGCCCCACATTGTCTCAGTGCCAGAGTGTCACAATGCCAGAGTGTCACAGAGTGTCACAGTTCCAGAGTGTCACAATGCCAGAATATCAGAGTGCCAGAGTGTCACAATGCCAGAGTGTCACAATGCCAGGGTGTCACAATGCCAGGGTGTCACAATGCCAGGGTGCCACAGTGCCAGAGTGTCACAATGCCAGTGTCACAGTGCCAGAGTGTCACAGAACCGGAATGTCACAATGCAGAGTGTCACATTGCCAGTGACTCAGTTCTAGATTGTCACAATCAAGAGTGTCACAGTGCCAGAGTGTCACAGTGATAGAGTGTCACAATGCAGAGTGTCACAATACCAGAGTGTCACAGAGTGACACAGTTCAAGATTGTCTCAGTGCCAGAGTGCCACAGTTCCAGAGTGTCACAGTGCAGGAGTGTCACAATGCCAGAGTGTCGCAATACAGAGTGTGACAATGCTAGAGTGTCACAGAGTGTCACAGTCCCAGAGTTTCGGAATGCCAGAGTGTCACAATGCCAGAATATCACAATTGCAGAGTTACACAATGCCAGAGTGTCACAATTCCATGGTGTCACAGTGCCAGAGTGTCACAATGAAGAGTGCCACAATGCACAGTGCCAGAATGCCCGATAGTCACAATGCAGAGTGTCACAGTTCCAGATTGTCACAGAGTGTCAGAGTTCCAGATTGTCTAAGTGCCAGAGTGTCTCAATGCCAGAGTGTCACAGAGTGTCACAGTTCCAAAGTGTCACAGATCCAGATTGTCACAGTGCCAGAGTGTCACAATGCAGAGTGTCACAGTGCTAGAGTGCCACAATGCAGAGTCACATTGCCAGTTACTGAGTTCCATAGTGTCGCAATACAGTGTCACAATGCCAGAGTGTCACAATGCAGATTGTCACAATGCCAGAATATCACAGTGCCAGAGTGTGACAATGCCAGAGTGTGACAATGCCAGGGTGTCCCAGCGCAACAGTGTCACAATGCCAGAATATCACAATGCCAGAGTGTCACAGTGCCAGAGTGTCACAATGCAGAGGGTCACAGTTCCAGATTGTCAAAGAGTGCCACAGTTCCAGATTGTCTCAGTGCCAGAGTGTCACAGTGCCAGAGTGCCACAGTGCCTGGGTGTCACAATGCCAGGGTGTCAAAATGCAGAGTGTCACAGTGCCAGAGTGTCACAGAACCGGAATGGCACAATGCAGAGTGTCACATTGCCAGTGACTCTGTTCTAGATTGTCAGAATGGAGAGTGTCAAAGTGCCAGAGTGTCTCAGTGATAGAGTGTTTCAATGCAGAGTGTCACAATGCCAGAGTGCCACAGAGTGACACAGTTTCAGATTGTCTCAGTGCCAGAGTGTCACAATGCAAGATTGTCGCAATGCAGAGTGTCACAATTGCGGATTGTCACAATTCATAGTGTCAGAGTGGCAGAGTGCCCCAGTGCAGAGTGTCACAGTGCCAGATTGTCACAATGAGGGTGCCACAATGCCAGAGTGTCACTATGCCAGAGTGTCACAATGCAGAGTGTCACAATACCAAAGTACCACAGCGCACAGTGCCACAGTGGCAGAGTGTCACAGTGCTAGAGTGACACAGTTCCAGAGTGTCACAATGCAGAGGGTCACAATGCCAGAGTGTCACAATGCACAGTGCCACAGTGCCCGAGTGTCACAATGCAGAGTGTCACAATGCCAGAGTGTCACAATGTCTGGGTGTCACAGTGCCAGAGTGTCACAATGCCAGAATATCACAGTGCCAGAGTGTCACAATGCCAGAGTGTCACAATGCCAGGGTGTCCCAGCACAACAGCATCACAATGCCAGAATATCACAATGCCAGAGTGTCACAATGCCAGAGTGTCACATTGCCAGAGTGTCACAATGCAGAGGGTCACAGTTCCAGATTGTCTCAGTGCCAGAGTGTCACAATGCCAGATTGTCACAGAGTGTCACAGTTCCAGAGTGTGACAGGGTGTCACAGTCCCAGATTGTCTCAGTTCCAGAGTGTCACAGTGCCAGAGTGTCACAGTGCCAGAGTGTCACAGTGCAGAGTGTCACAGTGCTAGACTGCCACAATGAAGAGCGTCACAATGCCAGAGTGCCACAGAACCAGAATGTCACAATGCAGACTGTCACATTGCCAGTCACTCAGTTCCAGAGTGTCACAATGCAGAGTGTCACAGTTCCAGAGTGTGACAGGGTGTCACAGTCCCAGATTGTCTCAGTGCCAGAGTGTCACAATGCCAGAGTGTCACAGAGTGTCACAGTTCCAGACTGTCACAATGCCAGAATATTACAGTGCCAGAGTGTCACAATGCCAGAGTGCCACAGTGCCAGGCTGTCACAATGCCAGGTTGTCACAATGCCAGGGTGTCACAGTGCCAGAGTGTCACAATGCCAGTGTCACAGTGCCAGAGTGTCAAAGAACCGGAATGTCACAATGCAGAGTGTCACATTACCAGTGACTCAGTTCCATAGTGTCACAATACAGAGTGTTACAATGCCAGAGTGTCACAATGCAGAGTGTCACGATGCCAAAATATCACAGGGCCAGAGTGTCACAATGCCAGAATATCACAATGCCAGAGTGTCACAACATCTGGGTGTCACAGTGCCAGAGTGTCACAATGCAGAGTGTCACAGTTACAGATTGTCAGAGTGCCACAGTTCCAGATTGTCTCAGTGCCAGAGTGTCACAATGCCAGAGTGTCACAGAGTGTCACAGTTCCAGAGTGTCACAATGCAGAGAGTCACGGTGCTAGACTGCCACAATGCAGAGTGTCACAATGCCAGAGTGTCACAGAACCAGAATGTCACAATGCAGAATGTCACATTGCCATTCACTCAGTTCCAGAGTGTCACAATGCAGAGTGTCACAGTTCCAGAGTGTCAAAGAGTGTCACAGTTCCAGATTGTCTCAGTGCCAGAGTATCACAATGCCAGAGCGTCACAGTGCCAGGGTGTCACAATGCCAGGTTATCACAATGCCAGGGTGCCACAGTGCCAGAGTGTCATAATGCCAGTGTCACAGTGCCAGAGTGTCACAGAACCGGAATGTCAAAATGCAGAGTGTCACATTGCCAGTGACTCAGTTCTAGATTGTCACAATGAGGAGTGTCACAGTGCCAGAGTGCCTCAGTGATAGAGTGTCACAATGCAGAGTGTCACAATACCAGAGTGTCACAGAGTGACACAGTTCAAGATTGTCTCAGTGCCAGAGTGTCACAATGCAGAGTGTCACAGTTCCAGATTGCCAGAGTGTCACAGTTGCAGATTGTCTCAGTGCCCGAATGTCACAATGCAGAGTGTCACAATGCCAGGGTGTCACAATGTCTGTGTGTCACTGTGCCAGAGTGTCACAATGCAGAGTGACACATTGCCAGTGACTCACTTCCAGAGTGTCACAATGCAGAGTGTCACAGTTCCATAGTGTCACAGATTGTCACAGTCCCAGATTGTCTCAGTGCCAGAGTGTGACAATGCCAGAGTGTCACAGAGTGTCACAGTTCCAGAGTGTCACAATGCCAGAATATCACAGTGCCAGAGTGTCACAATGCCAGAGTGTCACAATGCCAGGGTGTCACAATGCCAGGGTGTCACAGTGCCAGAGTGTCACAATGCCAGAGTGTCACAGTGCCAGAGTGTCACAGAACCGGAATGTCACAATGCAGAGTGTCACATTGCCAGTAACTCAGTTCTAGATTGTCACAATCAAGAGTGTCACAGTGCCAGAGTGTCACAGTGATAGAGTGTCACAATGCAGAGTGTCACAGAGTGACACAGTTCAAGATTGTCTCAGTGCCAGAGTGCCACAGTTCCAGAGTGTCACAGTGCAGGAGTGTCACAATGCCAGAGTGTCACAATACAGAGTGTGACAATGCTAGAGTGTCACAGAGTGTCACAGTCCCAGAGTTTCAGAGTGCCAGAGTGTCACAATGCCAGAATATCACAATTGCAGAGTTACACAATGCCAGAGTGTCACAATTCCATGGTGTCACAGTGCCAGAGTGTCACAATGCAGAGTGTCACAATGCACAGTACCAGAATGCCCGATAGTCACATTGCAGAGTGTCACAGTTCCAGATTGTCAGAGAGTGTCAGAGTTCCAGATTGTCTAAGTGCCAGAGTATCTCAATGCCAGAATGTCACAGAGTGTCACAGTTCCAGAGTGTCACAGATCCAGATTGTCACAGTGCCAGAGTGTCACAATGCAGAGTGTCACAGTGCTAGAGTGCCACAATGCAGAGTGTCACATTGCCAGTTACTCAGTTCCATAGTGTCGCAATACAGAGTGTCACAATGCCAGAGTGTCACAATGCAGAGTGTCACAGTGCCAGAGTGTCACAATGTCAGAGTGTGACAATGCCAGAGTGTGACAATGCCAGGGTGTCCCAGCGCAACAGTGTCACAATGTCAGAATATCACAATGCCAGAGTGTCACAATGTCTGGGTGTCACAGTGCCAGTGTCACAATGCCAGAGTGTCACTATGCCAGAGTGTCACAATGCAGAGTGTCACAGTTCCAGATTGTCAAAGAGTGCCACAGTTCCAGATTGTCACAGTTCCAGAGTGTCACAGTGCCAGAGTGTCACAATGCAGAGTGTCACAGTGCTAGAGTGCCACAATGCAGAGTGTCACATTGCCAGTTACTCAGTTCCATAGTGTCGCAATACAGAGTGTCACAATGCCAGAGTGTCACAATGCAGAGTGTCACAGTGTTAGACTGCCACAATGCAGAGTGTCACAATGGCAGATTGTCACAGAACCAGAATGTCACAATGCAGAGTGTCACATTGCCAGTCACTCAGTTCCAGAGTGTTACAATGCAGAGTGTCAGAGTTCCAGAGTGTCACAGAGTGTCACAGTTCCAGATTGTCTCAGTGCCAGAGTGTCACAATGCCAGAGTGCCACAATGCCAGAATATCAGAGTGCCAGAGTGTCACAATGCCAGAGTGTCACAGAGTGTCACAGTTCCAGAGTGTCACAATGCTGGAATATAACAGTGCCAGAGTGTCACAATGCCAGATTGCCAAAGTGACAGGGTGTCACAATGCCAGGGTGTCACAGTTCCAGAGTGTCACAATGCCAGTGTCACAGTGCCAGTGTGTCACAGAATCAGAATGTCACAATGCAGAGTGTCACATTGCCAGTGACTCAGTTCCATTAGTGTCAAAATACAGAGTGTCAAAATGCCAGAGTGTCACAATGCCAGAGTGTCACAATGCAGAGTGTCACAATTACGGAATATCACAGTGCCAGAGTGTCACAATGCCACAATGTCATAATGCCAGGGTGTCCCAGCGCAACAGTGTCACAATGCCAGAATATCATAGTGCCAGAGTGTCACAATATCTGGGTGTCACAGTGCCAGAGTGTCACAATGCCAGAGTGTAACAGTTCCAGATTGTCTCAGTGCTAGTGTGTCACAATGCCAGAGTGTCACACAGTGTCACAGTTCCAGAGAGTCACAATGCCAGAATATCACAGTGCCAGGGTGTCACAATGCCAGGGTGTCACGATGCCCGGATGTCACAGTGCCAGAGTGTCACAATCCCAGTGTCAGAGTGCCAGAGTGTCACAGAACCGGAATGGCACAATGCAGAGTGTCACATTGCCAGTGACTCAGTTCTAGATTGTCACAATGAGGAGTGTCACAGTGCCAGAGTGTCACAGTGATAGAGTGTAACAATGCAGAGTGTCACAATGCCAGAGTGTCACAGAGTGACACAGTTCAAGATTGTCTCAGTGCCAGAGTGTCACAATGCAAGAGTGTCACAATGCAGAGTGTCACAATTGCGGATTGTCACAATTCAGAGTGTCAGAGTGGCAGAGTGCCCCAGTGCAGAGTGTCACAGTGCCAGATTGTCACAATGAGGGTGCCACAATGCCAGAGTGTCACTATGCCAGAGTGTCACAATGCAGAGTGCCACAATACCAGAGTACCACAATGCACAGTGCCACAGTGGCAGAGTGTCACAGTGCTAGAGTGACACAGTTCCAGATTGTCACAATGCAGAATGTCACAATGCCAGAGTGTCAGAGTGCCAGAGTGTCACAATGCAGAGTGTCACAGTTCTTGAGTGTCACAGAGTATCACAGTTCCAGAGTGTCACAGTGCCAGAGTGTCACAATGCAGAGTGCCACAATGCCAGAGTGTCACAGAGTGACACAGTTCCAGCGTGTCACAATGCCAGAGTGTCACAATGAAGAGTGTCACAATGCCAGGGTGTCCCAGCACAATAGTGTCACAATGCCAGAATATCACAGTGCCAGAGTGTCACAATGACAGAGTGTCACAGTTCCATATTGTCACAGGACCAGAATATCACAATGCAGATTGTCACATTGCCAGAGTGTCAGAGTGCCAGAACATCACAATGCAGAGTGTCACAGTTACCGAGTGTCACAATGCACAGTGCCACAGTGCCCGAGTGTCACAATGCAGAGTGTCACAATGCCAGAGTGTCATAATGTCTGGGTGTCACAGTGCCAGAGTGTCACAATGCAGAGTGACACGTTGCCAGTGACTCACTTCCAGAGTGTAACAATGGAGAGTGTCACAATGCCAGAGTGTCACAGTTCCAGAGTGTCACAATGCAGTGTGTCACAATGTAGAGTGTCACAATGTAAGAGTGTCCCGGTACAGTGTGTCACAATGCCAGAGTGTCTCAGTGCCAGAGCATCACAATGCAGAGTGTCACAATGCCAGAGTGTGGCAGAGTGTCACAGTTCCAGAGTGTCACAATGCCAGAGTGTCTCAATGCCAGAGTGTCACAGTTCCAGAGTGCCACAATGCCAGAGTGTCACAATGCAAGAGTGTCACAATGCAGAGTGTCGCAATTGCGGAATGTCACAATGCATAGTGTCACAGTGGCAGAGTGTCCCAGTGCAGAGTGCCACAATGCCAGAGTGTCACAACGCACAGTGCCACAGTGGCAGAGTGTCACAGTGCTAGAGTGACACAGTTCCAGAGTGTCACAATGCAGAGTGTCACAATGCCAGAGTGTCACAATGCACAGTGCCACAGTGCCCGAGTGTCACAATGCAGAGTGTCACAATGCCAGAGTGTCACAGAACCAGAATGTCACAATGTAGTGTCACATTGCCAGTCACTCAGTTCCAGAGTGTCACAATGCAGAGTGTCACAGTTCCAGAGTGTCACAGAGTGTCACAGTTCCAGATTGTCTAAGTGCCAGAGTGTCACAATGCCAGAATATCAGAGTGCCACAGTGTCACAATGCCAGAGTGTCACAGTGCCAGTGTGTCACAATGCCAGGGTGTCACGATGCCGGGTGTCACAATGCCAGAGTGTCACAATGCCAGTGTCACAGTGCCAGAGTGTCACAGAACTGGAATGTCACAATGCAGAGTGTCACATTGCCAGTGACTCAGTTCCAGATTGTCACAATGGAGAGTGTCACAGTGCCAAAGTGTCACAGTGATAGAGTGTCACAATGCAGAGTGTCACAATGCCAGAGAGTCACAGAGTGACACAGTTCCAGAGTGTCACAGTGCCAGAGTGTCACAGTTCCAGAGTGTCACAGTGCAGTGTGTCACAGTGCTAGACTGCCAAAATGCAGAGTGTCGCAATGCCAGAGTGTCACAGAACCAGAATGTCACAATGCAGAGTGTCACATTGCCAGTCACTCAGTTCCAGAGTGTCACAATGCTGAGTGTCACAGTTCCAGAGTGTCACAGAGTGTCACAGTTTCAGATTGTCTCACTGCCAGAGTGTCACAATTCCAGAATGTCACAGAGTGTCACAGTTCCAGAGTGTCACAATGCCAGAATATCACAGTGCCAGAGTGTCACAGTGCCAGAGTGTCACAGTGCCAGGGTGTCACAATGCCAGGGTGTCACGATGCCGGGGTGTCACAGCGCCAGTGTCACAATGCCAGTGTCACAGTGCCAGAGTGTCACAGAACTGGAATGTCACAATGCAGAGTGTCACATTGCCAGTGACTCAGTTCCAGATTGTCACAATGGACAGTGTCACAGTGCCAAAGTGTCACAGTGATAGAGTGTCACAATGCAGAGTGTCACAATGCCAGAGAGTCACAGAGTGACACAGTTCCAGATTGTCTCAGTGCCAGAGTGTCACAATGCAAGAGTGTCACAATGCAGAGTGCCACAATTGCGGAATCTCACAATGCATAGTGTCGCAGTGGCAGAGTGTCCCAGTGCAGATTGCCACAATGCCAGACTGTCACTATGCCAGAGTGTCCAGACTGTCACAGTCCCAGAGTGTCATAGTGCCAGAGTGTCACAATGCCAGAATGTCACAGAGATTCACAGTTCCAGAGTGTCACAATGTCTGGGTGTCGCAATGACAGAGTGTCACAGAGTGTCACAGTTCCAGAGTGTCACAGTGCAAGTGTCACAATGCCGAGTGTCACAGTGGCAGAGTGCCACAATGCAGAGTGACAGAATGCACAGTGCCAGAATGCCAGTGTCACAATGCAGAGTGTCACAGTTCCAGATTGTCAGAGTGCCACAGTTCCAGATTGTCTAAGTGCCAGAGTGTCATAATGCCAGACTGTCACAGTGCCAGAGTGTCAGAGTGCCAGAGTGTCACAATGCAGAGTGTCACAGTGCTAGACTGCCACAATGCAGAGTGTCACAATGCGAGTGTCACAGAACCAGAATGTCACAATGTAGTGTCACATTGCCAGTCACTCAGTTCCAGAGTGTCACAATGCAGAGTGTCACAGTTCCAGAGTGTCACAGAGTGTCAAAGTTTCAGATTGTCTAAGTGCCAGAGTGTCACAATGCCAGAGTGTCCCAGAGTGTCACAGTTCCAGAGTGTCACAATGCCAGAATATCACAGTGCCAGAGTGTCACAATGCCAGAGTGTCACAGTGCCAGGGTGTCACAATGCCAGGGTGCCACGATGCCAGGATGTCACAGTGCCAGAGTGTGACAATGCCAGAGTGTGACAATGCCAGGGTGTCCCAGCGCAACAGTGTCACAATGCCAGAATATCACAATGCCAGAGTGTCACAACATCTGGGTGTCACAGTGCCAGGTGTCACAGTGCCAGAGTGTCACAGTGCCACAGAGTCACAATGCAGAGTGTCACAGTTCCAGATTGTCAGAGTGCCACAGTTCCAGATTATCTCAGTGCCAGAGTGTCACAATGCCAGAGTGTCACAGAGTGTCACAGTTCCAGAGTGTCACAATGCAGAGTGTAACGGTGCTAGACTGCCACAATGCAGAGTGTCACAATGCCAGAGTGTCACAGAACCAGAATGTCACAATGCAGAGTGTCACATTGCCATTCACTCAGTTCCAGAGTGTCACAATGCCAGAGTGTCACAATGCCAGGGTGTCCCAGCACAACAGCATCACAATGCCAGAATATCACAATGCCAGAGTGTCACAATGCCAGAGTGTCACATTGCCAGAGTGTCACAATGCAGAGGGTCACAGTTCCAGATTGTCTCAGTGCCAGAGTGTCACAATGCCAGATTGTCACAGAGTGTCACAGTTCCAGAGTGTGACAGGGTGTCACAGTCCCAGATTGTCTCAGTTCCAGAGTGTCACAGTGCCAGAGTGTCACAGTGCCAGAGTGTCACAGTGCAGAGTGTCACAGTGCTAGACTGCCACAATGAAGAGCGTCACAATGCCAGAGTGCCACAGAACCAGAATGTCACAATGCAGACTGTCACATTGCCAGTCACTCAGTTCCAGAGTGTCACAATGCAGAGTGTCACAGTTCCAGAGTGTGACAGGGTGTCACAGTCCCAGATTGTCTCAGTGCCAGAGTGTCACAATGCCAGAGTGTCACAGAGTGTCACAGTTCCAGACTGTCACAATGCCAGAATATTACAGTGCCAGAGTGTCACAATGCCAGAGTGCCACAGTGCCAGGCTGTCACAATGCCAGGTTGTCACAATGCCAGGGTGTCACAGTGCCAGAGTGTCACAATGCCAGTGTCACAGTGCCAGAGTGTCAAAGAACCGGAATGTCACAATGCAGAGTGTCACATTACCAGTGACTCAGTTCCATAGTGTCACAATACAGAGTGTTACAATGCCAGAGTGTCACAATGCAGAGTGTCACGATGCCAAAATATCACAGGGCCAGAGTGTCACAATGCCAGAATATCACAATGCCAGAGTGTCACAACATCTGGGTGTCACAGTGCCAGAGTGTCACAATGCAGAGTGTCACAGTTACAGATTGTCAGAGTGCCACAGTTCCAGATTGTCTCAGTGCCAGAGTGTCACAATGCCAGAGTGTCACAGAGTGTCACAGTTCCAGAGTGTCACAATGCAGAGAGTCACGGTGCTAGACTGCCACAATGCAGAGTGTCACAATGCCAGAGTGTCACAGAACCAGAATGTCACAATGCAGAATGTCACATTGCCATTCACTCAGTTCCAGAGTGTCACAATGCAGAGTGTCACAGTTCCAGAGTGTCAAAGAGTGTCACAGTTCCAGATTGTCTCAGTGCCAGAGTATCACAATGCCAGAGCGTCACAGTGCCAGGGTGTCACAATGCCAGGTTATCACAATGCCAGGGTGCCACAGTGCCAGAGTGTCATAATGCCAGTGTCACAGTGCCAGAGTGTCACAGAACCGGAATGTCAAAATGCAGAGTGTCACATTGCCAGTGACTCAGTTCTAGATTGTCACAATGAGGAGTGTCACAGTGCCAGAGTGCCTCAGTGATAGAGTGTCACAATGCAGAGTGTCACAATACCAGAGTGTCACAGAGTGACACAGTTCAAGATTGTCTCAGTGCCAGAGTGTCACAATGCAGAGTGTCACAGTTCCAGATTGCCAGAGTGTCACAGTTGCAGATTGTCTCAGTGCCCGAATGTCACAATGCAGAGTGTCACAATGCCAGGGTGTCACAATGTCTGTGTGTCACTGTGCCAGAGTGTCACAATGCAGAGTGACACATTGCCAGTGACTCACTTCCAGAGTGTCACAATGCAGAGTGTCACAGTTCCATAGTGTCACAGATTGTCACAGTCCCAGATTGTCTCAGTGCCAGAGTGTGACAATGCCAGAGTGTCACAGAGTGTCACAGTTCCAGAGTGTCACAATGCCAGAATATCACAGTGCCAGAGTGTCACAATGCCAGAGTGTCACAATGCCAGGGTGTCACAATGCCAGGGTGTCACAGTGCCAGAGTGTCACAATGCCAGAGTGTCACAGTGCCAGAGTGTCACAGAACCGGAATGTCACAATGCAGAGTGTCACATTGCCAGTAACTCAGTTCTAGATTGTCACAATCAAGAGTGTCACAGTGCCAGAGTGTCACAGTGATAGAGTGTCACAATGCAGAGTGTCACAGAGTGACACAGTTCAAGATTGTCTCAGTGCCAGAGTGCCACAGTTCCAGAGTGTCACAGTGCAGGAGTGTCACAATGCCAGAGTGTCACAATACAGAGTGTGACAATGCTAGAGTGTCACAGAGTGTCACAGTCCCAGAGTTTCAGAGTGCCAGAGTGTCACAATGCCAGAATATCACAATTGCAGAGTTACACAATGCCAGAGTGTCACAATTCCATGGTGTCACAGTGCCAGAGTGTCACAATGCAGAGTGTCACAATGCACAGTACCAGAATGCCCGATAGTCACATTGCAGAGTGTCACAGTTCCAGATTGTCAGAGAGTGTCAGAGTTCCAGATTGTCTAAGTGCCAGAGTATCTCAATGCCAGAATGTCACAGAGTGTCACAGTTCCAGAGTGTCACAGATCCAGATTGTCACAGTGCCAGAGTGTCACAATGCAGAGTGTCACAGTGCTAGAGTGCCACAATGCAGAGTGTCACATTGCCAGTTACTCAGTTCCATAGTGTCGCAATACAGAGTGTCACAATGCCAGAGTGTCACAATGCAGAGTGTCACAGTGCCAGAGTGTCACAATGTCAGAGTGTGACAATGCCAGAGTGTGACAATGCCAGGGTGTCCCAGCGCAACAGTGTCACAATGTCAGAATATCACAATGCCAGAGTGTCACAATGTCTGGGTGTCACAGTGCCAGTGTCACAATGCCAGAGTGTCACTATGCCAGAGTGTCACAATGCAGAGTGTCACAGTTCCAGATTGTCAAAGAGTGCCACAGTTCCAGATTGTCACAGTTCCAGAGTGTCACAGTGCCAGAGTGTCACAATGCAGAGTGTCACAGTGCTAGAGTGCCACAATGCAGAGTGTCACATTGCCAGTTACTCAGTTCCATAGTGTCGCAATACAGAGTGTCACAATGCCAGAGTGTCACAATGCAGAGTGTCACAGTGTTAGACTGCCACAATGCAGAGTGTCACAATGGCAGATTGTCACAGAACCAGAATGTCACAATGCAGAGTGTCACATTGCCAGTCACTCAGTTCCAGAGTGTTACAATGCAGAGTGTCAGAGTTCCAGAGTGTCACAGAGTGTCACAGTTCCAGATTGTCTCAGTGCCAGAGTGTCACAATGCCAGAGTGCCACAATGCCAGAATATCAGAGTGCCAGAGTGTCACAATGCCAGAGTGTCACAGAGTGTCACAGTTCCAGAGTGTCACAATGCTGGAATATAACAGTGCCAGAGTGTCACAATGCCAGATTGCCAAAGTGACAGGGTGTCACAATGCCAGGGTGTCACAGTTCCAGAGTGTCACAATGCCAGTGTCACAGTGCCAGTGTGAACAGAATCAGAATGTCACAATGCAGAGTGTCACATTGCCAGTGACTCAGTTCCATTAGTGTCAAAATACAGAGTGTCAAAATGCCAGAGTGTCACAATGCCAGAGTGTCACAATGCAGAGTGTCACAATTACGGAATATCACAGTGCCAGAGTGTCACAATGCCACAATGTCATAATGCCAGGGTGTCCCAGCGCAACAGTGTCACAATGCCAGAATATCATAGTGCCAGAGTGTCACAATATCTGGGTGTCACAGTGCCAGAGTGTCACAATGCCAGAGTGTAACAGTTCCAGATTGTCTCAGTGCTAGTGTGTCACAATGCCAGAGTGTCACACAGTGTCACAGTTCCAGAGAGTCACAATGCCAGAATATCACAGTGCCAGGGTGTCACAATGCCAGGGTGTCACGATGCCCGGATGTCACAGTGCCAGAGTGTCACAATCCCAGTGTCAGAGTGCCAGAGTGTCACAGAACCGGAATGGCACAATGCAGAGTGTCACATTGCCAGTGACTCAGTTCTAGATTGTCACAATGAGGAGTGTCACAGTGCCAGAGTGTCACAGTGATAGAGTGTAACAATGCAGAGTGTCACAATGCCAGAGTGTCACAGAGTGACACAGTTCAAGATTGTCTCAGTGCCAGAGTGTCACAATGCAAGAGTGTCACAATGCAGAGTGTCACAATTGCGGATTGTCACAATTCAGAGTGTCAGAGTGGCAGAGTGCCCCAGTGCAGAGTGTCACAGTGCCAGATTGTCACAATGAGGGTGCCACAATGCCAGAGTGTCACTATGCCAGAGTGTCACAATGCAGAGTGCCACAATACCAGAGTACCACAATGCACAGTGCCACAGTGGCAGAGTGTCACAGTGCTAGAGTGACACAGTTCCAGATTGTCACAATGCAGAATGTCACAATGCCAGAGTGTCAGAGTGCCAGAGTGTCACAATGCAGAGTGTCACAGTTCTTGAGTGTCACAGAGTATCACAGTTCCAGAGTGTCACAGTGCCAGAGTGTCACAATGCAGAGTGCCACAATGCCAGAGTGTCACAGAGTGACACAGTTCCAGCGTGTCACAATGCCAGAGTGTCACAATGAAGAGTGTCACAATGCCAGGGTGTCCCAGCACAATAGTGTCACAATGCCAGAATATCACAGTGCCAGAGTGTCACAATGACAGAGTGTCACAGTTCCATATTGTCACAGGACCAGAATATCACAATGCAGATTGTCACATTGCCAGAGTGTCAGAGTGCCAGAACATCACAATGCAGAGTGTCACAGTTACCGAGTGTCACAATGCACAGTGCCACAGTGCCCGAGTGTCACAATGCAGAGTGTCACAATGCCAGAGTGTCATAATGTCTGGGTGTCACAGTGCCAGAGTGTCACAATGCAGAGTGACACGTTGCCAGTGACTCACTTCCAGAGTGTAACAATGGAGAGTGTCACAATGCCAGAGTGTCACAGTTCCAGAGTGTCACAATGCAGTGTGTCACAATGTAGAGTGTCACAATGTAAGAGTGTCCCGCACAGTGTGTCACAATGCCAGAGTGTCTCAGTGCCAGAGCATCACAATGCAGAGTGTCACAATGCCAGAATGTGGCAGAGTGTCACAGTTCCAGAGTGTCACAATGCCAGAGTGTCTCAATGCCAGAGTGTCACAGTTCCAGAGTGCCACAATGCCAGAGTGTCACAATGCAAGAGTGTCACAATGCAGAGTGTCGCAATTGCGGAATGTCACAATGCATAGTGTCACAGTGGCAGAGTGTCCCAGTGCAGAGTGCCACAATGCCAGAGTGTCACAACGCACAGTGCCACAGTGGCAGAGTGTCACAGTGCTAGAGTGACACAGTTCCAGAGTGTCACAATGCAGAGTGTCACAATGCCAGAGTGTCACAATGCACAGTGCCACAGTGCCCGAGTGTCACAATGCAGAGTGTCACAATGCCAGAGTGTCACAGAACCAGAATGTCACAATGTAGTGTCACATTGCCAGTCACTCAGTTCCAGAGTGTCACAATGCAGAGTGTCACAGTTCCAGAGTGTCACAGAGTGTCACAGTTCCAGATTGTCTAAGTGCCAGAGTGTCACAATGCCAGAATATCAGAGTGCCACAGTGTCACAATGCCAGAGTGTCACAGTGCCAGTGTGTCACAATGCCAGGGTGTCACGATGCCGGGGTGTCACAATGCCAGAGTGTCACAATGCCAGTGTCACAGTGCCAGAGTGTCACAGAACTGGAATGTCACAATGCAGAGTGTCACATTGCCAGTGACTCAGTTCCAGATTGTCACAATGGAGAGTGTCACAGTGCCAAAGTGTCACAGTGATAGAGTGTCACAATGCAGAGTGTCACAATGCCAGAGAGTCACAGAGTGACACAGTTCCAGAGTGTCACAGTGCCAGAGTGTCACAGTTCCAGAGTGTCACAGTGCAGTGTGTCACAGTGCTAGACTGCCAAAATGCAGAGTGTCGCAATGCCAGAGTGTCACAGAACCAGAATGTCACAATGCAGAGTGTCACATTGCCAGTCACTCAGTTCCAGAGTGTCACAATGCTGAGTGTCACAGTTCCAGAGTGTCACAGAGTGTCACAGTTTCAGATTGTCTCACTGCCAGAGTGTCACAATTCCAGAATGTCACAGAGTGTCACAGTTCCAGAGTGTCACAATGCCAGAATATCACAGTGCCAGAGTGTCACAGTGCCAGAGTGTCACAGTGCCAGGGTGTCACAATGCCAGGGTGTCACGATGCCGGGTGTCACAGCGCCAGTGTCACAATGCCAGTGTCACAGTGCCAGAGTGTCACAGAACTGGAATGTCACAATGCAGAGTGTCACATTGCCAGTGACTCAGTTCCAGATTGTCACAATGGACAGTGTCACAGTGCCAAAGTGTCACAGTGATAGAGTGTCACAATGCAGAGTGTCACAATGCCAGAGAGTCACAGAGTGACACAGTTCCAGATTGTCTCAGTGCCAGAGTGTCACAATGCAAGAGTGTCACAATGCAGAGTGCCACAATTGCGGAATCTCACAATGCATAGTGTCGCAGTGGCAGAGTGTCCCAGTGCAGATTGCCACAATGCCAGACTGTCACTATGCCAGAGTGTCCAGACTGTCACAGTCCCAGAGTGTCATAGTGCCAGAGTGTCACAATGCCAGAATGTCACAGAGATTCACAGTTCCAGAGTGTCACAATGTCTGGGTGTCGCAATGACAGAGTGTCACAGAGTGTCACAGTTCCAGAGTGTCACAGTGCAAGTGTCACAATGCCGAGTGTCACAGTGGCAGAGTGCCACAATGCAGAGTGACAGAATGCACAGTGCCAGAATGCCAGTGTCACAATGCAGAGTGTCACAGTTCCAGATTGTCAGAGTGCCACAGTTCCAGATTGTCTAAGTGCCAGAGTGTCATAATGCCAGACTGTCACAGTGCCAGAGTGTCAGAGTGCCAGAGTGTCACAATGCAGAGTGTCACAGTGCTAGACTGCCACAATGCAGAGTGTCACAATGCGAGTGTCACAGAACCAGAATGTCACAATGTAGTGTCACATTGCCAGTCACTCAGTTCCAGAGTGTCACAATGCAGAGTGTCACAGTTCCAGAGTGTCACAGAGTGTCAAAGTTTCAGATTGTCTAAGTGCCAGAGTGTCACAATGCCAGAGTGTCCCAGAGTGTCACAGTTCCAGAGTGTCACAATGCCAGAATATCACAGTGCCAGAGTGTCACAATGCCAGAGTGTCACAGTGCCAGGGTGTCACAATGCCAGGGTGCCACGATGCCAGGATGTCACAGTGCCAGAGTGTGACAATGCCAGAGTGTGACAATGCCAGGGTGTCCCAGCGCAACAGTGTCACAATGCCAGAATATCACAATGCCAGAGTGTCACAACATCTGGGTGTCACAGTGCCAGGGTGTCACAGTGCCAGAGTGTCACAGTGCCACAGAGTCACAATGCAGAGTGTCACAGTTCCAGATTGTCAGAGTGCCACAGTTCCAGATTATCTCAGTGCCAGAGTGTCACAATGCCAGAGTGTCACAGAGTGTCACAGTTCCAGAGTGTCACAATGCAGAGTGTAACGGTGCTAGACTGCCACAATGCAGAGTGTCACAATGCCAGAGTGTCACAGAACCAGAATGTCACAATGCAGAGTGTCACATTGCCAGTCACTCAGTTCCAGAGTGTCACAATGCAGAGTGTCACAGTTCCAGAGTGTCACAGAGTGTCACAGTTCCAGATTGTCTCAGTGCCAGAGTGTCACAATGCCAGAGTGTCACAGAGTGTCACAGTTCCAGAGTGTCACAATGCCAGAATATCACAGTGCCAGAGTGTCACAATGACAGAGTGTCACAGTGCCAGTGTGTCACAATGCCAGGTTGTCACAATGCCAGGGTACCACAGTGCCAGAGTATCACAATGCCAGTGTCACAGTGCCAGAGTGTCAAAGAACCGGAATGTCACAATGCAGAGTGTCACATTGCCAGTGACTCAGTTCTAGATTGTCACAATGAAGAGTGTCACAATGCAGAGTGTCACAATACCAGAGTGTCACAGAGTGACACAGTTCAAGATTGTCTCAGTGCCAGAGTGTCACAGTTCCAGAGTGTCACAGTGCAGGAGTGTCACAATGCCAGAGTGTCACAACACATAGTGTCACAATGCCAGAGTGTCACAGATTGTCACAGTCCCAGAGTGTCAGAGTGCCAGAGTGTCACAATGCCAGAATATCACAATGCCAGAGTGTCACAATGCCAGAGTGTCACAATACAGAGTGTCACAATGCCAGAGTGTCACAGAGTGTCACAGTTCCCAGAGTGTCAGAGTGTCACAATGCCAGAATATCACAATGCCAGAGTGACAAAATGCCAGAGTGTCACAATTCCAGGCTGTCACAGTGCCAGAGTGTCACAGTGCCAGAGTGTCACAATGCCCAGGGTCACAGTGACAGAGTGCCACAATGCAGAGTGCCACAATGCACAGTGCCAGAATGCCCGATAGTCACAATGCAGAGTGTCACAGTTCCAGATTGTCAGAGAGTGTCAGAGTTCCAGATTGTCTAAGTGCCAGTGTGTCACAATGCCAGGGTGTCACACCGCCAGAGTGTCACAATGCAGAGTGTCACAATGCCAGGGTGTCACACCGCCAGAGTGTCACAATGCAGAGTGTCACAGTTCCAGAGTATCACAGAGTGTCACAGTCCCAGATTGTCTCAGTGCCAGAGTGTCACAATGCCAGAGTGTCACACAGTGTCACAGTTCCAGAGTGTCACAATGCCAGAATATCACAGTGCCAGAGTGTCACAATGCCAGAGTGTCACAGTGCCAGTGTGTCACAGAACCGGAATGTCACAATGCAGAGTGTCACATTGCCAGTGACTCTGTTCTAGATTGTCGCAATGGAGAGTGTCACAGTGCCAGAGTGTCACAGTGATAGAGTGTCACAATGCAGAGTGTCACAATGCCAGAGTGCCACAATGCCAGACTATCACAGAGCCAGGGTGTCACAGAACCAGAATGTCACAATGCAGAGTGTCACATTGCCAGTGACTCAGTTCCGGATTGTCACAATGGAGAGTGCCACAATGCCAGAGTGTCACAGAGTGACACAGTTCCAGATTCTCTCAGTGTCAGAGTGTCACAATGCCAGTGTCACAATGCAGAGTGTCACAATGCCAGAATGTCACAATGCATATTGTCACAGTGCCAGAGTGTCCCAGTGCAGAGTGTCACAGTGCCAGATTGTCACAATGAGGGTGCCACAATGCCAGAGTATCACTATGCCAGAGTGTAACAATGCAGTGTGCCTCAATGCCAGAGTGCCACAATGCACAGTGCCACACGGACTCAGTGTCACAGTGCTAGAGTGACACAGTGCCTGGGTGCCACCATGCAGAGTGTCACAATGCAGAGTGTCACAATGCCATAGTACCACAGTGCCAGAGCAACGCAATACAGAAATGTCACAGTGCCAGAATATCACAATGCTAGAGTGTCACAATGCCAGAATATCACAGTGCCAGAGTGTCACAGAGTGTCACAGTTCCAGATTGTCTCAGTGCCAGAGTGTCACAATGCCGAGTGACAGAATGTACACTGCCAGAGTGCCCGAGTGTCACAATGCAGAATGTCGCAGTGCCCGAATGACACAGTTCCAGAGTGTCACAATGCAGAGTGTCACAATGCAGAGTGCCACAATGTCAGACTGTCCCAGTGCAGTGTGCCTCAGGGCCAGTGTGTCACAATGCCAGAATATCACAATGCCAGAATGTCACAATGCCAAAATGTCACAGTGCCAGTGTGTCACAATGTCAGGTTGTCACAGTGCCAGAGTGTCACAGTGCCATAATGTCACAATGCAGAGTGTCACAATGCCAGAGTGTCACAGAGCGACACAGTTCCAGAGTGTCACAATACCAGAGTGTCACAATGCAGAGTGTCACAGTGCCAGAGTGCTACAATGCAGAGTGTCACAATGCAGAGTGTCACAGTGCCAGAGTGCCACAATGCAGAGTACCACAGTGCCCGAGTGTCACAGTGCCAGAGTGTCCCAGTGCAGAGTGTCACACTGCCAGTGTGTCACACTGCCAGAATGTCACAGTGCCAGAGCATCACAATGCAGAGTGTCACAATGCCAGAGTGTCACAATGCAGAGTGTCACAATGCCACAGTGTCACAATGCCAGGGTTTCACAGTGCCAGAGTGTCACAATGCCACAGTGTCACAGAGTGTCCCAGTTCCGGAGTGCCGCAGATCCAGTGTGTCACAGTTCCAGAGCATCACAATGCTGAGTGTGACAATGCCAGAGTGTCACAATACATAGTGTCACAATGCCACGTCACAGTTCCAGTTTGTCTCAGTGCCAGTGTCACAATGCCAGAGTGTCACAGAATGTCCCAGTTCCAGAGTGTCACAGATCCAGTGTGTCACAGTGCCAGAGTGTCACAATGCAGAGTGTCAGAGTACTAGTGCCACAATGCAGAGTGTCACAATGCCAGAGTGTCACAGAACCAGAATGTCACAATGCAGAGTGTCACATTGCCAGAGTATCACCATGCAGAGTGTCACTGTGCCAGAATATCACAATGGCAGAGTGTCACAATGTCTGGGTGTCGCAATGCCAGAGTGTCACAGAGTGTCACAGTTCCAGAGTGTCACAGTGTCAGAGTGTCACAGTGCCAGACTGTCACAATGCAGAGTGTCACAATGCCAGAGTGTCACAGAGTGTCACAGTTCCAGAGTGCCACAATGCAGAGTGCCACAGTGCCCGAGAGTCACAGTACCAGAGTGTCCCAGTGAAGAGTGTCACACTGCCAGAGCGTCACAGTGCCAGAGCATCAGAATGCAGAGTGTCACAATGCCAGAGTGCCACAATGCAGAGTGTCACAATGCCAGAGTGTCACAGAACCAGAATGTCACAATGCAGAGTGTCACATTGCCAGAGTATCACAATGCAGAGTGTCACAATGCCAGTGTGTCACAGAACCAGAATGTCACAATGCAGATTGTCAAAATTGCAGAGTGTCACAGAGTGTCACAGTGCCAGAGTGCCACAATGCAGAGTGCCACAGTGCCCGAGAGTCACAGTACCAGAGTGTCCCAGTGAAGAGTGTCACACTGCCAGAGCGTCACAGTGCCAGAGCATCAGAATGCAGAGTGTCACAATGCCAGAGTGCCACAATGCAGAGTGTCACAATGCCAGAGTGTCACAGAACCAGAATGTCACAATGCAGAGTGTCACATTGCCAGACTATCACAATGCAGAGTGTCACTATGCCAGAATATCACAGTGCCAGAGTGTCACAATGACAGAGTATCACAATGCCAGGGTGACCCAGCGCCAGAGTGTCACAATGCCAGAATATCACAATGCCAGAGTGTCACAATGTCTGGGTGTCACAATGCCAGAGTGTCACAGAGTGTCACAGTTCCAGAGTGTCACAGTGTCAGAGTGTCGCAGCGCCAGAGTGTCACAATGCAGAGTGTCACAATGCCGGAGTGTCACAGAGTGTCACAGTTCCAGAGTGTCACAGTGCCAGAGTGCCACAATCAGAGTGTCAAAATTGCAGAGTGTCACAGTGTCACAGTGCCAGAGTGCCACAATGCAGATTGCCACAGTGCCCGAGTTTCACACTGCCAGAGTGTCACAGTGCCAGAGCATCAGAATGCAGAGTGTCACAATGCCAGAGTGTCACAATGCCAGTGTGTCACAATGCAGAGTGTCACAATGCCAGAATATCACAATGCCAGAGTGTCACAATGTCTGGGTGTCACAATGCCAGAGCGTCACAGAGTGTCACAGTTCCACAGTGTCAAAATTCCAGAGTGTCACAGTGCCAGAGTGTCACAATGCAGTGTGTCACAGTGCTAGAGTGCCACAATGCAGAGTGTCACAATGCCAGATTGTCACAGAACCAGAATGTCAAAATGCAGAGTGTCACATTGCCTCTGACTCACTTCCAGAGTGTCACAATGCAGAGTGTCACAGTTCCAGAGTGTCACAGAGTGTCACAATTCCAGATTGTCTCAGTGCCAGAGTATCACAATGCCAGAGTGTCACAGAGTGTCACAGTTCCAGGGTGTCACAATGCCAGAATATCACAATGCCAGAGTGTCACAATGCAGAGTGTCACAATGCCAGAGTGTCACAATGCCAGGGTGTCACAATGCAGAGTGTCAGAGTGCTAGAGTGCCACAATGCAGAATGTCACAATGCCACAGTGCCACAATGCCACGGTGTCGCAGTGCCAGGGTGTCACAGTGCCAGAGTGTCACAATGCCAGAGTGTCACAGTGCCAGAGTGCCACAGAACCGGAATGTCACAATGCAGAGTGTCACATTGCCAGTGACTCAGTTCCAGATTGTCACAATGGAGAGTGTCACAGTGCCAGAGTGTCACAGTGATAGAGTGTCACAATGCAGAGTGTCACAATGCCAGAGTGTCACAGAGTGACACAGTTCCAGATTGTCTCAGTGCCAGAGTGTCACAATGCCAGAGTGTCACAATGCAGAGTGTCATAATGCCGGAATGTCATAATGCATAGTGGCAGAGTGGCAGAGTGTCACAGTGCCAGATTTTCACAATGAGGGTGCCACAATGCCAGAGTGTCACTATGCCAGAGTGTCACAATGCAGAGTGCCACAATGCCAGAGTGCCACAATGCACAGTGCCACACGGGCTGAGTGTCACAGTGCTAGAGTGACACAGTTCCAGATTGTCACAATGTAGAGTGTCACAATGAAGAGTGTCACAATGCCAGAGTGTCAGAGTGCCAGAGCATCACAATGAAGAGTGTCACAATGCCAGAGTACAAAAGAGCCAGAGAATCACAATAGAGAAATGTCACAGTGCCAGAATATAACAATGCTAGAGTGTCACAATGCCAGACTATCACAGTGCCAGAGTGTCACAGTTCCGGATTATCTCAGTGCCAGAGTGTCACAATGCCAGAGTGTCACAGAGTGTCACAGTTCCAGAGTGTCACAGTGCCAGAGTGTCACAGTGCCAGAGTGTCACAGATCCAGTGTGTCACAGTGTCAGTGTCACAATGCAGAGTGTCAGAGTGCTAGAGTGCCACAATGCAGAGTGTCACAATACAGAGTGTCACAGAACCAGAATGTCACAATGCAGGGTGGCACATTGCCACTTACTCAGATCCATAGTGTCACAATGCATAGTGTCACAATGCCAGAGTATCACAGTGCCATAGTGTCACAATGCCAGAGTGTCACAATGCCAGGGTGTCCCAGCGCCAGAGTGTCAAAATGCCAGAATATCACAATGCCAGAGTGTCACAATGTCTGGGTGTCACAATGCCAGAGAGTCACAGAGTGTCACAGTTCCACAGTGTCAAAGTTCCAGAGTGTCACAGTGCCAGAGTGTCACAATGCAGAGTGTCACAGTGGTAGAGTGCCACAATGCAGAGTGTCACAATGCTAGATTGTCACAGAACCA
Source organism: Melanerpes aurifrons (assembly GCA_011125475.1). Lineage (NCBI taxonomy): Eukaryota > Metazoa > Chordata > Aves > Piciformes > Picidae > Melanerpes > Melanerpes aurifrons. Next base: position 225,813 of record WWNC01000139.1, on the reverse strand, counting down.
GAATGTCACAATGCAGAATGTCACATTGACAGTCACTCATTTCCAGCGTGTCACAATGCAGAGTGTCACAGTTCCAGAGTGTCACAGAGTGTCACAATTCCAGACTGTCTCAGTGCCAGAGTATCACAATGCCAGAGTGTCACAGAGTGTCACAGTTCCAGGGTGTCACAATGCCAGAGTATCACAATGCTAGAGTGCCGCAATGCGGAGTGTCACAATGCCGGAGTGCCACAATGCCACGGTGTCACAGTGCCAGAGTGTCACAATGCAGAGTGTCACATTGCCAGTGACTCACTTCTAGATTGTCACAATGGAGAGTGTCACAGTGCCAGAGTGTCACAGTGATAGAGTGTCACAATGCAGATTGTCACAATGCCAGAGTGTCACAGAGTGACACAGTTCCAGATTGTCTCAGTGCCAGAGTGTCACAATGCAAGTGTGTCACAATGCATTGTAACAATGCCAGAATATCACAATGCATAGTGGCAGAGTGGCAGAGTGTCACAGTGCAGAGTGTCACAGTGCCAGATTTTCACAATGAGGGTGCCACAATGCCAGAGTGTCACTATGCCAGAGTGTCACAATGCAGAGTACCTCAATGCCAGAGTGCCACAATGCACAGTGCCACACGGGCTGAGTGTCACAGTACTAGAGTTACACAGTTCCAGATTGTCACAATGCAGAGTGTCACAATGAAGTGTGTCACAATGCCAGAGTGTCAGAGTGCCAGAGCATCACAATGAAGAGTGTCACAATGCCAGAGTACAAAAGTGCCAGAGAATCACAATAGAGAAATGTCACAGTGCCAGAATATCACAATGCTAGGGTGTCACAATGCCAGAATATCACAGTGCCAGAGTGTCACAATGCCAGACTATCACAGTGCCAGAGTGTCACAGAGTGTCACAGTTCCGGATTATCACAGTGCCAGAGTGTCACAATGCAGAGTGCCACAATGTTCAGTGCCAGAGTATCCGAGTGTCACAATGCAGTATGTCACAGTTCCCGAAAGAGACAGTTCCAGAGTGTCACAATGCAGAGTGTCACAATGCAGAGTTGCACAATGTCAGTGTCCCAGTGCAGTGTGTCACAGTGCCAGAGTGTCACAGTGCCAGAGTGTCACAGTGCCAGAGCATTACAATGCAGAGTGTCACAGTGCCAGTGTCATAATGCAGAGTGTCACAATTCCAGAGTGTCACAATGCACAGTGCCACAGTGCCCGAGTGACACAATGCAGAGTGTCACAGTGCCCAAATGACACAGTTCCAGAGTGTCACAATGCCAGAGTGTCAAAATGCCAGGGTGTCCCAACGCCAGAGTATCACAATGCCAGAATATCACAATGCCAGAGTGTCACAGTGCCTGGGTGTCACAGTGCCTGGGTGTCACAGTGCCAGTCTGTGACAATGCCAGAGTGTCACAGAACCAGAATGTCACAATGCAGAGAGTCACATTGCCAGTGACTCAGTTCTAGAGTGTCACAATGGAGAGTGTCACAGCGCCAGAGTGTCACAGTGCCAGAGTGTCACAATGCAGAGCGTCACAGTGCCAGAGTGTCACAGAATGTCACAGTTCCAGAGGGTCACAATGCCAGAGTGTCACAATGCAGAGTGTCACAGTGCCAGAGTGCCATAATGCAGAGTGCCACAATGTACAGTGCCAGAGTGCCCGAGTGTCACAATGCAGAATGTCACAGTGCCCGAATGACACAGTTCCAGAGTGACACAATGCAGAGTGTCACAATGCCAGAGTGTCACAATGCAGAGTGTCACAATGCCAGAATATCACAGTGCCAGAGTGTTACAATGCCAGGGTGTCACAGTGCCTGAGTGTCGCAATGCCAGAATATCAAAATGCCAGATTGTCACAATGCCAGGGTGTCACAATGCCAGAGTGTCACAGAGTGACACAGTTCCAGATTGTCTCAGTGCCAGAGTGTCACAATGCAAGTGTGTCACAATGCAGTGTCACAATGCCAGAATATCACAATGCATAGTGGCAGAGTGGCAGAGTGTCCCAGTGCAGAGTGTCACTGTGCCAGATTTTCACAATGAGGGTGCCACAATGCCAGAGTGTCACTATGCCAGAGTGTCACAATGCAGAGTGTCACAATGCAGAGTGTCACAATGAAGAGTGTCACAATGCCAGAGTGTCAGAGTGCCAGAGCATCACAATGAAGAGTGTCACAATGCCAGAGTACAAAAGTGCCAGAGAATCACAATAGAGAAATGTCACAGTGCCAGAATATCACAATGCTAGAGTGTCACAATGCCAGAATATCACAGTGCCAGAGTGTCACAATGCCAGACTATCACAGTGCCAGAGTGTAACAGAGTGTCACAGTTCCGGATTATCTCAGTTCCAGAGTGTCACAATGCAGAGTGCCACAATGTTCAGTGCAGAGTATCCGAGTGTCACAATGCAGTATGTCACAGTTCCCGAAAGAGACAGTTCCAGAGTGTCACAATGCAGAGTGTCACAATGCAGAGTTGCACAATGTCAGTGTCCCAGTGCAGTGTGTCACAGTGCCAGAGTGTCACAGTGCCAGAGCATTACAATGCAGAGTGTCACAGTGCCAGCGTCATAATGCAGAGTGTCACAATTCCAGAGTGTCACAATGCACAGTGCCACAGTGCCCAAGTGACACAATGCAGAGTGTCACAGTGCCCAAATGACACAGTTCCAGAGTGTCACAATGCCAGAGTGTCAAAATGCCAGGGTGTCCCAACGCCAGAGTATCACAATGCCAGAATATCACAATGCCAGAGTGTCACAGTGCCTGGGTGTCACAGTGCCAGTGTGTCACAGAACCTGAATGTCACAATGCAGAGTGTCACATTGCCAGTGACTCAGTTCCAGAGTGTCACAATGGAGAGTGTCACAGTGCCACAGTGTCACAGTGCCAGAGTGCCACAATGCACAGCGCCAGAGTGCCCGAGTGTCACAATGCAGAGTGTCACAGTGCCCGAATGACACAGTTCCAGAGTGTCACAATGTAGAGCGTCAGAATGTAGAGTGTCAGAGTGCCAGAGTGTACCAGCGCACACTGTCACAATACCAGAGTGCCGCAATGTAGAGTGTCACAATGCCAGGGTGTCACAGCGCCAGAGTGTCACAATGCCAGAATATCACAATGCCAGAATGTCACAATGTCAGACAGTCACAGTACCAGGGTGTCACAGTGCCAGGGTGTCACAATGCCAGGGTGTCACAGTGCCAGAGTGTCACAGTGCCAGAATGTCACAATGCAAAATGTCACAATGCCAGAGTGTCACAGAGTGACACAGTTCCAGACTGTCACAGTGCCAGAGTGTCACAATGCAGAGTGTCACAGTGACAGAGTGCCACAAGGCAGAGTGCCACAATGCAGAGAGCCAGAGTGCCCGAGTGTCACAATTCAGAGTGTCACAGTGCCCAAATGACACAGTTCCAGAGTGTCACAATGCAGAGTGTCAGAATGCAGAGTGTCACAGTGCCAGAGTGCCACAATGCAGAGTGTCACAATGCAGAGTGCCACAATGTCAGAGTGTCCCAGTGCAGAGTGTCACAGTACCAGAGTGTCACAGTGCCAAAGCATCACAATGCAGAGCGTCACAATGCCAGAATGTCACAATGCAGAGTGTCACAATGCCAGGATGTCACAATGCCAGAGTGACAAAGTGCCAGAGCATCACAATCCAGAATGCCACAGTGTCAGAATATCACAATGTCAGACTGTCGCAATGTAGAGTATCACAGTTCTAGAGTGTCACAGTGTGTCACAGTTCCAGTGTGTCACAGTGCCAGAGTGTCATAATGCCGAGTGTCGCAATGCCAGAATGCCGCAGAGGATCACAGTTCCAGAGTGTCACAGTGCCAGAGTGCCACAATACCAGAGTGTCACAATGCAGAGTGTCACAATGCAGAATGCCACAATGCCAGAGTGCCACAATGCGCAGTGCCACAGTGGCAGAGTGTCACAGTGCTAGAGTGACACAGTTCCAGAGTGTCACAATGCAGAGTGTCACAACGCAGAGTTTCACAGTGCCAGAGTGTCAGAGTACCAGAGCATCACAATGCAGAGCGTCACAATGCCAGAGTACAAAAGTGCCAGAGAATCGCAATACAGAAATGTCACAGTACCAGAATATCGCAATGCTAGAGTATCACGATGCAGAGTGTCACAGTTCCAGAGTGTCACAGAGTGTCACAGTTCCAGATTGTCTCAGTGCCAGAGTGTCACAATGCAGAGTGCCACAATGTACAGTGCCAGAGTGCCCGAGTGCCACAATGCAGAATATCACAGTGCATGAATGACACAGTTCCAGACTGTCACAATGCAGAGTGTCACAATGCATAGTTGCACAATGTCAGAGTGTCCCAGTGCAGTGTGTCACAGCGCCAAAGTGTCACAGTGCCAGAGCATCACAATGCAGAGTGTCACATTGCCAGTGTCACAACGCAGAGTGTCTCAGTGCTAGAGCATCACTATTCAGAGTGTCACAATTCCAGAGTGTCACAATGCACAGTGCCACAGAGCCCAGGTGTCACAATGCAGAGTGTCACAGTGCCCGAATGACACAGTTCCAGAGTGTCACAATGCCAGAATATCACAGTGCCACAGTGTCACAATGCCAGAGTGTCACAATGCCAGGGTGTCCCAGCACCAGAGTCTCACAATGCCAGAATATCACAATGCCAGAGTGTCACAGTGCCTGGGTGTCACAGTGCCTGGGTGTCACCGTGCCAGAGTGTCACAGAACCAGAATGTCACAATGTAGAGTGTCACATTGCCAGTGACTCACTTCCAGAGTGTCACAATGGAGAGTGTCACAGTGCCAGAGTGTCAAAGTGCCAGAGCGTCACAGTGCCAGAGTGTTCACAATGCAGGGTGTCACAATGCCGGAGTGTCACAGAGTGTCACAGTTCCAGAGTGTCACAGTGCCAGAGTGTCACAAGGCAGAGTGTCACAATGCCAGAGTGTCACAGAGTGTCACAACTCCAGAGCGTCACAATGCCAGGGTGTTACAATGCAGAGTGTCACAGTGCCAGAGTGTCCCAGTGCAGAGTGTCACACTGCCAGAGTGTCACAGTGCCAGAGCATCACAATGCAGAGTGTCACAATGCCAGAGTGTCACAATGCCAGAGTGTCACAGAACCAGAATATCACAATGCAGTGTCATATTGCCTGTGACTCACTTCCAGAGTGTCTCAATGGAGAGTGTCACAATGCCAGAGTGACAAAGTGCCAGAGCATCACAATCCACAATGTCACAGTGTCAGAATATCACAATGCCAGAGTGTCACAATGCAGAGTGTCACAATGCAGAGTGTCACAATGCCAGAATGTCACAGAGTGTCATGCAGAGACTGTCACAATGCAGAATGTCAGAGCAATGAGTGTCACAGAATGTCACAATGCCAGAGTGTCACAGTTCCAGACTGTCACAGTGCAGGAGTGTCAGAATTCCAGAATATCGCAGTGCCACAGTGTCACAATGCCACAGTGTCACAATGCCAGGGTGTCCCAGCACCAGAGTGTCACAATGCCAGAATATCACAATGTCAGAGTGTCACAATGTCTGGGTGTCACAGTGCCAGAGTGTCACAATTCCAGATTGTCGCAGTGCCATAGTGTCACAGAACCAGAATATCACAATGCAGAGTGTCACATTGCGAGTGACTCAGTTCCAGAGTGTCACAATGCAGAGTGTCACAATGTCAGAGTGTCACAGAGTGTCACAGTTCCAGAGTGTCACAGCGCCAGAGTGTCGCAATGCCAGAGTGGCACAATGCAGAGTGTCACAATGCCAGATTGTCCCAACGCCACAGTGTCACAATGCCAGGATATCACAATGCCAGAGTGTCACAATGCCAGTGTCACATTGCCAGTGACTCAGTTCCAGAGTGTCACAATGCAGAGTGTCACAGTGCCAGAGTGCGACAATGCAGAGTGTCACTATGCATCATTTTCACAGAACCAGAAAGTCGCAATGCAGAGTGTCACATTGCCAGTGATTCACTTCCAGAGTGTGTCCATGGAGAGTATTACAATGCCCGAGAGTCAAAGTGCCAGAGCATCACAATCGAGAATGTCACAGTGGCAGAATATCACAGTGCCAGTGTGTCACAATGCAGAGTGTCAAAATGACAGAATGTCAGAGTGTCACAGTTACAGAGTGTCACAGTGCCAGGGTGTCCCAGCGCCAGAGTGTCAAACTGCCAGAATATCACAATGCCAGAGTGTCACAGTGCCTGGGTGTCACAGTGCCTGGGTGTCACAGTGCCAGTCTGTCACAGTTCCAGAGTGTCACAGTACCAGAGTGTCACAGAACCAGAATGTCACAATGTAGAGTGTCACATTGCCAGTGACTCAGTTCCAGAGTGTCACAATGGAGAGTGTCACAGTGCCACTATGTCACAGTGCCAGAGTGTCACAATGCAGAGTGTCACAGTTCCAGAGTGTCACAGAGTGTCACAGTTCCAGAGTGTCACAGTGCCAGAGTGTTCACAATGCAGAGTGTGACAATGCCAGAGTGTCACAGAGTGTCACAGTTCCAGAGTGTCAGAGTGCCAGAGTGTCAGATTGTCGAGTGTTACAGTGCCAGAGTGCCACAATGCAGAGTGCCATAGTGGCCGAGTGTCACAGTGCCAGAGTTTCCCAGTGCAGAGTGTCACAGTGCCAGAGTGTCACAATGCCAGAGCATCACAATGCAGAGTGTCACAATGCCACAGTGTCACAATGCAGAGTGTCACAATGCCAGAATACCACTGTGCCAGAGTGTCACAATGCCAGGGTGTCACAGCGCCTCGGTGTCAAAATGCCAGAATATCACAATGCAAGAGTGTCACAATGCCAGGCTGTCACAATGCCGGGGTGTCACAATGCCAGAGTGTCACAGAACCAGAATGTCACAATGCACAGTGTCACATTGCCAGTGACTCACTTCCAGAGTGTCTCAATGGAGAGTGTCACAATGCCAGAGTGACAAAGTGCCAGAGTATCACAATCCACGAAGTCACAGTGGCAGAATATCACAATACCAGAGTGTCACAATGTCTGGGTGTCACAGTGCCATAGTGTCACAATACCAGATTGTCACAGAGTGTCACAGTTCCAGAGTGTCACAGTGCAGGAGTGTTACAATTCCAGAGTGTCACAATGCCAGAGTGTCACAATGCCAGAGTGTCACAGAATCTCACAGTCCCAGAGTGTCAGAGTGCCAGAGTGTCACAATGCCAGAATATCACAATGCCAGAGTGACACAATGCCAGAGTGTCACAATTACAGGGTGTCACAGTGCCAGAGTGTCACAATGGCAGAGCGTTCACAATGCAGTGTGTTACAATGCCAGAGTGTCACAGAGTGTCACAGTTCCAGAGTGTCACAGTGCGAGAGTGTCACAATGCCGAGTGTCACAGTGACAGAGTACCACAATGCACAGTGCCACAATGCACAGTGGCAGAATGCCAAAGAGTCACAATGCAGACTGTCACAGTTGCAGATTGTCACAGAGTGTCACAGTCCCAGATTGTCTCAGTGCCAGAATGTCACAATGCCAGAGTGTCACAGAGTGTCACAGTTCCAGAGTGTCACAGATCCAGTGTGTCACAGTGCCAGAGTGTCACAATCCAGAGTGTCACAATGCAGTGTGTCACAGTGCTAGAGTGCCACAATGCAGAGTGTCACACTGCCAGAGTGTCACAGAACCAGAATGTCACAATGCAGAGTGTCACATTGCCACTTACTCAGTTCCATAGTGTCACAATACAGAGTGTCACAATACCAGAGTGTCACAATGCCAGAGTGTCAGAATGCCAGAATATCACAGAGCCTGAGTGTCACAATGCCAGAGTGTCACAATGCCAGGGTGTCCCAGCGCCAGAGTCACAATGCCAGAATATCACAATGCCAGGGAGTCACAGTGCCAGAGTGTCACAGAACCAGAATATCACAATACAGAGTGTCACATTGCGAGTTACTCAGTTCCAGAGTGTCACAATGCAGAGTGTCAAAATGCAGAGTGCCACAATGTCAGAGTGTCCCAGTGCTGCGTGTCACAATGCCAGAGTGTCACAGTGCCAGAGCATCACAATGCAGAGTGTCACAATGCCAGAGTGTCACATTGCAGAGTGTCACAATGCCAGGATATCACAGTGCCAGAGTGTCACAATGCCAGAATATCACAATGCCAGAGTGTCACTATGCCAGGGTGTCAAAATGCCAGGGTGTCACAATGCAGAGTGTCACAGTGCCAGAGTGCGACAATGCAGAGTGTCACAATGCATCAGTTTCACAGAACCAGAATGTCACAATGCAGAGTGCCACATTGCCAGGGACTCACTTCCGGAGTGTCTCCATGGAGAGTGTCACAATGCCCGAGTGTCAAAGTGCCTGAGCATCACAATCCAGAATGTCACAGTGGCAGAAAATCACAATACCAGAGTGTCACAATGTCTGGGTGTCACAGTTCTAGAGTGTCACAGAGTGTCACTGTTCCAGATAGTCGCAGTGCCAGAGCGTCACAATGCCAGAGTGTCACAATGCAGAGTGTCACAGTTCTAGATTGTCACAGAGTGTCACAGTTCCAGATTGTCACAGTGCCAGAGTGTCACAATGCCAGAGTGTCACAATGCAGAGTGTCACGATGCCAGAATGTCACAGAGTGTCACAGTTCCAGAGTGTCACAGTGCCAGAGTGTCACAATGCCAGAGTGTCACAGTTCCAGAGTGTCACAATGCCAGAGTGTCACAATGCAGAGTGTCACAATGCCAGAATGTCACAGAGTGTCACAGTTCCAGAGTGTCACTGTGCAGGAGTGTCATAATGCCAGAGTGTCACAATAGAGAGTGTCGCAATGCCAGAGTGTCACAGCGTGTCAGAGTGCCAGAGTGTCACAATGCCAGAATATCACAATGCCAGAGTGACACAATGCCAGAGTGACACAATTCCAGGGTGTCACAGTGTCAGAGTCTCACAGTGCAAAGTGTCACAATGCCAGAGTGTCACAGAGTGTCACAGTTCCAGAGTGTAACAGTGCCAGAGTGTCTCAATACCAGAGTTTCAGAATGCCAGAATGTCACAGAGTGTCACAGTGCAGGAGTGTCACAATTCCAGAGTGTCACAATGCCAGAATATCACAATGCCAGAGTGTCACTATGCCAGGGTGTCAAAATGCCAGGGTGTCACAATGCAGAGTGTCACAGTGCCAGAGTGCAACAATGCAGAGTGTCACAATGCATCAGTTTCAAAGAACCAGAATGTCACAATGCAGAGTGCCACATTGCCAGGGACTCACTTCCGGAGTGTCTCCATGGAGAGTGTCACAATGCCCGAGTGTCAAAGTGCCAGAGCATCACAATCCAGAATGTCACAGTGGCAGAATATCACAATCCCAGAGTGTCACAATGCAGAGTGTCACAGTTCTAGAGTGTCACAGGGTGTCACTGTTCCAGATTGTCGCAGTGTCAGAGTGTCACAATGCCAGAGTGTCACAATGCAGAGTGTCACAATTCCAGAATGTCACAATGCAGAGTGTCACAGTTCTAGAGTGTCACAGAGTGTCACAGTTCCAAATTGTCACAGTGCCAGAGTGTCACAATGCAGAGTGTCACAATGCCAGAATGTCACAGAGTGTCACAGTTCCAGAGTGTCACTGTGCAGGAGTGTCATAATGCCAGAGTGTCACAATAGAGAGTGTCGCAATACCAGAGTGTCACAGAGTGTCAGAGTGCCAGAGTGTCACAATGCCAGAATATCACAATGCCAGAGTGACACAATGCCAGAGAGACACAATTCCAGGGTGTCACAGTGCCAGAGTCTCACAGTGCAGAGTGTCACAATGCCAGAGTGTCACAGAGTGTCACAGTGCAAGAGTGTCACAGTGCAAGAGTGTCACAATGCCGAGTGTCACAGTGACAGATTGCCACAATGCAGAGTGCCACAATGCACAGTGCCAGAATGCCAGAGAGTCACAATGCAGAGTGTCACAGTGCTAGAGTGCCACAATGCATGGTGTCACAATGAGAGAGTGTCATATAACCAGAATGTCGCAATGCAGAGTGTCACATTGCCAGTTACTCAGTTTCATAGTGTCACAGTGACAGTGTGTCACAATGCCAGAGTGTCACCATGCAGAGTGTCACAATGCAGAATATCACAGTGCCATAGTGTCACAATGCCAGAGTGTCACAATGCCACGGTGTCCCAGCGCCAGAGTGTCACAATGCCTGAATATCACAATGCCAGAGTGTCACAATGTCTGGGTGTCACAGTGCCAGAGTGTCACAATACCAGATTGTCACAGAGTGTCACAGTTCCAGAGTGTCACAGTGCCGGAGTGTCACAATGCCAGAGTGTCACAATGCCAGAACGTCACAGAGTGTCACATTTCCAGAGTGTCACAGTGCAGGAGTGTCACAATTCCAGAGTGTCACAATGCCAGAATACCACAATGCCAGAGTGACACAATGCCAGAGTGTCACAATTACAGGGTGTCACAGTGCCAGAGTGTCACAGTGCGAGACTGTCACAATGCCGAGTGTCACATTGACAGAGTACCACAATGCCCAGTGCCACAATGCACAGTGGCAGAATGCCAGAGAGTCACAATGCAGACTGTCACAGTTGCAGATTGTCACAGTGTCACAGTCCCAGATTGTCTCAGTGCCAGAATGTCACAATGCCAGAGTGTCACAGAGTGTCACAGTTCCAGAGTGTCACAGATCCAGTGTGTCACAGTGCCAGAGTGTCACAATGCAGAGTGTCACAGTGCCAGAGTGTCACAATGCAGAGTGTCACAGTTCCAGAGTATCACAGAGTGTCACAGATCCAGAGTGTCACAGTGCCACAGTGTCGCAAAGCAGAGTGTCACAGCGACAGAGTGCCACAATGTACAGTGCCAGAGTGCCCGAGTGTCACAATGCAGGATGTCACAGTGCCCGAATGACACAGTTCCAGAGTGTCACAATGCCGAATGCCACAATCTCAGAGTGCCACAATGTCAGAGTGTCCCAGTGCCAGAGTGTCAGAATGCAGAGTGTCACAGTTCCAGAGTGTCACAGAGTGTCACAGTTCCAGAGTGTCACAGTGCCACATTGCCACAATGACAGAGTGTCACAATGCAGAGTGTCACAATGCCAGAATGTCACAATGCCAGAGTGTCACAATGCCATGGTGTCACAGTGCTAGGGTGTCACAATGCAGTGTGTCACAATGCCAGAGTGTCACAGAGTGTCACAGTTCCAGAGTGTCACAGTGCCAGAGTGTCACAACGCAGAGTGTCACAGTGCCAGAGTGTTCACAATGCAGAGTGTCACAATGCCAGAGTGTCGCAGAGTGTCACAATGCCAGGGTGTCACAGAGTGTCACAGTTCCAGAGTGTCAAAATGCCAGAGTGTCACAACGCAGAGTGTCACAGTGCCAGAGTGCCACAATGCAGAGTGCCACAACGTAAAGTGCCAGAGTGCCCGAGTGTCGCAATACAGAATGTCACAGTGGCAGAATATCACAATGCCAGAGTGTCACAATGCCAGAGTGTCATTATGCAGAGTGTCACAATGCCAGAGTGTCACAGAGTGTCACAGTTCCAGAGTGTAACAGTGCAGGAGTGTCATAATGCCAGAGTGTCACAATACAGAGTGTCAGAATGCCAGAGTGTCACAGAGTGTCACAGTCCCAGAGTGTCAGAGTGCCAGAGTGTCACAATTCCAGAATATCACAATGCAAGAGTGTCACAATGCCAGAGTGTCACAATGCCAGAGTGTCACAGTGCCAGGGTGTCACAGTTCCATGGTGTCACTACGCAGACTGTCACAATGCCAGTGTCACATTGCCAGAGTGTCACTATGCCAGGCTGTCACAGTGCCAGAATGTCACAATGCAGAGTGTCACATTGCCAGTGACTCACTTCCAGAGTGTCTCCATAGAGAGTGTCACAATGCCAGACTGCCAAAGTGCCAGAGCATCACAATCCAGAATGTCACAGTGGAAGAATATCACAATGCCAGAGTGTCACAATGCAGAGTGTCACAGTTCTAGAGTGTCGCAGAGTGTCACTGTTCCAGATTGTCACAGTGACAGAGTGTCACAATGCCAGAGTGTCACAATGCAGAGTGTCACAATGCCGGAATGTCACAGAGTGTCACAGTTCCTGAGTGTCACAGTGCCAGAGTGTCACATTGCAGAGTGTCAGAATGTCAGATTGTCACAGAGTGTCACAGTTCCTGAGTGTCACAGAACCAGAATGTCACAATGCAGAGTGTCACATTGCCAATGACTCACTTGCGGAGTGTCACAATACAGAGTGTCACAGATCCAGAGTGTCACAGTGCCAGAGTGTCACAATGGAGAGTGTCACAGTTCCAGAGTGTCATAGAGTGTCACAGTTCCAGAGTGTCACAGTACTAGAATGTCACAATGCAGAGTGCCACAATGTCAGTGTCCCAGTGCAGTGTGTCACAGTGCCAGAGTGTCTCAGTACCAGTGCATCACAATGCAGAGTGTCACAATGTCAGAGTGTCACAGAGTGTCACAGTTCCTGGGTGTCACAGCGACAGAGTGCCACAATGCAGAGTGCCACAACGGACAGTGCCAGAGAGCCCGAGTGCCACAATGCATAATGTCACAGTGCCTGAATGACACAGTTCCAGAGTGTCACAATGCCAGAATATCACAGTGCCAAGTGTAACAATGCCAGGGTGACCCAGCGTCACAGTGTCACAATGCCAGAATATCAAAATGCCAGAGTGTCACAATGCCAGGGTGTCCCAGCGCCAGAGTGTCACAATGCCAGAGTGCCACAATGCAGAGTGTCACAATGCAGAGTGCCACAATGTCAGAGTGTCCCAGTGCAGTGTGTCACCATGCCAGAGTGTCACAGTGCCAGAGCATCACAATGCACATTGTCACAATGCCAGAGTGTCACAATGCAGACTGTCTCAGTGCCAGAGCATCACAATGCAGAGTGTCACAATGCCAGAGTGTCACAATGCTCAGTGCCACAGTGCCCGAGTGTCACAATGCAGAATGACACATTGCCAGTGACTCACTTCCAGAGTGTCACAATGGAGAGTGTCACAGTGCCAGTCAGAACAATCAGGCTCTAGCTGCTTCTCCACCCCTCCAGGAAAACAGCACGCTGAGCCTTTCACAACCCTGCACGGACCTATCCCAAGCCCAGTGCTGACCGCTTCCAGCCGCTGTCCGAGGCTCTACAGATGCATGTCACGGTACACCGCCTTCCTGCTAGGCGTTCGCGTACCAAAATGTGACGGCATCCAACAACTTTACCTCCCCTGGCGGAGGGAGGAGCCAGGTGCTCGGCGCCATTTTCGGAACTCGTCCGAAAAAGTTGGGGAAGAGACTAGGGCCGCCCGCAGCCCGAGCGTACGACCGGTCCCGCCGCCACTGCAGCTCAAGTGGACGGCCGGGGACTGCCGTCGCTGCTCCGAGCGCACAGCAGGGCTCCGCCCACCTCTGCCGCCGCGGCACAGAATCAAAATCACCTCCACCCCTCGGAGCCTCAAACGGCTTCTCCAGCTGGAGTCCCCCTCGGCCCCCCCCCGGGGCTTCGGGAGCTGGCTCGCCCGCTCGCCGCGGCTGGCCCTATCCCGCAGCGAGAACGGACCTGACTTTGACCTGCTCGCCGCTGCCTCTCCCCCACTTCACTCCCTGCCGCTGTCGCTGGTACACAGCTGTGAACCAAGGTGGGTTTGCAGATGATAACACAAAATACCAAGTATCCCGAAATTCAAACTTGAGTCTTACTAAATTGCGAGATTCTTGCAGACAACATAACAATGTTAGACAAAGTGTGACACAAATGTATCTTTTCAGAAACAAAGCAACAACATTAAGATGAAAGAGAATAAACAAAGCAACAACATTAAGATGAAAGAGAATCATACACCCGATTAACAAACACTCTTATTTTCCAGTTGGGGGGACTCGAACCCCCTTATACACCAGTTGGGGCTCGTCCCCCGAATTTCCAATGGGCCTCGAACCCTATTTGTGGGACTCTGCCAGGGCGTCCCCAGGCTTTCCCGGCAGGTGACCACGTCTGGTCCCTGTTTCCCAGTCAAAGCGCTTTATCCCAAAATCAATTAACAATTAAAAAAAATACCTCTTGATTGGAGCAGAAGATGCAGGTAACCCTTCGTCCACCAACGAGCACTGGTCCGGGGGGTCTCTTCTGACAAAAAGTCGTCAGGGGCGCCCAGAGGGTCCCGGCCCCGGACCCGTGCTCGGGAGGATTCCTTAGGACCTGGGTCTCCTGTCTGGCCCCATCTGGGGTCGCCAGAAAATGATGCCGAATGACACAGTTCCAGAGTGTTTCAATACCAGAATATCACAGTGCCAGAGTGTCACAGTGCCAGAGTGCCACAATGCAGAGTGTCACAAAGCACAGTGCCACAATGTAATAGTGTCCCAGTGCAGAGTGTCACAGTGCCAGAGTGTCACAGTGCCAGAGCATCACAATGCAGAGTGTCACAATGCCAGAGTGTCACAATGCAGAGTGTCACAATGCCAGAATATCACAATGCCAGAGTGTCACAATGCCAGGGTGTCAAAATGCCAGGGTGTCGCAATGCAGAGTGTCACAGTGCCAGAGTGTCACAATGCCAGAGTGTCACAATGCAGAGTGTCACAATGCCAGGGTGTCACAGTGCCAGAGTGTCGCAATGCCAGAGTGTCACAATGCCAGAGTGATGCCGAATTTTGCCCCAAAAGGCAAGAATAACTGCCTAAGAGACTCAGTTTAAGTCAGATAGACAGGAGGTATTTATTGGCAACGCGTTGGAGAAATCACTAAATGGATTTCTGCCTTTCCCGTAACAAAAGCATGCCTTTTATACAGTTTTGGATGTAGTATTGCATCAGATCTTATACATAATCATTTCTTTGCATTCATATTCATGTGGGACATGGTGTAGGCTGAGCGTGGGCGGGGGCATCTCTTCTGACGATCTTCTTGGTGGTCATTCCGGTGGCCTTCATCATGGGCAGGGGTTTCCTGATGAGTCTTCCTCCTTCTTTCCTAATTTGGTCAATTCCCGGTGTGCCTGGCTTAGTTCTGCTGATGTTGTTGTTAGTTTGGCCTTGTTGGCTCTGAATCATGCTTATCCTAACAGTTCTTGTCAGTCTCTGTTCCTTATCTTCTTTTCCTGTCACAGTGACCCATGCCTTAGCTAATTTACTGCTTTATCTGCTTTGTGCTTTCGAAAGCTCTCTGTTCTGGGGCTTCATTCCCCCCTTTTTCTTATAACTGACGAATTCTTTCGTCAAATTCTAATCCTATAGGGCGCTGATATGCCCGTACCATCGCCCAAATTATTTGGGTCCTTTTTATTATGATTCTTAGTTTCCACCACATACAAATATTTGTGAGAGTTAATAGTAGCAGAACTAAAATTACTATTATCATTGGGTGCACCAGATAGTTAAAGACCTGGGTAGCTGTTGGGGAGTATCCTGTAAAGATGTCCCACCAATGATGCTGGCCTACTTGTTCCACCTTGGTCAGGACATCTTTTATTTTTTCTGAATTATGTTCTATCTGCCATACCGCTCGTTTATTCGTTTGATTCACCTTTTGCACTAATTCCTTCACTTTAGGATGTGCTAGCATTGCTTTAAGAATTTTGATGTCCATCCCTATTTGTAATTTTGGTATATTTTGATATAGGTTAAAATCTGCATTAATTAGCTGTTGAGTAGTTATTGGGACTGTATAATGAAAATCACAACCCACTATCTTGGTGAAGTTGCACACACAGAAGTTAGTATTGTTAGTCTCCTCTTGGCAATTATCTATAGTGACGCTGTCACAAGCAGTCCTAACGCAAGCACACCCATCCCCTATATAGTAGACTTGTGATTGTGTTCCATTATGTGAAAGCATTTCAAAGGCACATACACTATTTTCGACATCTAAGCATAAATCTTCTGCTTCTATTACAGCGTTCTCGCAAACATAGCCTAATTGTCCTTTATGAATACATGCCTCTGTGCTAACTGATTGCCACTTATTTTTGGTGTAATCATAACTGGCCCAGACATTGTGGTCTATTGGTCTGACAATGACATCTTGATGTATTGTCCCTAGAGTGAGGATAGGAAAGATAGCTTTTTCCTCTGCCGCACTGATGGTGAGGACATAGGCTTCAATGTGATCTTGTTGAGGGTCATAAGTGAAATTTACTAATTGCCACCAGGCTTGGTGGTCCTTCTCAAATTGTGTAGTATAATTATCCTTTAATATTGTTTCTCTTATCTCTTGAGGTAATGTACCTGACATTCCCTCTCTCATTATTCCTGCCGCTACCGATTGTACCCATTGTTGTGTCTGAGAGCATTGTATAGCGAGTGCAATGTCTCTACTAAGTTCCCCTGTATAGTCAGAGAGCTTCACAAAATCTTCTGCAGTATGGTTTGCTACCATGGTTAGTAATTTTACCACTAGCGATTGTGTTTCTGTTAATGTAAGCACAGAGGAACTCAGGGGCACTTTGAGTTTTCCTAAGTTGGTGGTGACAGTGCTCAATTTGTTCACTAATACCTCTTGATCAATTGCATTCACTATTCCAAATCCAGTGCCGACCCATCCACTTATATCTCTTTGCACCCGCCTGTGATAAGACCTAGTTGCCAGCCATGCATCCCATCCCTTAAGGCTTTGCTGTATAAATGGTCGGCAATCTTTCTGCAAATGAGTAATGTCAGCGTGAATGTTCATCTGCACCTTCTTCAGGGAATAAGTGGGGTCTAACAATAATTTTAGTTCGTTAGATCTTCTTATCACCTGTGGCCCTATAAAGGTTAGGTTATGTATTAATCTACATTCTACCGGTAGAGTGGTTTTTGGGGGCAAGGCTATATTTGGATACAATGGGATCATGTCCTCCTGTGACCACACCTTATATTCGTAAGCATCGCCAAAGAGGCCTGAACCTTCCGGCTTTTTCAACCGTATTTCGCATATGAATGACATTGACTGATCCAATCTAAATGCCATCTCACACTGTGCCTTCCCTTCCTCAGGACCACTAGATGCTACAATCTTTCTCACGGGAAAGAGAGGAGGGTGAGGGTCATGGGTTATGTTTTGGGGTTGTAATTCGGGTGGATCTTCTCTAAAGTCACTCCACTGGCATGAAATTGGGCCCTTTTGCTGGGTCCAGCCGGTGGGCTTGCCCATTTTCACTGGACTATAGATAACAAGGTTATTTCTATAAGCTGTCATCGAGGATCGAAGTGTTAATACTAGCTGTCTTGTTTTCCCTTCCTCTGGGTCTAGCTCTCGACACCCAACTTGGATTTGGTCTCCCTTGTATGCTACCATGGAGGGTTGATGCCATACTTCACTCATGTATGGCTGATTGTTACGTAAGGCATAAACCTCGAAATAGGGTCTCTTCTGTCCTATCTCTGGGTGGATACACTGGTGTGCATAAGACCATGGGTCTATTAGGGCAGAGCCTTGGGGAAGAGCTATACTTATCGAGAGTCCAATGATCAGAGTTGTAATGGCCTGAGGTGGAGTCAGGATCATGACGTCTGCTCCTCTTGTTTGTTCTCTGGGGCTTTCTTGACTCGTGAATAATGGATCCACGTAGGTCTCTCCTTGATCCGAACCGCGGTGAAGGTAGTCAGCAGCACTTGGAAGGGTCCTTCCCACTTCTCTTGCAGGGGTTTTGCTAAAAGATTCTTAACATACACCCAATCACCGGGATTAAACAGATGTAACTTGCAATCAGGTTGTTTAGGTTGGTGCTCTATCACCACAGTAGCATTCCTGTCCAATTGTTTCCCCACTGTAATTACATAATCATAAATGTATTGATCACCGATTTGGCCCATAGCGTCCCCATTTACGACTTGCATAGCATAAGGTCTACCATACAAAATTTCAAATGGGCTTAACTTTTCTTTTGATCTTGGTTTGACTCTCATCCTCAGTAGAGCAATAGGCAAAGCTTGATACCACTGCAAATTAGTCTCCTGACATATTTTAGCAATTTGTTGTTTGATAAGATGATTCATCTTTTCCACTTGCCCACTGGCCTGTGGACGGTAAGGCGTGTGTAATTGCCATTTGATTTGTAATGCTTTGCTTATTGCTCTCACTGTTTTTGCACAGAAATGTGTACCCCTATCCGAGGAAATGCTCCTCGGTACCCCAAATCGTGGAATAATTTCATTCAACATTACTTTAGTTACTTCTTTTTCCTTATTTGTCCTGCAAGGGAATGCTTCAGGCCACCCAGAAAATGTATCAGTTAATACCAACAAATACCGAAACCCCCCTTTCCTTGGGAGTTCTGAAAAATCAATTTGCCATGATTCACCTGGGAATTTACCTCGATTTATGGCTCCTTGGTGTACCTTGGTTCCCGTATTCGGGTTGTTTTTCAGACACCGCTCACACTGGGATGTAACATGTTTTATAGTAGTAAATAATTTTGGTCCTGCTATCCTGGTTTGTAAATATTGGTAAAGCGAATCTAGACCCCAATGGGCCTTCTCATGTTCTGCTTTTACAAACTGCCACATCACGTTTCCTGGTATTACTAACTGTCCTGTTTCCAATTGACCCCAACCATTTTCTAATATTTTACCCTTATTTCTTTGAATCCATCTATGATCTGATTCCTGGTAATCTGGCTGGATGTTGATATCCAGCTCTCCTGGTATTAGGGCCGTTATTTCCACTGCCCTAGTCCTTGTGGCAGCCAATTTAGCTTCTGCATCTGCCTTCCTGTTTCCTATTTCTGGAATAGTGTTACCTTTCAAATGTCCCTTACAATGCATTATGGCCACCTGTGCTGGGAGTTGGACCGCCTCTAGCAATCGCAGAACCTCCTCTGCATGTTTGACCGTTTTTCCTTGGGTAGTTAACAGTCCTCTTTCTTTCCAAATGGCTCCATGAGCATGCACAACTGAAAAGCATATTTAGAGTCTGTCCATATATTAATTTGCATGTTCTCCGCCAATTCCAGGGCTCGGTCAGAGCTATCAGCTCTGCCTTTGAGCTGAGGTCCCTGCAGGCAAGGGGTTCGACTCAATTACCCTTTCTGTAGTAGTGACTGCATAGCCAGCCATTCTTACTCCTCGCTTCACAAAGCTGCTGCCATCTGAGAACCAGTTATCCGCATTCTCGAACGGCTCTTCTTTTAGGTCCGGGCGACTGGAGTATACTGCTTCAATTGTTTCCAGGCAGTCATGTTCGATGGGTTCTGCTGGGTTTCTTCCTTCTAGAAATGAAGCTGGGTTCACAATGTTAGTTACCTGAATGGTTATGTCATCTGATTCAGCCAGGATGGCCTGGTATTTTAGGAATCTGGAAGGCGACAGCCAATGGTTGCCTTTCTGTTCCAGTACTGCTGACACAGTGTGAGATACTAGCACAGTGATCTTTTGACCCAATGTGAGCTTCCTGGCCTCTTCTATGTTAATTATTACTGCGGCCACTGCCCTCAGACAGCCTGGCCATCCTTTACTTACTTCATCCAATCGCTTGGAGAAGTATGCCACAGCTCTCTTGTGTGGTCCCAATTGTTGTGCTAAGACTCCTAGGGCAATCCCTTGTCGCTCATGGGAGAACAGCCAGAATGGTTTCGATACATCTGGGAGACCCAAGGCCGGTGCTCTCATTAGCTCCAGCTTCAACTTCTTAAAGGCCCCTTCTGCCTCAGGAGTCCAAACTAGGACGTTCTTCGTTTCCTTCAACAAATCATAGAGCGGTTTAGCAAGTATCCCATACTGGTAGATCCATAGCCGACACCAACCTGTCATCCCCAGAAAGGTGCGCAGATCTCTCGCCGTCTGTGGTTTGGGTATCTGGCAGATGGCCTCTTTCCTAGCTGCTCCCAGGGACCGCTGTCCTCTGGAGACTTCGTATCCCAGGTACACCACTTCTTTTGCACCAGCTGTGCTTTCTGTTGAGAAACTCGATATCCACTTAAACCCAGGAAATTTAACAAAGAAATAGTCCATTCAATGCATTCTTCCTCTGTCGCTGTTGCTATTAGGAGGTCGTCTACGTATTGCAGAAGGGTACCATCTCCCAGCGGCCTCTCCCACTGTTCTAATTCTTTGGCTAACTGATTCCCAAAATCGTGGGGAATTGCACCACCCTTGGGGCAATACCGTCCAGGTAAGTTGAGTCTTTCTTCCTATCGCTACAGATTCCCACTCAAAGGCAAAAATCTTTTGACTCTCGGGAGCTAAGGGAAGGCAGAAGAATGCATCTTTTAAATCTAATACAGTGAACCAGGCCAAATTATCCTTCAATCTAGTTAAAAGTGTGTATGGATTAGCAACTACCGGATGTAATGTCTTGGTTACTTCGTTTACTGCTCTCAGATCCTGAACTAGTCTATATGCTCCATTAGGTTTCTTTACTGGCAGGATTGGTGTATTAAAATCTGATTCGCATTCTACCAATAATCCCAGTTCCAAAAACCTTTTGATTATGGGCTCAATTCCCTTCCTGTCCTCTATCCTCAGAGGGTATTGTTTTCTTCTTACTGGTTTTGCCCCACCCTTAAGTTCAACAACAATCGGTACTGCTTGTTTTGATTTCCCAGGTATATCAGTAGCCCAGACCAATGGGTATGTCTTATTCAGAATTCGCTCGAAATTGTGATTCTCAGGTTTAGGTTCCACACAACTGATCGTCAGGCTTAGAGCTGTAATCAGTTGTTCCTCATTCACTTGTAATTCCAATTTGTCTTTGTTGAACTTTATTATGGCTCCCAAGTTCTCCAATAAGTCTCTTCCCAATAAGGGCTTAGGCGAATTTGGTAAATACAGGAACTGATGAATTCCCATTTGTTTCCCAATTTTGTATTTAATGGGTTTCAAAAAGTAAGCCTTTTCTGGTTGGCCTGTTGCTCCCACAACTTGTACAAATTCTTCACTTTTAGGTACCAATTCCTGATTTAAAACCGAAAAAGTTGCTCCCGTATCAATCAAAAAGTTCAATTCCTTTTTATCTTCCCCTAGCTCTATTTTAACCAGTGGGTCTGCTAGGGTACGGCCCACCGGTCTTCCTCATTCACTATTCTGATGTGTGGTAGTAGTAGTGGCCATTAACCTTTCCCTTCGTTGGGGGCATTCCCGCTTCCAGTGTCCCATCTGTAGGCAGTATGCACATTGATTTGGCCCTACTCTAGCTGGGTGGGGTTGGAGCCTTCCTCCCCTTCCTGTTGGGTTGCCTCTACCTCTTCCCCTGGTTCCAGGTTCCGAGTAACCTGTCTTCTGAGCTGCCACTGCTACAGCAACTACTCGAGCTATTCTCTTGTCCTCCTTTTTCTTCTCCTCAATCTCTCTATTATTGTATACTTTCCATGCCTCATTTAGCAGTGTCTCTAGGTTTTTATTTGCTGGATGTTCAAGTTTTTGTAATTTCTTTCTAATGTCTGGGTTACTCTGTCCCATCATCAACCCTAACAAGTGCTGTTTCCCTTCTTCTGTTGCTGGGTCCAGGGGTGTGTATTGTCTCATTGCTACCCTAAGTCTATCCAAAAACTCTGATGGGGTCTCATCCTTTCCCTGCCTGACGTCATATAGCATTGACCAATTTATAGCCTTAGGGATCGCATTACGCAAGCCCATCGCTATCAGTTTTCTATACTGCACTAACTGTTGATAGTGCTCTGGATTGCCTGGGTCCCATTCTGGTTTACTGCTGGGAAAATTATCTTCTAGTCTTCCTGATAGTACCTGAGCATGTCGCTTTCCTGTTTCCAATACGAGTTCCCTTTCTGTATCCGTCAACTCTGACAGCATCACTTCTATATCCTCCCAATCAATATCTAAATTCTTTGCCATTAATTCAAACCTCTTCGCTACTCCCTCAGGGTTTCTCCTGAAATTCCTTGCCTCATCCCTCCAACTGTTCAAATCACTTGTCGAGAACGGTACTTTTACTCTAGTCTTTTCCCTACCATTGGTACAACTTCTCGGAGAGGAGCTATCGTATGGTTCCCTTCCTCTCCTTGCTTTGCTTCCCCTTGTGCCACAGATCTCGTATAATACGAGTGACCGATCTCTTTCCCTGGATCTCCTTCCTGTGCCCCAACGTCTCCCCTATTCTTTCTCTTCTCTTTCCTCTTCCCCACTCCCTGTTCTTCCTCTTTCCCTTTTATCTCCATTACACAATCCATACGGTTTTCCTCCTGCGTCTGTTGCCTTTTTTGTATCTGCCGACTCCTATCCTGTCCCGGGCTGCTGTCCTTCTCATCTTCTGCTTCCCTCCCACTTCTCTCATCCTTTATCTGAATTACTATATTAAGTGGTTCCCTGCCCCCCTTTCTGCATGTCTCGTTATCATCCTTCTCACTATATTTAAATTCAGAGGCGCCGCTTCCCAGTGAATTACTTTTGTCCCCAGTCCTTGGTGTGCTGGTTTTTATTTTACTAATGTTTCCACTCCTGGATGTGTTGTTACCCCCATATTGACTGAGCTCAGGCAGGCTAAGTGTCTCCCTTCGGCTCTCTGCTCCTGCCGGGCTGCCTTCCTCCCTCTCGACTTCTAATCTGGGTGGGCTCTTAGCATCCATGTAGCTCCCTGACCCCTGTGGAGTATTTAGTCCCTGAGGGCTGCTTTTCCTCTCGTCAATTCCCGATTTTAATGGACTGCCCTCCTCCCAACTGTTGTCTACCCTCGGAGGGCTGCTCCCAAACTTAGATTTCCACCATCGCTCCAGTTCCTTTAATGGGCTAGTATCCCCTTGCTCCTCTTTTGGCCTGGGAAGAGACCCTTCCCACCCTGGAGCAAATGGATGGCATTCCCCCAGGCTTATTTTGCTCTCTTCTCCACTATCTCTTCTTGTTAGCTTGAGACACTGCTGTCCAATACTACATGCATCACAGCAACGTTCCTCCAGCTTTGGACCCTTCTTATCTCTTTCCAGAGCTAGTACCAGAGGATCCTGAGGGGCTACATTAATTCCGCACTCTCTCTGCCACTCAGGTTTATTCCTTAGAGTGAAGAACATGTCTGCATACATCACCTCATCCCATTTATTGAGCCGGCGGAGGAAGATCATCAATTGTAAAATAGTGTTATATTTAGTTGTTCCCTCCGGTGGCCACTTCTCATTGTCATCTAACTTATACAATGGCCACCACTGTGTGCAATATTTAAGGAGTGTCTTCTTACTTAGGCTCCCCCCTGGAGTCCCTCCCAAGTCCTTCCAGTGCTCTAGAATACATCCTAAAGGGGTTTTCATATTTATGTCCTTACTCTGTCGACCTCCCATGGCTGTTCCCTGTCTCTGCGCTCTCTGTTTAACGGAACAGTCTCTTTTTCCCGCAAGCACTATATACACTATGTAAGCTCTATATTTTAATACTTCATGCACACAATTTCCAATCGCTTTGTCCGTCTCCGACCTGGCTTCTCGCGAAGAACAGGAAATGCGGATTGGGACTCCCTCTCACTTCGCAGCGATGCCGCGTCTCATTCAATCACCCCCACACATTCATTCAAACTGTCGTACCTTTCCGGTCTATCAGAGTATACTACTTTACCACAAGATGTCGCTGGCACACAGCTGTCCGATCTATCAGAGTACACTGCTTTTACCACAAGATGTCGCTGGTACACAGCTGTGAACCAAGATAGGTTTGCAAAAGATAATCACAGTAAATTCTTACACACTAAAAGATTACAGTTAACACAAAATACCAAGTCCTCATCCCGAAATTCAAACGCGAGTCTTACTAAATTGCGAGATTCTTGCAGACACATAACAATGTTAGACAAAGTGTGACACAAATGTATCTCTTCAGAAACAAAGCAACGACATTAGGAGAATCATACACCCGATTAACAAACACTCTTATTTTCCAGCTGGGGGACTCGAACCCCCTTATTTTCCAGCTGGGGGACTCGAACCCCCTTATTTTCCAGCTGGGGGACTCGAACCCCCTTATTTGGGACTTTGCCAGGGCGTCCCCGGGCTTTCCCACCAGGTGACCACGTCTGGTCCCTGTTTCCCAGTCAAAGCGCTTTATCCCAAAACCAGTAAACAATTAAAATACCTCTTGTTTGGAGCAGGAGATGCTGGTAATCCTTCGAGCACTGGTCCGGGGGGGTCTCTTCTGACAAAAAGTCGTCAGGGGCGCCCAGAGGGTCCCGGCCCCAGACCCGGCTCGGGGAGGACCCCTCCTGTATGTCTCCTGCCTGGCTCGCCAGAAAATGATGCCGAATTTTGCCCCAAAAGGCAAGAATAACTGCCTAAGAGACTCAGTTTAAGTCAGATAGACAGGAGGTATTTATTGGCAACGCGTTGGAGAAATCACTAAATGGATTTCTGCCTTTCCCGTAACAAAAGCATGCCTTTTATACAGTTTTGGATGTAGTATTGCATCAGATCTTATACATAATCATTTCTTTGCATTCATATTCATGTGGGACATGGTGTAGGCTGAGCGTGGGCGGGGGCATCTCTTCTGACGATCTTCTTGGTGGTCATTCCGGTGGCCTTCATCATGGGCAGGGGTTTCCTGATGAGTCTTCCTCCTTCTTTCCTAATTTGGTCAATTCCCGGTGTGCCTGGCTTAGTTCTGCTGATGTTGTTGTTAGTTTGGCCTTGTTGGCTCTGAATCATGCTTATCCTAACAGTTCTTGTCAGTCTCTGTTCCTTATCTTCTTTTCCTGTCACAGTGACCCATGCCTTAGCTAATTTACTGCTTTATCTGCTTTGTGCTTTCGAAAGCTCTCTGTTCTGGGGCTTCAAGAGCGTCACAGAACCAGAATGTCACAATGCAGAGTGTCACATTGCCAATGACTCACTTGCAGAGTGTCACAATGCAGAGTGTCACAGTGCACGAATGACACAGCGCCAGAGTGTCACAATGCAGAGTGTCACAATTCCAGAGTGTCACAGAGTGTCACAGTTCCAGAGTGTCACAGTGCCTGAGTTTCACAATGCAGAGTGCCACAATGTCAGAGTGTCGCAAAGTGTCACAGCTCCAGAGTGTCACAATGCCAGAGTGTCACAATGAGAGTGTCACAGTGCCCGAGTGTCACAATGCAGAGTGTCACAGTGCCCGAACGACACAGTTCCAGAATGTCACAATGCCAGAATATCACAGTGCCAGAGCGTCACAATGCAGAGTGTCACAATGTCAGAGTGTCACAGAGTGTCACAGTTCCAGAGTGTCACAGTGCCAGAGTGTCACAATGCCAGAGTGTCAAATGCGGAGCTTCACAATGCCCGAATGTCACAATGCATAGTGTCATAGTGCCAGAGTGTCACAATGCCAGAATATCAAAATGCCAGACTGACATATTGCCAGAGTGTCACAATTCCAGGGTGTCAGAGTGCCAGAGTGTCACAGTGCCAGAGTGTCACAATGCAGATTGTCACAATGCAGAGTGTCAAAATGCCAGAGTGTCACAGAGTGTCACAGTTCCAGAGTGTCACAGTGCGAGACTGTCACAATGCCGAGTGTCACAGTGGCAGAGTACCACATTGCTCAGTGCCACAATGCACAGTGCCAGAATGCCAGAGAGTCACAATGCAGACTGTCGCAGTTGCAGATTGTCACAGAGTGTCACAGTCCCAGATTGTCTCAGTGCCAGAATGTCACAATGCCAGAGTGTCACAGAGTGTCACAGTTCCAGAGTGTCACAGATCCAGTGTGTCACAGTGCCAGAGTGTCACAATGCCGGAGTGTCACAGTTCCAGAGTGTTACAGAGCGTCACAGTTCCAGAGTGTCACAGTGACACAGTGCCACATTGACAGAGTGTCACAATGCAGAGCATCACTATGCCAGAATGTCACAATGCCAGAGTGTCACAGTGCCAGTGTGTCACAATGCCAGAGTGTCACCATGCAGAGTGTCACAATGCAGAATATCACAGAGCCTGAGTGTCACAATGCCAGGGTGTCCCAGCGCCAGAGTGTGACAATGCCAGAATATCACAATGCCAGAGTGTCACAATACCAGATTGTCACAATGCCAGGGTGTCACAATGCAGACTGTCACGGTTGCAGATTGTCACAGAGTGTCACAGTCCCAGATTGTCTCAGTGCCAGAATGTCACAATGCTAGAGTGTCACAGAGTGTCACAGTTCCAGAGTGTCACAGATCCAGTGTGTCACAGTGCCAGAGTGTCACAATGCAGAGTGTCACAGTGCTAGAGTGCCGCAATGCAGAGTGTCACACTGCCAGAGTGTCACAGAACCAGAATCTCGCAATGCAGGGTGTCACATTGCCACTTACTCAGTTCCATAGTGTCACAATACAGAGTGTCACAATACCAGAGTATCACAATGCCAGAGTGTCAGAATGCCAGAATATCACAGAGCCTGAGTGTCACAATGCCAGAGTGTCACAATGCCAGGGTGTCCCAGCGCCACAGAGTCACAATGCCAGAATATCACAATGCCAGAGTGTCAAAATGTCTGGGTGTCATAGTGCCAGAGTGTCACAATGCCAGGGTGTCACAATGCACAGTGGGACAGTGCCCGATTGTCAGAATGCAGAGTGTTACAGTGCCCGAATGACACAGTTCCAGAGTATCACAATGCCAGATTGTCACAGTACCAGAGTGTCACAATGCCAGGGTGTCCCAGCGCCAGAGTGTCACAATGCCAGAATACCACAATGCCAGAGTGTCACAATGCCAGAGTGTCACAGTGCCAGGGTGTCACAGTGCCAGTGTGTCACAATGCCAGAGGGTCACATTGCCAGAGCATCACAATGCAGAGTGTCACAATTCCAGAGTGTCACAATGCAGAGTGTCTCAGTGCCAGAGCATCACAATGCAGAGTGTCACAATTCCAGAGTGTCACAATGTACAGTGGCACAGTGCCCGATTGTCACAATGCAGAGTATCACAGTGCCAGAGTGTCACAGTGCCAGAGTGTCACAATGCAGAGTGCCACAGTTCCAGAGTGTCACAGAGTGTCACAGTTCCAGAGTGTCACAGTGCCGGAGTGTTCACAATGCAGAGTGTCACAATGCCAGTGTCACAGGTTGTCACAGTTCCAGAGTGTCAGAGTGCCACAGTGTCACAATGCAGAGTGTCACAATGCCAGAGTGTCACAGAGCGTCACAGTTCCAGAGTGTCAAAATGCCAGTGTCACAACGCAGAGTGTCACCGTGCCAGAGTGCCACAATGCAGAGTGCCACAACGTACAGTGCCAGAGTGCCCGAGTGTCACAATGCAGAATGTCACAGTGCCCGAATGACACAGTTCCAGAGTGTCACAATGCAGAGTGTCACAATGCCAGAGTGTCACAGAGAGTCACAGTTCCAGAGTGTCAGAATGCCAGTGTCACAACGCAGAGTGTCACCATGCCAGAGTGCCACAATGCAGAGTGCCACAACGTACAGTGCCAGAGTGCCCGAGTGTCACAATGCAGAATGTCACAGTGCCCGAATGACACAGTTCCAGAGTGTAACAATGCAGAGCGTCAAATGCCGAGTGTCACAGTGCCAGAGTGCCACAATGCAGAGTGCCACAGTGCCCGAGTGTCACAGTGCCAGAGTGTCCCAGTGCAGAGTGTCACAGTGCCAGAGTGTCACAGTGCCAGAGCATCACAAATGCGGAGTGTCACAATGCCGGAGTGTCACAATGCAGAGTGTCACAATGCCAGAATACCACAATGCCAGAGTGTCACTATGCCAGGGTGTCACAATGCCAGGGTGTCGCAATGCCAGAGTGTCACAGAACCATAATGTCAAAATGCAGAGTGTCACATTGCCTGTGACTCACTTCCAGAGTGTCTCAATGGAGAGTGTCACAATGCCAGAGTGTCACAGTGCCAGGGGTGTCACAGAGCCAGAGTGTCACAATGCAGAGTGTCACAATGCCAGAGTGTCACAATGCCAGAGTGTCACAATGCCAGAGTGTCACTATGCCAGGCTGTCACAATGCCAGAGTGCTTCAATGCAGAGTTTCCGAATGCCACAGATTCACAGAACCAGAATGTCATAATGCAGAGTATCATATTGCCAGTGACTCACTTCCAGAGTGTCTCCATAGAGAGTGTCACAATGCCAGACTGCCAAAGTGCCAGAGCGTCACAATCCAGAATGTCACAGTGGCAGAATATCACAATGCCAGAGTGTCACAATGCAGAGTGTCACAGTTCTAGAGTGTCGCAGAGTGTCACTGATCCAGAGTGTCACAGTGACAGAGTGTCACAATGCCAGAGTGTCACAATGCAGAGTGTCACAATGCCAGAATGTCACAGAGTGTCACAGTTCCTGATTGTCACAGTGCCAGAGTGTCACAATGCAGAGTGTCACAATGTCAGATTGTCACAGAGTGTCACAGTTCCTGAGTGTCACAGTGCCAGAGTGTCACAATGCATAGTGTCACAATGTCAGATTGTCACAGAGTCTAACAGTTCCAGAGTTTCACAGTGCCAGAGTGTCACAATGCCAGAGTGTCACAGTGCCAGAGTGTCACCGAACCAGAATGTCACAATGCAGAATGTCACATTGCCAATGACTCACTTGCGGAGTGTCACAATACAGAGTGTCACAGTGACAGAGAGTCACAGTGACAGAGTGTCACAATGGAGAGGGTCACAGTTCCAGAGTGTCATAGAGTGTCACAGTTCCAGTGTGTCACAGTACCAGAGCATCAGAATGCAGAGTGTCACAATGTCAGAGTGTCACAGAGTGTCACAGTTCCTGGGTGTCACAATGCCAGAGTGTCACAATGCAGAGTGTCACAGCGACAGAGTGCCACAATGCAGAGTGCCACAACGGACAGTGCCAGAGAGCCCGAGTGCCACAATGCATAATGTCACAGTGCCCGAATGACACAGTTCCAGAGTGTCACAATGCCAGAATATCACAATGCCAGAGTGTATCAATGCCAGGCTGTGACAATGCCAGAGTGTCACAATGCCACAGTGTCACAGTGCCAGAGTGTCGCAGAACCTGAATGTCACAATACAGAGTGTCACATTGCCAGTGACTCAGTACCCGTGTGTCACAATGGAGAGTGTCGCAGTGCCAGAGTGTCACAGTGCCAGAGTGTCACAATGCAGAGTGTCACAGTTCCAGAGTGTCACAGAGTCACAGTTCCAGAGTGTCACAATGCCACAGTGTCACAGTGCCAGAGTGTCGCAGAACCTGAATGTCACAATGCAGAGTGTCACATTGCCAGTGACTCAGTACCCGTGTGTCACAATGGAGAGTGTCGCAAAGCAGAGTGTCACAGCGACAGAGTGCCATAACGCAGAGTGCCACAATGTACAGTGCCAGAGTGCCCGAGTGTCACAATGCGGGATGTCACAGTGCCCGAATGACACAGTTCCAGAGTGTCACAATGCAGAATGCCACAATCTCAGAGTGCCACAATGTCAGAGTGTCCCAGTGCCAGAGTGTCAGAATGCAGAGTGTCACAATCCCAGAGTGTCACAGAGTGTCACAGTTCCAGAGTGTCACAGTGCCAGAGTGTTCATAATGCAGAGTGTCACAATGCCATAGTGTCACAGAGTGTCACAGTTCCAGAGTGTCAAGTGCCAGAGTGTCACAATGCAGTGTGTCACAATGCCAGAGTGTCACAGAGTGTCACAGTTCCAGAGTGTCACAGTACTAGAATGTCACAATGCAGAGTGCCACAATGTCAGTGTCCCAGTGCAGTGTGTCACAGTGCCAGAGTGTCACAGTACCAGAGCATCACAATGCAGAGTGTCACAATGTCAGAGTGTCACAGAGTGTCACAGTTCCTGGGTGTCACAATGCCAGAGTGTCACAATGCAGAGTGTCACAGCGACAGAGTGCCACAATGCAGAGTGCCACAACGGACAGTGCCAGAGAGCCCGAGTGCCACAATGCATAATGTCACAGTGCCTGAATGACACAGTTCCAGAGTGTCACAATGCCAGAATATCACAGTGCCAAGTGTAACAATGCCAGGGTGACCCAGCGTCACAGTGTCACAATGCCAGAATATCACAATGCCGGAGTGTCACAATGCCAGGGTGTCCCAGCGCCAGAGTGTCACAATGCCACAGTGTCACAGTGCCAGAGTGTCGCAGAACCTGAATGTCACAATGCAGAGTGTCACATTGCCAGTGACTCAGTACCCGTGTGTCACAATGGAGAGTGTCGCAGTGCCAGAGTGTCACAGTGCCAGAGTGTCACAATGCAGAGTGTCACAGTTCCAGAGTGTCACAGAGTGTCACAGATCCAGAGTGTCACAGTGCCAGAGTGTCACAATGTAGAGTGTCACAGTTCCAGAGTGTCACAGAGTGTCACAGATCCAGAGTGTCACAGTGCCAGAGTGTCACAATGCAGAGTGTCACAATGCCAGAGTGTCACAATGCAGATTGTCACAGTGCCAGAGTGCCACAATGCAGAGTGCCACAACGTAAAGTGCCAGAGTGCCCGAGTGTCACAATGCAGAATGTCACAGTGGCAGAATATCACAATGCCAGAGTGTCACAATGCAGAGTGTCAGAATGCTGAGTGTCACAGTTCCAGTGTGTCACAGCACCAGAGCATCACAATGCAGAGTGTCACAATGTCAGATTGTCACAGAGTGTCACAGTTCCTGGGTGTCACAATGCCAGAGTGTCACAATGCAGAGTGTCACAGCGACAGAGTGCCACAATGCAGGGTGCCACAATGGACAGTGCCGGAGAGCCCGAGTGCCACAATGCATAATGTCACAGTGCCCGAATGACACAGTTCCAGAGTGTCACAATGCCAGTATATCACAATGCCAGAGTGTATCAATGCCAGGCTGTGACAATGCCAGAGTGTCACAATGCCACAGTGTCACAGTGCCAGAGTGTCGCAGAACCTGAATGTCACAATACAGAGTGTCACATTGCCAGTGACTCAGTACCCGTGTGTCACAATGGAGAGTGTCGCAGTGCCAGAGTGTCACAGTGCCAGAGTGTCACAATGCAGAGTGTCACAGTTCCAGAGTGTCACAGAGTGTCACAGTTCCCGAGTGTCACAATGCCACAGTGTCACAGTGCCAGAGTGTCGCAGAACCTGAATGTCACAATGCAGAGTGTCACATTGCCAGTGACTCAGTACCCGTGTGTCACAATGGAGAGTGTCGCAAAGCAGAGTGTCACAGCGACAGAGTGCCATAACGCAGAGTGCCACAATGTACAGTGCCAGAGTGCCCGAGTGTCACAATGCAGGATGTCACAGTGCCCGAATGACACAGTTCCAGAGTGTCACAATGCAGAATGCCACAATCTCAGAGTGCCACAATGTCAGAGTGTCCCAGTGCCAGAGTGTCAGAATGCAGAGTGTCACAATCCCAGAGTGTCACAGAGTGTCACAGTTCCAGAGTGTCACAGAGTGTCACAGATCCAGAGTGTCAGAGTGCCAGAGTGTCACAATGCAGTGTGTCACAATGCCAGAGTGTCACAGAGTGTCACAGTTCCAGAGTGTCACAGTACAAGAATGTCACAATGCAGAGTGCCACAATGTCAGTGTCCCAGTGCAGTGTGTCACAGTGCCAGAGTGTCACAGTACCAGAGCATCACAATGCAGAGTGTCACAATGTCAGAGTGTCACAGAGTGTCACAGTTCCAGAGTGTCACAGTGCCAGAGTGTCACAGTGCCAGAGTGTCACAATGCAGAGTGTCACAGCGACAGAGTGCCGCAATGCAGAGCGCCACAACGGACAGTGCCAGAGAGCCCGAGTGCCACAATGCATAATGTCACAGTGCCTGAATGACACAGTTCCAGAGTGTCACAATGCCAGAATATCACAGTGCCAAGTGTAACAATGCCAGGGTGACCCAGCGTCACAGTGTCACAATGCCAGAATATCACAATGCCAGAGTGTATCAATGCCAGGCTGTGACAATGCCAGAGTGTCACAATGCCACAGTGTCACAGTGCCAGAGTGTCGCAGAACCTGAATGTCACAATGCAGAGTGTCACATTGCCAGTGACTCAGTACCCGTGTGTCACAATGGAGAGTGTCGCAGTGCCAGAGTGGCACAGTGCCAGAGTGTCACAATGCAGAGTGTCACAGTTCCAGAGTGTCACAGAGTGTCACAGATCCAGAGTGTCACAGTGCCAGAGTGTCACAATGTAGAGTGTCACAGTTCCAGAGTGTCACAGAGTGTCACAGATCCAGAGTGTCACAGTGCCAGAGTGTCACAATGCAGAGTGTCACAATGCCAGAGTGTCACAATGCAGATTGTCACAGTGCCAGAGTGCCACAATGCAGAGTGCCACAACGTAAAGTGCCAGAGTGCCCGAGTGTCACAATGCAGAATGTCACAGTGGCAGAATATCACAATGCCAGAGTGTCACAATGCAGAGTGTCAGAATGCTGAGTGTCACAGTGCCAGAGTGCCACAATGCAGAGTGCCACAGTGCCCGAGTATCACAGTGCCAGAGTGTCCCAGTGCAGAGTGTCACAGTGCCAGAGTGTCACAGTTCCAGAGTGTCACAGTGCGGAGTCTCACAATGCCATAGTGTCACAATGCAGAGTGTCAGAATGCCAGAATACCACAGTGCCAGAGTGTCACAATACCAGGGTGTCACACCGCCTGAGTGTCACAATGCCAGAATATCACAATGCCAGAGTGTCACTATGCCAGGGTGTCACAATGCCAGGGTGTCACAATGCCAGAGTGTCACAGAACCATAATGTCAAAATGCAGATTGTCACATTGCCCGTCACTCACTTCGAGAGTGTCTCAATGGAGAGTGTCACAATGCCAGAGTGACAAAGTGCCAGAGCATCACAATCCACAATGTCACAGTTGCAGATTCTCACAGTGCCAGAGTGTCACAATGCCAGAGTGTCACAATGCAGAGTGTCACAATGCCAGAATGTCACAGAGTGTCACAGTTCTAGAGTGTAACAGTGCAGGAGTGTCATAATGCCAGAGTGTCACAATACAGAGTGTCAGAATACCAGAGTGTCACAGAGTGTCACAGTCCCAGAGTGTCAGAGTGCCAGAGTGTCACAATTCCAGAATATCACAATGCAAGAGTGTCACAATGCCAGAGTGTCACAATGCCAGAGTGTCACAGTGCCAGGGTGTCACAGTTCCAGGGTGTCACTACGCAGACTGTCACAATGCCAGAGTGTCACATTGCCAGAGTGTCACTATGCCAGGCTTTCACAGTGCCAGAATGTCACAATGCAGAGTGTCACATTGCCAGTGACTCACTTCCAGAGTGTCTCCATAGAGAGTGTCACAATGCCAGACTGCCAAAGTGCCAGAGCATCACAATCCAGAATGTCACAGTGGCAGAATATCACAATGCCAGAGTGTCACAATGCAGAGTGTCACAGTTCTAGAGTGTCGCAGAGTGTCACTGTTCCAGATTGCCACAGTGCCAGAGTGTCACAATGCCAGAGTGTCACAATGCAGAGTGTCAAAATGCCAGAATGTCACAGAGTGTCAGAGTTCCTGAGTGTCACAGTGGCAGAAAATCACAATGCCAGTGTCAGAATGTCAGATTGTCACAGAGTGTCACAGTTCCTGAGTGTCACAGTGCCAGAGTGTCACAATGCAGAGTGTCAAAATGCCAGAATGTCACAGAGTGTCACAGTTCCTGAGTGTCACAGTGCCAGAGTGTCACAATGCAGAGTGTCACAATGTCAGATTGTCACAGAGTGTCACAGTTCCTGAGTGTCGCAGTGCCAGAGTGTCACAATGCAGAGTGTCACAATGTCAGATTGTCAAAGAGTGTCACAGTTCCAGAGTGTCACAGTGCCAGAGTGTCACAATGCCAGAGTGTCACAGTGCCAGAGTGTCACAGAACCAGAATGCCACAATGCAGAGTGTCACATTGCCAATGACTCACTTGCGGAGTGTCACAATACAGAGTGTCACAGATCCAGAGTGTCACAGTGCCAGAGTGTCACAATGGAGAGTGTCACAGTTCCAGAGTGTCATAGAGTGTCACAGTTCCAGAGTGTCACAGTACTAGAATGTCACAATGCAGAGTGCCACAATGTCAGTGTCCCAGTGCAGTGTGTCACAGTGCCAGAGTGTCACAGTACCAGAGCATCACAATGCAGAGTGTCACAATGTCAGAGTGTCACAGAGTGTCACAGTTCCAGAGTGTCATAATGCCAGAGTGTCACAATGCAGAGTGTCACAGCGACAGAGTGCCACAATGCAGAGTGCCACAACGGACAGTGCCAGAGAGCCCAAGTGCCACAATGCATAATGTCACAGTGCCTGAATGACACAGTTCCAGAGTGTCACAATGCCAGAATATCACAGTGCCAAGTGTAACAATGCCAGGGTGACCCAGCGTCACAGTGTCACAATGCCAGAATATCACAATGCCAGAGTGTATCAATGCCAGGCTGTGACAATGCCAGAGTGTCACAATGCCACAGTGTCACAGTGCCAGAGTGTCGCAGAACCTGAATGTCACAATGCAGAGTGTCACATTGCCAGTGACTCAGTACCCGTGTGTCACAATGGGGAGTGTCGCAGTGCCAGAGTGTCACAGTGCCAGAGTGTCACAATGCAGAGTGTCACAGTTCCAGAGTGTCACAGAGTGTCACAGAGTGTCACAGATCCAGAGTGTCACAGTGCCAGAGTGTCACAATGCAGAGTGTCACAGTTCCAGAGTGTCACAGAGTGTCACAGATCAAGAGTGTCACAGTGCCAGAGTGTCACATTGCAGAGTGTCACAATGCCAGAGTGTCACAATGCAGATTGTCACAGCGACAGATTGCCACAATGCAGAGTGCCACAATGTACAGTGCCAGAGTGTCCGAGTGTCACAATGCAGAATGTCAGTGCCCGAATGACACAGTTCCTGAGTGTCACAATGCAGAATGCCGCAATGTCAGAGTGCCACAATGTCAGAGTGTCCCAGTGCAGTGTTTCACAATGTAGAGTGTCACAGTTCCAGGGTGTCACTACGCAGACTGTCACAATGGCAGAGTGTCACATTGCCAGAGTGTCACTATGCCAGGCTGTCACAGTGCCAGAATGTCACAATGCAGAGTGTCACAGTTCTAGAGTGTCGCAGAGTGTCACTGTTCCAGATTGTCACAGTGCCAGAGTGTCACAGTGCCAGAGTGTCACATTGCAGAGTGTCAGAATGTCAGATTGTCACAGAGTGTCACAGTTCCTGAGTGTCACAGTGCCAGAGTGTCACAATGCAGAGTGTCACAATGTCAGATTGTCAAAGAGTGTCACAGTTCCAGAGTGTCACAGTGCCAGAGTGTCACAATGCCAGAGTGTCACAGTGCCAGAGTGTCGCAGAACCAGAATGCCACAATGCAGAGTGTCACATTGCCAATGACTCACAGAGTGTCACATTGAGTGTCACAGATCCAGACTGTCACACAATGGAGAGTGTCACAGTGCCCGAATGACACAGTTCCAGAATGTCACAATGCCAGAATATCACAGTGCCAGAGCGTCACAATGCAGAGTGTCACAATGTCAGAGTGTCACAGAGTGTCACAGTTCCAGAGTGTCACAGTGCCAGAGTGTCACAATGCCAGAGTGTCAAATGCGGAGCTTCACAATGCCCGAATGTCACAATGCATAGTGTCATAGTGCCAGAGTGTCACAATGCCAGAATATCAAAATGCCAGAGTGACACATTGCCAGAGTGTCACAATTCCAGGGTGTCAGAGTGCCAGAGTGTCACAGTGCCAGAGTGTCACAATGCAGATTGTCACAATGCAGAGTGTCAAAATGCCAGAGTGTCACAGAGTGTCACAGTTCCAGAGTGTCACAGTGCGAGACTGTCACAATGCCGAGTGTCACAGTGGCAGAGTACCACAATGCTCAGTGCCACAATGCACAGTGCCAGAATGCCAGAGAGTCACAATGCAGACTGTCACAGTTGCAGATTGTCACAGAGTGTCACAGTCCCAGATTGTCTCAGTGCCAGAATGTCACAATGCCAGAGTGTCACAGAGTGTCACAGTTGCAGAGTGTCACAGATCCAGTGTGTCACAGTGCCAGAGTGTCACAATGCCGGAGTGTCACAGTTCCAGAGTGTTGCAGAGCGTCACAGTTCCAGAGTGTCACAGTGACACAGTGCCACATTGACAGAGTGACACAATGCAGAGCATCACTATGCCATAATGTCACAATGCCAGAGTGTCACAATGCCAGGGTGTCACAGTGCCAGAGTGTCACAATGCAGAGTGCCACAATGTCAGAGTGTCCCAGTGCAGTGTGTCCCAGTGCCAGAGTGTCACAGTGACAGAGCATCACAATGCAGAGTGTCACAATGCCGGAGTGTCACAGTTCCAGAGTGTTACAGAGCGTCACAGTTCCAGAGTGTCACAGTGCCACAGTGCCACAATGACAGAGTGTCACAATGCAGAGCATCACTATGCCAGAATGTCACAGTGCCAGAGTGTCACAATGCCAGGGTGTCACAGTGCCAGAGTGTTACAATACAGAGTGTCGCAGTTCCAGAGTGTCACAGAACCAGAATGTCACAATGCAGAGTGACACATTGCCAATGACTCACTTGCAGAGTGTCAGAATGGAGAGTGTCACAGTGCCAGAGTGTCACAGTGCCAGAGTGTCACAATGCAGAGTGTCACAGTGCCCGAATGACACAGTTCCAGAGTGTCACAATGCCAGAATATCACAGTGCCAGAGTGTAACAATGCCTGGCTGTCAGAGTGCCAGAGTGTCACAATGCAGAGTGTCACAGTTCTAGAGTGTCGCAGAGTGTCACTGTTCCAGATTGTCACAGTGCCAGAGTGTCACAGTGCCAGAGTGTCACAATGCAGAGTGTCAAAATGCCAGAATGTCACAGAGTGTCACAGTTCCTGAGTGTCACAGTGCCAGAGTGTCACAATGCAGAGTGTCACAATGTCAGATTGTCACAGAGTGTCACAGTTCCTGAGTGTCACAGTGCCAGAGTGTCACAATGCAGAGTGTCACAATGTCAGATTGTCAAAGAGTGTCACAGTTCCAGAGTGTCACAGTGCCAGAGTGTCACAGTGCCAGAGTGTCACAAAGCCAGAGTGTCACAGTGCCAGAGTGTCACAGAACCAGAATGCCACAATGCAGAGTGTCACATTGCCAATGACTCACTTGCGGAGTGTCACAATACAGAGTGTCACAGATCCAGAGTGTCACAGTGCCAGAGTGTCACAATGGAGAGTGTCACAGTGCCTGAATGACACATTTCCAGAATGTCACAATGCCAGAATATCACAGTGCCAGAGCGTCACAATGCAGAGTGTCACAATGTCAGAGTGTCACAGAGTGTCACAGTTCCAGAGTGTCACAGTGCCAGAGTGTCACAATGCCAGAGTGTCACAGTGCCAGAGTGTCACAGAACCAGAATGCCACAATGCAGAGTGTCACATTGCCAATGACTCACTTGCGGAGTGTCACAATACAGAGTGTCACAGATCCAGAGTGTCACAGTGCCAGAGTGTCACAATGGAGAGTGTCACAGTGCCTGAATGACACATTTCCAGAATGTCACAATGCCAGAATATCACAGTGCCAGAGCGTCACAATGCAGAGTGTCACAATGTCAGAGTGTCACAGAGTGTCACAGTTCCAGAGTGTCATAGTGCCAGAGTGTCACAATGCCAGAATATCAAATGCCAGAGTGACACATTGCCAGAGTGTCAGAATTCCAGGGTGTCAGAGTGCCAGAGTGTCACAGTGCCAGAGTGTCACAATGCAGATTGTCACAATGCAGAGTGTCAAAATGCCAGAGTGTCACAGAGTGTCACAGTTCCAGAGTGTCACAGTGCGAGACTGTCACAATGCCGAGTGTCACAGTGGCAGAGTACCACAATGCTCAGTGCCACAATGCACAGTGCCAGAATGCCAGAGAGTCACAATGCAGACTGTCACAGTTGCAGATTGTCACAGAGTGTCACAGTCCCAGATTGTCTCAGTGCCAGAATGTCACAATGCCAGAGTGTCACAGAGTGTCACAGTTCCAGAGTGTCACAGATCCAGTGTGTCACAGTGCCAGAGTGTCACACTGACAGAGCATCACAATGCAGAGTGTCACAATGCCGGAGTGTCACAGTTCCAGAGTGTTACAGAGCGTCGCAGTTCCAGAGTGTCACAGTGCCACAGTGCCACAATGACAGAGTGTCACAATGCAGAGCATCACTATGCCAGAATGTCACAGTGCCAGAGTGTCACAATGCCAGGGTGTCACAGTGCCAGAGTGTTACAATACAGAGTGTCGCAGTTCCAGAGTGTCACAGAACCAGAATGTCACAATGCAGAGTGACACATTGCCAATGACTCACTTGCAGAGTGTCAGAATGGAGAGTGTCACAGTGCCAGAGTGTCACAGTGCCAGAGTGTCACAATGCAGAGTGTCACAGTGCCCGAATGACACAGTTCCAGAGTGTCACAATGCCAGAATATCACAGTGCCAGAGTGTAACAATGCCTGGCTGTCAGAGTGCCAGAGTGTCACAATGCAGAGTGTCACAGTTCTAGAGTGTCGCAGAGTGTCACTGTTCCAGATTGTCACAGTGCCAGAGTGTCACAGTGCCAGAGTGTCACAATGCAGAGTGTCAAAATGCCAGAATGTCACAGAGTGTCACAGTTCCTGAGTGTCACAGTGCCAGAGTGTCACAATGCAGAGTGTCACAATGTCAGATTGTCACAGAGTGTCACAGTTCCTGAGTGTCACAGTGCCAGAGTGTCACAATGCAGAGTGTCACAATGTCAGATTGTCAAAGAGTGTCACAGTTCCAGAGTGTCACAGTGCCAGAGTGTCACAATGCCAGAGTGTCACAGTGCCAGAGTGTCACAGAACCAGAATGCCACAATGCAGAGTGTCACATTGCCAATGACTCACTTGCGGAGTGTCACAATACAGAGTGTCACAGATCCAGAGTGTCACAGTGCCAGAGTGTCACAATGGAGAGTGTCACAGTGCCTGAATGACACATTTCCAGAATGTCACAATGCCAGAATATCACAGTGCCAGAGCGTCACAATGCAGAGTGTCACAATGTCAGAGTGTCACAGAGTGTCACAGTTCCAGAGTGTCACAGTGCCAGAGTGTCACAATGCCAGAGTGTCACAGTGCCAGAGTGTCACAGAACCAGAATGCCACAATGCAGAGTGTCACATTGCCAATGACTCACTTGCGGAGTGTCACAATACAGAGTGTCACAGATCCAGAGTGTCACAGTGCCAGAGTGTCACAATGGAGAGTGTCACAGTGCCTGAATGACACATTTCCAGAATGTCACAATGCCAGAATATCACAGTGCCAGAGCGTCACAATGCAGAGTGTCACAATTGCAGAGTGTCACAGAGTGTCACAGTTCCAGAGTGTCATAGTGCCAGAGTGTCACAATGCCAGAATATCAAAATGCCAGAGTGACACATTGCCAGGGTGTCAGAATTCCAGGGTGTCAGAGTGCCAGAGTGTCACAGTGCCAGAGTGTCACAATGCAGATTGTCACAATGCAGAGTGTCAAAATGCCAGAGTGTCACAGAGTGTCACAGTTCCAGAGTGTCACAGTGCGAGACTGTCACAATGCCGAGTGTCACAGTGGCAGAGTACCACAATGCTCAGTGCCACAATGCACAGTGCCAGAATGCCAGAGAGTCACAATGCAGACTGTCACAGTTGCAGATTGTCACAGAGTGTCACAGTCCCAGATTGTCTCAGTGCCAGAATGTCACAATGCCAGAGTGTCACAGAGTGTCACAGTTCCAGAGTGTCACAGATCCAGTGTGTCACAGTGCCAGAGTGTCACACTGACAGAGCATCACAATGCAGAGTGTCACAATGCCGGAGTGTCACAGTTCCAGAGTGCTACAGAGCGTCGCAGTTCCAGAGTGTCACAGTGCCACAGTGCCACAATGACAGAGTGTCACAATGCAGAGCATCACTATGCCAGAATGTCACAGTGCCAGAGTGTCACAATGCCAGGGTGTCACAGTGCCAGAGTGTTACAATACAGAGTGTCGCAGTTCCAGAGTGTCACAGAACCAGAATGTCACAATGCAGAGTGACACATTGCCAATGACTCACTTGCAGAGTGTCAGAATGGAGAGTGTCACAGTGCCAGTGTCACAGTGCCAGAGTGTCACAATGCAGAGTGTCACAGTGCCCGAATGACACAGTTCCAGAGTGTCACAATGCCAGAATATCACAGTGCCAGAGTGTAACAATGCCAGGCTGTCAGAGTGCCAGAGTGTCACAATGCAGAGTGTCACAGTTCTAGAGTGTCGCAGAGTGTCACTGTTCCAGATTGTCACAGTGCCAGAGTGTCACAGTGCCAGAGTGTCACAATGCAGAGTGTCAAAATGCCAGAATGTCACAGAGTGTCACAGTTCCTGAGTGTCACAGTGCCAGAGTGTCACAATGCAGAGTGTCACAATGTCAGATTGTCACAGAGTGTCACAGTTCCTGAGTGTCACAGTGCCAGAGTGTCACAATGCAGAGTGTCACAATGTCAGATTGTCACAGAGTGTCACAGTTCCAGAGTGTCACAGTGCCAGAGTGTCACAATGCCAGAGTGTCACAGTGCCAGAGTGTCACAGAACCAGAATGCCACAATGCAGAGTGTCACATTGCCAATGACTCACTTGCGGAGTGTCACAATACAGAGTGTCACAGATCCAGAGTGTCACAGTGCCAGAGTGTCACAATGGAGAGTGTCACAGTGCCTGAATGACACATTTCCAGAATGTCACAATGCCAGAATATCACAGTGCCAGAATGTCACAATGCCAGAATGTCACAATGTCAGAGTGTCACAGAGTGTCACAGTTCCAGAGTGTCACAGTGCCAGAGTGTCACAATGCCAGAGTGTCACAGTGCCAGAGTGTCACAGAACCAGAATGCCACAATGCAGAGTGTCACATTGCCAATGACTCACTTGCGGAGTGTCACAATACAGAGTGTCACAGATCCAGAGTGTCACAGTGCCAGAGTGTCACAATGGAGAGTGTCACAGTGCCTGAATGACACATTTCCAGAATGTCACAATGCCAGAATATCACAGTGCCAGAGCGTCACAATGCAGAGTGTCACAATGTCAGAGTGTCACAGAGTGTCACAGTTCCAGAGTGTCATAGTGCCAGAGTGTCACAATGCCAGAATATCAAAATGCCAGAGTGACACATTGCCAGAGTGTCACAATTCCAGGGTGTCAGAGTGCCAGAGTGTCACAGTGCCAGAGTGTCACAATGCAGATTGTCACAATGCAGAGTGTCAAAATGCCAGAGTGTCACAGAGTGTCACAGTTCCAGAGTGTCACAGTGCGAGACTGTCACAATGCCGAGTGTCACAGTGGCAGAGTACCACAATGCTCAGTGCCACAATGCACAGTGCCAGAATGCCAGAGAGTCACAATGCAGACTGTCACAGTTGCAGATTGTCACAGAGTGTCACAGTCCCAGATTGTCTCAGTGCCAGAATGTCACAATGCCAGAGTGTCACAGAGTGTCACAGTTCCAGAGTGTCACAGATCCAGTGTGTCACAGTGCCAGAGTGTCACAATGCCGGAGTGTCACAGTTCCAGAGTGTTACAGAGCGTCACAGTTCCAGAGTGTCACAGTGACACAGTGCCACATTGACAGAGTGTCACAATGCAGAGCATCACTATGCCAGAATGTCACAATGCCAGAGTGTCACAATGCCAGGGTGTCACAGTGCCAGAGTGTCACAATGCAGAGTGCCACAATGTCAGAGTGTCCCAGTGCAGTGTGTCCCAGTGCCAGAGTGTCACAGTGACAGAGCATCACAATGCAGAGTGTCACAATGCCGGAGTGTCACAGTTCCAGAGTGCTACAGAGCGTCACAGTTCCAGAGTGTCACAGTGCCACAGTGCCACAATGACAGAGTGTCACAATGCAGAGCATCACTATGCCAGAATGTCACAGTGCCAGAGTGTCACAATGCCAGGGTGTCACAGTGCCAGAGTGTTACAATACAGAGTGTCGCAGTTCCAGAGTGTCACAGAACCAGAATGTCACAATGCAGAGTGACACATTGCCAATGACTCACTTGCAGAGTGTCAGAATGGAGAGTGTCACAGTGCCAGAGTGTCACAGTGCCAGAGTGTCACAATGCAGAGTGTCACAGTGCCCGAATGACACAGTTCCAGAGTGTCACAATGCCAGAATATCACAGTGCCAGAGTGTAACAATGCCAGGCTGTCAGAGTGCCAGAGTGTCACAATGCCAGAGTGTCACAGTGCCAGAGTGTCACAGAACAGGAATGTCACACTGCAGAGTGTCACAGTGCCAGAGTGTCACAGTGCCAGAGTGTCACAACTCAGAGTGTCACAGTTCCAGATTGTCACAGAGTGTCACAGTTCCAGAGTGTCACAATACCAGAGTGTCACAATGCAGAGTGTCACAGTGCGAGACTGTCACAATGCCGAGTGTCACAGTGGCAGAGTACCACAATGCTCAGTGCCACAATGCACAGTGCCAGAATGCCAGAGAGTCACAATGCAGACTGTCACAGTTGCAGATTGTCACAGAGTGTCACAGTCCCAGATTGTCTCAGTGCCAGAATGTCACAATGCCAGAGTGTCACAGAGTGTCACAGTTCCAGAGTGTCACAGATCCAGTGTGTCACAGTGCCAGAGTGTCACAATGCCGGAGTGTCACAGTTCCAGAGTGTTACAGAGCGTCACAGTTCCAGAGTGTCACAGTGACACAGTGCCACATTGACAGAGTGTCACAATGCAGAGCATCACTATGCCAGAATGTCACAATGCCAGAGTGTCACAATGCCAGGGTGTCACAGTGCCAGAGTGTCACAATGCAGAGTGCCACAATGTCAGAGTGTCCCAGTGCAGTGTGTCCCAGTGCCAGAGTGTCACAGTGACAGAGCATCACAATGCAGAGTGTCACAATGCCCGAGTGTCACAATTCAGAGTGTCACAGTTCCAGATTGTCACAGAGTGTCACAGTTCCAGAGTGTCACAATACCAGAGTGTCACAATGCAGAGTGTCACAGTGCCAGAGTGTCACAGTTCCAGAGTGTCACAATACCAGAGTGCCACAATGCAGAGTGCCACAATGTACCGTGCCAGAGTGCCCGAGTGTCACAATGCAGAATGTCACAGTGCCTGAATGACACAGTTCCAGAGTGTAACAATGCAGAGTGTCAGAATGCAGAGTACCACAATGTCAGAGTGCCACAATGTCAGAGTGTCCCAGTGCAGTGTGTCACAATGTCAGAATGTCACAGTGCAGAGTGTCACAGAGTGTCACAGTTCCAGAATGTCACAGTGCCACAGTGCCACAATGACAGAGTATCACAATGCAGAGTGTCACAATGCCAGAATGTCACAGAGTGTCACAGTTCCGAGTGTCACTGTGCAGGAGTGTCATAATGCCAGAGTGTCACAATAGAGAGTGTCGCAATGCCAGAGTGTCACAGAGTGTCAGAGTGCCAGAGTGTCACAATGCCAGAATATCACAATGCCAGAGTGACACAATGCCAGAGTGACACAATTCCAGGGTGTCACAGTACCAGTCTCACAGTGCAGAGTGTCACAATGCCAGAGTGTCACAGAGTGTCACAGTGTAAGAGTGTCACAGTGCAAGAGTGTCACAATGTCGAGTGTCACAGTGACAGATTGCCACAATGCAGAGTGCTACAATGCACAGTGCCAGAATGCCAGAGTCACAATGCAGAGTGTCACAGTGCTAGAGTGCCACAATGCATGGTGTCACAATGAGAGAGTGTCAAATACCAGAATGTCACAATGCAGAGTGTCACATTGTCAGTTACTCAGTTTCATAGTGTCACAGTGCCAGTGTGTCACAATGCCAGAGTGTCACCATGCAGAGTGTCACAATGCAGAATATCACA
Source organism: Melanerpes aurifrons (assembly GCA_011125475.1). Classification (NCBI taxonomy): domain Eukaryota; kingdom Metazoa; phylum Chordata; class Aves; order Piciformes; family Picidae; genus Melanerpes; species Melanerpes aurifrons. The sequence continues at coordinate 182,072 of WWNC01000139.1, read as the reverse complement.
GTGCCATAGTGTCACAATGCCAGAGTGTCACAATGCCAGGGTGTCCCAGCGCCAGAGTGTCACAATGCCAGAATATCACAATGCCAGAGTGTCACAATACCAGATTGTCTCAATGCCAGGGTGTCACAATGCAGACTGTCACAGTTGCAGATTGTCACAGAGTGTCACAGTCCCAGATTGTCTCAGTGCCAGAATGTCACAATGCCAGAGTGTCACAGAGTGTCACAGTTGCAGAGTGTCACAGATCCAGTGTGTCACAGTGCCAGAGTGTCACAATGCAGAGTGTCACAGTGCTAGAGTGCCGCAATGCAGAGTGTCACACTGCCAGAGTGTCACAGAACCAGAATGTCACAATGCAGGGTGTCACATTGCCACTTACTCAGTTCCATAGTGTCACAATACAGAGTGTCACAATACCAGAGTATCACAATGCCAGAGTGTCAGAATGCCAGAATATCACAGAGCCTGAGTGTCACAATGCCAGAGTGTCACAATGCCAGGGTGTCCCAGCGCCACAGAGTCACAATGCCAGAATATCACAATGCCAGAGTGTCAAAATGTCTGGGTGTCATAGTGCCAGAGTGTCACAATGCCAGGGTGTCACAATGCACAGTGGGACAGTGCCCGATTGTCAGAATGCAGAGTGTCACAGTGCCCGAATGACACAGTTCCAGAGTATCACAATGCCAGATTGTCACAGTACCAGAGTGTCACAATGCCAGGGTGTCCCAGCGCCAGAGTGTCACAATGCAGAATACCACAATGCCAGAGTGTCACAATGCCAGAGTGTCACAGTGCCAGGGTGTCACAGTGCCAGTGTGTCACAATGCCAGAGTGTCACATTGCCAGAGCATCACAATGCAGAGTGTCACAATTCCAGAGCGTCACAATGCAGAGTGTCTCAGTGCCAGAGCATCACAATGCAGAGTGTCACAATTCCAGAGTGTCACAATGTACAGTGGCACAGTGCCCGATTGTCACAATGCAGAGTATCACAGTGCCAGAGTGTCACAGTGCCAGAGTGTCACAATGCAGAGTGCCACAGTTCCAGAGTGTCACAGAGTGTCACAGTTCCAGAGTGTCACAGTGCCGGAGTGTTCACAATGCAGAATGTCACAATGCCAGTGTCACAGGTTGTCACAGTTCCAGAGTGTCAGAGTGCCACAGTGTCACAATGCAGAGTGTCACAATGCCAGAGTGTCACAGAGTGTCACAGTTCCAGAGTGTCAAAATGCCAGAGTGTCACAACGCAGAGTGTCACCGTGCCAGAGTGCCACAATGCAGAGTGCCACAACGTACAGTGCCAGAGTGCCCGAGTGTCACAATGCAGAATGTCACAGTGCCCGAATGACACAGTTCCAGAGTGTAACAATGCAGAGCGTCAAATGCCGAGTGTCACAGAGTGTCACAGTTCCAGAGTGTCACAATGCCAGAGTGTCACAGAGTGTCACAGTTCCAGAGTGTCAAAATGCCAGAGTGTCACAACGCAGAGTGTCACCGTGCCAGAGTGCCACAATGCAGAGTGCCACAACGTACAGTGCCAGAGTGCCCGAGTGTCACAATGCAGAATGTCACAGTGCCCGAATGACACAGTTCCAGAGTGTAACAATGCAGAGCGTCAAATGCCGAGTGTCACAGTGCCAGAGTGCCACAATGCAGAGTGCCACAGTGCCCGAGTGTCACAGTGCCAGGGTGTCCCAGTGCAGAGTGTCACAGTGCCAGAGTGTCACAGTGCCAGAGCATCACAAATGCGGAGTGTCACAATGCCGGAGTGTCACAATGCAGAGTGTCACAATGCCAGAATACCACAGTGCCAGAGTGTCACAATGCCAGGGTGTCACACCGCCTGAGTGTCACAATGCCAGAATATCACAATGCCAGAGTGTCACTATGCCAGGATGTCACAATGCCAGGGTGTCACAATGCCAGGGTGTCACAGAACCATAATGTCAAAATGCAGAGTGTCACATTGCCTGTGACTCACTTCCAGAGTGTCTCAATGGAGAGTGTCACAATGCCAGAGTGTCACAGTGCCAGGGGTGTCACAGTGACAGAGTGTCACAATGCCAGAGTGTCACAATGCAGAGTGTCACAATGCCAGAATGTCACAGAGTGTCACAGTTCCTGAGTGTCACAGTGCCAGAGTGTCACAATGCAGAGTGTCACAATGTCAGATTGTCACAGAGTGTCACAGTTCCTGAGTGTCACAGTGCCAGAGTGTCACAATGCAGAGTGTCACAATGTCAGATTGTCACAGAGTCTCACAGTTCCAGAGTTTCACAGTGCCAGAGTGTCACAATGCCAGAGTGTCACAGTGCCAGAGTGTCACCGAACCAGAATATCACAATGCAGAATGTCACATTGCCAATGACTCACTTGCGGAGTGTCACAATACAGAGTGTCACAGTGACAGAGAGTCACAGTGACAGAGTGTCACAATGGAGGGGGTCACAGTTCCAGAGTGTCATAGAGTGTCACAGTTCCAGTGTGTCACAGTACCAGAGCATCACAATGCAGAGTGTCACAATGTCAGAGTGTCACAGAGTGTCACAGTTCCTGGGTGTCACAATGCCAGAGTGTCACAATGCCAGAGTGTCACAATGCAGAGTGTCACAGCGACAGAGTGCCACAATGCAGAGTGCCACAACGGACAGTGCCAGAGAGCCCGAGTGCCACAATGCGTAATGTCACAGTGCCTGAATGACACAGTTCCAGAGTGTCACAATGCCAGAATATCACAGTGCCAAGTGTAACAATGCCAGGGTGACCCAGCGTCACAGTGTCACAATGCCAGAATATCACAATGCCAGAGTGTATCAATGCCAGGCTGTGACAATGCCAGAGTGTCACAATGCCACAGTGTCACAGTGCCAGAGTGTCGCAGAACCTGAATGTCACAATACAGAGTGTCACATTGCCAGTGACTCAGTACCCGTGTGTCACAATGGAGAGTGTCGCAGTGCCAGAGTGTCACAGTGCCAGAGTGTCACAATGCAGAGTGTCACAGTTCCAGAGTGTCACAGAGTGTCACAGTTCCCGAGTGTCACAATGCCACAGTGTCACAGTGCCAGAGTGTCGCAGAACCTGAATGTCACAATGCAGAGTGTCACATTGCCAGTGACTCAGTACCCGTGTGTCACAATGGAGAGTGTCGCAAAGCAGAGTGTCACAGCGACAGAGTGCCATAACGCAGAGTGCCACAATGTACAGTGCCAGAGTGCCCGAGTGTCACAATGCAGGATGTCACAGTGCCCGAATGACACAGTTCCAGAGTGTCACAATGCAGAATGCCACAATCTCAGAGTGCCACAATGTCAGAGTGTCCCAGTGCCAGAGTGTCAGAATGCAGAGTGTCACAATCCCAGAGTGTCACAGAGTGTCACAGTTCCAGAGTGTCACAGTGCCAGAGTGTTCATAATGCAGAGTGTCACAATGCCATAGTGTCACAGAGTGTCACAGTTCCAGAGTGTCAGAGTGCCAGAGTGTCACAATGCAGTGTGTCACAATGCCAGAGTGTCACAGAGTGTCACAGTTCCAGAGTGTCACAGTACTAGAATGTCACAATGCAGAGTGCCACAATGAGTGTCCCAGTGCAGTGTGTCACAGTGCCAGAGTGTCACAGTACCAGAGCATCACAATGCAGAGTGTCACAATGTCAGAGTGTCACAGAGTGTCACAGTTCCTGAGTGCCAGAGTGTCACAATGCAGAGTGTCACAGCGACAGAGTGCCACAGCAGAGTGCCACAACGGACAGTGCCAGAGAGCCCGAGTGCACAATGCATAATGTCACAGTGCCTGAATGACACAGTTCCAGAGTGTCACAATGCCAGAATATCACAGTGCCAAGTGTAACAATGCCAGGGTGACCCAGCGTCACAGTGTCACAATGCCAGAATATCACAATGCCAGAGTGTATCAATGCCAGGCTGTGACAATGCCAGAGTGTCACAATGCCACAGTGTCACAGTGCCAGAGTGTCGCAGAACCTGAATGTCACAATGCAGAGTGTCACATTGCCAGTGACTCAGTACCCGTGTGTCACAATGGAGAGTGTCGCAGTGCCAGAGTGTCACAGTGCCAGAGTGTCACAATGCAGAGTGTCACAGTTCCAGAGTGTCACAGAGTGTCACAGAGTGTCACAGATCCAGAGTGTCACAGTGCCAGAGTGTCACAATGCAGAGTGTCACAGTTCCAGAGTGTCACAGAGTGTCACAGATCAAGAGTGTCACAGTGCCAGAGTGTCACAATGCAGAGTGTCACAATGCCAGAGTGTCACAATGCAGATTGTCACAGCGACAGATTGCCACAATGCAGAGTGCCACAACGTAAAGTGTCAGAGTGTCCGAGTGTCACAATGCAGAATGTCAGTGCCCGAATGACACAGTTCCTGAGTGTCACAATGCAGAATGCCGCAATGTCAGAGTGCCACAATGTCAGAGTGTCCCAGTGCAGTGTTTCACAATGTAGAGTGTCACAGAGTGTCACAGTTCCAGGGTGTCACTACGCAGACTGTCACAATGCCAGAGTGTCACATTGCCAGAGTGTCACTATGCCAGGCTGTCACAGTGCCAGAATGTCACAATGCAGAGTGTCACATTGCCAGTGACTCACTTCCAGAGTGTCTCCATAGAGAGTGTAACAATGCCAGACTGCCAAAGTGCCAGAGCATCACAATCCAGAATGTCACAGTGGCAGAATATCACAATGCCAGAGTGTCACAATGCAGAGTGTCACAGTTCTAGAGTGTCGCAGAGTGTCACTGTTCCAGATTGTCACAGTGCCAGAGTGTCACAGTGCCAGAGTGTCACAATGCAGAGTGTCAAAATGCCAGAATGTCACAGAGTGTCACAGTTCCTGAGTGTCACATTGCCAGAGTGTCACAATGCAGAGTGTCACAATGTCAGATTGTCACAGAGTGTCACAGTTCCTGAGTGTCACAGTGCCAGAGTGTCACAATGCAGAGTGTCACAATGTCAGATTGTCAAAGAGTGTCACAGTTCCAGAGTGTCACAGTGCCAGAGTGTCACAGTGCCAGAGTGTCACAATGCAGAGTGTCACAGCGACAGAGTGCCGCAATGCAGAGTGCCACAACGGACAGTGCCAGAGAGCCCGAGTGCCACAATGCATAATGTCACAGTGCCTGAATGACACAGTTCCAGAGTGTCACAATGCCAGAATATCACAGTGCCAAGTGTAACAATGCCAGGGTGACCCAGCGTCACAGTGTCACAATGCCAGAATATCACAATGCCAGAATGTATCAATGCCAGGCTGTGACAATGCCAGAGTGTCACAATGCCACAGTGTCACAGTGCCAGAGTGTCGCAGAACCTGAATGTCACAATGCAGAGTGTCACATTGCCAGTGACTCAGTACCCGTGTGTCACAATGGAGAGTGTCGCAGTGCCAGAGTGTCACAATGCAGAGTGTCACAGTTCCAGAGTGTCACAGAGTGTCACAGATCCAGAGTGTCACAGTGCCAGAGTGTCACAATGCAGAGTGTCACAGTTCCAGAGTGTCACAGAGTGTCACAGATCCAGAGTGTCACAGTGCCAGAGTGTCACAATGCAGAGTGTCACAATGCCAGAGTGTCACAATGCAGATTGTCACAGTGCCAGAGTGCCACAATGCAGAGTGCCACAACGTAAAGTGCCAGAGTGCCCGAGTGTCACAATGCAGAATGTCACAGTTGCAGAATATCACAATGCCAGAGTGTCACAATGCAGAGTGTCAGAATGCCGAGTGTCACAGTGCCAGAGTGCCACAATGCAGAATGCCACAGTGCCCGAGTATCACAGTGCCAGAGTGTCCCAGTGCAGAGTGTCACAGTTCCAGAGTGTCACAGTTCCAGAGTGTCACAGTGCGGAGTCTCACAATGCCATAGTGTCACAATGCAGAGTGTCACAATGCCAGAGTGTCACAATGCAGATTGTCACAGCGACAGATTGCCACAATGCAGAGTGCCACAATGTAAAGTGCCAGAGTGTCCGAGTGTCACAATGCAGAATGTCAGTGCCCGAATGACACAGTTCCTGAGTGTCACAATGTAGAATGCCGCAATGTCAGAGTGCCGCAATGTCAGAGTGCCACAATGTCAGAGTGTCCCAGTGCAGTGTTTCACAATGTAGAGTGTCACAGAGTGTCACAGTTCCAGAGTGTCACAGTGCCACAGTGCCACAATGACAGAGTGTCACAATGCAGAGTGTCACAATGCCAGAATGTCACAATGCCAGAGTGTCACAATGTTAAGGTGTCACAGTGCCAGAGTGTCACAATGCCAGAGTGTAAAAGTGCCAGAGTGTCACAGAACCAGAATGTCACAATGCAGATTGTCACATTGCCAGTGACTCAGTTCCAGAGTGTCAGAATGGAGAGTGTCACAGTGCCAGAGTGTCACAATGCAGAGTGTCACAGTGCCTGAATGACACACTTCCAGAGTGTCACAATGCCAGAATATCGCAGTGCCAGAGTGTCACAATGCCAGAGTGTCACAGTGCCAGAGTGTCACAATGCCAGAATATCACAATGCCAGAGTGTCACAATGCCAGGGTGTCACAGTGCCAGAGTGTCACAATGCAGAGTGTCACAATGTCAGATTGTCACAGAGTGTCACAGTTCCTGAGTGTCACAGTGCCAGAGTGTCACAATGCAGAGTGTCACAATGTCAGATTGTCAAAGAGTGTCACAGTTCCAGAGTGTCACAGTGCCAGAGTGTCACAGTGCCAGAGTGTCACAATGCAGAGTGTCACAGCGACAGAGTGCCGCAATGCAGAGTGCCACAACGGACAGTGCCAGAGAGCCCGAGTGCCACAATGCATAATGTCACAGTGCCTGAATGACACAGTTCCAGAGTGTCACAATGCCAGAATATCACAATGCCAGAGTGTATCAATGCCAGGCTGTGACAATGCCAGAGTGTCACAATGCCACAGTGTCACAGTGCCAGAGTGTTGCAGAACCTGAATGTCACAATGCAGAGCGTCACATTGCCAGTGACTCAGTACCCGTGTGTCACAATGGAGAGTGTCGCAGTGCCAGAGTGTCACAGTGCCAGAGTGTCACAATGCAGAGTGTCACAGTTCCAGAGTGTCACAGAGTGTCACAGATCCAGAGTGTCACAGTGCCAGAGTGTCACAATGCAGAGTGTCACAGTTCCAGAGTGTCACAATGCAGATTGTCACAGTGCCAGAGTGCCACAATGCAGAGTGCCACAACGTAAAGTGCCAGAGTGCCCGAGTGTCACAATGCAGAATGTCACAGTGGCAGAATATCACAATGCCAGAGTGTCACAATGCAGAGTGTCAGAATGCCGAGTGTCACAGTGCCAGAGTGCCACAATGCAGAATGCCACAGTGCCCGAGTATCACAGTGCCAGAGTGTCCCAGTGCAGAGTGTCACAGTTCCAGAGTGTCACAGTTCCAGAGTGTCACAGTGCGGAGTCTCACAATGTCAGAGTGTCACAGAGTGTCACAGTTCCAGAGTGTCACAGTGCCAGAGTGTCACAATGCCAGAGTGTCAAATGCGGAGCTTCACAATGCCCAAATGTCACAATGCATAGTGTCATAGTGCCAGAGTGTCACAATGCCAGAATATCAAAATGCCAGGGTGACACATTGCCAGAGTGTCACAGAGTGTCACAGTTCCAGAGTGTCACAGTGCGAGACTGTCACAATGCAGAGTGTCAAAATGCCAGAGGCAGAGTACACAATGCAACAGTGCAGAGTCCAGTGCCACAATGCACAGTGCCAGAATGCCAGAGAGTCACAATGCAGACTGTCACAGTTGCAGATTGTCACAGAGTGCCACAGTCCCAGATTGTCTCAGTGCCAGAATGTCACAATGCCAGAGTGTCACAGAGTGTCACAGTTGCAGAGTGTCACAGATCCAGTGTGTCACAGTGCCAGAGTGTCACAATGCTGAGTGTCACAGTGCTAGAGTGCCGCAATGCAGAGTGTCACGCTGCCAGTTTGTCACAGAACCAGAATGTCACAATGCAGGGTGTCACATTGCCACTTACTCAGTTCCATAATGTGACAATACAGAGTGTCACAATACCAGAGTATCACAATGCCAGAGTGTCAGAATGCCAGAATATCACAGAGCCTGAGTGTCACAACGCCAGGGTGTCACAATGCCGAGTGTCACAGTGACAGATTGCCACAATGCAGAGTGCCACAATGCACACTGCCAGAATGCCAGAGTGTCACAGAGTGTCACAGTTCCAGATTGTCTCAGTGCCAGAGTGTCACAATGCCAGAGTGTCACAGAGTGTCACAATTCCAGAGTGTCACAGTGCCAGAGTGTCACAGTGCCAGAGTGTCACAATGCAGAGTGTCACAGTGCTATAGTGTCAGAATGCAGAGTATCTCAGTGCCAGAGTGCCACAATGCAGAGTGTCACAATGCCAGAGTGTCACAGAACCAGAATGTCACAATGCAGAGTGTCAAATTGCCAGTTACTCAGTTCCAGAGTGTCACAGTGCAAGATTGTCACAATGCCAGAGTGTCACAATGCAGAGTGTCACAAGGCCAGAATATCACAGTGCCAGAGTGTCACATTGCCAGGGTGTCACAATGCCAGAGTGTCACAATGCCAGGGTGTCTCAGTGCAAGATTGTCACAATGAGAGAGTGTTACAATGCCAGAGTGTCACAATGCCAGAGTGTCACAATGCAGAGTGCCACAATGCCATAGTGCCACAATGCACAGTGCCACAGTGGCAGAGTGTCACAGTGCTAGAGTGACACAGTTTCAAAGTGTCACAATGCAGAGTGTCACAATGCAGAATGTCACAATGCCCGAGTGCCAAAGTGCCAGAGCATCACAATACAGAAATATCACTGTGCCAGAATATCACAATGCTAGAATATCACAATGCAGAGTGTCACAGTTCCAGAGTGTCACAGAGTGTCACAGTTCCAGATTGTCTCAGTGCCAGAGTGTCACAATGCAGAGTGCCACAATGTACAGAGCCAGAGTGCCCGAGTGTCACAATGCAGAATGTCACAGTGCCCGAATGATACAGTTCCAGAGTGTCACAATGCAGAGTGCCACAATGTCAGAGTGTCCCAGTGCAGTGTGTCACAGTGACAGAGTGTCACAGTGACAGAGCATCACAATGCAGAGTGTCACAATGCCGGAGTGTCACAGTTCCAGAGTGTTACAGAGTGTCACAGTTCCAGAGTGTCACAGTGCCACAGTGCCACAATGACAGAGTGTCACAATGCAGAGCATCACTATGCCAGAATGTCACAATGCCAGGGTGTCACAATGCCAGGGTGTCACAATGCCGAGTGTCACAGTGACAGATTGCCACAATGCAGAGTGCCACAATGCACACTGCCAGAATGCCAGTGTCACAGAGTGTCACAGTTCCAGATTGTCTCAGTGCCAGAGTGTCACAATGCCAGAGTGTCACAATGCAGATTGTCACAATGCAGAGTTTCAAAATGCCAGAGTGTCACAGAGTGTCACAGTTCCAGAGTGTCACAGTGCGAGACTGTCACAATGCCGAGTGTCACAGTGGCAGAGTACCACAATGCTCAGTGCCACAATGCACAGTGCCAGAATGCCAGAGAGTCACAATGCAGACTGTCACAGTTGCAGATTGTCACAGAGTGTCACAGTCCCAGATTGTCTCAGTGCCAGAATGTCACAATGCCAGAGTGTCACAGAGTGTCACAGTTGCAGAGTGTCACAGATCCAGTGTGTCACAGTGCCAGAGTGTCACAATGCCAGAATATCACAATGCCAGAGTGTCACAATGCCAGTGTGTCACAGTGCCAGAATGTCACAATGCAGATTGTCACATTGCCAGTGACTCAGTTCCAGAGTGTCAGAATGCAGAGTGTCACAGTGCCAGAGTGTCACAATGCAGAGTGTCACAGTGCCCGAATGACACACTTCCAGAGTGTCACAATGCCAGAATATCGCAGTGCCAGAGTGTCACAATGCCAGAGTGTCACAGTGCCAGAGTGTCACAATGCCAGAGTGTCACAATGCAGAGTGTCACAATGCAGAGTGCCACAATGTCAGAGTGTCCCAGTGCAGTGTGTCACCATGCCAGAGTGTCACAGTGCCAGAGCATCACAATGCAGAGTGACACAATGCCAGAGTGTCACAATGCTCAGTGCCACAGTGCCCGAGTGTCACAATGCAGAGTGTCACAGTGCCCGAATGACACAGTTCCAGAGTGTTTCAATACCAGAATATCACAGTGCCAGAGTGTCACAGTGCCAGAGCATCACAATGCAGAGTGTCACAATGCCAGAGTGTCACAATGCAGAGTGTCACAATGCCAGAATATTACAGTGCCAGAGTGTCACAATGCCAGAATATCACAATGCCAGAGTGTCACTATGCCAGGGTGTCAAAATGCCAAGGTGTCTCAATGCAGAGTGTCACAGTGCCAGAGTTCCAAAGTGCCAGAGCATCACAATACAGAAATATCACTGTGCCAGAATATCACAATGCTAGAATATCACAATGCAGAGTGTCACAGTTCCAGAGTGTCACAGAGTGTCACAGTTCCAGATTGTCTCAGTTTCAGAGTGTCACAATGCAGAGTGTCACAATGCAGAATGTCACAATGCCCGAGTGCCAAAGTGCCAGAGCATCACAATACAGAAATATCACTGTGCCAGAATATCACAATGCTAGAATATCACAATGCAGAGTGTCACAGTTCCAGAGTGTCACAGAGTGTCACAGTTCCAGATTGTCTCAGTGCCAGAGTGTCACAATGCAGAGTGCCACAATGTACAGAGCCAGAGTGCCCGAGTGTCACAATGCAGAATGTCACAGTGCCCGAATGATACAGTTCCAGAGTGTCACAATGCAGAGTGCCACAATGTCAGAGTGTCCCAGTGCAGTGTGTCACAGTGACAGAGTGTCACAGTGACAGAGCATCACAATGCAGAGTGTCACAATGCCGGAGTGTCACAGTTCCAGAGTGTTACAGAGTGTCACAGTTCCAGAGTGTCACAGTGCCACAGTGCCACAATGACAGAGTGTCACAATGCAGAGCATCACTATGCCAGAATGTCACAATGCCAGGGTGTCACAATGCCAGGGTGTCACAGTGCCAGAGTGTCACAATGCAGAGTGTCGCAGTTCCAGAGTGTCACAGAACCAGAATGTCACAATGCAGAGTGACACATTGCCAATGACTCACTTGCAGAGTGTCAGAATGGAGAGTGTCACAGTGCCAGAGTGTCACAGTGCCAGAGTGTCACAATGCAGAGTGTCACAGTGCCCGAATGACACAGTTCCAGAGTGTCACAATGCCAGAATATCACAGTGCCAGAGTGTAACAATGCCAGGCTGTCAGAGTGCCAGAGTGTCACAATGCCAGAGTGTAAAAATGCCAGAGTGTCACAATGCCAGGGTGTCCCAGCGCCACAGTGTCACAATGCCAGAGTATCACAATGCCAGAGTGTCACAATGCCAGGGTGTCACAGTGCCAGAGTGTCACAGTGCCAGAGTGTCACAATGCAGAGTGTCACAATGCAGAGTGCCACAATGTCAGAGTGTCCCAGTGCAGTGTGTCACAATGCCAAAGTGTGGCCATTTGACGTTGCCCCCTTAAGAAAGGGAATATGGTGGACGGAAGTTGGTAAACGGAAGGAATAGTCTAAACTAATTTCATTGGACGAGTGGGAGGAAGCACCTTCTGAACTGGGAGATATCCTGGGCACTCCGGGAATTTCTCGGTCAGTCTTGCTTCCGCCTTTCCTTTGGGCAGCAACTCTTTTCTGTGCTGGGCTTTCTGCCAAGACTTCGGCCTTGAAGATAAGAAAAGCCAGGTCTGTATTAACTGCTTCCAATTAACACAAACTGCTTTTAACTTCTTTCTTTCTCTTTCTCCCTCTTTTCCAAACTACTCTGGGGAAAGGGGGGGAGAGAGAGGAGAGCGGAGGTGGGGAATCCCTCGGCCGAGGGGGGTTACTCTCATTTCTGTGTTACTCTGTTGTATATCTTTGTATATATTGTAGATATTGTAAATTTGTGAATATTCCCCTGCAAAATCCTACACTGCTTTGTAAATATAGCTCCACTGCTTTGCTAATTCAGCTGGTGAGTTTTTTTCCTTTCCCTTCAATTTTTCTTTCCCTTTACTTATAGGGGAGAGGGAGGAGGCTTCTTAGCCTTACCCCTTCCAACCCACTACATTTTTTTATTGGCGTACCCAACGTGCGGCAGATAATTAGTTTAATTTATTATTTGATTGATTTAGTGTTTTCTAGCTGAATTAGCAAGCATGAAGGCCTTGTGGTTTGTGGAGCGATTATTCTTTTCAATTTTTGGGGCTCTGGTTTACAGATATTGTTTGGGTTTGATTTTGGATTACCTGGGTAAATATTTGGTGCGGACAATTTATATGTGGGTTATGTATAGAGTTAAATTATGGTATGGAAAATGTATTAATTTCTTATGGCCAGTGAGATACAGGAATGTTACCTCCACCACTCTCCCAATTGAGATAAAGGGTTTTAAGATTCCACCGGAGGAGAGAGTAACTTTAGGTGATGCCTGGGACCCAAAGGTGATTTATGTGATGTGTATAATTCTGCTGCTGGTGATAACTAATGTGTTTTCTCTGTATTCCTTGTGGCGAGAGAAAAAGGTGTCCAGGGCGTGTTTTGTTATTAAAACTAGATCAAAAAGAAAATGCCGTGGCTCTCGATCAGTCCCAGAGTCATCTAGTGACGAGGACTGTGGAGAACCTGTGTCAGTCAAAAAGAAGGCTAAAAAGTTAATTGGTAAAGCAGCTCTAAATGACTTTGCTGATTCCAGCAAGCTGCCAAGGGCGTCATCTGGTACCAACATGGCTCCTACTCCTTCTCCTTCTTCTTCTTTTCCATCGGCCATTAACGGAGCAACGTCACTTCCACCCACTCCCTCGGTGGGACCGGAAGTCACTGCCCCAGCAGCTGATTTATCTCAGGACCTGTCAGCTTCCATTAAGGTGGCTGTAAATTCAAACACAGCTCCAGTTAAGGTGGCTACTTTAAAGACTAGAAGTGGAAAGGCCAAAGACGGAGAAGAAGAGGTGGAGACTGATCCTGGTGAGGGACCCTCTACTCTAAAAGATCCTGCTGAGGAGGAAGAGAAGGTTTGTTTTAAAGATCTAGCTAACCTAGTGAGATCAAAGCAGGATACAGATGAAGCTTCTCAAGTAGACATGGACTCTAATCTTGATCTCGACTGGAAGCACCGAGGTGAGATATTCCTAGCTCGGTGGGCTCACGATTCGTCAGGACATCAAGGCAGAGATGCAACATACCAATGGGCTCGTGACAGATCCATAGACATTTCCATGGATGCTATAACGCAAGTCATCCATGACTGTGACATTTGTGCTGCTATTAAGAAGGCAAAACGACTTAAGCTCTTGTGGTATGGTGACAGATGATCCAAGTACAAGTATGGTGAAGCTTGGCAGATTGACTACATCACTCCACCACTTCTTCTTAGCCTTACCCCTTCCAACCCACTACACAAAGTGTCACACTGCCAGAGTGTCACAATGCAGAGTGTCACAATGCCAGAGTGTCAGAATGCAGAGTGTCACAGTGCCAGAGCATCACAATGCAGAGTGTCACAATGCCAGAGTGTCACAATGCACTGTGCCACAGTGCCCGAGTGTAACAATGCAGAGTGTCACAGTGCCCAAATGACACAGTTCCAGAGTGTAACAATGCCAGAATACCACAGTGCCAGAGTGTCACAGTGCCAGAGTGTCACAATGCAGAGTGCCACTATGTACAGAGCCAGAGTGCCCGAGTGTCACAATGCAGAATGTCACAGTGCCCGAATGACATAGTTCCAGAGTGTCACAATGCAGAGTGTCACAATTCAGAGTGCCACAATGTCAGAGTGTCCCAGTGCAGTGTCACAGTGCCAGAGTGTCACAGTACCAGAGCATCACAATGCAGTGTCACAATACCAGAGTGTCACAGTTCCAGAGTGTCTCAGAGTGTCACAGTTCCAGAGTGTCACAATGCCAGAGTGTCACAATGCAGAGTGTCACAACGTAAAGTGCCAGAGTGCCCGAGTGTCACAATGCAGAATGTCACAGTGCCCGAATGACACAGTTCCAGAGTGTCACAATGCAGAGTGTCACAGTGCCAGTCTGTCACAATGTCAGAGTGCCACAATGTCAGAGTGTCCCAGTGCAGTGTGTCACAATGCCAGTGTCACACTGCAGAGTGTCACAGAGTGTCACAGTTCCAGAGTGTCACAGTGCCACAGTGCCACAATGACAGAGTGTCACAATGCAGAGCATCACTATGCCAGAATGTCACAATGCCAGAGCGTCACAATGCCAGGGTGTCACAGTGCCAGTGTCACAATGCCAGAGTGTCGCAGTTCCAGAGTGTCACAGTGCCGGTGTCAAAATGCCAGAGTGTCACAATGCAGAGTGTCACAAAGCCAGAATGTCACAGAGCGTCACAGTTCCAGAGTGTCACAGTGCCAGAGTGTCACAATGCAGAGTGTCACAATGCCAGAGTGTCAGAATGCAGAGTGTCACAGTGCCAGAGAATCACAATGCAGAGTGTCACAATGCCAGAGTGTCACAATGCACTGTGCCACAGTGCCCGAGTGTAACAATGCAGAGTGTCACAGTGCCCAAATGACACAGTTCCAGAGTGTAACAATGCCAGAATACTACAGTGCCAGAGTGTCACAGTGCCAGAGTGTCACAATGCAGAGTGCCACTATGTACAGAGCCAGAGTGCCCGAGTGTCACAATGCAGAATGTCACAGTGCCCGAATGACATAGTTCCAGAGTGTCACAATGCAGAGTGTCACAATTCAGAGTGCCACAATGTCAGAGTGTCCCAGTGCAGTGTCACAGTGCCAGAGTGTCACAGTACCAGAGCATCACAATGCAGAGTGTCACAATGCCAGAGTGTCACAATGCAGTATGTCACAATGCCAGAATATCACAATGCCAGAGTGTCACTATGCCAGGGTGTCAAAATGCCAGGGTGTCGCAACGCAGAGTGTCACAGTGCCAGAGTGTCGCAATGCCAGAGTGTCACAATGCACAGTGTCACAATGCAGAGTGTCACAATGCCAGGGTGTCACAGTGCCAGAGTGTCACAATGCCAGAGTGTCACAATGCCAGAGCGTCACAGAACCAGAATGTCACAATGCAGAGTGTCACATTGCCAATGACTCACTTGCAGAGTGTCACAATGCAGAGTGTCACAGTGCACGAATGACACAGCGCCAGAGTGTCACAATGCAGAGTGTCACAGTTCCAGAGTGTCACAAAGTGTCACAGCTCCAGAGTGTCACAATGCCAGAGTGTCACAATGCAGAGTGTCACAGTGCCCGAGTGTCACAATGCAGAGTGTGACAGTGCCCGAATGACACAGTTCCAGAATGTCACAATGCCAGAATATCACAGTGCCAGAGCGTCACAATGCAGAGTGTCACAATGTCAGAGTGTCACAGAGTGTCACAGTTCCAGAGTGTCACAGTGCCAGAGTGTCACAATGCCAGAGTGTCAAATGCGGAGCTTCACAATGCCCGAATGTCACA
Organism: Melanerpes aurifrons; assembly: GCA_011125475.1. Lineage (NCBI taxonomy): Eukaryota > Metazoa > Chordata > Aves > Piciformes > Picidae > Melanerpes > Melanerpes aurifrons. The sequence continues at coordinate 166,521 of WWNC01000139.1, read as the reverse complement.
ATGCATAGTGTCATAGTGCCAGAGTGTCACAATGCCGCAATATCAAAATGCCAGAGTGACACATTGCCAGAGTGTAACAATTCCAGGGTGTCAGAGTGCCAGAGTGTCACAGTGCCAGAGTGTCACAATGCAGATTGTCACAATGCAGAGTGTCAAAATGCCAGAGTGTCACAGAGTGTCACAGTTCCAGAGTGTCACAGTGCGAGACTGTCACAATGCCGAGTGTCACAGTGGCAGAGTACCACAATGCTCAGTGCCACAATGCACAGTGCCAGAATGCCAGAGAGTCACAATGCAGACTGTCACAGTTGCAGAGTGTCACAGTGCCAGAGTGTCACAATGCAGAGTGTCACAATGCCAGAGTGTCACAATGCACTGTGCCACAGTGCCCGAGTGTAACAATGCAGAGTGTCACAGTGCCCAAATGACACAGTTCCAGAGTGTAACAATGCCAGAATACCACAGTGCCAGAGTGTCACAGTGCCAGAGTGTCACAATGCAGAGTGCCACTATGTACAGAGCCAGAGTGCCCGAGTGTCACAATGCAGAATGTCACAGTGCCCGAATGACATAGTTCCAGAGTGTCACAATGCAGAGTGTCACAATTCAGAGTGCCACAATGTCAGAGTGTCCCAGTGCAGTGTCACAGTGCCAGAGTGTCACAGTACCAGAGCATCACAATGCAGAGTGTCACAATACCAGAGTGTCACAGTTCCAGAGTGTCTCAGAGTGTCACAGTTCCAGATTGTCTCAGTGCCAGAGTGTCACAATGCCAGAGTGTCACAGAGTGTCACAGTGCCAGAGTGTCACAATGCCAGAGTGTCACAATGCAGAGTGTCACAGCAACAGAGTGCCACAATGCAGAGTGCCACAACGTAAAGTGCCAGAGTGCCCGAGTGTCACAATGCAGAATGTCACAGTGCCCGAATGACACAGTTCCAGAGTGTCACAATGCAGAGTGTCACAGTGCCAGTCTGTCACAATGTCAGAGTGCCACAATGTCAGAGTGTCCCAGTGCAGTGTGTCACAATGCCAGAGTGTCACACTGCAGAGTGTCACAGAGTGTCACAGTTCCAGAATGTCACAGTGCCACAGTGCCACAATGACAGAGTGTCACAATGCAGAGCATCACTATGCCAGAATGTCACAATGCCAGAGTGTCACAATGCCAGGGTGTCACAGTGCCAGAGTGTCACAATGCCAGAGTGTCGCAGTTCCAGAGTGTCACAGTGCCGGTGTCAAAATGCCAGAGTGTCACAATGCAGAGTGTCACAATGCAGAGTGTCACAAAGCCAGAATGTCACAGAGTGTCAGAGTTCCAGAGTGTCACAGTGCCAGAGTGTCACAATGCAGAGTGTCACAATATCAGAATGTCACAGAGTGTCACAGTTCCAGAGTGTCACAGCGCCAGAGTGTCACAATGCCAGAATGTCAAAATGCAGAGTGTCACAATGCCAGAATGTCACAATGCATAGTGTCGTAGTGCCAGAGTGTCACAATGCCAGAATATCACAATGCCAGAGTGACACAATGCCTGAGTGTCACAATTCCAGGGTGTCAGAATGCCAGAGTGTCACAGTGCCAGAGTGTCACAATGCAGAGTGTCACAATGCCAGAATGTCACAATGCATAGTGTCATAATGCCAGAGTGTCACAATGCCAGAATATCACAATGCCAGAGTGACACAATGCCAGAGTGTCACAATTCCAGGGTGTCAGAATGCCAGAGTGTCACAGTTCCAGAGTGACACAGTGACAGAGTGTCCCAATGCAGAGTACCACAATGCACAGTGCCAGAATGCCAGAGTGTCACAATGCCAGAATATCACAATGCCAGAGTGACACAATGCCAGAGTGTCACAATTCCAGGGTGTCAGAATGCCAGAGTGTCACAGTTCCAGAGTGACAGTTCCAGATTGTCCAGAATGCCAGAGTGTCAGAATGCAGAGTGTCACAGTTCCAGATTGTCTCAGTACCAGAGTGTCACAATGCCAGAGTGTCACAATGCAGAGTGTCACAGTGAACGAGTGTCACAATGCAGAGTGTCATAATTGCCAGTGACTCAGTTCCAGTGTGTCACAATGCAGAGTGTCACAATGCAGAGTGCCACAATGCCAGAGTGTCACAGAGTGACACAGTTCCAGATTGTCTCAGTGCCTGAGTGTCACAATGCCAGAGTGTCACAATGCAGAGTGTCACAATGCAGAATGTCACAATGCCAGAGTGCAGAGTGCCAGAGCATCACAATGCAGAGTGTCACAATGCCCGAGTGCCAAAGTGCCAGAGCATCACAATACAGAAATGTCACAGTGCCGGAATATCACAATTCTAGAGTGTCACAATGCAGAGTGTCACAGTTCCAGATTGTCTCAGTGCCAGAGTGTCACAATGCAGAGTGTCACAATGCAGAGTGCCACAATGTCAGAGTGTCCCAGTTCCAGAGTGTCACAGTGTGTCACAGTGCCAGAGTGTCACAGTGCCAGAGCATCACAATGCAGAGTGTCACAATGCCAGAGTGTCACAGTTCCAGAGTGTCACAGAGTGTCACAGTTCCAGAGTGTCACAATGCCAGAGTGTCACAGAGTGTCACAGTTCCAGAGTGTCACAATGCCAGAGTGTCACAATGCCAGAGTGTCACAATGCAGAGTGTCACAGCGACAGAGTGCCACAATGCAGAGTGCCACAATGTACAGTGCCAGAGTGCCAGAGTGTCACAATGCCAGAGTGTCACACTGCAGAGTGTCACAGAGTGTCACAGTTCCAGAGTGTCACAATGCAGAGTGTCACAATGCAGAGTGCCACAATGTCAGAGTGTCCCAGTAGAGTGTGTCACAATGTCAGAGTGTCACAGTGCAGAGTGTCACAGAGTGTCACCTTTCCAGAGTGTCACAGTGCCACAGTGCCACAATTACAGAGTGTCAGAATGCAGAGTGTCGCAATGCCAGAATGTCACAATGCATAGTGTCACAGTGCCAGAGTATCCCAGTGTAGAGTGTCACAATGCAGAATGTCACAAAGCCAGAGTGTCAGAGTGCCAGAGCATCACAATGCAGAGTGTCACAGTGCCCGAATGACGCAGTTCGAGAGTGTCACAATGCAGAGTGTCAGAATGCAGAGTGTCACAGTGCCAGAGTGTCACAGTGCCAGAGCATCACAATGTAGAGTGTCACAATGCCAGAGTGTGACAATGCCAGGTTGTCTCAATGCCACAGTGTCACAGAACCAGAATGTCACAATGCAGAGTGTCACATTGCCTGTGACTCACTTCCAGAGTGTCACAATGGGGAGTGTCACAATGCCAGAGTGTCAAAGTGCCAGAGCATCACAATCCAGAATGTCACAGTGGCAGAGTATCACAATGCCAGAGTGTCACAATGTAGAGTGTCACAGTTCTAGATTGTCACAGAGTGTCACAGTTCCAGATTGTCTCAGTGTCAGAGTGTCACAATTCCAGAGTGCCACAGAGTGTCACAGTTCCAGGGTGTCACAGTGCCAGAGTGTCACAATGCCAGAGTGTCACAATGCAGAGTGTCACAATGCCAGAATGTCACAATGCATAGTGTCACAGTGTAAGAGTGTCACAATGCCAGAATATCACTACGCCTTAGTGACAGAATGCCAGAATGTCACAATTCCAGGGTGTCACAGTGCGAGAGTGTCACAGTGCCAGAGTGTCACAACGCAGAGTGTCACACTGCAGAGTGTCACAGAGTGTCACAGTTCCAGAATGTCCCAGTGCCAGAGTGTCACTATGCCGTGTGTCACAGTGACGGAGTGCCACAATGCAGAGTGCCACAATGCACAGTGCCAGAATGCCAGAGTGTCACAATGCAGAGTGCACAGTTCCAGAGTGTCTCAGAGTGTCACAGTTCCAGTTTGTCTCAGTGCCAGAGTGTCACAATGCCAGAGTGTCACAGAGTGTCACAGTGCCAGAGTGTCACAATGCCAGAGTGTCAGAATGCAGAGTGTCACAGTGCCAGAGTGACACAATGCAGAGTGTCACAATGGAGAGTGCCACAATGTCAGAGTGTCCCAGCGCATAGTGTCACAGTGCCAGAGTGTCACAGTGCCAGATCATCACAGTACAGAGTGTCACAATGCCAGATTGTCACAATGCAGAGTGTCACAATGCCAGAATATCACAGTGCCAGAGTGTCACAATGCCTGGGTGTCACAGTGCCAGAGTGTCACAATGGAGAGTGTCACAGTGCCGGTGTGTCACAGAACCAGAATATCTCAATGCAGAGTGTCACAATGCCAGAGTGTCACAGAGTGTCACAGTTCCAGATTGTCACATTGCCAGAGTGTCATAGTGCCAGAGAGTCCCAGTGCAGAGTGTTACAGTGCCAGATTGTCACAATGATAGAGTGTTACAATGCCAGAGCGTCACACTGCAGAGTGCCACAATGGCAGAGTGCCACAATGCACAGTGCCACAGTGGCAGAGTGTCACAGTGCTAGAGTGACACAGTTCCAGAGTATCTACAATGCAGAGTGTCACAATGCAGAATGTCACAATGCCAGAGTGTCAGAGTGCCACAGCATCACAATGCAGTGTCACAATGCCAGAGTGCCAAAGAGCCAGAGCATCACAATACAGAAATTTCACAGTGCCAGAATATCACAATGCTAGAGTGTCACAATGCAGAGTGTCACAGTTCCAGCGTGTCACAGAGTGTCCCCGCGAGCTGCCGCGGGCTTTGAAGCTGTCGCGGCACGCAGGGACCCGAACGATCCCGAGCACGTGGAGAATCGGTGAACGCCGATTCCTGCCGAGCGCAGAGCCTGTGTGCAGGTCCTTCAGGTCAAAAACAGCAGCAGTCCGTGCTTTTCCGAGGCTTCTGGTCGATGTGTGCCCCCGGTGGAGCTTACCACTGAAACGGAACCGCCCGCGAGCTGCCGCGGGCTTTGAAACTGCCGCGGCACGCAGGGACCCGATTGATCCCGAGTACGTGGAGAATCGGTGAAAGCTGATTCCTGCCGAGCGTAGAGGCTGTGTGTGGGTCCTTCAGGTCAAAAACAGCAGCAGTCCGTGCTTTTCCGAGGCTTCTGGTCGATGTGTGCCCCCGATGGAGCTTACCGCTGAAATGGAAGCTGCTGCGAGCTGCCGCGGGCTTTGAAACTGCCGCAGCACGCAGGGACCCGAACGATCCTGAGCACGTGGAGAATCGGTGAAAGCCGATTCGAGTCCCTGCGTGCCGCGGCAGTTTCAAAGCCCGCGGCAGCTCGCGGGCGGTTCCATTTCAGCCTGTGTCTTCTCGCTCGGATGCGCGCGCCGCCACACTTTTTTAAAAAAAAAACATTCTCCAGTAGGTTCCGTGGGCAGGGCTGGCCATGGTGGTAACTCACCGCAATAACTCCTTTAAAAAGTCAGTCTCGACCCAGACTGAGGGGGAATATAAGCAGATAGGTAGGTGTCATAAGCAAGAGGTAGGTGTCCAGGCATCTAGCTGCAGACAGTGCTGGAACCTGGCACTTGAGATGCAGGGTAGAGGGGACGGCTCTTGCTTTAGGTGTGAGCAGATCGACTGTCTGCTTAGCCTGGTGGCTGGACTGAAGGATAAGGTTGCTAGATTTAGAGATGTATGCAATTGCAGAAGAGTGACGAACCTGAGTAACCAGGCTCTGCAGGCCCCTCCAGCAGTGGCCAGTCATCCAAAAAGAAGAGGGCAATGGATGCAGGTTCCTATCAAAAGACGCAAGGTTAAACCTCCTTGCCCCCCCTCACCCCCCACACTGCCCTTGGAAAACAAGTACGGGGCATCGGAGGTTGAGGGTGAGGTGATTCTGATATCGGAGGGCACGCCATCTGGGGTTTTCCCTGTGGCAAAACAGCCTAAGGTGAAACGACCTAAGGTGAAACAGCCTAAGCTTAAACAGCCTTCCCCTGGCATCAGGACTTGCTCCCTTAAAAAAAAGAGGAGGGTAATTGTTATTGGCGATTCCCTCCTGAGGGGAACAGAGGGCCCCATATGTCGGCCAGACCCTACTCACAGGGAGGTTTGTTCCCTTCCAGGAGCCATGGTTGGAGATGTTACCAGAAGACTGCCTGGTATGGTGCAGCCCTCTGACTATTATCCCTTGATAGTTATGCAGTTAGGGAATGATGATGTTGCAACCAGAACTCCCAGGGCTATCAAAGATGACTTCAGGGCCCTGGGAGATCTGGTTGAGGGATCAGGGGCACAAATAATTTTTTCGTCTATACCCTTAGTTGCAGGTGGGAATACCATAAGGAACAGGTCAGCAGCTGAAGTCAACAAGTGGCTTAGAGGCTGGTGCAGGGAAAAGAATTTTGGGTTTTTTGATCTTGAAAAACTTTCTGCTGCACCAGGCCAGCTGGCAACAGATGGAGCACACCTGTCCCAGAGGAGGGGTAAGATCAGAGTGTACGAGAGTGACCTATCCCTCAAAGGGAAAAATATTCTGGGGAGGGAATTGGCAGGTCTCATAGATAGGGCTTTAAACTAGTTTCGAAGGGGGAAGGGGTTGAAACCAGTCCCCCCAGGCTGGGGTCTGGGGGTGATAAGCCAGAGCAAGAGGTGAAACCAGCAGCCCGGCTGAGGTGCATGTACACTAATGCACGAAGCATGGGCAACAAACAAGAGAGGCTGGAAGCCTTGCTGCGGCAGGAAAGTTATGATGTAGTTGCCATCACAGAGACCTGGTGGGATGACTCACATGACTGGAGTGCTTCAATTGATGGCTACAGGCTCTTCAGGAGAGACAGGCAAGGAAGAAGGGGTGGAGGGGTGGCCCTGTACGTCAGGGAGGCACTAGATGCCATTGAGACGGAGATTAGGGACGATCGGGTTGAGTGCCTGTGGGTAAGAATTAGAAGGAAAGCCAACAGGGCTGACATCCTGGTTGGAGTCTGTTATAGACCACCCAACCAGGAGGAGGATGTTGATGAGTCATTCTACAGGCAGCTTAAGGCTGTCTCAAGATCGTCTGACCTTGTTCTCATGGGCGACTTCAACTTGCCTGATATCTGCTGGGATCTTAACATAGCAGAGAAGTGGCAATCTAGGAGGTTCTTAGAATGCATGGAGGACAGCTTCTTATCCCAGGTGCTGCGAGAGCCTACCAGGGGCAAGGCTATGCTTGACCTCCTCTTCACCAATAGGGAAGGGTTGGTGGGTGATGTGGTGGTCGGAGGGTGCTTAGGGGCCAGTGACCACGAGATAATTGAATTCTCATTATTTGGTCAAGCTAAGAGGGGTAGCAAGAAGACCTCCACTCTGGATTTCCGGAGGGCGGACTTCAGGCTACTCAAGGAACTAATTCAGAGGGTTCCTTGGGATAAAGCCCTTAAAAACAAAGGGGTCCAGGAGAGCTGGTCCTACTTCAAGGAAGAACTGTTGAAGGCTCAGGGACAGGCTGTGCCAATGTGCCGGAAGATGAACCGCCGGGGCAGACGGTCAGCCTGGATGGTTAAAGAACTTTTAATGGAACTAAGGGAAAAAAAGAGGGTGTATCACCTTTGGAAGAGAGGGGAGGCAACCCGTGAAAAATTTAAGGATGTTGCTAGGTCTTGCAGGAAGAAAATTAGGGAGGCAAAAGCGCATTTGGAGCTTAGTCTGGCCTCTGCTGTGAAGGACAACAAAAAGTCCTTCTATAAATACATTAATAGCAAGAGGAAGGGTAGAGACAACCTCCACTCCTTGGTGGACACGGAGGGGAACGTTGTGATAAGGGATGAGGAAAAGGCAGAGATACTTAACACCTTCTTTGCCTCAATTTTTACTAGCAGGACAGAATGTCTTCCAGACAGCTGGCCTCCAGAGCTCGCAGAAGGAGCCAGGGAGCAGCATAGTTTTCCACTGTTCCAAAATGGGGCAGTTGGTGATCTGCTCAGCCACCTGGATCCCCATAAGTCCATGGGACCAGATGGGATCCATCCTGGGGTGCTGAGGGAGCTGTCAGAGGAGCTGGCCAAGCCGCTCTCCATCATTTTTCAGCAGTCCTGGCTCACTGGCGAGGTCCCAGAGGACTGGAAGCTGGCCAACGTGGTGCCCATCCATAAGAAGGGCCGGTTGGATGAGCCAGGGAATTACAGGCCTGTCAGCCTGACCTCAGTGCCAGTCAAGATCATGGAACAGGTCATCCTGAGTGCAATCACACAGCACTTAGAGGATGGCCAAGGGATCAGGCTCAGCCAACATGGATTTAGGAAGGGCAGGTCCTGCCTGACCAACCTGATCTCCTTCTATGATCAGGCGACCCGCCTGGTGGATGTGGGGAGGCCTGTGGATGTAGTTTACCTGGACCTCAGCAAGGCCTTTGACACCGTCCCCCAGAGCAAACTCCTGATGCCGAATTTTGCCCCAAAAGGCGAGAATAACTGCCTAAGAGACTCAGTTTAAGTCAGATAGACAGGAGGTATTTTATTGGCAACGCGTTGGAGAAATCACTAAATGGATTTCTGCCTTTCCCGTAACAAGAGCATGCCTTTTATACAGTTTTGGATGTAGTATTGCATCAGATCTTATACATAATCATATCTTTGCATACATATTCATGTTGGTGTAGGCTGAGCGTGGGCGAGGGCATCTCTTTTGACGATCTTCTTGGTGGTCATTCCGGTGGCCTTCATCATGGACAGGGGTTTCCTGATGAGTCTTCCTCCTTAAACTTTTGAACTCCTTTCCTAATTTGGTCAATTCCCAGTGTGCCTGGCTTGGTTCTGAGTGTTAGTTTAGCCTTGTTGGCTCTGAATCATGCCTACCCTAACAGTTCTTGTCAGTCCTTATCTTCTTTTTCTGTCACAGTGACCCATGCCTCAGCTAATTTACTGCTTTATCTGCTTCATGCTTTCGAAAGCTCTCTGTTCTGGGGCTTCACTCCTGGCCAAGCTGTCAGCCAATGGCTTGGACAGCAGCACTCTGAGCTGGGTTAGGAACTGGCTGGATGGCCGAACCCAGAGAGTGGTGGTGAGTGGTGTCACATCCGGCTGGCGGCCAGTCAGTAGTGGAGTCCCCCAGGGATCAGTGCTGGGCCCCATCCTCTTTAACATCTTTGTTGATGATCTGGATGAGGGCATTGAGTCTATCATCAGTAAATTTGCTGATGATACCAAGCTGGGGACAGGAGTTGATCTGCTAGAGGGTAGAGAGGCTTTGCAGAGAGACCTCGACAGGCTGGACAGATGGGCAGAGTCCAACGGCATGAAATTTAATGCATCCAAGTGCCAGGTTCTGCACATTGGCCACAACAACCCCATGCAGTGCTACAGGCTGGGGTCAGAGTGGCTGGAGAGCAGCCAGGCAGAGAGGGACCTGGGAGTGCTGGTTGATGGTAGGCTGAACATGAGCCTGCAGTGTGCCCAGGCAGCAAGGGGGCCAATGGCATGCTGGCCTGCATTAAGAACAGTGTGGCCAGCAGGAGCAAGGAGGTCATTCTGCCCCTGTACACTGCACTGGTTAGGCCACACCTCGAGTACTGTGTCCAGTTCTGGGCCCCTCAGTTTAGGAAGGATGTTGACTTGCTGGAACGAGTCCAGAGAAGGGCAACGAAGTTAGTGAGGGGCTTGGAACACAAGCCCTATGACGAAAGACTGAGGGAGCTGGGGCTGCTTAGCCTGGAGGGGAGGAGACTCAGGGTTGACCTCATTTCTCTATACAACTACCTGAAGGGGGGTTGTAAACAGGCAGAGGTTGGTCTCTTCTCCCAGGCAGTCAGCACCAGAACAAGAGGACACAGTCTCAGGCTGCGCCAGGGGTAGTTCAGGCTGAAGGTCAGGAGGAAGTTTTACACGGAGAGAGTGATTGCCAATTGGAATGGGCTGCCTGGGGAGGTGGTGGAGTCGCCGTCACTGGAGGTGTTCAGGAGTAGACTTGACAGGGTGCTTGGTTACATGGGTTAGTTGATTGGGTGGTGTTGGGTGATAGGTTGGACGTGATGATCTTGAAGGTCTCTTCCAACCTGGTCTATTCTATTCTATTCTATTCTATTCTATTCTATTCTATTCTATTTCTATATTCTATATTCTATATTCTATATTCTATATTCTATTCTATTCTATTCTATTCTATTCTGTCACAGTTCCAGAGTGTCACAGTGCCAGAGTGTCACAATGCCAGATTGTCTCAATGCTGAGTGTCCCAGTGATGGAGTGCAACAATGCAGAGTGCCACAATGTACAGAGCCAGAGTGCCCGAGTGTCACAATGCAGAATGTCACAGCGCCGGAATGACACAGTTCCAGAGTGTCACAATGCCAGAGTGTCACAGTGCCAGAGTGCCACAATGCAGAGTGTCACAATGCAGAGTGCCATAATGTCAGAGTGTCCCAGTGCAGTGTGTCACAGTGCCAGAGTGTCACAGTGCCAGAGCATCACATTGTAGAGTGTCACAATGCCAGAGTGTCACAATGCGGAGTGTCACAATGCAGAGTGCCACAATGTCAGAGTGTCCCAGTGCAGTGTGTCACAGTGCCAGAGTGTCACAGTGCCAGAGCATCACATTGTAGAGTGTCACAATGCCAGAGTGTCACAATGCCAGAGTGTCTCAATGCAGAGTGTCACAATGCAGAGTGTCGCAGTGCATGAATGACACAGTTCCAGAGTGTCACAATGCAGAGTGTCACAATGCAGAGTGTCACAATGCAGAGTGCCACAGTGCCCGAGTGTCACAGTGCAGAGTGTCCCAGTGCAGAGTGTCACAATGCCAGAGTATCACAATACCAGAGTGTCACAGAGTGTCACAGTTCCAGAGTGCCACTGTGCCAGAGTATCACAATGCCGAGTGTCACAGTGACAGAGTGCCACAATGCACAGTGCCACAATGCACAGTGCCAGAGTGCCCGAGTGTCACAACGCAGAATGTCACAGTGCCCGAATGACACAGTTCCACAGTGTCACAATCCTGAGTGTTAGAATGCAGAGTGTCCCAGTGCAGAGTGTTACAGTTCCAGAGTGTCACAGTGCCAGAGCATCACAATGCAGAGTGTCACAATGCCAGAGTGTCACAATGCCAGAGTGTCTCAATGCAGAGTGTCACAATGCAGAGTGTCGCAGTGCATGAATGACACAGTTCCAGAGTGTCACAATGCAGAGTGTCACAATGCAGAGTGTCACAGTGCCAGAGTGCCACAGAGTGTCACAGATCCAGAGTGTCACAGTGCCGGAGTGTCACAATGCAGAGTGTCAAAATGCCAGAGTGCCACAGAGTGTCACAGATCCAGAGTGTCACAGTGCCGGAGTGTCACAATGCAGAGTGTCAAAATGCCAGAGTGTCACAGAGTGTCACAGATCCAGAGTATCACAATGCCAGAGTGTCACAATGCAGAGTGCCACAATGCAAGAGAGCCAGAATGCACAGTGCCACAGTGGCAGAGTGTCACAGTGCCAGAGTGACACAGGTCCAGAGTGTCACTATGCATAGTGTCACAATGCAGAGTGTCACAATGCCAGAGTGTCACAGAGTGTCACAGTTCCAGTGTCACAATGCCAGAGTGTCACAATGCAGAGTGTCACAGTGACAGAGTGCGACAATGCAGAGTGCCACAATGCACAGTGCCAGAGTGCCCGAGTGTCACAATGCAGAATCTCACAGTGCCTGAATGACACAATTCCAGAGTGTCACAATGCAGAGTGTCACAATGCCAGAGTGTCACAGTGCCAGAGCATCACAATGCAGAGTGTCACAATGCCAGAGTGTCACAATGCCAGAGTGTCACAATGCAAAGTGTCTCAGTGCCATAGCATCACAATGCGGAGTGTCACAATGCCAGAGTGTCACAATGCGCAGTGCCACAGTGCCCGAGTGTCACAATGCAGAGTGTCACAGTGCCCGAATGAGTGCCCGAATGAGTTCCAGAGTGTCACAATGCAGAATATCACAGTGCCAGAGTGTCACAATGCCAGAGTGTCACAATGCCCGAGTGCCAAAGTGCCAGAGCATCACAATACATAAATGTCACAGTGCCAGAATATCTCAATGCTAGAGTGTCAAAATGCAGTGTCACAGTTCCAGAGTGTCACAGTGCCAGAGTGTCACAATGCAGAGTGTCACAATGCCAGAGTGTCGCAATGCAGAGTGTCAGACTGACAGAGTGCCACAAGGTAGAGAGCCACATTGCACAGTGTCAGAGTGCCCGAGTGTCACAATGCAGAACGTCACAGTTCCCGAATGACACAGTTCCAGAGTGTCACAGCGACAGTGTCAGAATGCAGAGTGTCACAGTGCCAGAGTGCCACAATGCATAGTGTCACAGTGCCAGAGTGCATCAGTGCAGAGTGTCACAGTGCCAGATTGTCACAATGAAAGAGTGCCACAATGCCAGAGTGTCACAATGCCAGAGTGTCACAATGCAGAGTGCCACAATGCAAGAGAGCCACATTGCACAGTGCCACAGTGGCAGAGTGTCGCAGTGCCAGAGTGACACAGGTCCAGAGTATCACTATGCATAGTGTCACAATGCAGAGTGTCACAATGCCAGAGTGTCACAGAGTGTCACAATTCCAGTGTCACAATGCCAGAGTGTCACAATGCAGAGTGTCACAGTGACAGAGTGCGACAATGCAGAGTGCCACAATGCACAGTGCCAGAGTACCCGAGTGTCACAATGCAGAATCTCACAGTGCCTGAATGACACAATTCCAGAGTGTCACAATGCAGAGTGTCACAATGCCAGAGTGTCACAATGCCAGAGTGTCACAATGCAAAGTGTCTCAGTGCCAGAGCATCACAATGCGGAGTGTCACAATGCCAGAGTGTCACAATGCGCAGTGCCACAGTGCCCGAGTGTCACAATGCAGAGTGTCACAGTGCCCGAATGAGTGCCCGAATGAGTTCCAGAGTGTCACAATGCAGAATATCACAGTGCCAGAGTGTCACAATGCCAGAGTGTCACAATGCCCGAGTGCCAAAGTGCCAGAGCATCACAATACATAAATGTCACAGTGCCAGAATATCTCAATGCTAGAGTGTCACAATGCAGTGTGTCACAGTTCCAGAGTGTCACAGTGCCAGAGTGTCACAATGCAGAGTGTCGCAATGCCAGAGTGTCACAATGCAGAGTGTCTCAGTGCCAGAGTGTCACAGAACCAAAATGTCACAATGCAGAATGTCACAATGCAGAGTGTCACAATGCAGAGTGTCACAGTTCAGAGTGTCACAATGCCAGAGTGTTACAATGTATAGTGCCAGAGTGCCAGAGTGTCTGTATGCCACAGTGTCACAATTCTGAGTGCCACAGTGCGAGAGTGCCACAATTCACAGTGTCACAATGAATAGTGTCACAGTGCCAGAGTGTCACAATGCCAAAGTGTCACAATGCCAGAGTGTAAAAGTGCCCCAGCGTCACAATTCAGAGTGTCACAGTGCCAGAATGACACAGTTCCAGAGTGTCACAATGCCGAGTGTCAGAATGCAGAGTGTCATAGTGCCAGAGTGCCACAATGCAGAGTGTCACAATGCAGAGTGCCACAATGTCAGTGTCCCAGTGCAGAGTGTTACAGTTCCAGAGTGTCACAGTGCCAGAGTATCACAGTGCAGAGTGTCACAAAGCAGAGTGTCACAGTGCACGAATGACACAGTTCCAGAGTGTCACAATGCAGAGTATCGCAGTGCCAGAGTGCCACAGAGTGTCACAGATCCAGACTCTCACAGTGCAGGAGTGTCACAATGCAGAGTGTCAAAATGCCAGTGTCACAGAGTGTCACAGTGCCAGAGTGTCACAGTGCCAGAGTGTCACAATGCAGAGTGTCAGGGTGACAGAGTGCCTCAAGGTAGAGAGCCACAATGCACAGTGTCAGAGTGCCCGAGTGTCACAATGTAGAACGTCACAGTGCCCGAATGACACAGTTCCAGAGTGTCACAATGACAGAATGTCACAATGCAGAGTGTCACAGTGCCAGAGTGCCACAATGCATACTGTCACAGTGCCAGAGTGCACCAGAGCAGAGAGTCACAGTGCCAGATTGTCACAAGAGTGCCACAATGCCAGAGTGTCACAGTGCCAGAGTGTCACAATGCAGAGTTTCACAATGCCAGAGTGTCACAGAGTGTCACAGTTCCAGAGTGTCACAGTTCCAGAGTGTCACAATGCGGAGTGTCACAATGCCAGAGTGTCACAGTGCAGAGTGTCTCAGTGCCAGAGTGTCACAGAACCAAAATGTCACAATGCAGAATGGCACAATGCAGAGTGTCACAATGCCAGAATATCACAATGCCAGAGTGTCACAATGCAGAGTGTCTCAGTGCCAGAGTGTCACAGAACCAAAATGTCACAATGCAGAATGGCACAATGCAGAGTGTCACAATGCAGACTGCCACAGTTCAGAGTGTCACAGTGCTCGAACGACACAGTTTCAGAGTATCACAAAGCAGTGTCACAATGCAGAGAGTCACAGTGCCAGATTGCCACAGTATCACAGTGTCACAGTGCAGAGTGTCACAGCGCCAGAGTGTCACAATGCCAGAATATCACAATGCCAGAGTGTCACAATGCAGAGTGTCACAGTGCCAGGGTGTTACAGTGCCAGAGTGTCACAATGACAGAGTGTCACAGTGCCAGAGTGTCACAGAACCAAAATGTCACAATGCAGAATGGCACAATGCAGAGTGTCACAATGCAGAGTGTCACAGTTCAGAGTGTCACAATGCCGAGTGTCACAATGCCGAGTGTCACAATGCAGAGTGTCACAATGCCAGAGTGTCACAATGCCAGGATGTCACAATGCCAGGGTGTCACAGTGCCAGAGTGTCACAGAACAAGAATGTCGCAATGCAGAGTGTCACGTTGCCAGTGACTCAGTTCCAGAGTGTCACAATGGAGAGTGTCACAATGACAGAGTGTCAAAGTGCCAGAGCATCACAATGCAGAATGTCACAGTGCCCGAATGACATAGTTCCACAGTGTCACAATCCTGAGTGTTAGAATGCAGAGTGTCCCAGTGCAGAGTGTTACAGTTCCAGAGTGTCACAGTGCCAGAGCATCACAATGCAGAGTGTCACAAGGCCACAGTGTCACAATGCAGAGTGTCACAATGCCAGAATAACACAGTGCCAGAGTATCCCAATGCCAGTGTCACAATTCCAAGGTGTCACAGTACCAGTGTGTCACAATGCCAGAGTGTCACAATGCCAGAGTGTCACAATGCCAGGGTGTCACAATGCCAGGGTGTCACAGTGCCAGAGTGTCACAGAACCAGAATGTCAAAATGCAGAGTGTCACATTGCCTCTGACTCACTTCCAGAGTGTCACAATGGAGAGTGTCACAATGCCAGAGTGTCAAAGTGCCAGAGCATCACAATCCAGAATGTCACAGTGTCAGAATATCACAATGCCAGAGTGTCACAATGCAGAGTGTCACAGTTCCAGAGTGTCACTGAGAGTCACAGTTCCAGAGTGTCACAGTGCCAGAGTGTCTCAATGCAGTGTCACAATGCCAGGGTGTCACAATGCCAGAGTGTCACAATGCCAGAATATCACAATGCCAGAGTGTAACAATGCCAGAGTATCACAGTGCAGAGTGTAACAATGCAGAGTGTCGCAGTGCACGAATGACACAGTTCCAGAGTGTCACAATGCAGAGTGTGACAATGCAGAGTGTCACAGTGCCAGAGTGCCACAGAGTGTCACAGATCCAGAGTGTCAGAGTGCCCGAGTGTCACAATGCAGAACGTCACAGTGCCCGAATGACACAGTTCCAGAGTGTCACAGTGACAGCGTGTCACAATGCAGAGTGTCACAATGCCAGAGTATCACAGTCCAGAGTGTCACAATGCAGAGTGTCACAATGCAGAGTGTCACAATGCCAGAGTGTCACAGAGTGTTACAGTTCCAGAGTGTCACAATGCAGAGTGTCACAGTGACAGAGTGTGACAATGCAGAGTGCCACAATGCACAGAGTCACAGTGCCAGATTGCCACAATATCAGAGTGTCACAATGCCAGGGTGTCACAGCGCCAGAGTGTCACAATGCCAGAATATCACAATGCCAGAGTGTCACAATGCAGAGTGTCACAGTGCCAGGGTGTTACAGTGCCAGAGTGTCACAATGACAGAGTGTCACAGTGCCAGAGTGTCACAGAACCAAAATGTCACAATGCAGAATGGCACAATGCAGAGTGTCACAATGCAGAGTGTCACAGTTCAGAGTGTCACAATGCCAGAGTGTTACAATGTATAGTGCCAGAGTGCCAGAGTGTCAGTATGCCACAGTGTCACAATTCTGAGTGCCACAGTGCCAGAGTGCCACAATTCAGAGTGTCACAATGAAGAGTGTCACAGTGCCAGAGTGCCACAATGCAAAGTGTCACAATGCCAGAGTGTAAAAGAGCCCGAGTGTCACAATGCAGAGTGTCACAGTGCCCGAATGACACAGTTCCAGAGTGTCACAATGCCGAGTGCCAGAATGCAGAGTGTCATAGTGCCAGAGTGCCACAATGCTGAGTGTCACAATGCAGAGTGCCACAATGCAGAGTGTCACAGTGCAGAGTGTTACAGTTCCAGAGTGTCACAGTGCCGAGTGCCAGAATGCAGAGTGTCATAGTGCCAGAGTGCCACAATGCTGAGTGTCACAATGCTGAGCGTCACAATGCAGAGTGCCACAATGCAGAGTGTCACAGTGCAGAGTGTTACAGTTCCAGAGTGTCACAATGCCAGAGTGTTACAATGTATAGTGCCAGAGTGCCAGAGTGTCAGTATGCCACAGTGTCACAATTCTGAGTGCCACAGTGCCAGAGTGCCACAATGCAAAGTGTCACAATGCCAGAGTGTAAAAGAGCCCGAGTGTCACAATGCAGAGTGTCACAGTGCCCGAATGACACAGTTCCAGAGTGTCACAATGCCGAGTGTCAGAATGCAGAGTGTCATAGTGCCAGAGTGCCACAATGCTGAGTGTCACAATGCAGAGTGCCACAATGTCAGAGTGTCCCAGTGCAGAGTGTTACAGTTCCAGAGTGTCACAGTGCCAGAGCATCACAATGCAGAGTGTCACAATGCCAGAGTGTCACAATGCAGAGTGTCACAATGCCAGAATGTCACAATGCAGAGTGTCACAGTTCCAGAGTGCCACAGAGTGTCACAGATCCAGAGTGTCACAGTGCCGGAGTGTCACAATGCAGAGTGTCAAAATGCCAGAGTGCCACAGAGTGTCACAGATCCAGAGTGTCACAGTGCCAGAGTGTCACAATGCAGAGTGTCAGAGTGACAGAGTGCCACAAGGTAGAGAGCCACAATGCACAGTGTCAGAGTGCCCGAGTGTCACAATGCAGAACGTCACAGTGAACGAATGACACAGTTCCAGAGTGTCACAGTGACAGCGTGTCACAATGCAGAGTGTCACAGTGCCAGAGTGGCACAGGTCCAGAGTGTCACAATGCATAGTGTCACAATGCAGAGTGTCACAATGCCAGAGTGTCACAGAGTGTTACAGTTCCAGAGTGTCACAATGCCAGAGTGTCACAATGCAGAGTGTCACAGTGACAGAGTGCGACAATGCAGAGTGCCACAATGCACAGAGTCACAGTGCCAGAGTGTCACAATGCCAGGGTCACAGCGCCAGAGTGTCACAATGCCAGAATATCACAATGCCAGAGTGTCACAGTGCAGAGTGTCACAGTGCCAGAGTATCACAATGCCAGTGTCACAATTCCAAGCTGTCACAGCACCAGTGTGTCACAATGTCAGAATTTCACAATGCCAGAGTGTCACAATGCCAGAGTGTCACAATGCCAGGGTGTCACAGTGCTAGAGTGTCACAATGCCAGAGTGTCACAGTGCCAGAGTGTCACAATGCCAGAGTGTTACAATGTATAGTGCCAGAGTGCCAGAGTGTCAGTATGCCACAGTGTCACAATTCTGAGTGCCACAGTGCCAGAGTGCCACAATTCAGAGTGTCACAATGAAGAGTGTCACAGTGCCAGAGTGCCACAATGCAAAGTGTCACAATGCCAGAGTGTAAAAGAGCCCGAATGTCACAATGCAGAGTGTCACAGTGCCCGAATGACACAGTTCCAGAGTGTCACAATGCCGAGTGTCAGAATGCAGAGTGTCATAGTGCCAGAGTGCCACAATGCTGAGTGTCACAATGCAGAGTGCCACAATGTCAGAGTGTCCCAGTGCAGAGTGTTACAGTTCCAGAGTGTCACAGTGCCAGAGTATCACAGTGCAGAGTGTCACAAAGCAGAGTGTCACAGTGCACGAATGACACAGTTCCAGAGTGTCACAATGCAGAGTATCGCAGTGCCAGAGTGCCACAGAGTGTCACAGATCCAGACTCTCACAGTGCAGGAGTGTCACAATGCAGAGTGTCAAAATGCCAGTGTCACAGAGTGTCACAGATCCAGTGTCACAGTGCCAGAGTGTCACAATGCAGAGTGTCAGGGTGACAGAGTGCCTCAAGGTAGAGAGCCACAATGCACAGTGTCAGAGTGCCCGAGTGTCACAATGTAGAACGTCACAGTGCCCGAATGACACAGTTCCAGAGTGTCACAGTGACAGAATGTCACAATGCAGAGTGTCACAGTGCCAGAGTGCCACAATGCATACTGTCACAGTGCCAGAGTGCACCAGAGCAGAGAGTCACAGTGCCAGATTGTCACAAGAGTGCCACAATGCCAGAGTGTCACAGTGCCAGAGTGTCACAATGCAGAGTTTCACAATGCCAGAGTGTCACAGAGTGTCACAGTTCCAGAGTGTCACAGTTCCAGAGTGTCACAATGCGGAGTGTCACAATGCCAGAGTGTCACAGTGCAGAGTGTCTCAGTGCCAGAGTGTCACAGAACCAAAATGTCACAATGCAGAATGGCACAATGCAGAGTGTCACAATGCCAGAATATCACAATGCCAGAGTGTCACAATGCAGAGTGTCTCAGTGCCAGAGTGTCACAGAACCAAAATGTCACAATGCAGAATGGCACAATGCAGAGTGTCACAATGCAGACTGCCACAGTTCAGAGTGTCACAGTGCTCGAATGACACAGTTTCAGAGTATCACAAAGCAGAGTGTCACAATGCAGAGAGTCACAGTGCCAGATTGCCACAGTATCACAGTGTCACAGTGCAGAGTGTCACAGCGCCAGAGTGTCACAATGCCAGAATATCACAATGCCAGAGTGTCACAATGCAGAGTGTCACAGTGCCAGGGTGTTACAGTGCCAGAGTGTCACAATGACAGAGTTTCACAGTGCCAGAGTGTCACAGAACCAAAATGTCACAATGCAGAATGGCACAATGCAGAGTGTCACAATGCAGAGTGTCACAGTTCAGAGTGTCACAATGCCAGAGTGTCACAATGCCGAGTGTCACAATGCAGAGTGTCACAATGCCAGAGTGTCACAATGCCAGGATGTCACAATGCCAGGGTGTCACAGTGCCAGAGTGTCACAGAACAAGAATGTCGCAATGCAGAGTGTCACGTTGCCAGTGACTCAGTTCCAGAGTGTCACAATGGAGAGTGTCACAATGACAGAGTGTCAAAGTGCCAGAGCATCACAATGCAGAATGTCACAGTGCCCGAATGACATAGTTCCACAGTGTCACAATCCTGAGTGTTAGAATGCAGAGTGTCCCAGTGCAGAGTGTTACAGTTCCAGAGTGTCACAGTGCCAGAGCATCACAATGCAGAGTGTCACAAGGCCACAGTGTCACAATGCAGAGTGTCACAATGCCAGAATATCACAGTGCCAGAGTATCCCAATGCCAGTGTCACAATTCCAAGGTGTCACAGTACCAGTGTGTCACAATGCCAGAGTGTCACAATGCCAGGGTGTCACAATGCCAGGGTGTCACAGTGCCAGAGTGTCACAGAACCAGAATGTCAAAATGCAGAGTGTCACATTGCCTCTGACTCACTTCCAGAGTGTCACAATGGAGAGTGTCACAATGCCAGAGTGTCAAAGTGCCAGAGCATCACAATCCAGAATGTCACAGTGTCAGAATATCACAATGCCAGAGTGTCACAATGTAGAGTGTCACAGTTCCAGAGTGTCACTGAGAGTCACAGTTCCAGAGTGTCACAGTGCCAGAGTGTCTCAATGCAGTGTCACAATGCCAGGGTGTCACAATGCCAGAGTGTCACAATGCCAGAATATCACAATGCCAGAGTGTAACAATGCCAGAGTATCACAGTGCAGAGTGTCACAATGCAGTGTCACAGTGCCAGAGTGTCACAATGCAGAGTGCCACAATGCAAGAGTGCCACTATGCACAGTGCCACAGTGGCAGAGTGTCACAGTGCCAGAGTGGCACAGGTCCAGAGTGTCACAATGCAGAGTGTCACAATGCAGAGTGTCACAATGCCAGAGTGTCACAGAGTGTTACAGTTCCAGAGTGTCACAATGCAGAGTGTCACAGTGACAGAGTGCGACAATGCAGAGTGCCACAATGCACAGAGTCACAGTGCCAGATTGCCACAGTATCAGAGTGTCACAATGCCAGGGTGTCACAGCGCCAGAGTGTCACAATGCCAGAATATCACAATGCCAGAGTGTCACAATGCAGAGTGTCACAGTGCCAGGGTGTTACAGTGCCAGAGTGTCACAATGCAGAATGGCACAATGCAGTGTGTCACAATGCAGAGTGTCACAGTTCAGAGTGTCACAATGCCAGAGTGTTACAATGTATAGTGCCAGAGTGCCAGAGTGTCAGTATGCCACAGTGTCACAATTCTGAGTGCCACAGTGCCAGAGTGTCACAATGAAGAGTGTCACAGTGCCAGAGTGCCACAATGCAAAGTGTCACAATGCCAGAGTGTAAAAGAGCCCGAGTGTCACAATGCAGAGTGCCACAATGTCAGAGTGTCCCAGTGCAGAGTGTTACAGTTCCAGAGTGTCACAGTGCCAGAGCATCACAATGCAGAGTGGCACAATGCCAGAGTGTCACAATGCAGAGTGTCACAATGCCAGAATATCACAGTGCCAGAGTGTCACAATGCCAGAGTGTCACAATGCAGAGTGTCACAATGCCAGAGTGTCACAATGCCAGGGTGTCACAATGCCAGGTTGTCACAGTGCCAGAGTGTCACAGAACAAGAATGACGCAATGCAGAGTGTCACGTTGCCAGTGACTCAGTTCCAGTGTCACAATGGAGAGTGTCACAATGACAGAGTGTCAAAGTGCCAGAGCATCACAATGCAGAGTGTCACAATGCCAGAATATCACAGTGCCAGAGTATCACAATGCCAGTGTCACAATTCCAAGCTGACACAGCACCAGTGTGTCACAATGTCAGAATTTCACAATGCCAGAGTGTCACAATGCCAGGGTGTCACAGTGCCAGAGTGTCACAATGCCAGAGTGTCACAGTGCCAGAGTGTCACAGAACCAGAATGTCAAAATGCAGAGTGTCACATTGCCTCTGACTCACTTCCAGAGTGTCACAATGCAGAGTGTCACAATGCCAGAGTGTCACAGTGCCAGAGTGTCACAATGCCAGAGTGTTACAATGTATAGTGCCAGAGTGCCAGAGTGTCAGTATGCCACAGTGTCACAATTCTGAGTGCCACAGTGCCAGAGTGCCACAATTCAGAGTGTCACAATGAAGAGTGTCACAGTGCCAGAGTGCCACAATGCAAAGTGTCACAATGCCAGAGTGTAAAAGAGCCCGAGTGTCACAATGCAGAGTGCCACAATGTCAGAGTGTCCCAGTGCAGAGTGTTACAGTTCCAGAGTGTCACAGTGCCAGAGCATCACAATGCAGAGTGGCACAATGCCAGAGTGTCACAATGCAGAGTGTCACAATGCCAGAATATCACAGTGCCAGAGTGTCACAATGCCAGAGTGTCACAATGCAGAGTGTCACAATGCCAGAGTGTCACAATGCCAGGGTGTCACAATGCCAGGTTGTCACAGTGCCAGAGTGTCACAGAACAAGAATGACGCAATGCAGAGTGTCACGTTGCCAGTGACTCAGTTCCAGTGTCACAATGGAGAGTGTCACAATGACAGAGTGTCAAAGTGCCAGAGCATCACAATGCAGAGTGTCACAATGCCAGAATATCACAGTGCCAGAGTATCACAATGCCAGTGTCACAATTCCAAGCTGTCACAGCACCAGTGTGTCACAATGTCAGAATTTCACAATGCCAGAGTGTCACAATGCCAGGGTGTCACAGTGCCAGAGTGTCACAATGCCAGAGTGTCACAGTGCCAGAGTGTCACAGAACCAGAATGTCAAAATGCAGAGTGTCACATTGCCTCTGACTCACTTCCAGAGTGTCACAATGCAGAGTGTCACAATGCCAGAGTGTCAAGGTGACAGAGCATCACAATCCAGAATGTCACAGTGTCAGAATATCACAATGCCAGAGTGTCACAATGTAGAGTGTCACAGTTCCAGAGTGTCACAGTTCCAGAATGTCACAATGCCGAGTGTCAGAATGCAGAGTGTCACAGTGCCGGAGTGCCACAATGCTGAGTGTCACAATGCAGAGTGCCACAATGTCAGAGTGTCCCAGTGCAGAGTGTTACAGTTCCAGAGTGTCACAGTGCCAGAGCATCACAATGCCGAGTGTCACAGTGACAGAGTGCGACAATGCAGAGTGCCACAATGCACAGTGCCAGAGTGCCCGAGTGTCACAACGCAGAATATCACAGTGCCCGAATGACACAGTTCCACAGTGTCACAATCCTGAGTGTTAGAATGCAGAGTGTCCTAGTGCAGAGTGTTGCAGTTCCAGTGTCACAGTGCCAGAGTGTCACAATGCAGAGTGTCACAATGCCAGAATATCACAGTGCCAGAGTATCACAATGCCAGTGTCACAATTCCAAGCTGTCACAGCACCAGTGTGTCACAATGTCAGAATTTCACAATGCCAGAGTGTCACAATGCCAGAGTGTCACAATGCCAGGGTGTCACAGAACCAGAATGTCAAAATGCAGAGTGTCACATTGCCTCTGACTCACTTCCAGAGTGTCACAATGGAGACTGTCACAATGCCAGAGTGTCAAAGTGCCAGAGCATCACAATCCAGAATGTCACAGTGTCAGAATATCACAATGCCAGAGTGTCACAATGTAGAGTGTCACAGTTCCAGAGTGCCACAGAGTGTCACAGATCCAGAGTGTCACAGTGCCGGAGTGTCACAATGCAGAGTGTCAAAATGCCAGAGTGCCACAGAGTGTCACAGATCCAGAGTGTCACAGTGCCAGAGTGTCACAATGCAGAGTGTCAGAGTGACAGAGTGCCACAAGGTGGAGAGCCACAATGCACAGTGTCAGAGTGCCCGAGTGTCACAATGCAGAACGTCACAGTGCCCGAATGACACAGTTCCAGAGTGTCACAGTGACAGCGTGTCACAATGCAGAGTGTCACAGTGCCAGAGTGGCACAGGTCCAGAGTGTCACAATGCATAGTGTCACAATGCAGAGTGTCACAATGCCAGAGTGTCACAGAGTGTTACAGTTCCAGAGTGTCACAATGCCAGAGTGTCACAATGCAGAGTGTCACAGTGACAGAGTGCGACAATGCAGAGTGCCACAATGCACAGAGTCACAGTGCCAGATTGCCACAATATCAGAGTGTCACAATGCCAGGGTGTCACAGCGCCAGAGTGTCACAATGCCAGAATATCACAATGCCAGAGTGTCACAGTGCAGAGTGTCACAGTGCCAGAGTATCACAATGCCAGTGTCACAATTCCAAGCTGTCACAGCACCAGTGTGTCACAATGTCAGAATTTCACAATGCCAGAGTGTCACAATGCCAGAGTGTCACAATGCCAGGGTGTCACAGTGCCAGAGTGTCACCATGCCAGAGTGTCACAGTGCCAGAGTGTCACAATGCCAGAGTGTTACAATGTATAGTGCCAGAGTGCCAGAGTGTCAGTATGCCACAGTGTCACAATTCTGAGTGCCACAGTGCCAGAGTGCCACAATTCAGAGTGTCACAATGAAGAGTGCCACAGTGCCAGAGTGCCACAATGCAAAGTGTCACAATGCCAGAGTGTAAAAGAGCCCGAGTGTCACAATGCAGAGTGTCACAGTGCCCGAATGACACAGTTCCAGAGTGTCACAATGCCGAGTGTCAGAATGCAGAGTGTCATAGTGCCAGAGTGCCACAATGCTGAGTGTCACAATGCAGAGTGCCACAATGTCAGAGTGTCCCAGTGCAGAGTGTTACAGTTCCAGAGTGTCACAGTGCCAGAGCATCACAATGCAGAGTGTCACAATGCCAGAGTGTCACAATGCAGAGTGTCACAATGCCAGAATATCACAGTGCCAGAGTGTCACAATGCCAGAGTGTCACAATGCCAGGGTGTCACAGTGCCAGAGTGTCACAGAACAAGAATGTCGCAATGCAGAGTGTCACGTTGCCAGTGACTCAGTGCCAGAGTGTCACAATGGAGAGTGTCACAATGACAGAGTGTCAAAGTGCCAGAGCATCACAATGCAGAATGTCACAGTGACAGAGTGCCACAATGCAGAGTGCCACAATGCACAGTGCCAGAGTGCCCGAGTGTCACAACGCAGAATATCACAATGCCCGAATGACACAGTTCCACAGTGTCACAATCCTGAGTGTTAGAATGCAGAGTGTCCCAGTGCAGAGTGTTACAGTTCCAGTGTCACAGTGCCAGAGCATCACAATGCAGAGTGTCACAATGCCAGAGTGTCACAATGCAGAGTGTCACAATGCCAGAATATCACAGTGCCAGAGTATCACAATGCCAGTGTCACAATTCCAAGCTGTCACAGCACCAGTGTGTCACAATGTCAGAATTTCACAATGCCAGAGTGTCACAATGCCAGAGTGTCACAATGCCAGGGTGTCACAGTGCCAGAGTGTCACAATGCCAGAGTGTCACAGTGCCAGAGTGTCACAGAACCAGAATGTCAAAATGCAGAGTGTCATATTGCCTCTGACTCACTTCCAGAGTGTCACAATGCAGAGTGTCACAATGCCAGAGTGTCAAGGTGACAGAGCATCACAATCCAGAATGTCACAGTGTCAGAATATCACAATGCCAGAGTGTCACAATGTAGAGTGTCACAGTTCCAGAGTGTCACTGAGTGTCACAGTTCCAGAGTGTCACAGTTCCAGAATGTCACAATGCCGAGTGTCAGAATGCAGAGTGTCATAGTGCCAGAGTGCCACAATGCTGAGTGTCACAATGCAGAGTGCCACAATGTCAGAGTGTCCCAGTGCAGAGTGTTACAGTTCCAGAGTGTCACAGTGCCAGAGTATCACAATGCCGAGTGTCACAGTGACAGAGTGCGACAATGCAGAGTGCCACAATGCACAGTGCCAGAGTGCCCGAGTGTCACAACGCAGAATATCACAGTGCCCGAATGACACAGTTCCACAGTGTCACAATCCTGAGTGTTAGAATGCAGAGTGTCCTAGTGCAGAGTGTTACAGTTCCAGTGTCACAGTGCCTGAGTGTCACAATGCAGAGTGTCACAATGCCAGAATATCACAGTGCCAGAGTATCACAATGCCAGTGTCACAATTCCAAGGTGTCACAGCACCAGTGTGTCACAATGCCAGAATTTCGCAATGCCAGAGTGTCACAATGCCAGAGTGTCACAATGCCAGGGTGTCACAGAACCAGAATGTCAAAATGCAGAGTGTCACATTGCCTCTGACTCACTTCCAGAGTGTCACAATGGAGACTGTCACAATGCCAGAGTGTCAAAGTGCCAGAGCATCACAATCCAGAATGTCACAGTGTCAGAATATCACAATGCCAGAGTGTCACAATGCAGAGTGTCACAGTGCCAGAGTGCCACAGAGTGTCACAGATCCAGAGTGTCACAGTGCCGGAGTGTCACAATGCAGAGTGTCAAAATGCCAGAGTGCCACAGAGTGTCACAGATCCAGAGTGTCACAGTGCCAGAGTGTCACAATGCAGAGTGTCAGAGTGCAGAGTGCCACAAGGTAGAGAGCCACAATGCACAGTGTCAGAGTGCCCGAGTGTCACAATGCAGAACATCACAGTGCCCGAATGACACAGTTCCAGAGTGTCACAGTGACAGCGTGTCACAATGCAGAGTGTCACAGTCCCAGAGTGTCACAATGCAGAGTGCCACAATGCAAGAGTGCCACTATGCACAGTGCCACAGTGGCAGAGTGTCACAGTGCCAGAGTGGCACAGGTCCAGAGTGTCACAATGCATAGTGTCACAATGCAGAGTGTCGCAATGCCAGAGTGTCACAGAGTGTTACAGTTCCAGAGTGTCACAATGCCAGAGTGTCACAATGCAGTGTGTCACAGTGACAGAGTGCGACAATGCAGAGTGCCACAATGCACAGAGTCACAGTGCCAGATTGCCACAATATCAGAGTGTCACAATGCCAGGGTGTCACAGCGCCAGAGTGTCACGATGCCAGAATATCACAATGCCAGAGTGTCACAATGCAGAGTGTCACAGTGCCAGGGTGTTACAGTGCCAGAGTGTCACAATGACAGAGTGTCACAGTGCCAGAGTGTCACAGAACCAAAATGTCACAATGCAGAATGGCACAATGCAGTGTGTCACAATGCAGAGTGTCACAGTTCAGAGTGTCACAATGCCAGAGTGTTACAATGTATAGTGCCAGAGTGCCAGAGTGTCAGTATGCCACAGTGTCACAATTCTGAGTGCCACAGTGCCAGAGTGCCACAATTCAGAGTGTCACAATGAAGAGTGTCACAATGCCAGAGTGTAAAAGAGCCCGAGTGTCACAATGCAGAGTGTCACAGTGCCCGAATGACACAGTTCCAGAGTGTCACAATGCCGAGTGTCAGGATGCAGAGTGTCATAGTGCCAGAGTGCCACAATGCTGAGTGTCACAATGCAGAGTGCCACAATGTCAGAGTGTCCCAGTGCAGAGTGTTACAGTTCCAGAGTGTCACAGTGCCAGAGCATCACAATGCAGAGTGTCACAATGCCAGAGTGTCACAATGCCAGAGTGTCACAATGCAGAGTGTCACAATGCCAGAATATCACAGTGCCAGAGTGTCACAATGCCAGAGTGTCACAATGCAGAGTGTCACAATGCCAGAGTGTCACAATGCCAGGGTGTCACAATGCCAGGGTGTCACAGTGCCAGAGTGTCACAGAACAAGAATGTCGCAATGCAGAGTGTCACGTTGCCAGTGACTCAGTTCCAGAGTGTCACAATGGAGAGTGTCACAATGACAGAGTGTCAAAGTGCCAGAGCATCACAATGCAGAATGTCACAGTGACAGAGTGCGACAATGCAGAGTGCCACAATGCACAGTGCCAGAGTGCCCGAGTGTCACAACGCAGAATATCACAGTGCCCGAATGACACAGTTCCACAGTGTCACAATCCTGAGTGTTAGAATGCAGAGTGTCCTAGTGCAGAGTGTTACAGTTCCAGTGTCACAGTGCCAGAGTGTCACAATGCAGAGTGTCACAATGCCAGAATATCACAGTGCCAGAGTATCACAATGCCAGTGTCACAATTCCAAGGTGTCACAGCACCAGTGTGTCACAATGCCAGAATTTCACAATGCCAGAGTGTCACAATGCCAGAGTGTCACAATGCCAGGGTGTCACAGAACCAGAATGTCAAAATGCAGAGTGTCACATTGCCTCTGACTCACTTCCAGAGTGTCACAATGGAGAGTGTCACAATGCCAGAGTGTCAAAGTGCCAGAGCATCACAATCCAGAATGTCACAGTGTCAGAATATCACAATGCCAGAGTGTCACAATGTAGAGTGTCACAGTTCCAGAGTGTCACTGAGAGTCACAGTTCCAGAGTGTCACAGTGCCAGAGTGTCTCAATGCAGCGTCACAATGCCAGGGTGTCACAATGCCAGAGTGTCACAATGCCAGAATATGACAATGCCAGAGTGTAACAATGCTAGAGTATCACAGTGCAGAGTGTCACAATGCAGAGCGTCCCAGTGCACGAATGACACAGTTCCAGAGTGTCACAATGCAGAGTGTCACAATGCAGAGTGTCGCAGTGCACGAATGACACAGTTCCAGAGTGTCACAATGCAGAGTGTCACAATGCAGAGTGTCACAGTGCCAGAGTGCCACAGAGTGTCACAGATCCAGAGTGTCACAGTGCCGGAGTGTCACAGTGCCAGAGTGTCACAAAGCCGGAGTGTCACAGAGTGTCACAGATCCAGAGTGTCACAGTGCCAGAGTGTCACAATGCCAGAGTGTCACAATGCAGAGTGTCACAATGCCAGAATATCACAGTGCCAGAGTGTCACAATGCCAGAGTGTCACAATGTAGAGTGTCACAGTTCCAGAGTGTCACTGAGTGTCACAGTTCCAGAGTGTCACAGTTCCAGAATGTCACAATGCCGAGTGTCAGAATGCAGAGTGTCATAGTGCCAGAGTGCCACAATGCTGAGTGTCACAATGCAGAGTGCCACAATGTCAGAGTGTCCCAGTGCAGAGTGTTACAGTTCCAGAGTGTCACAGTGCCAGAGCATCACAATGCCAAGTGTCACAGTGACAGAGTGCGACAATGCAGAGTGCCACAATGCACAGTGCCAGAGTGCCCGAGTGTCACAACGCAGAATATCACAGTGCCCGAATGACACAGTTCCACAGTGTCACAATCCTGAGTGTTAGAATGCAGTGTCCTAGTGCAGAGTGTTACAGTTCCAGTGTCACAGAGCCAGAGTGTCACAATGCAGAGTGTCACAATGCCAGAATATCACAGTGCCAGAGTATCACAATGCCAGTGTCACAATTCCAAGGTGTCACAGCACCAGTGTGTCACAATGCCAGAATTTCACAATGCCAGAGTGTCACAATGCCAGAGTGTCACAATGCCAGGGTGTCACAGAACCAGAATGTCAAAATGCAGAGTGTCACATTGCCTCTGACTCACTTCCAGAGTGTCACAATGGAGAGTGTCACAATGCCAGAGTGTCAAAGTGCCAGAGCATCACAATCCAGAATGTCACAGTGTCAGAATATCACAATGCCAGAGTGTCACAATGCAGAGTGTCACAGTGCCAGAGTGCCACAGAGTGTCACAGATCCAGAGTGTCACAGTGCCGGAGTGTCACAATGCAGAGTGTCAAAATGCCAGAGTGCCACAGAGTGTCACAGATCCAGAGTGTCACAGTGCCAGAGTGTCACAATGCAGAGTGTCAGAGTGACAGAGTGCCACAAGGTAGAGAGCCACAATGCACAGTGTCAGAGTGCCCGAGTGTCACAATGCAGAACGTCACAGTGCCCGAATGACACAGTTCCAGAGTGTCACAGTGACAGCGTGTCACAATGCAGAGTGTCACAGTGCCAGAGTGGCACAGGTCCAGAGCGTCACTATGCATAGTGTCACAATGCAGAGTGTCACAATGCCAGAGTGTCACAGAGTGTTACAGTTCCAGAGTGTCACAATGCCAGAGTGTCACAATGCAGAGTGTCACAGTGACAGAGTGCGACAATGCAGAGTGCCACAATGCACAGAGTCACAGTGCCAGATTGCCACAATATCAGAGTGTCACAATGCCAGGGTGTCACAGCGCCAGAGTGTCACAATGCCAGAATATCACAATGCCAGAGTGTCACAATGCAGAGTGTCACAGTGCCAGAGTATCACAATGCCAGTGTCACAATTCCAAGCTGTCACAGCACCAGTGTGTCACAATGTCAGAATTTCACAATGCCAGAGTGTCACAATGCCAGAGTGTCACAATGCCAGGGTGTCACAGTGCCAGAGTGTCACAATGCCAGAGTGTCACAGTGCCAGAGTGTCACAATGCCAGAGTGTTACAATGTATAGTGCCAGAGTGCCAGAGTGTCAGTATGCCACAGTGTCACAATTCTGAGTGCCACAGTGCCAGAGTGCCACAATTCAGAGTGTCACAATGAAGAGTGTCACAGTGCCAGAGTGCCACAATGCAAAGTGTCACAATGCCAGAGTGTAAAAGAGCCCGAGTGTCACAATGCAGAGTGTCACAGTGCCCGAATGACACAGTTCCAGAGTGTCACAATGCCGAGTGTCAGAATGCAGAGTGTCATAGTGCCAGAGTGCCACAATGCTGAGTGTCACAATGCAGAGTGCCACAATGTCAGAGTGTCCCAGTGCAGAGTGTTACAGTTCCAGAGTGTCACAGTGCCAGAGCATCACAATGCAGAGTGTCACAATGCCAGAGTGTCACAATGCAGAGTGTCACAATGCCAGAATATCACAGTGCCAGAGTGTCACAATGCCAGAGTGTCACAATGACAGGGTGTCACAGTGCCAGAGTGTCACAGAACAAGAATGTCGCAATGCAGAGTGTCACGTTGCCAGTGACTCAGTTCCAGAGTGTCACAATGGAGAGTGTCACAATGACAGAGTGTCAAAGTGCCAGAGCATCACAATGCAGAATGTCACAGTGACAGAGTGCCACAATGCAGAGTGCCACAATGCACAGTGCCAGAGTGCCCGAGTGTCACAACGCAGAATATCACAATGCCCGAATGACACAGTTCCACAGTGTCACAATCCTGAGTGTTAGAATGCAGAGTGTCCCAGTGCAGAGTGTTACAGTTCCAGTGTCACAGTGCCAGAGCATCACAATGCAGAGTGTCACAATGCCAGAGTGTCACAATGCAGAGTGTCACAATGCCAGAATATCACAGTGCCAGAGTATCACAATGCCAGTGTCACAATTCCAAGCTGACACAGCACCAGTGTGTCACAATGTCAGAATTTCACAATGCCAGAGTGTCACAATGCCAGAGTGTCACAATGCCAGGGTGTCACAGTGCCAGAGTGTCACAATGCCAGAGTGTCACAGTGCCAGAGTGTCACAGAACCAGAATGTCAAAATGCAGAGTGTCACATTGCCTCTGACTCACTTCCAGAGTGTCACAATGCAGAGTGTCACAATGCCAGTGTCAAGGTGACAGTGCATCACAATCCAGAATGTCACAGTGTCAGAATATCACAATGCCAGAGTGTCACAATGTAGAGTGTCACAGTTCCAGAGTGTCACTGAGTGTCACAGTTCCAGAGTGTCACAGTTCCAGAATGTCACAATGCCGAGTGTCAGAATGCAGAGTGTCATAGTGCCAGAGTGCCACAATGCTGAGTGTCACAATGCAGAGTGCCACAATGTCAGAGTGTCCCAGTGCAGAGTGTTACAGTTCCAGAGTGTCACAGTGCCAGAGCATCACAATGCCAAGTGTCACAGTGACAGAGTGCGACAATGCAGAGTGCCACAATGCACAGTGCCAGAGTGCCCGAGTGTCACAACGCAGAATATCACAGTGCCCGAATGACACAGTTCCACAGTGTCACAATCCTGAGTGTTAGAATGCAGAGTGTCCTAGTGCAGAGTGTTACAGTTCCAGTGTCACAGTGCCAGAGTGTCACAATGCAGAGTGTCACAATGCCAGAATATCACAGTGCCAGAGTATCACAATGCCAGTGTCACAATTCCAAGGTGTCACAGCACCAGTGTGTCACAATGCCAG
The DNA here is from genome assembly GCA_011125475.1 of Melanerpes aurifrons. Classification (NCBI taxonomy): domain Eukaryota; kingdom Metazoa; phylum Chordata; class Aves; order Piciformes; family Picidae; genus Melanerpes; species Melanerpes aurifrons. The sequence goes on along the minus strand of WWNC01000139.1, from coordinate 135,184 downwards.
AATTTCACAATGCCAGAGTGTCACAATGCCAGAGTGTCACAATGCCAGGATGTCACAGAACCAGAATGTCAAAGTGCAGAGTGTCACATTGCCTCTGACTCACTTCCAGAGTGTCACAATGGAGAGTGTCACAATGCCAGAGTGTCAAAGTGCCAGAGCATCACAATCCAGAATGTCACAGTGTCAGAATATCACAATGCCAGAGTGTCACAATGCAGAGTGTCAAAATGCCAGAGTGCCACAGAGTGTCACAGATCCAGAGTGTCACAGTGCCAGAGTGTCACAATGCAGAGTGTCAGAGTGACAGAGTGCCACAAGGTAGAGAGCCACAATGCACAGTGTCAGAGTGCCCGAGTGTCACAATGCAGAACATCACAGTGCCCGAATGACACAGTTCCAGAGTGTCACAGTGACAGCGTGTCACAATGCAGAGTGTCACAGTGCCAGAGTGTCACAATGCAGAGTGCCACAATGCAAGAGTGCCACTATGCACAGTGCCACAGTGGCAGAGTGTCACAGTGCCAGAGTGGCACAGGTCCAGAGTGTCACAATGCATAGTGTCACAATGCAGAGTGTCACAATGCCAGAGTGTCACAGAGTGTTACAGTTCCAGAGTGTCACAATGCCAGAGTGTCACAATGCAGAGTGTCACAGTGACAGAGTGCGACAATGCAGAGTGCCACAATGCACAGAGTCACAGTGCCAGATTGCCACAATATCAGAGTGTCACAATGCCAGGGTGTCACAGCGCCAGAGTGTCACGATGCCAGAATATCACAATGCCAGAGTGTCACAATGCAGAGTGTCACAGTGCCAGGGTGTTACAGTGCCAGAGTGTCACAATGACAGAGTGTCACAGTGCCAGAGTGTCACAGAACCAAAATGTCACAATGCAGAATGGCACAATGCAGTGTGTCACAATGCAGAGTGTCACAGTTCAGAGTGTCACAATGCCAGAGTGTTACAATGTATAGTGCCAGAGTGCCAGAGTGTCAGTATGCCACAGTGTCACAATTCTGAGTGCCACAGTGCCAGAGTGCCACAATTCAGAGTGTCACAATGAAGAGTGTCACAGTGCCAGAGTGCCACAATGCAAAGTGTCACAATGCCAGAGTGTAAAAGAGCCCGAGTGTCACAATGCAGAGTGTCACAGTGCCCGAATGACACAGTTCCAGAGTGTCACAATGCCGAGTGTCAGGATGCAGAGTGTCATAGTGCCAGAGTGCCACAATGCTGAGTGTCACAATGCAGAGTGCCACAATGTCAGAGTGTCCCAGTGCAGAGTGTTACAGTTCCAGAGTGTCACAGTGCCAGAACATCACAATGCAGAGTGTCACAATGCCAGAGTGTCACAATGCCAGAGTGTCACAATGCAGAGTGTCACAATGCCAGAATATCACAGTGCCAGAATGTCACAATGCCAGAGTGTCACAATGCAGAGTGTCACAATGCCAGAGTGTCACAATGCCAGGGTGTCACAATGCCAGGGTGTCACAGTGCCAGAGTGTCACAGAACAAGAATGTCGCAATGCAGAGTGTCACGTTGCCAGTGACTCAGTTCCAGAGTGTCACAATGGAGAGTGTCACAATGACAGAGTGTCAAAGTGCCAGAGCATCACAATGCAGAATGTCACAGTGACAGAGTGCCACAATGCAGAGTGCCACAATGCACAGTGCCAGAGTGCCCGAGTGTCACAACGCAGAATATCACAATGCCCGAATGACACAGTTCCACAGTGTCACAATCCTGAGTGTTTGAATGCAGAGTGTCCCAGTGCAGAGTGTTACAGTTCCAGTGTCACAGTGCCAGAGCATCACAATGCAGAGTGTCACAATGCCAGAGTGTCACAATGCAGAGTGTCACAATGCCAGAATATCACAGTGCCAGAGTATCACAATGCCAGTGTCACAATTCCAAGCTGTCACAGCACCAGTGTGTCACAATGTCAGAATTTCACAATGCCAGAGTGTCACAATGCCAGAGTGTCACAATGCCAGGGTGTCACAGTGCCAGAGTGTCACAATGCCAGAGTGTCACAGTGCCAGAGTGTCACAGAACCAGAATGTCAAAATGCAGAGTGTCACATTGCCTCTGACTCACTTCCAGAGTGTCACAATGCAGAGTGTCACAATGCCAGAGTGTCAAGGTGACAGAGCATCACAATCCAGAATGTCACAGTGTCAGAATATCACAATGCCAGAGTGTCACAATGTAGAGTGTCACAGTTCCAGAGTGTCACTGAGTGTCACAGTTCCAGAGTGTCACAGTTCCAGAATGTCACAATGCCGAGTGTCAGAATGCAGAGTGTCATAGTGCCAGAGTGCCACAATGCTGAGTGTCACAATGCAGAGTGCCACAATGTCAGAGTGTCCCAGTGCAGAGTGTTACAGTTCCAGAGTGCCACAATGCCAGAGTATCACAATGCCAGAGTGTCACAATGCAGAGTGCCACAATGCAAGAGTGCCACGATGCACTGTGCCACAGTGGCAGAGTGTCACAGTGCCAGAGTGGCACAGGTCCAGAGTGTCTCAATGCATAGTGTCACAATGCAGAGTGTCACAATGCCAGAGTGTCACAGAGTGTCGCAGTTCCAGAGTGTCACAATGCCAGAGTGTCACAATGCCCGAGTGCCAAAGTGCCAGAGCATCACAATACATAAATGTCACAGTGCCAGAATATCAAAATGCTAGAGTGTCACAATGCAGAGTGTCACAGTTCCAGAGTGTCACAGTGCCAGAGTGTCACAATGCAGAGTGTCACAATGCCAGAGTGTCACAGAGTGTCACAGTTCCAGAGTGTCACAATGCCAGAGTGTCACAATGCAGAGTGTCACAATGCCAGAGTGTCACAATGCTGAGTGTCTCAGTGCCAGAGCATCACAATGCAGAGTGTCACAATGCCAGAATGTCACAATGCGCAGTGCCACAGTGCCCGAGTGTCACAATGCAGAGTGTCACAGTGCCCGGATGAGTGCCCGAATGAGTTCCAGAGTGTCACAATGCAGAATATCACAGTGCCAGAGTGTCGCAATGCCAGAGTGTCACAATGCCCGAGTGCCGAAATGCCAGAGCATCACAATACATAAATGTCACAGTGCCAGAATATTACAATGCTAGAGTGTCACAATGCAGAGTGTCACAGTTCCAGAGTGTCACAGAGTGTCACAGTTCCAGAGTGTCACAGTGCCAGAGTGTCACAATGCAGAGTGTCACAATGCCAGAATATCACAATGCCAGAGTGTAACAATGCCAGCGTATCACAGTGCAGAGTGTCACAATGCAGAGTGTCCCAGTGCACGAATGACACAGTTCCAGAGTGTCACAATGCAGAGTGTCACAATGCAGAGTGTCGCAGTGCACGAATGACACAGTTCCAGAGTGTCACAATGCAGAGTGTCGCAGTGCCAGAGTGCCACAGAGTGTCACAGATCCAGAGTGTCACAGTGCCGGAGTGTCACAGTGCCAGAGTGTCACAATGCCAGAGTGTCACAGAGTGCCACAGATCCAGAGTGTCACAGTGCCGGAGTGTCACAGTGCCGGAGTGTCACACTGCCAGAGTGTCACAATGCAGAGTGTCAGAGTGACAGAGTGCCACAAGGTAGAGTGCCACAATGCACAGTGTCAGAGTGCCCGAGTGTCACAATGCAGAACGTCACAGTGCCCGAATGACACAGTTCCAGAGTGTCACAGTGCCAGAGTGCCACAATGCATAGTGTCACAGTGCCAGAGTGCACCAGTGCAGAGAGTCACAGTGCCAGATTGTCACAATGAAAGAGTGCCACAATGCCAGAGTATCACAATGCCAGAGTGTCACAATGCAGAGTGCCACAATGCAAGAGTGCCACGATGCACAGTGCCACAGTGGCAGAGTGTCACAGTGCCAGAGTGGCACAGGTCCAGAGTGTCACTATGCATAGTGTCACAATGCAGAGTGTCACAATGCCAGAGTGTCACAGAGTGTCGCAGTTCCAGAGTGTCACAATGCCAGAGTGTCACAATGCAGAGTGTCACAGTGACAGAGTGCGACAATGCAGAGTGCCACAATGCACAGTGCCAGAGTGCCCGAGTGTCACAATGCAGAATCTCACAGTGCCTGAATGACACAATTCCAGAGTGTCACAATGCAGAGTGTCACAATGCCAGAGTGTCACAGTGCCAGGGCATCAAACGTAGAGTTCCACAATGCCAGAGTGTCACAATGCGCAGTGCCACAGTGCCCGAGTGTCACAATGCAGAGTGTCACAGTGCCCGAATGAGTGCCCGAATGAGTTCCAGAGTGTCACAATGCAGAATATCACAGTGCCAGAGTGTCACAATGCCAGAGTGTCACAATGCCCGAGTGCCAAAGTGCCAGAGCATCACAATACATAAATGTCACTGTGCCAAAATATCAAAATGCTAGAGTGTCACAATGCAGAGTGTCACAGTTCCAGAGTGTCACAGTGCCAGAGTGTCACAATGCAGAGTGTCACAATGCCAGAGTGTCACAGAGTGTCACAGTTCCAGAGTGTCACAATGCCAGAGTATCACAATGCAGAGTGTCACAATGCCAGAATGTCACAATGCGCAGTGCCACAGTGCCCGAGTGTCACAATGCAGAGTGTCTCAGTGCCAGGGCATCACAATGCAGATTTCCACAATGCCAGAGTGCCACAATGCACAGTGCCAGAGTGCCCGAGTGTCACAATGCAGAATCTCACAGTGCCTGAATGACACAATTCCAGGGTGTCACAATGCAGAGTGTCACAATGCCAGAGTGTCACAGTGCCAGAGCATCACAATGCAGTGTCACAATGCCAGAGTGTCACAATGCAGAGTGTCTCAGTGCCAGGGCATCACAATGCAGAGTTCCACAGTGCCAGAGTGTCACAATGCGCAGTGCCACAGTGCCCGAGTGTCACAATGCAGAGTGTCACAGTGCCCGAATGAGTGCCCGAATGAGTTCCAGAGTGTCACAATGCAGAATATCACAGTGCCAGAGTGTCACAATGCCAGAGTGTCACAATGCCCGAGTGCCAAAGTGCCAGAGCATCACAATACAGAAATGTCACAGTGCCAGAATATCACAATGCTAGAGTGTCACAATGCAGAGTGTCACAGTTCCAGAGTGTCACAGATTGTCACAGTTCCAGATTGTCACAGTGCCAGAGTGTCACAATGCAGAGTGTCACAATGCCAGAGTGTCACAGAGTGTCACAGTTCCAGAGTGTCACAGTGCCAGAGTGTCACAATGCAGAGTGTCACAATGCCAGAGTGTCACAGAGTGTCACAGTTCCAGAGGATCACAATGCCAGAGTGTCACAATGCAGAGTGTCTGAGTGACAGAGTGCCACAATGCAGAGTGCCACAATGTACAGTACCAGAGTGCACGAGTGTCACAATGCAGAATGTCACAGTGTCCGAATGACACAGTTTCAGAGTGTCCCAGTGCAGTTTGTCACAATGCTAGAGCGTCACAATGCCAGAGCATCACAATACCAGAGTGCCACAGTGCCAGAGTGTCACAATGCAGAGTGTCACAGTGCCCGAATGACACAGTTCCAGAGTGTCACAGAACCAGAATGTCACAATGCAGAGTGCCACAATGTCAGAGTGTCCCATTGCAGTGAGTCACAGTGCCAGAGTGCCACAGTGCCAGAGTGTCACATTGCCGAGTGTCACATTGCAGAGTGTCTCAGTGCCAGAGTGTCATATTGCAGAGTGTCACAATGCCAGGGAGTCACAATGCAAGAGTGTCACAATGCAGAGTGTCTCAGTGCCAGAGTGTCACATTGCAGAGCGTCACATTGATGTGTCACAATGCCAGGGTGTCACAGTGCCAGAGTGTCACAGTGCCAGAGTTTCACAGTGCCAGATTGTCCTAGAACCAGAATGTCACAATGCAGGGCGTCACATTGCCAGTGACTCAGTTCCAGAGTGTCACAATGGGGAGTGTCACAATGCCAGAGTGTCAAAGTGCCAGAGCATCACAATCCAGAATGTCACAGTGTCAGAATATCACAATGCCAGAGTGTCACAGTTCCAGAGTGTCACAGAGTGTCACAGTTCCAGATTGTCTCAGTGCCAGTGTCACAATGTCAGAGTGTCTGAGAGTGTCACAGTTCCAGAGTGTTGCAGTGCCAGAGTGTCACAATGCCAGAGTGTCACAATGCAGAGTGTCACAGTGATAGAGTGCCACAATGCATAGTGTGACAATGCACAGTGCCTGAGTGCCTGAGTGTCACAATGCAGAGTGTCACAGCGCCCGAATGACACAATTCCAGAGTGTCACAATGCAGAGTGTCACAATGTAGAGAGTCACAGTGCCAGAGTGCCACAATGCAGAGTGTCTCCGTGCCAGAGCATCACAATGCAGAGTGTCACAATGCCAGAGTGTCACAATGCCAGAGTGTCACAATGCCAGAATATCACAATGCCAGTGTGTCACAATTCAGAGTGTCACAATGCCAGGGTGTTACTGTGCCAGAGTGTCGCAGTGCCAGAGTGTCGCAGTGCCAGATTGTCACAGAACCAGAATGTCACAGTGCAGAATGGCACAATGCAGAGTGTCACAGTGCAGAGTGTCACAATGCCAGAGTGTTACAATGGACAGTGCCAGAGTGCCAGAATGTCAGTATGCCACAGTGTCACAATTCTGAGTGTCACAGTGCCAGAGTGTCACAATGCAGAGTGTCACAATGCCAGAGTGTCACATTGCCAGATTGTCACAATGCAAAGTGTCACAATGCCAGAGTGTAAAAGTGCCAGAGTGTCACAATGGAGAGTGTCACAGTGCCAGTGTCAGAATGCCAGTGTCACAGTGCAGAGTGACACAATGCCAGAGTGTCACAATGCCAGAGTGTCACAATGCCAGTGTCACAATACAGAGTGTCACAATACCAGAGTTTCACATTGCCAGAGTGTCACAATGCAGAATTTCACATTGCAGAGTGTCACAATGCCTGGGTGTCACAATGCAGGGTGTCACAATGCAGAGTGTCACAATGCAGAGTTTCACAATGCAGAGTGTTAGAGTGCTAGAGTGTCACAATACAAGAGTGTCACAGTGTAGAGTGTCGCAGTGCAGAGTGTCACAGTACCAGTGTGTCACAGTGCAGAGTGTCACAATGCAGTGTCACAGTGTCAGAGTGTCACAATGCAGGATGTCACAATGCAGAGTATCACAATGCCAGGGTGTCACAATGCAGAATGTTTTAATGCAGAGTGTCAGAGTGCCAGAGTGTCACAATGCCAGATTTTCACAGTGTAGAGTGTCGCAGTTCAGAGTGTCACAGTACTAGTGTGTCACAGTGCAGAGTGTCACAGAACCAGAGTGTCACAATGCAGAGTGGCGCAATGCCATGTTGAGGAATGGCTTGAATTTCAGGGACCTAGTTCTATGGAACAGCTGTTTAATCAGAGTGTATAGGCCAGACTCCATCTTGCTGTTTACTGCTTACATCTTAGCTGGTATGCTGATGTAGCAAGGTCACCACATCCCTGTGACTGTGCTTGTAGTTTTTTAGACGATAACACCGTGTGAAATAGTTAGTTAGAAGATAGTAGTATGTGAAACAAAGTATATATGCAAAACAAAGACCTACTGAGAATGGAGGTTGTGGAGTTGCACGTAGTCCTAACCGCAAGTAGGATGGACAATATGATGTAACCCTGGACTAATAGCTAATAGAATAATGACACGTATGCATATTTAGTTGCTGAATATACTATATAAGCTGTGTTTTTTAACAATAAAGTTGAAACCTGATTACCAATCATATTGATTGTCTGCTTGATGCTTCCCACCACAACAAATGGCACCTGGAACAGGGACCCTCTTCGCCTGGAGATAAAAGGGACCCCCCCCTGCTCCTAAAGGATTCGATCCTGGCCACGGTTGGGTGTAACGGTTTTGGCCCTGAAGCAGCACAGGAGGTGAAAGAGCCAAAGGAAAACTGCACCAGTGGGTGAAAAGGGCAGCTGGTAAGCAGGAAAGAAGAGAAACACTGCGCCGGTGGGTCAAAAGGGCAGCCGGCAAGCAGGAAAGGCTCCGCACCTTGGATGCACTTACAGAAGTGATCCAGCAAAGATACGCTGCCGATACGTCTGGAAAAGCTGCAAAACAGTGCGGATTGACGGTAAATATGGAGAGGCAAGCGGCGTATGATTTACTTAAGTGCTTTTTAGAAAAGCAACGTGTTAATAATATAGACCTTAGTAAGGAATTACCAGGATTGTTTACTTATGGTACTGCTAAAGGGTGTTTTCAGGACTCTAATAGTGTCTTTGAAGAAGAAGAATGGCGTAAGTTAGGAGATAAGTTTTTTGACAAACTGTGGGACTGGGTTACCATCAAGCTGCAAAAGCCGTGGCGAGAATGCATGAACTGTATTAAAACCTATGAACTGAAACAGCGAATGGCTGCTGCAGCTAGAGCAACTTTGTCAGGACGAGATGCAGCACCAGGTGTATCTGAGTTGCAGCTGAAAGATGTGTTTGAGAACTATCAACCGATTGACTGGGGCCGCCCCCGATACATCTTGCGGCGACCACACCGTGTTTACCAGCCCCCACCACTGCCGTTTGCACCCAGTGGGGAAAAAGCCAAAAAAAGGCAGCTCAGTGTGTTCGATCCCATTTATTAACACCTTCCTCTGACATGGCCAGCGAGGGCTCAGATTCGGAAGACAACACTGGCAGTGAGGAATTCAAACAGCGCCGACTTTGCTTTATGGCCCCTCTTAGCAAAAATGGAGCGCTTGGAGGCTCAATATTACGGCGTTCTTATGACCGCATCCCTCTCGCGAGCCCTGCCAGCCCCCGCGGATACCGACAGCTCCGACCAAGGCGGTACCGGCTGACGCACCACCGACACCGACAGCACCGACAGTAGCAGTGGCCCAGCAGCGGCCACGGCAGCAGCGGAGCAGCTGCCACAGCAGCAGCCCCCGCCCCTTTCCCCCTCAGCGGCTTCAGCTGCACTACTTTGCTCTGATTTAAAGCAACAGTACTCATTTTGTCATTTCTGATAACAGCACAGATTGAGACACTGAACAGTGAATAAACTAACACTCTAAGCCGCCTTCGACCAACCACCTCCACATCCGGATGCGGCGTGGTGCGATGGACGGTGCCAGCTCTCCTCCTGAGAAAAGAAGATATCAATCACAAAAAAGGGAATATCCTTGATTTCTTTTGAATCACCCAAAGCCTTAACAGAACTAACCTCTTTGGTTGTTGTGGAGGGCTAACAATTGCTACTCTAGGCCTCTCCTCCCTGGTGGGTGACAGTGGCCTAACAGTCTAATAGTGAGAAAACATTTCAGTGTTACATCCAAGTTAGGAAATATTGTCTGGGTTTTATTAAAATACTGTAGAGAAACGTTACCATTGGCGGGCTGGCTGTCACCTCAGAAAGCTCTGGAAATGGATCCGGGGTGGTCTCGTCCTCTCTGATGGTGGCCATCGCTTCCACCTCGAGTGGTGACACCTCGTGATTCAGGTGTGGGAATGTGCAAGTCCAGCCCTGCGCATGCGCCATAACCCTCTATGGTTCAGCCATGATGCTGTGACGCATGTTGAAATCAAGGCCATAACGAGCAAAAGGGTTTATGTCCTATATGATTGTTTTAATTGTGTTGTATGAATCTGTTAGATCACTTAGTCTCAATGCATAAGCATGTTCAAGAACTGGAATAGAGAGTAACGCATTTGCAGATTGATAATAACGGTTAGTTTAAAGAATTGTTTAACACTTAGGGCTGTATATCATAATTGCTTAATGATTGTATGATTAGAGAAATGTTTATATGGATTTAAATGTTAACTCATCAGTTTGTTGTAATTTTAAATAGTTATAGGAAAAGTCAAAATCAATTTTAGCACAAAATACATTTTAATGTTAGGTTATAAAAACAAAAGAGGGAAATTCAGGTATTATGTTATAAGAAAGAATAGTTAAAGCATACTATGTTCTCAAGTTTTCATTTTATATGTGATTTTAAATGTGATTTAACAAAATGTAGAGAGGATGTAAGAATTATGGAAATTTTAGCTAGGAGAAACTTGAAATAAAAAGAAACAGCATTAGGCCAACGGTGAGCATCAATAGGATCCAGTACCTTTCCTTAGCAGAAACAAAACACCTTACGGGGGCCTTGACTCAAGCTTCAAAGAAAACGGGGGAAAGGGGTCAGGAGAGTATACAGACCCGAGTATTGGAATGGGTCTTTCCATCCTTACAACCACAACATACCATTTTTTAAACAATTTTTGCACTTGCTGATTTAATTAAGCATTGCCACTTACGGTTGTATCAGTTTACGGGTCTGCCTCCAGCAATAATATATCTCCCCATGCAGCAATCAGATCTGCAGTGGTATTTAGGCAACAGCATGGAATTTGCTGCTGCATTGTTAGAGGAAGGTGCTCTCATTAAGACTGCACCTTTGCAAGATAAGATCCTAGGCTGGATGTCGCAGCAATCGTGGATTGGTATACCAAAATATAAGGAGCAACCAATTGTGGGTGCTGTGACGGTATTTACAGACGCAGGGAAGCGTTCCCGAAAAGCTGCAGTGACTTGACAAGATAAGAGTATTAGCCAGTGGAGACATGTGATGTTAGAGGCAGAACCACAGGGCTCACCTCAAACTTTGGAACTGTTGGCAGTGTCGTGGGCCTTACAGCATTGGAGGAGCCAACCTCTTAATATAGTGTCAGATTCCATGTATGTTACAGGGGTTGTACAATGGATAGAGGATGCCCTAATTAAAGATGTAACAAATAAGAGATTATATGAGTTGATGTTGAGGTTACAACAAGCCATAAGATGTAGGTCAGCATCATATTGTATTTTGCATATTAGAAGTCATAAGTTTGATGTTGGCCAGGGAGAAGGAAACGCTCGAGCAGATAAGTTGGTATCCTTATCTATACTGGCCTCAGCCTCAGTAAAGGCCTGAGAGGCACATATGACCTTTCATCAAGATGCAAAAGGGTTGGCCAAGGAAGTTGGTTTAGTTGGTTAGCGCCATTGGCCAAGGAAGCATTGCGCTTTTTGTTTATTGTTATTATTATTATTATAGCTGCACGAATAATATTTAGATGTGTAATGAAACAGTTTAATCATTTTACTGAATCTTTTGCAAGTTGTTAAAGAAAACGGGGGAATTGAAGAAGAATGGGCAAAGGAAAAAGGCCTGCAGAACTGTCTGGCCTTCTCTGATAAGATAAGGAATGCCACAGAACACAATGGATTTAGCTGAATCATCAAGAAGTGTCGCAAGGGCACTGTAATCGTGTAATCGTGAGGGTCGTAAAACAAGTAGGGGACTGCAAAAACAGGATGTTTGTGGCTAGCTGAAGCAGGATGTTAAAACCGCAAGAGGTGGGGATGACATGTAATCTGTAACCAATACTATGTTCCCAAGTGGGCATAATTATAGTAAACCGTATGTAAGATGTGTCTGATGCTCAATAAAGTTGGATTGGATTGATCACATTGATCGTGTTTCAACCCCTTCTTGCGGCACCCACCCACCAAACCCAGCTCCCACCTCGTCCCTTTTGGGACACTACAATTCGATTCTACAACCCTTCATGACGCCCCCAAAACCCTGACACCCCCACACGAATCCCTACGGAATAGTAACGAACACTTCTGCACACCCTCAAACCCTCTATAACCTGCCTGGACGTCCCAGTCAGCCCCCAGAGCCCCCCGTACCCATGCCCCCACCCACCAAACTCAGTTCCCACCTCGTCCCTTTTGGCACACTACAATTCGATTCTACGACCCTTCATGCCTCCCCCTAAACCCTGACTCCCACAGACGAACCCCTACGGAATACTAAGGACACTTCTGCCCACCCTCAAAACCTTTTTAACCTGCCTACACCTCCCAGTCATCCCCCAGAGACAATCGAATACATGCCCCACCCCCCGCCCAAACCCAGTTCCCACCTCGTCCCTTTTGGTACACCACAATTCGATTCTGGGACCCTTCATGCCGCCCCCTAAACCCTGACTCCCACAGACGAACCCCTACGGAATACTAAGGACACTTCTGCACACCCTCAAACCCTCTTTAACCTGCCTGGACCTCCCAGTCAGCTGCCAGAGACAACCGAATACATGCCCTCCCCCGCCACCAAACCCTGTTCCCACCTCGTCCCTTTTGGCACACTACAATTCGATTCTACGACCCTTCACGACCCTTCACGACCACCCCAAAAACCTGACACCCCCAGATGAAGCCCTATGGATTACAAAGGACACTTCTGCACACCCTCAAACCCTCTATAACCTGCCTGGACCTCCCAGTCAGACTCCAGAGCCCCCCGTACCTATGTCCCCCCCCCCACAAAACCCAGTTCCCACCTCATCCCTTTTGGCACACTACAGTTCACTTCTATGACCCTTCACGACACCCCCAAAACCCTGACACCCGCAGATGAACCTCTACGCAGTACTAAGACCCAGTCTGTACTCCCTCAAACAATTTCTAGCCTGCCTGGTCGTCCCAGTCAGGCCCCAGAGCCCCCGTACTCATACTGCCCCCCACAAAACCCAGTTCCCAGCTCATCCCTTTTGGCACACGACTATTCACTTTTATGACCCTTCACAACCCCCACAAATCCCTGACACTCCAAGACGAAGCCCTACGGAATACCAAGGACACTTCTCCACACCCTCAAAAAATTTTTTAACCTGCCTGCACCTCCCAGTCAGCCCCCAGATCCAACCGAATACATGCCGCCCGCCACCAAACCCGCTTCCCAGCTCGTCCCTTTTGGCACTCTACAATTCACTTCTATGACTCTTCACGACCCCCCCCAAAGCCCTGACATTCCCAGATGAAGCTCTATGCATTACTGAGAACCCCTCTGCAATCCCTCAAACAATTTCTAGCCTGCATAGACCTCCTAGTCAGCCCCCAGACCTGCCTGTACCCATGCCCCCCCCCCCCAAAGCCAGCTCCCACCTCGTCCCTTTTGGCACACTACAATTTGATTCTATGACCCTTCACGACCCCCCCTAAAACCTGACACCCCCAGATGAAGCCCTACGGAATACTAAGGACACTTCTGCACACCCTCAAACCCTTTTTAACCTGCCTGCACCTCCCAGCCAGACCCATGAGCCAACCGAATATATGCCCCCCCCATCCAACCCAAAGCCCCGCTCGTCCCCTTTGCACACTAGAATTCACTTCTACGACCATTCTCAACACCCCCAAAACCCTGACACCGCCACACTATCCCCTACAGAATACTAATGACACTTCTGCACACCCTCAAACCCGCCTTAACCTGCCTGCACCTCCCAGTCAGACCCCAGAACCCCCATTACCCATGCCTACCCTCCCCCAAACCCAGTTCTCATCTCGACCCTTTTAGCACATTAGAATTCACTTCTACGACACTTCATGACCCCCAAAACCATGACACCCCCAGATGAAGCTCTACGGAGTAATAAGAACCCCTCTGCACTCCCTCAAACAATTTCTAGCCTGCCTGAACCTCCCAGTCAGCCCCGAGAGCCCCCATACCCATGCTCCCCCCCCACCAAACCCAGCTTTCACCTTGTCCCTTTTGGCACACTACCATTCAAATGTATGACCCTTCACAACCCCCCCAAAAACCTGACACCCCCAGATGAAGCCCTACGGAATATTAACGACACTTCTGCACACCCTCAAACCCTCTTTAACCTGCCTGGACCTCCCAATAAACCCTAGAGACATCCGTACCCATGCCCACCCCCCAAACCCAGTTCCCAGCTCGTCCCTTTTGGCACACTAGAATTCACTTCTATGACCATTCTCAACCCACCCAAAACGCTGATAACACCACACGAAGCTCTACAGAAGACTAACGCACTTCTGCACACCCTCAAACCCTCTATAACCTGCCTGGGCCTCCCAGTCAGCCCCCAGAAGCCTCCTTACCCACCCCCCTGTCACGGTCCGGAGACATTAGATGTCTCGGTCCGGAGACACAGTTCTTTTAAATATTCCCGTGTTGTGAAATTAAAGGCACAAACGAGGCCAAAGTATCAACAGCTAGACTATTTATTACATAAATTGGACATAAGAAAGGAAGAGGGAGAAAATAAAGAGGGAGAGACGAGAGATAGATAAATAAAGTGGACATAAGAAGGGAGAGGGAGAAAAGAGAGAGGGAGAGAGAAGAGGAAAGGAATTATATTACCACACCCCTCATCCCCCCCAAGACAGTTAAAGTCTGTGGAGGAAAGGTGCTGCAGGAGATGTTGGGTTTGTAGAGAAACGCTGGTGAGGCTTTTGCTGGAGAACAGCTGTGGTCCTCTGGGGAGATGTTGGGTTGATGCAGGAACAGTGCTGAGGCTCCTCTGGGCAGCCTGGGTCTGTAGAGAAAGGGTGCTGAGGATTTGGCTGGAGCTGTGGTCCTCCGGGCAGCTTCTTTTCTCTGGAGCAGCATTGTCCCGGCTTCTCAGCGGCCTGGCCCGTCTCCTGTGTTTTCCTTCATCTCCGTTTTTCTCCCTGTTTTTCTCCTCTGTTTCTCTCCTCTGTTTCTCTCTACAAAACAGTAGTTGCTCAAGTCTTTTATACAGTTTTTTAGTCCTCAGGCAGGTGTTGGTATGTCAGGAATCCAGGTATCTGTTCCCCCGGAAATCTTTCTGTGTATTGCTGTGTTTGTGGACGAGATTTCTGGATGGAGGCGAGGGGAGCCTCCGTCCCCCCCCACCCCCTCCATTCAGACAAGTCCTCCCACATTCCTTTACACAGGTGGTGGAAACCATCGTATCACCCTGCCCAAGGTACTTGATGGGCGGAAACCACCCTGCCCAGAAAGCCTGATGGCTGGGTCCTTGGGTCCATTGTTGTAGTCCCGTGTTATCACGATGCAATCACAAGATGATTTGCACCCAGGACTGGTGGACAGGATTCTTTCCACCTTCTTTCCAGTGGCTCTGCTATCACTTTATCTTTGTTGACTCACATAGACAGAGACAAACTTATTAGACTCTCACACCCCCCCACACGAAATCCAGTTCCCAGCTCATCCCTTTTGGCACACTACAATTTGCTTCTATTACCCGTCACGACCCCCAAAACCCTGACACCCCCAGAAGAAGCCCTACGGAGTAATAATGGCACTTCTGCACACCCTCAAACCCTCTTTAACCTGTCTGCACCTCCCAGTAAGCCCCCAGAGACAACCGAATACATGCCCCCCCACACCCCCAAACCCAATTCCCAGCTCGTCCCTTTTGGCACACTACAATTCGATTCTACGACCCTTCATGCCTCCCCCTAAACCCTGACTCCCACAGACGAAGCCCTACGGAATGCTATCGACACTTCTACACACCATCAAATCCTCTTTAACCTGCCTGGACCTCCCAGTCACCCCCTAGAGCCCCCCATACCCATGCTCCCCCCTCCACCAAACAGAGCTCCCACCTCGTCCCTCTTGGCACACTACATTTTGATTCTACGACCCTTCACGACCCCCAAAACCTGACACCCCCAGATGAAGCTCTACGTGGTACTAAGACCCCTATGCACTCCCTCAAACACTTTCTAGCCTGCCTGGACCTCCCAGTCAGGCGCCAGAGCCCCCCGTACCCATACTCCTCCCACCCACTAAACCCAATTCCCAGCTCATCCCTTTTGGCACACTAGAATTCACTTCTACGACCGTTCACGCCCCCCCCCAAAACCCTGACACCCCCAGATGAAGGTCTACGCAGTACTAAGAACCCCTCTGCACTCCCTCAAACACTTTCTAGCCTGCCTGCACCTCCCAGTCATCCCCCAGAGACAACCGAATACATGCCCCCAAATCCAGTTCCCAGCTCGTCCCTTTTGGCTCAGTACAATTCAATACTATGACCCTTCACGACCCCCCCAAATCCCTGACACCCCCAGACGACAACCTACGGAATACTAACGACACTTCTGCACACCCTGAAACCCTCTTTAACCTACCTGCACCTCCCAGTCAGCCCCCAGACCCCCCTGTACCCATGCTCCCCCCCCCCCAAAACCAGCTACCACCTTGTCCCTTTTGGCACTCTGCAATTTCATTCTACGACTCTTCACGACCCCTCCAAAACCCTGACACCCCCAGATGATGCCCTACGGAATACTAAGGACACTTCTGCACACCCTAAACTCCTTTTTAACCTGCCTGCACCTCCCAGTCATCATACAGAGACAACCGAATACATGTCCCCCACCCACTAAACCCAGTTCCCAGCTCATCCCTTTTGGCACACTAGAATTCACTTCTACGACCATTCTCAACCCCCCGAAAAACCCTGACACCACCACACGAATCCCTACGGAATACTAATGACACTTCTGCACACCCTCAAACCCTCTATAACCTGCCTGCACCTCCCAGTCAGCCCCCGAGACCCCCGTACCCATGCCCCCCCCCAACAAACCCAATTCCCAGCTCATCCCTTTTAGCACACTACAATTCGATTCTATGACCATTCTCAACCCCCCCAATACCTTGACACTGCTACACAAACCCCTACGGAATACTAACGACACTTCTGTACACCCTCAAACCCTCTTTAACCTGCCTGGACTTCCCAGTCAGCCCCTAGAGACCCCGTACCCATGGCCCCCCAACAATCCCAATTCCCACCGCGTCCCCATTGGCAGACTACAATTCACTTCTACAACCCTTCGCGAGACCCCCAAAACCCTGACAGCCCCAGATGAAGCCCTGAGGAATTCAAATGACACTTCTGCACACCCTCAAACCTTCTTTAACCTGCCTGGACCTCCCAGTCAGCTCCCAGAGCCCTCCGTACCCATGCCCCCCCGCCAAAACTCAGTTCCCACCTCGTCCCTTTTGGCACACTACAATTTGATTCTATGACCCCTCGTGCCCCCCCCAAACCCTGAGTCCCACAGACGAAGCCCTGCGGAACACTAACGACACTTCTACACACCCTCAAACACTTTTTAACCTGCCTGCACCTCCCAGTCAGACCCTAGAGCCCCCCGTACCCATGCTCCCCCCCCCACCAAACCCAGCTCCCACCTCGTCCCTTTTGGCACACTGCAATTCGATTCTGTGACCCTTCACGACCCACCCAAAACCCTGACAGACCCAGATGAAGCCCTACGGAATACTAACGACACTTCTGCACTCCCTCAAATGCTTTTCACCCTGCCTGCACCTCCCAGTCAGCCCCCGAGACAACCAAATACATGCCCCCAAATGCAGTTCCCACCTCGTCCGTTTTGGCACAATGCAATTAGATTCTACGACCCTTCACGACACTCCCAAAACCCTGACAGCCCCAAATGAAGCCCTACAAAATACTGACGACACTTCCACGCACACTCAATCCCTCTTTAACCTTCCTGGACCTCCCAGTCAGCCTCCAGAGCCCCCTGTACCCATGCTCCACCTCCCACCAAACCCAGCTCCCACCTCGTCCCTTTTGGCACACTACAAGTCGATTCTATGACCCTTCACGACCCCCCCAAAATCCTGACACCCCCAGACGAAGCCCTACAGAGTACTAAGAACACCTCTGCACTCCCTCAAACCCTCTTTAACCTGCCTGGACCTCCCAGTCAGCCCCCAGAGCCCTCCGTACCAACGCTCCACCCTTCCCAAATCCCAGTTCCCAGCTCGTCCCTTTTGGCACACTACAATTTGATTACTAAGGACACTTCTGCACAACGTCAAACACGTTTTAACCTGCCTGCACCTCCCAGTCATCCCCCAGAGACAACCAAATACATGTCCCCCATCCATCAAACCCAGTCCCCTCCTCATCCCTTTTGGCACAGTGCACTTCGATTCTATGACCCTTAACCACCCCCCCAAAACCCTGACATCCCCAGACGAAGCCCTATTGATTACTAAGGACACTTCTGCACACCCTCAAACACTTTTCAACCTGTCTGCACCTCCCAGTCAGCCCCCAGAGCCCTCCATACCCATGCTCCCCCACCCAGCAAAACCAGCTCCTACCTCGTCCCTTTTGGCACACTACAATTTGATTCTATGACCCTTCACGACCTCCCCAAATCCCTGACAGCCCCAGATGAAGCCCTACGGAATACTAAGGACACTCTTGCACTCCCTGAAACACTTTTTAACCTGCCTGCACCTCCCAGTCAGCCCCCAGAGACAATCAAATACATAACCCCCCCCACCAAATCCAGTTCCCAGCTCGTCCCACTTGGCACACTACAATTCGATTCTATGACCCTTCATGCCCCACCCTAAAACCTGACTCCCACAAACAAAGCCCAACGAATTACTAAGGATACTTCTGAACACCCTCAAATCCTTTTTAACCTGCCTGCAGCTCCCCATCAGACCCCAGAGCCAACCTAATACATGCCACCCCCCACCAAAACCTCTTCCCAGCTCATCCCTTTTGGTACTCTACAATTCACTTCTAAGACCCTTCACGACCCCTCCCAAAACCCTGGCACCCCCAGACAATGCCCTACGGAATACTAACAACACTTCTACACACCCTCAAACCCTCTTTAACCTGCTTGGACTTCCCAGTCAGACCCTAAAGCACCCAGTACCCATGCCCCCCCCCAACAAAACCCAGTTCCCAGCTCATCCCTTTTGGCACACTACAATTCACTTCTACAACCCTTCACGGCCCCCCCAAAACCCTGACACCCCCAGATGAAGCTCTACGGAGTACTAAGAACCCCTCTGCACTCCCTTAAGCACTTTCTAACCTGTTTGCACCTACCAGTCAGGCCCCAGAGCCCCCCGTAGCCATGCCTCCACCCACCAAACCCACTTCCCAGCTCGTCCATTTTGGCACACTAAAATTTGATTCTACGACCCTTCACGACTCCCCCAAAACCCTGACACCCCCAGACGAAGCCCTACAGAATACTAACGACACTTCTGCACTCCCTCAAAGACTTTTTAAACTGCCTGGACCACCCAGTCCACCCCCAGAACCAAATTAATACATATCCCCCCACCAAAACCAGTTCCCAACTCGTCCCTTTTGGCACACTAGAATTCAATTCTACGACCGTTCTCAACCCCCCCAAAACCCTGACAGCACCACACGAATCCCTACGGAATGCCAACGACGCTTCTGCACACCCTCAAATCCTCTATAACATGCCTGGACCTCCCAGTCAGCCCCCAGTCAAAATGAGTATTTGAATGATGCCCTAACACTTTCCTCTGCTGAGATACATGCATTAATCTACAGCTGCATACAGCAATTCTGAGACAATTCAAATAGAAGCAAAACATTCCTGGGGTAAAACCTAAAGGGAAAAGCCTAGCACCAAATTGCATTTGCCATCTGATCTAACTTCTGGAGACACTCAAAATGATCCTCATAATTCAGGCCCACCTCTTTCCTCTGCTGAGATACAGGGTGATCAACACTGCTGCAAAATGCTTGATTTCGAGATTGATTGAATCTGAGGAAAACATTCTTGGGGTAAACTCTAAAGCGAAAGGCCTAGCACCAAATTGCATTTGCCATCTGATCTAACTTCTGGAGGAAGTCAAAACGAGTATTTGACTTCTGCCCCAACACTTTCCTCTGCAGAGATACATGCACTACTCTGCAGCTGCATACAGCACGTCGGAGTAATTTTGAATTGAAGCAAAACATTCTTGGGGTGAAACCTAAAGGGAAAAGCCTAGCACCACATTGCATTGGCCATCTGATCTAAATTCTGGAGACAGTCAAAATGATCCTTGGAATTCTTCCCTACCTCTTTCCTCTGCTGAGATACAGGGTGCTCCACCTCCTGTAAAATGCTTGATTTCGAGAGTGTTCGAAAATAATGAGAACACTGTTGGGGTAAAACCTAAAGGGAAAGGCCTAGCACCAAATTGCATTGGTCATCTGATCTAAAATCTGGAGGCAGTCAAATTGAGGCTTAGAATTTTGATGAACCACTTTCCACTGCTGAGTTACAGGGTGGTCCACACTGCTGCAAAATGCTTGATTTCGATGTAGATCGAATCTAATTAAAACATTGTTGGGGTAAAACCTAAAGGGAAAAGCGTAGCACCAAAATCCATTTGCCATCTGATCTAACTTCTGGAGGCAGTAAAAATGAGTATTTGAATTCTGCCCCAACACTTTCCTCTGATGAGATACATGATTTAATCTACAGCTGCATAGAGCACTTCCGAGACAATTCGAATAGGAGCAAAACAGTCTTGAGGTAAAACCTAAAGGGAAAAGCCTAGCACCACATTGCATTGCCCATCTGATCTAACTTCTGGAGACAGTCAAGATGATCCTTAGAATTCTTCCCTACCTCTTTCCTCTGCTGACATATCTGCATTAATCTACAGCTGCATACAGCACTTCTGAGACAATTCGAATAGGAGCAAAACAGTCTTGGGGTAAAACCTAAAGGGAAAAGTCTAGCACCACATTGCATTGGCCATCTGACCTAACTTCTGGAGACAGTCAAAATGGTCCTTAGAATTCTTCCCTACCTCTTTCCTCTGCTGAGATACCTGCATTAATCTACAGCTGCATACAGCACTTCTGAGGCAATTCGAATAGGAGCAAAACAGTCTTGGGGTAAAACCTAAAGGGAAAAACCTAGCACCACATTACATTGGCCATCTGATCTAACTTCTGGAGACAGTCCAAATGGTCCTTAGAATTCTTCCCTACCTCTTTCCTCTGCTGAGATACCTGCATTAAACCACCCTGTATCTCAGCAGAGGAATAAGGCAGGGAAGAATTCAAATACTCATTTTGACTGCCTCCAGAAGTTAGATCAGATGGCCAATGCAATTTGGTGCTAGGCCTTTCCCTTTAGGTTTTACCCCAATTATGTTTTCATTAGTTTCGCTCACTCTCGAAATCAAGCATTTTACAGGAGGGTGGAACACACTGCATCTCCATAGAGGAATAAGGTAGGGAAGAATTCAAATACTCATTTTGACTGCCTCCAGAAGTTAGATCAGATGGCCAATGCAATTTGGTGCTAGGCCTTTCCCTTTAGGTTTTACCCCAAGACTGTTTTGCTCCTATTCGAATTGTCTCAGAAGTGCTGTATGCAGCTGTAGATTAATGCAGATATGTCAGCAGAGGAAAGAGGTAGGGAAGAATTCTAAGGATCATCTTGACTGTCTCCAGAAGTTAGATCAGATGGGCAATGCAATGTGGTGCTAGGCTTTTCCCTTTAGGTTTTACCTCAAGACTGTTTTGCTCCTATTCGAATTGTCTCGGAAGTGCTCTATGCAGCTGTAGATTAAATCATGTATCTCATCAGAGGAAAGTGTTGGGGCAGAATTCAAATACTCATTTTTACTGCCTCCAGAAGTTAGATCAGATGGCAAATGGATTTTGGTGCTACGCTTTTCCCTTTAGGTTTTACCCCAACAATGTTTTCATTAGTTTCGATCACTCTCACAATCAAGCATTTTACAGCAGGGTCATCCCCACCTGTATCTCAGCAGAGGAATAATGCAGGGAAGAGTTCAAATACTCATTTTGACTGCCTCCAGAAGTTAGATCAGAGGGCCAATGCAATTTGGTGCTAGGCCTTTCCCTTTAGGTTTTACCCCAACAATGTTTTCATTAGTTTCGATCACTCTCGAAATCAAGCACTTTAGAGCAGGGTGGACCACCCTGCTGCTCAGCAGAGGAAAGAGGTAGGAAGAATTCTCAGGATCATTTTGACTGTCTCCAGAAGGCATATCAGATGGCAAATGCAATTTTGTGCTAGTATTTTACCTTTAGGTTTTACCCCAAGAATGTTTTGCTTCTTTGCGAATTTTCTCAGAAGTGCTGTATGCAACTGTAGGTTAATGCATGTATGTGAGCAGAGGAAAGTGTCAGACCTGAATTCAAATAATCATTTTGACTGCCTCCAGAAGTTAGATAAGATGGCAAATGCAATTTGGTGCTAGGTCATTCCCTTTAGGTATTACCCCAACAATGTTTAAATTAGTTTCGATCACTCTCGAAATCAAGCATTTTACTGCGGGGTGGACCACACTGAATCTCAGCAGAGGAAAGAGGTAGGGAAGAATTCTAAGGATCATTTTGACTGCCTCCAGAAGTTAGATCAGATGGCAAATGCAATTTGCTGCTAGGTCTTTCCCTTTACGTTTTACCCCAACAATGTTTACATTAGTTTAGCTCACTCTCGAAATCAAGCATTTTACAGCAGGGTGGAGCACCCTGTATCTCAGCACAGGAATAAGATAGGGAAGAATTCTAAGGATCATTTTGACTGTCCCCAGAAGTTAGATCAGATGGCAAATGTAATTTGGTGCTAGGCCTTTCCCTTCAGGTTTTACCCCATCTGTGTTCTCATTATTTTCGAACACTCTCGAAACCAAGTATTTTACAGGAGGGTGGACCATCCTGTATCTCAGCACAGGAATAAGGTAGGGAAGAATTCTAAGGATCAATTTGACTGCCTCCAGAAGTTAGATCAGATGGCCAATGCAATTTGGTGCTAGGCCTTTCCTTTTAGGTTTTACACCAACAATGTTTTCATTAGTTTCGCTCACTCTCGAAATCAAGCATTTTACAGGAGGGTGGAGCACCCTGTATCTCTGCAGAGGAATAAGGTATGGAGGAATTCAAATACTCATTTTGACTGCCTCCAGAAGTTAGATCAGATGGCCAATGCAATTTGATGCTAGGCCTTTCCCTTTAGGTTTTATCCCAACAATGTTTTCATTAGTTTCGCTCACTCTCGAAATCAAGCATTTTACAGCAGGTTGGAGCATCTTGTATCTCAGCAGAGGAATAAGGTAGGGAAGAATTCAAATACTCATTTTGAGTGCCTCCAGAAGTTAGATCAGATGACCAATGCAATTTGGTGCTAGGCTTTTCCCTTTAGGTTGTACCCAAACAATGTCCTCATTACTTTTGCTCACTCTCGAAATCAAGGTTTTTAAACAGGATGGAGCACCCTGAATCTCAGCAGAGGAAAGAGGTAGGGAAGAATTCAAATACTCATTTTGACTGCCTCCAGAAGTTAGATCAGATGGCCAATGCAATTTGGTGCTAGGCCTCTCCCTTTAGGTTTTACCCCAACAATGTTTTCATTAGTTTCACTCACTCTCGAAATCAAGCATTGTATACTGGGAGGAGCACCCTGTATCTCAGCACAGGAATAAGGTAGGGAAGAATTCAAAAACTCATTTTGACTGCCTCCAGAAGTTAGATCAGATGGCCAATGCAATTTGGTGCTAGGCCTTTCCCTTTAGGTTTTACCCCAACAATGTTTTCATTAGTTTCGCTCAGTCTCAAAATCAAGCATTTTACAGCAGAGTGGAGCACCCTGTATCTCAGCAGAGGAATAAGGTAGGGAAGAATTCAAATACTCATTTTGACTGCCTCCAGAAGTTAGATCAGATGGCCAATGCAATTTGGTGCTAGGCCTTTCCCTTTAGGTTTTTCCCCAACAATGTTTTCATTAGTTTCGATCACTCTCAAAATCAAGCATTTTACAGCAGGTGGAACACCCTGTATCTCAGCAGAGGAAAGAGGTAGGGAAGAATTCAAATACTCATTTTGACTGCCTCCAGAAGTTAGATCAGATGGCCAATGCAATTTGGTGCTAGGCCTTTCCCTTTAGGTTTTACCCCAACAATGTTTTCGTTTCGCTCACTCTCGAAATCAAGCATTTTGCAGGATGGTGGAACACACTGCATCTCCATAGAGGAATAAGGTAAGGAAGAATTCAAATACTCATTTTGAGTGCCTCCAGAAGTTAGATCAGATGGCCAATGCAATTTGGTGCTAGGCCTTTCCCTTTAGGTTTTACCCCAACAATGTTTTCATTAGTTTCGCTCACTCTCGAAAATCAAGCATTTTGCAGGAGGGTGGAGCACCCTGTATCTCAGCAGAAGGACGAGGTAGGGAAGAATTCTAAGGACCATTTTGACTGCCTCCAGAAGTTAGATCAGATGGCCAATGCAATTTGGTGCTAGGCCTTTCCCTTTAGGTTTTATCCCAACAATGTTTTCATTAGTTTCGATCACTCTCGAAACGAAGCATTTTACAGCAGGTTGGAGCACTCTGTATCTCATCAGAGGAACGAGGTAGGGAAGAATTCAAATACTCATTTTGACTGCCTCCAGAAGTTAGATCAGATGGCCAATGCAATTTGGTGCTAGGCCTTTCCCTTTAGGTTTTACCCCAACAATGTTTTCATTAGTTTCGATCACTCTCAAAATCAAGAATTGTATACTGGGAGGAGCACCCTGTATCTCAGCAGAGGAAAGAGGTAGAGAAGAATTCCAATACTCATTTTGACTGCCTCCAGAAGTTAGATCAGATGGCCAATGCAATTTGGTGCTAAGCCTTTCCCTTTAGGTTTTACGCCAACAATATTTTCATTAGTTTCGATCACTATCGAAATCAGCATTTTACAGCAGGGTTGACCACCCTGTATCTCAGCAGAGGAAAAAGGTAGGGAAGAATTCAAATACTCATTTTGACTGCCTCCAGAAGTTAGATCAGATGGCAAATGCAATTTCATTCTAGGCTTTTTCCTTTAGGTTGCACCCAAACAATGTCCTCATTACTTTAGCTCACTCTCGAAATCAAGGTTTTTAAACAGGGTGGAGTAACCTGTATCTCTGCACAGGAATAAGGTAGGGAAGAATTCAAAAACTCATTTTGACTGCCTCCAGAAGTTAGATCAGATGGCCAATGCAATTTGGTGCTAGGCCTTTCCCTTTAGGTTTTACCCCAACAATGTTTTCATTAGTTTCGCTCACTCTCGAAACCAAGCATTTTACAGCAGGTTGGAGCACCCTGTATCTCAGCAGAGGAAAGAGGTAGGGAAGAATTCAAATACTCATTTTGACTGCCTCCAGAAGTTAGATCAGATGGCCAATGCAATTTGGTGCTAGGCCTTTCCCTTTAGGTTTTACCCCAACAATGTTTTCATTAGTTTCAATCACTCTTGAAATCAAGAATTGTATACTGGGAGGAGCACCCTGTATCTCAGCAGAGGAAAGAGGTAGGGAAGAATTCAAATACTCATTTTGACTGCCTCCAGAAGTTAGATCAGATGGCCAATGCAATTTGGTGCTAGGCCTTTCCCTTTAGGTTTTACCCCAACAATGTTTTCATTAGTTTCGCTCACTCTCGAAATCAAGCATTTTATACTGGGAGGAGCACCCTGTATCTCAGCAGAGGAACGAGGTAGGGAAGAATTCTAAGGACCATTTTGACTGCCTCCAGAAGTTAGATCAGATGGCCAATGCAATTTGGTGCTAGGCCTTTCCCTTTAGGTTTTACCCCAACAATGTTTTCATTAGTTTCGCTCACTCTCAAAATCAAGCATTTTACACTGGGAGGAGCACCCTGTATCTCAGCACAGGAATAAGGCAGGGAAGAATTCAAAAACTCATTTTGACTGCCTCCAGAAGTTAGATCAGATGGCCAACGCAATTTGGTGCTAGGCCTTTCCCTTTAGGTTTTTCCCCAATTATGTTTTCATTAGTTTCACTCACTCTCGAAACCAAGCATTTTACATCAGGTTGGAGCACATTGCATCTCAGCACAGGAAAAAGGTAGGGAAGAATTCAAAAACTCATTTTGACTGCCTCCAGAAGTTAGATCAGATGGCCAATGCAATTTCGTGCTAGGCCTTTCCCTTTCGGTTTTACCCCAACAATGTTTTCATTAGTTTCACTCACTCTCGAAACCAAGCATTTTACATCAGGTTGGAGCACATTGTATCTCAGCACAGGAATAAGGTAGGGAAGAATTCAAATACTCATTTTGAGTGCCTCCAGAAGTTAGATCAGATGGCCAATGCAATTTGGTGCTAGGCCTTTCCCTTTAGGTTTTATCCCAACAATGTTTTCATTAGTTTCAAGCACTCTCAAAATCAAGCATTGTATACTGGGAGGAGCACCCTGTATCTCAGCACAGGAATAAGGTAGGGAAGAATTCAAATACTCATTTTGACTGCCTCCAGAAGTTAGATCAGATGGCCAATGCAATTTGGTGCTAGGCCTTTCCCTTTAGGTTTTACCCCAACAATGTTTTCATTAGTTTCATCACTCTCAAAATCAAGCATTTTACAGCAGGTTGGAGCACCCTGTATCTCAGCAGAGGAAAGAGGTAGGGAAGAATTCAAATACTCATTTTGACTGCCTCCAGAAGTTAGATCAGATGGCCAATGCAATTTGGTGCTAGGCCTTTCCCTTTAGGTTTTACCCCAACAATGTTTTCATTAGTTTCGCTCACTCTCAAAATCAAGCATTTTACAGCAGGTTGGAGCACCCTGTATCTCAGCAGAGGAAAGAGGTAGGGAAGAATTCAAATACTCATTTTGACTGCCTCCAGAAGTTAGATCAGATGGCCAATGCAATTTGGTGCTAGGCCTTTCCCTTTAGGTTTTACCCCAACAATGTTTTCATTAGTTTCACTCACTCTCAAAATCAAGCATTTTACAGCAGGTTGGAGCACCCTGTATCTCAGCAGAGGAATAAGGTAGGGAAGAATTCAAATACTCATTTTGACTGCCTCCAGAAGTTAGATCAGATGGCCAATGCAATTTGGTGCTAGGCCTTTCCCTTTAGGTTTTACCCCAACAATGTTTTCATTAGTTTCACTCACTCTCGAAATCAAGCATTTTACAGCAGGTTGGAGCACCCTGTATCTCAGCAGAGGAAAGAGGTAGGGAAGAATTCAAATACTCATTTTGACTGCCTCCAGAAGTTAGATCAGATGGCCAATGCAATTTGGTGCTAGGCCTTTCCCTTTAGGTTTTACCCCAACAATGTTTTCATTAGTTTCAAGCACTCTCAAAATCAAGCATTTTACAGCAGGTTGGAGCACCCTGTATCTCAGCAGAGGAATAAGGTAGGGAAGAATTCAAATACTCATTTTGACTGCCTCCAGAAGTTAGATCAGATGGCCAATGCAATTTGGTGCTAGGCCTTTCCCTTTAGGTTTTACCCCAACAATGTTTTCATTAGTTTCGATCACTCTCAAAATCAAGCATTTTACAGCAGGTTGGAGCACCCTGTATCTCAGCAGAGGAAAGAGGTAGGGAAGAATTCAAATACTCATTTTGACTGCCTCCAGAAGTTAGATCAGATGGCCAATGCAATTTGGTGCTAGGCCTTTCCCTTTAGGTTTTACCCCAACAATGTTTTCATTAGTTTCGCTCACTCTCAAAATCAAACATTTTACAGCAGGTTGGAGCACCCTGTATCTCAGCAGAGGAAAGAGGTAGGGAAGAATTCAAATACTCATTTTGACTGCCTCCAGAAGTTAGATCAGATGGCCAATGCAATTTGGTGCTAGGCCTTTCCCTTTAGGTTTTACCCCAACAATGTCTTGAAGAGTTTCACTCACTCTCAAAATCAAGCATTTTACAGCAGCTTGGTGCACTTTGTATCTCAGCAGACGAAAGAGGTAGGGAAGAATTCAAATACTCATTTTGACTGCCTCCAGAAGTTAGATCAGATGGCCAATGCAATTTGGTGCTAGGCCTTTCCCTTTAGGTTTTACCCCAACAATGTTTTCATTAGTTTCGCTCACTCTCAAAATCAAGCATTTTACAGCAGGTTGGAGCACCCTGTATCTCAGCAGAGGAAAGAGGTAGGGAAGAATTCAAATACTCATTTTGACTGCCTCCAGAAGTTAGATCAGATGGACAATGCAATTTGGTGCTAGGCCTTTCCCTTTAGGTTTTACCCCAACAATGTTTTCATTAGTTTCGCTCACTCTCAAAATCAAGCATTTTACAGGAGGTTGGAGCACCCTGTATCTCAGCAGAGGAAAGAGGTAGGGAAGAATTCAAAAACTCATTTTGACTGCCTCCAGAAGTTAGATCAGATGGCCAATGCCATTTGGTGCTAGGCCTTTCCCTTTAGGTTTTACCCCAACAATGTTTTCATTAGTTTCGCTCACTCTCAAAATCAAGCATTTTATACTGGGTTGGAGCACCCTGTATCTCAGCAGAGGAATAAGGGTAGGGAAGAATTCAAATACTCATTTTGACTGCCTCCAGAAGTTAGATCAGATGGCCAATGCAATTTGGTGCTAGGCCTTTCCCTTTAGGTTTTACCCCAACAATGTTTTCATTAGTTTCGCTCACTCTCAAATCAAGCATTTTACAGGAGGGTGGAGCACCCTGTATCTCAGCAGAGGAAAGAGGTAGGGAAGAATTCAAATACTCATTTTGACTGCCTCCAGAAGTTAGATCAGATGGCCAATGCAATTTGGTGCTAGGCCTTTCCCTTTAGGTTTTACCCCAACAATGTTTTCATTAGTTTCACTCACTCTCAAAATCAAGCATTTTACATCAGGTTGGAGCACCCTGTATCTCAGCAGAGGAAAGAGGTAGGGAAGAATTCAAATACTCATTTTGACTGCCTCCAGAAGTTAGATCAGATGGCCAATGCAATTTGGTGCTAGGCCTTTCCCTTTAGGTTTTACCCCAACAATGTTTTCATTAGTTTCACTCACTCTCAAAATCAAGCATTTTACAGCAGGTTGGAGCACCCTGTATCTCAGCAGAGGAAAGAGGTAGGGAAGAATTCAAATACTCATTTTGACTGCCTCCAGAAGTTAGATCAGATGGCCAATGCAATTTGGTGCTAGGCCTTTCCCTTTAGGTTTTACCCCAACAATGTTTTCATTAGTTTCGATCACTCTCAAAATCAAGCATTTTATGGCAGAGTGGAGCTCCCTGTATCTCAGCAGAGGAAAGAGGTAGGGAAGAATTCAAATACTCATTTTGACTGCCTCCAGGAGTTAGATCAGATGGCCAATGCAATTTGGTGCTAGGCCTTTCCCTTTAGGTTTTACCCCAACAATGTTTTCATTAGTTTCACTCACTCTCGAAACCAAGCATTTTACATCAGGTTGGAGCACCCTGTATCTCAGCAGAGGAATAGGGTAGGGAAGAATTCAAATACTCATTTTGACTGCCTCCAGAAGTTAGATCAGATGGCCAATGCAATTTGGTGCTAGGCCTTTCCCTTTAGGTTTTACCCCAACAATGTTTTCATTAGTTTCGCTCACTCTCAAATGAAGCATTTTAAAGCAGGTTGGAGCACCCTGTATCTCAGCAGAGGAATAAGGTAGGGAAGAATTCAAATACTCATTTTGACTGCCTCCAGAAGTTAGATCAGATGGCCAATGCAATTTGGTGCTAGGCCTTTCCCTTTAGGTTTTACCCCAACAATGTTTTCATTAGTTTCGCTCACTCTCGAAATCAAGCATTTTAAACAGGTTGGAGCACCCCATATCTCAGTAGAGGTAAGAGGTAGGGAAGAATTCAAATGCTCATTTTGACTGCCTCCAGAAGTTAGATCAGATGGCCAATGCAATTTGGTGCTAGGCCTTTCCCTTTAGGTTTTACCCCAACAATGTTTTCATTAGTTTCGATCACTCTCAAAATCAAGCATTTTACAGCAGGTTGGAGCACCCTGTATCTCAGCAGAGGAACGAGGTAGGGAAGAATTCAAAAACTCATTTTGACTGCCTCCAGAAGTTAGATCAGATGGCCAATGCAATTTGGTGCTAGGCCTTTCCCTTTAGGTTTTACCCCAACAATGTTTTCATTAGTTTCACTCACTCTCGAAACCAAGCATTTTACATCAGGTTGGAGCACATTGTATCTCAGCACAGGAATAAGGTAGGGAAGAATTCAAAAACTCATTTTGACTGCCTCCAGAAGTTAGATCAGATGGCCAATGCAATTTGGTGCTAGGCCTTTCCCTTTAGGTTTTACCCCAACAATGTTTTCATTAGTTTCGATCACTCTCAAAATCAAGCATTTTACAGCAGGTTGGAGCACCCTGTATCTCAGCAGAGGAAAGAGGTAGGGAAGAATTCAAATACTCATTTTGACTGCCTCCAGAAGTTAGATCAGATGGCCAATGCAATTTGGTGCTAGGCCTTTCCCTTTAGGTTTTACCCCAACAATGTTTTCATTAGTTTCGATCACTCTCAAAATCAAGCATTTTACAGCAGGTTGGAGCACCCTGTATCTCAGCACAGGAATAAGGTAGGGAAGAATTCAAATACTCATTTTGACTGCCTCCAGAAGTTAGATCAGATGGCCAATGCAATTTGGTGCTAGGCCTTTCCCTTTAGGTTTTACCCAAACAATGTTTTCATTAGTTTTGCTCACTCTCGAAATCAAGCTTTTTAAACAGGCTGGAGCACCCTGTATCTCAGCAGAGGAAAGAGGTAGGGAAGAATTCAAAAACTCATTTTGACTGCCTCCAGAAGTTAGATCAGATGGCCAATGCAATTTGGTGCTAGGCCTTTCCCTTTAGGTTTTACCCCAACAATGTTTTCATTAGTTTCGATCACTCTTGAAATCAAGAATTGTATACTGGGAGGAGCACCCTGTATCTCAGCAGAGGAAAGAGGTAGGGAAGAATTCAAATACTCATTTTGACTGCCTCCAGAAGTTAGATCAGATGGCCAATGCAATTTGGTGCTAGGCCTTTCCCTTTAGGTTTTACCCCAACAATGTTTTCATTAGTTTCGCTCACTCTCAAATCAAGCATTTTACTGGGAGGAGCACCCTGTATCTCAGCAGAGGAATAAGGCAGGGAAGAATTCAAAACTCATTTTGACTGCCTCCAGAAGTTAGATCAGATGGCCAATGCAATTTGGTGCTAGGCCTTTCCCTTTAGGTTTTACCCCAACAATGTTTTCATTAGTTTCGATCACTCTCAAAATCAAGCATTTTACAGCAGGTTGGAGCACCCTGTATCTCAGCAGAGGAATAAAGTAGGAAGAATTCAAATACTCATTTTGACTGCCTCCAGAAGTTAGATCAGATGGCCAATGCAATTTGGTGCTAGGCCTTTCCCTTTAGGTTTTACCCCAACAATGTTTTCATTAGTTTCGATCACTCTCAAAATCAAGCATTTTACAGCAGGTTGGAGCACCCTGTATCTCAGCAGAGGAAAGAGGTAGGGAAGAATTCAAATACTCATTTTGACTGCCTCCAGAAGTTAGATCAGATGGCCAATGCAATTTGGTGCTAGGCCTTTCCCTTTAGGTTTTACCCCAACAATGTTTTCATTAGTTTTGATCACTCTCAAAATCAAGCATTTTACAGGAGGTTGGAGCACCCTGTATCTCAGCAGAGGAAAGAGGTAGGGAAGAATTCAAATACTCATTTTGACTGCCTCCAGAAGTTAGATCAGATGGCCAATGCAATTTGGTGCTAGGCCTTTCCCTTTAGGTTTTACCCCAACAATGTTTTCATTAGTTTCGATCACTCTTGAAATCAAGTATTGTATACTGGGAGGAGCACCCTGTATCTCAGCAGAGGAAAGAGGTAGGGAAGAATTCAAATACTCATTTTGACTGCCTCCAGAAGTTAGATCAGATGGCCAATGCAATTTGGTGCTAGGCCTTTCCCTTTAGGTTTTACCCCAACAATGTTTTCATTAGTTTCGATCACTCTTGAAATCAAGAATTGTATACTGGGAGGAGCACCCTGTATCTCAGCAGAGGAAAGAGGTAGGGAAGAATTCAAATACTCATTTTGACTGCCTCCAGAAGTTAGATCAGATGGCCAATGCAATTTGGTGCTAGGCCTTTCCCTTTAGGTTTTACCCCAACAATGTTTTCATTAGTTTCGATCACTCTCAAATCAAGCATTTTACAGCAGGGTGGAGCACCCTGTATCTCAGCAGAGGAAAGAGGTAGGGAAGAATTCAAATACTCATTTTGACTGCCTCCAGAAGTTAGATCAGATGGCCAATGCAATTT
Organism: Melanerpes aurifrons; assembly: GCA_011125475.1. NCBI lineage: Eukaryota > Metazoa > Chordata > Aves > Piciformes > Picidae > Melanerpes > Melanerpes aurifrons. The sequence goes on along the minus strand of WWNC01000139.1, from coordinate 103,477 downwards.
CGTGCTAGGCTTTTCCCTTTAGGTTGTACCCAAACAATGTCCTCATTATTTTCGCTCACTCTCGAAATCAAAGTTTTTAAACAGGGTGGAGTACCCTGTATCTCAGCACAGGAATAAGGTAGGGAAGAATTCAAAAACTCATTTTGACTGCCTCCAGAAGTTAGATCAGATGGCCAATGCAATTTGGTGCTAGGCCTTTCCCTTTAGGTTTTACCCCAACAATGTTTTCATTAGTTTCGATCACTCTCACAATCAAGCATTTTACATCAGGTTGGAGCACCCTGTATCTCAGCAGAGGAAAGAGGTAGGGAAGAATTCAAATACTCATTTTGACTGCCTCCAGAAGTTAGATCAGATGGCCAATGCAATTTGGTGCTAGGCCTTTCCCTTTAGGTTTTACCCCAACAATGTTTTCATTAGTTTCGATCACTCTCAAATCAAGCATTTTACAGCAGGTTGGAGCACCCTGTATCTCAGCAGAGGAATAAGGTAGGGAAGAATTCAAATACTCATTTTGACTGCCTCCAGAAGTTAGATCAGATGGCCAATGCAATTTGGTGCTAGGCCTTTCCCTTTAGGTTTTACCCCAACAATGTTTTCATTAGTTTTGCTCACTCTTGAAATCAAGCATTTTACAGCAGGTTGGAGCACCCTGTATCTCAGCAGAGGAAAGAGGTAGGGAAGAATTCAAATACTCATTTTGACTGCCTCCAGAAGTTAGATCAGATGGCCAATGCAATTTGGTGCTAGGCCTTTCCCTTTAGGTTTTACCCCAACAATGTTTTCATTAGTTTCGCTCACTCTCGAAATCAAGCATTTTACAGCAGGTTGGAGCACCCTGTATCTCAGCAGAGGAAAGAGGTAGGGAAGAATTCAAATACTCATTTTGCCTGCCTCCAGAAGTTAGATCAGATGGCCAATGCAATTTGGTGCTAGGCCTTTCCCTTTAGGTTTTACCCCAACAATGTTTTCATTAGTTTCGCTCACTCTCAAAATCAAGCATTTTACAGGCAGGTGGAACACACCTGTATCTCAGCAGAGGAAAGAGGTAGGGAAGAATTCAAATACTCATTTTGACTGCCTCCAGAAGTTAGATCAGATGGCCAATGCAATTTGGTGCTAGGCCTTTCCCTTTAGGTTTTACCCCAACAATGTTTTCATTAGTTTCGCTCACTCTCAAAATCAAGCATTTTACAGGAGGTTGGAGCACCTGTATCTCAGCAGAGGAATAAGGTAGGGAAGAATTCAAATACTCATTTTGACTGCCTCCAGAAGTTAGATCAGATGGCCAATGCAATTTGGTGCTAGGCCTTTCCCTTTAGGTTTTACCCCAACAATGTTTTCATTAGTTTCGATCACTCTCAAAATCAAGCATTTTACAGCAGGTTGGAGCACCCTGTATCTCAGCAGAGGAAAGAGGTAGGGAAGAATTCAAATACTCATTTTGACTGCCTCCAGAAGTTAGATCAGATGGCCAATGCAATTTGGTGCTAGGCCTTTCCCTTTAGGTTTTACCCCAACAATGTTTTCATTAGTTTCGCTCACTCTCAAAATCAAGCATTTTACAGCAGGAGGGTGGAGCACCCTGTATCTCAGCAGAGGAAAGAGGTAGGGAAGAATTCAAATACTCATTTTGACTGCCTCCAGAAGTTAGATCAGATGGCCAATGCAATTTGGTGCTAGGCCTTTCCCTTTAGGTTTTACCCCAACAATGTTTTCATTAGTTTCGCTCACACTCGAAATCAAGCATTTTACAGGAGGGAGGAACACACTGCATCAACATAGAGGAATAAGGTAGGGAAGGATTCAAAAACTCATTTTGACTGCCTCCAGAAGTTAGATCAGATGGCCAATGCAATTTGGTGCTAGGCCTTTCCCTTTAGGTTTTACCCCAACAATGTTTTCATTAGTTTCGATCACTCTCAAAATCAAGCATTTTATAGCAGAGTGGAGCTCCCTGTATCTCAGCAGAGGAAAGAGGTAGGGAAGAATTCAAATACTCATTTTGACTGCCTCCAGAAGTTAGATCAGATGGCCAATGCAATTTGGTGCTAGGCCTTTCCCTTTAGGTTTTACCCCAACAATGTTTTCATTAGTTTCGCTCACTCTCGAAATCAAGAATTTTACAGGAGGTTGGAGCACCCTGTATCTCAGCAGACGAAAGAGGTAGGGAAGAATTCAAATACTCATTTTGACTGCCTCCAGAAGTTAGATCAGATGGACAATGCAATTTGGTGCTAGGCCTTTCCCTTTAGGTTTTACCCCAACAATGTTTTCATTAGTTTTGATCACTCTCAAAATCAAGCATTTTACAGGAGGTTGGAGCACCCTGTATCTCAGCAGAGGAAAGAGGTAGGGAAGAATTCAAATACTCATTTTGACAGCCTCCAGAAGTTAGATCAGATGGCCAATGCAATTTGGTGCTAGGCCTTTCCCTTTAGGTTTTACCCCAACAATGTTTTCATTAGTTTCGATCACTCTCAAAATCAAGCATTTTACATGGGTTGAGCACCCTGTATCTCAGCAGAGGAAAGAGGTAGGGAAGAATTCAAATACTCATTTTGACTGCCTCCAGAAGTTAGATCAGATGGCCAATGCAATTTGGTGCTAGGCCTTTCCCTTTAGGTTTTACCCCAACAATGTTTTCATTAGTTTCGCTCACTCTCAAAATCAAGCATTTTATACTGGGAGGAGCACCCTGTATCTCAGCGGAGGAATAAGGTAGGGAAGAATTCAAATACTCATTTTGACTGCCTCCAGAAGTTAGATCAGATGGCCAATGCAATTTGGTGCTAGGCCTTTCCCTTTAGGTTTTACCCCAACAATGTTTTCATTAGTTTCGATCACTCTCAAAATCAAGCATTTTACAGCAGGGAGGAGCACCCTGTATCTCAGCAGAGGAAAGAGGTAGGGAAGAATTCAAATACTCATTTTGACTGCCTCCAGAAGTTAGATCAGATGGCCAATGCAATTTGGTGCTAGGCCTTTCCCTTTAGGTTTTACCCCAACAATGTTTTCATTAGTTTCGCTCACTCTCAAAATCAAGCATTTTATACTGGGAGGAGCACCCTGTATCTCAGCACAGGAATAAGGTAGGGAAGAATTCAAAAACTCATTTTGACTGCCTCCAGAAGTTAGATCAGATGGCCAATGCAATTTGGTGCTAGGCCTTTCCCTTTAGGTTTTACCCCAACAATGTTTTCATTAGTTTCGATCACTCTCAAAATCAAGCATTTTACATCAGGTTGGAGCACCCTGTATCTCAGCAGAGGAAAGAGGTAGGGAAGAATTCAAATACTCATTTTGACTGCCTCCAGAAGTTAGATCAGATGGCCAATGCAATTTGGTGCTAGGCCTTTCCCTTTAGGTTTTACCCCAACAATGTTTTCATTAGTTTCGATCACTCTTGAAATCAAGCATTTTATACTGGGTTGGAGCACCCTGTATCTCAGCAGAGGAAAGAGGTAGGGAAGAATTCAAATACTCATTTTGACTGCCTCCAGAAGTTAGATCAGATGGCCAATGCAATTTGGTGCTAGGCCTTTCCCTTTAGGTTTTACCCCAACAATGTTTTCATTAGTTTCGATCACTCTCAAAATCAAGCATTTTACAGGAGGTTGGAGCACCCTGTATCTCAGCAGAGGAAAGAGGTAGGGAAGAATTCAAATACTCATTTTGACTGCCTCCAGAAGTTAGATCAGATGGCCAATGCAATTTGGTGCTAGGCCTTTCCCTTTAGGTTTTACCCCAACAATGTTTTCATTAGTTTCGCTCACTCTCAAAATCAAGCATTTTACAGGAGGGTGGAGCACCCTGTATCTCAGCAGAGGAAAGAGGTAGGGAAGAATTCAAATACCATTTTGACTGCCTCCAGAAGTTAGATCAGATGGCCAATGCAATTTGGTGCTAGGCCTTTCCCTTTAGGTTTTACCCCAACAATGTTTTCATTAGTTTCGATCACTCTCAAAATCAAGCATTTTACAGCAGGTTGGAGCACCCTGTATCTCAGCAGAGGAAAGAGGTAGGGAAGAATTCAAATACTCATTTTGACTGCCTCCAGAAGTTAGATCAGATGGCCAATGCAATTTGGTGCTAGGCCTTTCCCTTTAGGTTTTACCCCAACAATGTTTTCATTAGTTTCGCTCACTCTCAAAATCAAGCATTTTACAGGGTTGGAGCACCCTGTATCTCAGCAGAGGAATAAGGTAGGGAAGAATTCAAAACTCATTTTGACTGCCTCCAGAAGTTAGATCAGATGGCCAATGCAATTTGGTGCTAGGCCTTTCCCTTTAGGTTTTACCCCAACAATGTTTTCATTAGTTTCGATCACTCTCAAAATCAAGCATTTTACATCAGGTTGGAGCACCCTGTATCTCAGCAGAGGAAAGAGGTAGGGAAGAATTCAAATACTCATTTTGACTGCCTCCAGAAGTTAGATCAGATGGCCAATGCAATTTGGTGCTAGGCCTTTCCCTTTAGGTTTTACCCCAACAATGTTTTCATTAGTTTCGCTCACTCTCAAAATCAAGCATTTTACAGCAGGTTGGAGCACCCTGTATCTCAGCAGAGGAAAGAGGTAGGGAAGAATTCAAATACTCATTTTGACTGCCTCCAGAAGTTAGATCAGATGGCCAATGCAATTTGGTGCTAGGCCTTTCCCTTTAGGTTTTACCCCAACAATGTTTTCATTAGTTTTGCTCACTCTCAAATCAAGCATTTTACAGCAGGTTGGAGCACCCTGTATCTCAGCAGAGGAAAGAGGTAGGGAAGAATTCAAATACTCATTTTGACTGCCTCCAGAAGTTAGATCAGATGGCCAATGCAATTTGGTGCTAGGCCTTTCCCTTTAGGTTTTACCCCAACAATGTTTTCATTAGTTTCGCTCACTCTCAAAATCAAGCATTTTACAGCAGGTTGGAGCACCCTGTATCTCAGCAGAGGAAAGAGGTAGGGAAGAATTCAAATACTCATTTTGACTGCCTCCAGAAGTTAGATCAGATGGCCAATGCAATTTGGTGCTAGGCCTTTCCCTTTAGGTTTTACCCCAACAATGTTTTCATTAGTTTCGATCACTCTCAAAATCAAGCATTTTACAGGAGGTTGGAGCACCCTGTATCTCAGCAGAGGAAAGAGGTAGGGAAGAATTCAAATACTCATTTTGACTGCCTCCAGAAGTTAGATCAGATGGCCAATGCAATTTGGTGCTAGGCCTTTCCCTTTAGGTTTTACCCCAACAATGTTTTCATTAGTTTCGCTCACTCTCAAAATCAAGCATTTTACAGGAGGTTGGAGCACACTGTATCTCAGCAGAGGAATAAGGTAGGGAAGAATTCAAATACTCATTTTGACTGCCTCCAGAAGTTAGATCAGATGGCCAATGCAATTTGGTGCTAGGCCTTTCCCTTTAGGTTTTACCCCAACAATGTTTTCATTAGTTTCGCTCACTCTCAAAATCAAGCATTTTACAGGAGGGTGGAGCACCCTGTATCTCAGCAGAGGAAAGAGGTAGGGAAGAATTCAAATACTCATTTTGACTGCCTCCAGAAGTTAGATCAGATGGCCAATGCAATTTGGTGCTAGGCCTTTCCCTTTAGGTTTTACCCCAACAATGTTTTCATTAGTTTCGCTCACTCTCAAAATCAAGCATTTTACAGGAGGTTGGAGCACACTGCATCTCAGCAGAGGAATAAGGTAGGGAAGAATTCAAATACTCATTTTGACTGCCTCCAGAAGTTAGATCAGATGGCCAATGCAATTTGGTGCTAGGCCTTTCCCTTTAGGTTTTACCCCAACAATGTTTTCATTAGTTTCGATCACTCTCAAAATCAAGCATTTTACAGCAGGGTGGAGCACCCTGTATCTCAGCAGAGGAAAGAGGTAGGGAAGAATTCAAATACTCATTTTGACTGCCTCCAGAAGTTAGATCAGATGGCCAATGCAATTTGGTGCTAGGCCTTTCCCTTTAGGTTTTACCCCAACAATGTTTTCATTAGTTTCGCTCACTCTCAAATCAAGCATTTTAAACAGGGTGGAGCACCTGTATCTCAGCACAGGAATAAGGTAGGGAAGAATTCAAAACTCATTTTGACTGCCTCCAGAAGTTAGATCAGATGGCCAATGCAATTTGGTGCTAGGCCTTTCCCTTTAGGTTTTACCCCAACAATGTTTTCATTAGTTTCGATCACTCTCAAATCAAGCATTTTACATCAGGTTGGAGCACCCTGTATCTCAGCAGAGGAAAGAGGTAGGGAAGAATTCAAATACTCATTTTGACTGCCTCCAGAAGTTAGATCAGATGGCCAATGCAATTTGGTGCTAGGCCTTTCCCTTTAGGTTTTACCCCAACAATGTTTTCATTAGTTTCGCTCACTCTCAAAATCAAGCATTTTACAGCAGGTTGGAGCACCCTGTATCTCAGCAGAGGAATAAGGTAGGGAAGAATTCAAATACTCATTTTGACTGCCTCCAGAAGTTAGATCAGATGGCCAATGCAATTTGGTGCTAGGCCTTTCCCTTTAGGTTTTACCCCAACAATGTTTTCATTAGTTTTGCTCACTCTCAAATCAAGCATTTTACAGCAGGTTGGAGCACCCTGTATCTCAGCAGAGGAAAGAGGTAGGGAAGAATTCAAATACTCATTTTGACTGCCTCCAGAAGTTAGATCAGATGGCCAATGCAATTTGGTGCTAGGCCTTTCCCTTTAGGTTTTACCCCAACAATGTTTTCATTAGTTTCGCTCACTCTCAAATCAAGCATTTTACAGCAGGTTGGAGCACCCTGTATCTCAGCAGAGGAAAGAGGTAGGGAAGAATTCAAAACTCATTTTGCCTGCCTCCAGAAGTTAGATCAGATGGCCAATGCAATTTGGTGCTAGGCCTTTCCCTTTAGGTTTTACCCCAACAATGTTTTCATTAGTTTCGATCACTCTCAAATCAAGCATTTTAAAGGAGGTGGAGCACACTGTATCTCAGCAGAGGAAAGAGGTAGGGAAGAATTCAAATACTCATTTTGACTGCCTCCAGAAGTTAGATCAGATGGCCAATGCAATTTGGTGCTAGGCCTTTCCCTTTAGGTTTTACCCCAACAATGTTTTCATTAGTTTCGCTCACTCTCGAAATCAAGCATTTTACAGGAGGTTGGAACACACTGTATCTCAGCAGAGGAATAAGGTAGGGAAGAATTCAAATACTCATTTTGACTGCCTCCAGAAGTTAGATCAGATGGCCAATGCAATTTGGTGCTAGGCCTTTCCCTTTAGGTTTTACCCCAACAATGTTTTCATTAGTTTCGCTCACTCTCGAAAATCAAGCATTTTGCAGGAGGGTGGAGCACCCTGTATCTCAGCAGAGGAAAGAGGTAGGGAAGAATTCAAATACCATTTTGACTGCCTCCAGAAGTTAGATCAGATGGCCAATGCAATTTGGTGCTAGGCCTTTCCCTTTAGGTTTTACCCCAACAATGTTTTCATTAGTTTCGCTCACACTCGAAATCAAGCATTTTACAGGAGGGTGGAACACACTGCATCACAATAGAGGAATAAGGTAGGGAAGAATTCAAAAACTCATTTTGACTGCCTCCAGAAGTTAGATCAGATGGCCAATGCAATTTGGTGCTAGGCCTTTCCCTTTAGGTTTTACCCCAACAATGTTTTCATTAGTTTCGATCACTCTCAAAATCAAGCATTTTATAGCAGAGTGGAGCTCCCTGTATCTCAGCAGAGGAAAGAGGTAGGGAAGAATTCAAATACTCATTTTGACTGCCTCCAGAAGTTAGATCAGATGGCCAATGCAATTTGGTGCTAGGCCTTTCCCTTTAGGTTTTACCCCAACAATGTTTTCATTAGTTTCGCTCACTCTCGAAATCAAGCATTTTACAGGAGGTTGGAGCACCCTGTATCTCAGCAGAGGAAAGAGGTAGGGAAGAATTCAAATACTCATTTTGACTGCCTCCAGAAGTTAGATCAGATGGCCAATGCAATTTGGTGCTAGGCCTTTCCCTTTAGGTTTTACCCCAACAATGTTTTCATTAGTTTTGATCACTCTCAAAATCAAGCATTTTACAGGAGGTTGGAGCACCCTGTATCTCAGCAGAGGAAAGAGGTAGGGAAGAATTCAAATACTCATTTTGACTGCCTCCAGAAGTTAGATCAGATGGCCAATGCAATTTGGTGCTAGGCCTTTCCCTTTAGGTTTTACCCCAACAATGTTTTCATTAGTTTCGATCACTCTTGAAATCAAGCATTTTACAGGGAGGAGCACCCTGTATCTCAGCAGAGGAAAGAGGTAGGGAAGAATTCAAATACTCATTTTGACTGCCTCCAGAAGTTAGATCAGATGGCCAATGCAATTTGGTGCTAGGCCTTTCCCTTTAGGTTTTACCCCAACAATGTTTTCATTAGTTTCGATCACTCTCAAAATCAAGCATTTTACAGGGAGGTTGGAGCACCCTGTATCTCAGCAGAGGAAAGAGGTAGGGAAGAATTCAAATACTCATTTTGACTGCCTCCAGAAGTTAGATCAGATGGCCAATGCAATTTGGTGCTAGGCCTTTCCCTTTAGGTTTTACCCCAACAATGTTTTCATTAGTTTCGCTCACTCTCAAATCAAGCATTTTATACTGGGAGGAGCACCCTGTATCTCAGCAGAGGAATAGGTAGGGAAGAATTCAAATACTCATTTTGACTGCCTCCAGAAGTTAGATCAGATGGCCAATGCAATTTGGTGCTAGGCCTTTCCCTTTAGGTTTTACCCCAACAATGTTTTCATTAGTTTCGATCACTCTCAAAATCAAGCATTTTACAGGGTTGGAGCACCCTGTATCTCAGCAGAGGAATAAGGTAGGGAAGAATTCAAATACTCATTTTGACTGCCTCCAGAAGTTAGATCAGATGGCCAATGCAATTTGGTGCTAGGCCTTTCCCTTTAGGTTTTACCCCAACAATGTTTTCATTAGTTTCGCTCACTCTCAAAATCAAGCATTTTAAACAGGTTGGAGCACCCTGTATCTCAGCAGAGGAATAAGGTAGGGAAGAATTCAAAAACTCATTTTGACTGCCTCCAGAAGTTAGATCAGATGGCCAATGCAATTTGGTGCTAGGCCTTTCCCTTTAGGTTTTACCCCAACAATGTTTTCATTAGTTTCGCTCACTCTCGAAATCAAGCATTTTATACTGGGAGGAGCACCCTGTATCTCAGCAGAGGAATAAGGTAGGGAAGAATTCAAATACTCATTTTGACTGCCTCCAGAAGTTAGATCAGATGGCCAATGCAATTTGGTGCTAGGCCTTTCCCTTTAGGTTTTACCCCAACAATGTTTTCATTAGTTTCGATCACTCTTGAAATCAAGCATTGTATACTGGGAGGAGCACCCTGTATCTCAGCAGAGGAATAAGGTAGGGAAGAATTCAAATACTCATTTTGACTGCCTCCAGAAGTTAGATCAGATGGCCAATGCAATTTGGTGCTAGGCCTTTCCCTTTAGGTTTTACCCCAACAATGTTTTCATTAGTTTCGCTCACTCTCAAAATCAAGCATTTTATACTGGTGAGAGCACCCTGTATCTCAGCACAGGAATAAGGTAGGGAAGAATTCAAAACTCATTTTGACTGCCTCCAGAAGTTAGATCAGATGGCCAATGCAATTTGGTGCTAGGCCTTTCCCTTTAGGTTTTACCCCAACAATGTTTTCATTAGTTTCGCTCACTCTCAAAATCAAGCATTTTACAGCAGGATGGAGGACCCTGTATCTCAGCAGAGGAAAGAGGTAGGGAAGAATTCAAAGACTCATTTTGACTGCCTCCAGAAGTTAGATCAGATGGCCAATGCAATTTGGTGCTAGGCCTTTCCCTTTAGGTTTTACCCCAACAATGTTTTCATTAGTTTCGATCACTCTTGAAATCAAGCATCTTAGAGCAGGTTGGAGCACCCTGTATCTCAGCACAGGAGTAAGGTAGGGAAGAATTCTAAGGATCATTTTGACTGCCTCCAGAAGTTAGATCAGATGGCCAATGCAATTTGGTGCTAGGCCTTTCCCTTTAGGTTTTACCCCAACAATGTTTTCATTAGTTTCGATCACTCTCAAAATCAAGCATTTTACAGTAGGGAGGAGCACCCTGTATCTCAGCAGAGGAAAGAGGTAGGGAAGAATTCAAATACTCATTTTGACTGCCTCCAGAAGTTAGATCAGATGGCCAATGCAATTTGGTGCTAGGCCTTTCCCTTTAGGTTTTACCCCAACAATGTTTTCATTAGTTTCGATCACTATCGAAATCAAGCATTTTACAGCAGGTTGGAGCACCCTGTATCTCAGCAGAGGAAAGAGGTAGGGAAGAATTCAAATACTCATTTTGACTGCCTCCAGAAGTTAGATCAGATGGCCAATGCAATTTGGTGCTAGGCCTTTCCCTTTAGGTTTTACCCCAACAATGTTTTCATTAGTTTCGATCACTCTCAAAATCAAGCATTTTACATCAGGTTGGAGCACCCTGTATCTCAGCAGAGGAAAAGGTAGGGAAGAATTCAAATACTCATTTTGACTGCCTCCAGAAGTTAGATCAGATGGCCAATGCAATTTGGTGCTAGGCCTTTCCCTTTAGGTTTTACCCCAACAATGTTTTCATTAGTTTCGCTCACTCTCAAAATCAAGCATTTTACAGCAGGTTGGAGCACCCTGTATCTCAGCAGAGGAATAAGGTAGGGAAGAATTCAAATACTCATTTTGACTGCCTCCAGAAGTTAGATCAGATGGCCAATGCAATTTGGTGCTAGGCCTTTCCCTTTAGGTTTTACCCCAACAATGTTTTCATTAGTTTTGCTCACTCTCAAAATCAAGCATTTTACAGCAGGTTGGAGCACCCTGTATCTCAGCAGAGGAAAGAGGTAGGGAAGAATTCAAATACTCATTTTGACTGCCTCCAGAAGTTAGATCAGATGGCCAATGCAATTTGGTGCTAGGCCTTTCCCTTTAGGTTTTACCCCAACAATGTTTTCATTAGTTTCGCTCACTCTCAAAATCAAGCATTTTACAGCAGGTTGGAGCACCCTGTATCTCAGCAGAGGAAAGAGGTAGGGAAGAATTCAAATACTCATTTTGACTGCCTCCAGAAGTTAGATCAGATGGCCAATGCAATTTGGTGCTAGGCCTTTCCCTTTAGGTTTTACCCCAACAATGTTTTCATTAGTTTCGCTCACTCTCAAAATCAAGCATTTTACAGGAGGTTGGAGCACCCTGTATCTCAGCAGAGGAATAAGGTAGGGAAGAATTCAAAACTCATTTTGACTGCCTCCAGAAGTTAGATCAGATGGCCAATGCAATTTGGTGCTAGGCCTTTCCCTTTAGGTTTTACCCCAACAATGTTTTCATTAGTTTCGATCACTCTCAAAATCAAGCATTTTATAGCAGGGAGGAGCACCCTGTATCTCAGCAGAGGAAAAGGTAGGGAAGAATTCAAATACTCATTTTGACTGCCTCCAGAAGTTAGATCAGATGGCCAATGCAATTTGGTGCTAGGCCTTTCCCTTTAGGTTTTACCCCAACAATGTTTTCATTAGTTTCGATCACTCTCAAATCAAGCATTTTACATCAGGTTGGAGCACCCTGTATCTCAGCAGAGGAATAAGGTAGGGAAGAATTCAAATACTCATTTTGACTGCCTCCAGAAGTTAGATCAGATGGCCAATGCAATTTGGTGCTAGGCCTTTCCCTTTAGGTTTTACCCCAACAATGTTTTCATTAGTTTCGCTCACTCTCAAAATCAAGCATTTTACAGCAGGTTGGAGCACCCTGTATCTCAGCAGAGGAATAAGGTAGGAAAGAATTCAAATACTCATTTTGACTGCCTCCAGAAGTTAGATCAGATGGCCAATGCAATTTGGTGCTAGGCCTTTCCCTTTAGGTTTTACCCCAACAATGTTTTCATTAGTTTCAATCACTCTCAAAATCAAGCATTTTTTACAGCAGGTTGGAGCACCCTGTATCTCAGCAGAGGAAAGAGGTAGGGAAGAATTCAAATACTCATTTTGACTGCCTCCAGAAGTTAGATCAGATGGCCAATGCAATTTGGTGCTAGGCCTTTCCCTTTAGGTTTTACCCCAACAATGTTTTCATTAGTTTCGATCACTCTTGAAATCAAGCATTTTACAGGGTTGGAGCACCCTGTATCTCAGCAGAGGAAAGAGGTAGGAAGAATTCAAATACTCATTTTGACTGCCTCCAGAAGTTAGATCAGATGGCCAATGCAATTTGGTGCTAGGCCTTTCCCTTTAGGTTTTACCCCAACAATGTTTTCATTAGTTTCAATCACTCTCAAAATCAAGCATTTTATACTGGGAGGAGAGCACCCTGTATCTCAGCAGAGGAAAGAGGTAGGGAAGAATTCAAATACTCATTTTGACTGCCTCCAGAAGTTAGATCAGATGGCCAATGCAATTTGGTGCTAGGCCTTTCCCTTTAGGTTTTACCCCAACAATGTTTTCATTAGTTTCAATCACTCTCAAAATCAAGAATTGTATACTGGGAGGAGCACCCTGTATCTCAGCAGAGGAAAGAGGTAGGGAAGAATTCAAATACTCATTTTGACTGCCTCCAGAAGTTAGATCAGATGGCCAATGCAATTTGGTGCTAGGCCTTTCCCTTTAGGTTTTACCCCAACAATGTTTTCATTAGTTTCGCTCACTCTCGAAATCAAGCATTTTATACTGGGAGGAGCACCCTGTATCTCAGCAGAGGAATAAGGTAGGGAAGAATTCAAATACTCATTTTGACTGCCTCCAGAAGTTAGATCAGATGGCCAATGCAATTTGGTGCTAGGCCTTTCCCTTTAGGTTTTACTCCAACAATGTTTTCATTAGTTTCGATCACTCTCAAAATCAAGCATTTTACAGGAGGGTGGAACACACTGCATCACCATAGAGGAATAAGGTAGGGAAGAATTCAAAAACTCATTTTGACTGCCTCCAGAAGTTAGATCAGATGGCCAATGCAATTTGGCGCTAGGCCTTTCCCTTTAGGTTTTACCCCAACAATGTTTTCATTAGTTTCGCTCACTCTCGAAACCAAGCATTTTACAGCAGGTTGGAGCACCCTGTATCTCAGCAAAGGAAAGAGGTAGGGAAGAATTCAAATACTCATTTTGACTGCCTCCAGAAGTTAGATCAGATGGCCAATGCAATTTGGTGCTAGGCCTTTCCCTTTAGGTTTTACTCCAACAATGTTTTCATTAGTTTCGATCACTCTCAAAATCAAGCATTTTACAGGAGGGTGGAACACACTGCATCACCATAGAGGAATAAGGTAGGGAAGAATTCAAATACTCATTTTGACTGCCTCCAGAAGTTAGATCAGATGGGCAATGCAATTTGGTGCTAGGCCTTTCCCTTTAGGTTTTACCCCAACAATGTTTTCATTAGTTTCGATCACTATCGAAATCAGCATTTTACATCAGGTTGGAGCACATTGAATCTCAGCAGAGGAATAAGGTAGGGAAGAATTCAAATACTCATTTTGACTGCCTCCAGAAGTTAGATCAGATGGCCAATGCAATTTCGTGCTAGGCTTTTCCCATTAGGTTGTACCCAAACAATGTCCTCATTACTTTAGCTGACTCTCGAAATCACGGTTTTAAAAAAGGGTGGAGTAACCTCTATCTCAGCACAGGAATAAGGTAGGAAAGAATTCAAAAACTCATTTTGACTGCCTCCAGAAGTTAGATCAGATGGCCAATGCAATTTGGTGCTAGGCCTTTCCCTTTAGGTTTTACCCCAACAATGTTTTCATTAGTTTCGCTCACTCTCGAAATCAAGCATTTTACAGCAGGTTGGAGCACCCTGTATCTCAGCAGAGGAAAGAGGTAGGGAAGAATTCAAATACTCATTTTGACTGCCTCCAGAAGTTAGATCAGATGGCCAATGCAATTTGGTGCTAGGCCTTTCCCTTTAGGTTTTACCCCAACAATGTTTTCATTAGTTTCGCTCACTCTCGAAAATCAAGCATTTTGCAGGAGGGTGGAGGACCCTGTATCTCAGCAGAGGAACGAGGTAGGGAAGAATTCTAATGACCATTTTGACTGCCTCCAGAAGTTAGATCAGATGGCCAATGCAATTTGGTGCTAGGCCTTTCCCTTTAGGTTTTACCCCAACAATGTTTTCATTAGTTTCGCTCACACTCGAAATCAAGCATTTTACAGGAGGGTGGAACACACTGCATCACCATAGAGGAATAAGGTAGGGAAGAATTCAAAAACTCATTTTGATTGCCTCCAGAAGTTAGATCAGATGGCCAATGCAATTTGGTGCTAGGCCTTTCCCTTTAGGTTTTACCCCAACAATGTTTTCATTAGTTTCGATCACTCTCAAAATCAAGCATTTTACAGCAGGTGGAGCACCCTGTATCTCAGCAGAGGAAAGAGGTAGGGAAGAATTCAAATACTCATTTTGACTGCCTCCAGAAGTTAGATCAGATGGCCAATGCAATTTGGTGCTAGGCCTTTCCCTTTAGGTTTTACCCCAACAATGTTTTCATTAGTTTCGATCACTCTCAAAATCAAGCATTTTATAGCAGAGTGGAGCTCCCTGTATCTCAGCAGAGGAAAGAGGTAGGGAAGAATTCAAATACTCATTTTGACTGCCTCCAGAAGTTAGATCAGATGGCCAATGCAATTTGGTGCTAGGCCTTTCCCTTTAGGTTTTACCCCAACAATGTTTTCATTAGTTTCGATCACTCTCCAAATCAAGAATTTCACAGGAGGTTGGAGCACCCTGTATCTCAGCAGAGGAAAGAGGTAGGGAAGAATTCAAATACTCATTTTGACTGCCTCCAGAAGTTAGATCAGATGGCCAATGCAATTTGGTGCTAGGCCTTTCCCTTTAGGTTTTACCCCAACAATGTTTTCATTAGTTTCGATCACTCTTGAAATCAAGAATTGTATACTGGGAGGAGCACCCTGTATCTCAGCAGAGGAAAGAGGTAGGGAAGAATTCAAATACTCATTTTGACTGCCTCCAGAAGTTAGATCAGATGGCCAATGCAATTTGGTGCTAGGCCTTTCCCTTTAGGTTTTACCCCAACAATGTTTTCATTAGTTTCAATCACTCTCAAAATCAAGCATTTTACAGGAGGTTGGAGCACCCTGTATCTCAGCAGAGGAAAGAGGTAGGGAAGAATTCAAATACTCATTTTGACTGCCTCCAGAAGTTAGATCAGATGGCCAATGCAATTTGGTGCTAGGCCTTTCCCTTTAGGTTTTACCCCAACAATGTTTTCATTAGTTTCGATCACTCTTGAAATCAAGCATTTTACAGCAGGAGCACCCTGTATCTCAGCAGAGGAAAGAGGTAGGGAAGAATTCAAATACTCATTTTGACTGCCTCCAGAAGTTAGATCAGATGGCCAATGCAATTTGGTGCTAGGCCTTTCCCTTTAGGTTTTACCCCAACAATGTTTTCATTAGTTTCGATCACTCTTGAAATCAAGAATTTTACAGCAGGTTGGAGCACCCTGTATCTCAGCAGAGGAAAGAGGTAGGGAAGAATTCAAATACTCATTTTGACTGCCTCCAGAAGTTAGATCAGATGGCCAATGCAATTTGGTGCTAGGCCTTTCCCTTTAGGCTTTACCCCAACAATGTTTTCATTAGTTTCGATCACTCTTGAAATCAAGAATTGTATACTGGGAGGAGCACCCTGTATCTCAGCAGAGGAAAGAGGTAGGGAAGAATTCAAATACTCATTTTGACTGCCTCCAGAAGTTAGATCAGATGGGCAATGCAATTTGGTGCTAGGCCTTTCCCTTTAGGTTTTACCCCAACAATGTTTTCATTAGTTTCGCTCACTCTCGAAATCAAGCATTTTATACTGGGAGGAGCACCCTGTATCTCGGCACAGGAATAAGGTAGGGAAGAATTCAAAAACTCATTTTGACTGCCTCCAGAAGTTAGATCAGATGGCCAATGCAATTTGGTGCTAGGCCTTTCCCTTTAGGTTTTACTCCAACAATGTTTTCATTAGTTTCGATCACTCTCAAAATCAAGCATTTTACAGGAGGGTGGAACACACTGCATCACCATAGAGGAATAAGGTAGGGAAGAATTCAAAAACTCATTTTGACTGCCTCCAGAAGTTAGATCAGATGGCCAATGCAATTTGGTGCTAGGCCTTTCCCTTTAGGTTTTACCCCAACAATGTTTTCATTAGTTTCGCTCACTCTCGAAAATCAAGCATTTTACAGCAGGTTGGAGCACCCTGTATCTCAGCAAAGGAAAGAGGTAGGGAAGAATTCAAATACTCATTTTGACTGCCTCCAGAAGTTAGATCAGATGGCCAATGCAATTTGTTGCTAGGCCTTTCCCTTTAGGTTTTACCCCAACAATGTTTTCATTAGTTTCGATCACACTCAAAATCAAGCATTTTATAGCAGAGTAGAGCTCCCTGTATCTCAGCAGAGGAAAGAGGTAGGGAAGAATTCAAATACTCATTTTGACTGCCTCCAGAAGTTAGATCAGATGGCCAATGCAATTTGGCGCTAGGCCTTTCCCTTTAGGTTTTACCCCAACAATGTTTTCATTAGTTTCGCTCACTGTCTAAATCAAGCATTTTACAGCAGGATGGAGCACCCTGCATCTCAGCAGAGGAAAGAGGTAGGGAAGAATTCAAATACTCATTTTGACTGCCTCCAGAAGTTAGATCAGATGGCCAATGCAATTTGGTGCTAGGCCTTTCCTTTTAGGTTTTACCCCAACAATGTTTTCATTAGTTTCGATCACTCTCGAAATCAAGCATTTTAAACAGGTTGGAGCACCCTGTATCTCAGCAGAGGAAAGAGGTAGGGAAGAATTCTAAGGATCATTTCGAGTGCCTCCAGAAGTTAGATCAGATGGCCAATGCAATTTGGTGCTAGGCCTTTCCCTTTAGGTTTTACCCCAACAATGCTTTCATTAGTTTCGATCACTCTCGAAAATCAAGCATTTTGCAGTAGGGTGGAGCACCCTGTATCTCAGCAGAGGAACGAGGTAGGGAAGAATTCTAAGGACCATTTTGACTGCCTCCAGAAGTTAGATCAGATGGCCAATGCAATTTGGTGCTAGGCCTTTCCCTTTAGGTTTTACCCCAACAATGTTTTCATTAGTTTCGATCACTCTCAAATCAAGCATTTTACAGCAGGTTGGAGCACCCTGTATCTCAGCAGAGGAAAGAGGTAGGGAAGAATTCAAATACTCATTTTGACTGCCTCCAGAAGTTAGATCAGATGGCCAATGCAATTTGGTGCTAGGCCTTTCCCTTTAGGTTTTACCCCAACAATGTTTTCATTAGTTTCGCTCAGTCTCAAAATCAAGCATTTTACAGGAGGTTGGAGCACCCTGTATCTCAGCAGAGAATAAGGTAGGGAAGAATTCAAATACTCATTTTGACTGCCTCCAGAAGTTAGATCAGATGGCCAATGCAATTTGGTGCTAGGCCTTTCCCTTTAGGTTTTACCCCAACAATGTTTTCATTATGTTTTAATCACTCTCAAAATCAAGCATTTTACAGGAGGGTGGAACACCCTGTATGTCAGCAGAGGAACAAGGTAGGGAAGAATTTTAAGGACCATTTTGCCTGCCTCCAGAAGTTAGATCAGATGGCCAATGCAATTTGGTGCTAGGCCTTTCCCTTTAGGTTTTACCCCAACAATGTTTTCATTAGTTTCGCTCACTCTCGAAATCAAGAATTTTACACTGGGAGGAGCACCCTGTACCTCAGCAGAGCAATAAGGTATGGAAGAATTCAAATACTCATTTTGACTGCCTCCAGAAGTTAGATCAGATGGCCAATGCAATTTGGTGCTAGGCCTTTCCCTTTAGGTTTTACCCCAACAATGTTTTCATTAGTTTCGCTCACACTCAAAATCAGCATTTTACATCAGGTTGGAGCACATTGTATCTCAGCAGAGGAATAAGGTAGGGAAGAATTCAAATACTCATTTTGACTGCCTCCAGAAGTTAGATCAGATGGCCAATGCAATTTCGTGCTAGGCTTTTCCCATTAGGTTGTACCCAAACAATGTCCTCATCACTTTAGCTGACTCTCGAAATCAAGGTTTTTAAACAGGGTGGAGTAACCTCTATCTCAGCACAGGAATAAGGTAGGAAAGAATTCAAAAACTCATTTTGACTGCCTCCAGAAGTTAGATCAGATGGCCAATGCAATTTGGTGCTAGGCCTTTCCCTTTAGGTTTTACCCCAACAATGTTTTCATGAGTTTCGCTCACTCTCGAAATCAAGCATTTTACAGCAGGTTGGAGCACCCTGTATCTCAGCAGAGGAAAGAGGTAGGGAAGAATTCAAATACTCATTTTGACTGCCTCCAGAAGTTAGATCAGATGGCCAATGCAATTTGGTGCTAGGCCTTTCCCTTTAGGTTTTACCCCAACAATGTTTTCATTAGTTTCGCTCACTCTCGAAAATCAAGCATTTTGCAGGAGGGTGGAGGACCCTGTATCTCAGCAGAGGAACGAGGTAGGGAAGAATTCTAAGGACCATTTTGACTGCCTCCAGAAGTTAGATCAGATGGCCAATGCAATTTGGTGCTAGGCCTTTCCCTTTAGGTTTTACCCCAACAATGTTTTCATTAGTTTCGCACACACTCGAAATCAAGCATTACAGGAGGGTGGAACACACTGCATCTCCATAGAGGAATAAGGTAGGGAAGAATTCAAATACTCATTTTGACTGCCTCCAGAAGTTAGATCAGATGGCCAATGCAATTTGGTGCTAGGCCTTTCCCTTTAGGTTTTACCCCAACAATGTTTTCATTAGTTTCGCTCACTCTCGAAATCAAGCATTGTATACTGGGAGGAGCACCCTGTATCTCAGCACAGGAATAAGGCAGGGAAGAATTCAAAAACTCATTTTGACTGCCTCCAGAAGTTAGATCAGATGGCCAATGCAATTTGGTGCTAGGCCTTTCCCTTTAGGTTTAACCCCAATTATGTTTTCATTAGTTTCACTCACTCTCGAAACCAAGCATTTTACATCAGGTTGGAGCACATTGCATCTCAGCACAGGAATAAGGTAGGGAAGAATTCAAAAACTCATTTTGATTGCCTCCAGAAGTTAGATCAGATGGCCAATGCAATTTGGTGCTAGGCCTTTCCCTTTAGGTTTTACCCCAACAATGTTTTCATTAGTTTCGATCACTCTCAAAATCAAGAATTTTACAGCAGGTTGGAGCACCCTGAATCTCAGCAGAGGAAAGAGGTAGGGAAGAATTCAAATACTCATTTTGAGTGCCTCCAGAAGTTAGATCAGATGGCCAGTGCAATTTGGTGCTAGGCCTTTCCCTTTAGGTTTTACCCCAACAATGTTTTCATTAGTTTCGATCACTCTTGAAATCAAGTATTGTATACTGGGAGGAGCACCCTGTATCTCAGCAGAGGAAAGAGGTAGGGAAGAATTCAAATACTCATTTTGACTGCCTCCAGAAGTTAGATCAGATGGCCAATGCAATTTGGTGCTAGGCCTTTCCCTTTAGGTTTTACCCCAACAATGTTTTCATTAGTTTCGATCACTCTCAAAGTCAAACATTTTACATCAGGTTGGAGCACCCTGTATCTCAGCAGAGTAAAGAGGTAGGGAAGAATTCAAATACTCATTTTGACTGCCTCCAGAAGTTAGATCAGATGGCCAATGCAATTTGGTGCTAGGCCTTTCCCTTTAGGTTTTACCCCAACAATGTTTTCATTAGTTTCGCTCACTCTCAAAATCAAGCATTTTACAGCAGGTTGGAGCACCCTGTATCTCAGCAGAGGAATAAGGTAGGGAAGAATTCAAATACCATTTTGACTGCCTCCAGAAGTTAGATCAGATGGCCAATGCAATTTGGTGCTAGGCCTTTCCTTTAGGTTTTACCCCAACAATGTTTTCATTAGTTTCGATCACTCTCAAAATCAAGCATTTTACAGCAGGTTGGAGCACCCTGTATCTCAGCAGAGGAACGGTAGGGAAGAATTCAAATACTCATTTTGACTGCCTCCAGAAGTTAGATCAGATGGCCAATGCAATTTGGTGCTAGGCCTTTCCCTTTAGGTTTTACCCCAACAATGTTTTCATTAGTTTCGCTCACACTCGAAATCAAGCATTTTACAGGAGGGTGGAGCACCCTGTATCTCAGTAGAGGAATAAGGTAGGGAAGAATTCAAAAACTCATTTTGACTGCCTCCAGAAGTTAGATCAGATGGCCAATGCAATTTGGTGCTAGGCCTTTCCCTTTAGGTTTTACCCCAACAATGTTTTCATTAGTTTCGATCACTCTCAAAATCAAGCATTTTATAGCAGGTGGAGCACCCTGTATCTCAGCAGAGGAAAGAGGTAGGGAAGAATTCAAATACTCATTTTGACTGCCTCCAGAAGTTAGATCAGATGGCCAATGCAATTTGGTGCTAGGCCTTTCCCTTTAGGTTTTACCCCAACAATGTTTTCATTAGTTTCGATCACTCTCAAAATCAAGCATTTTACAGCAGGTTGGAGCACCCTGTATCTCAGCAGAGGAAAGAGGTAGGGAAGAATTCAAATACTCATTTTGACTGCCTCCAGAAGTTAGATCAGATGGCCAATGCAATTTGGTGCTAGGCCTTTCCCTTTAGGTTTTACCCCAACAATGTTTTCATTAGTTTCGATCACTCTCAAAATCAAGCATTTTACAGGAGGTTGGAGCACCCTGTATCTCAGCAGAGGAAAGAGGTAGGGAAGAATTCAAATACTCATTTTGACTGCCTCCAGAAGTTAGATCAGATGGCCAATGCAATTTGGTGCTAGGCCTTTCCCTTTAGGTTTTACCCCAACAATGTTTTCATTAGTTTCGCTCACTCTCAAAATCAAGCATTTTACAGGAGGGTTGGAGCACCTGTATCTCAGCAGAGGAATAAGGTAGGGAAGAATTCAAAAACTCATTTTGACTGCCTCCAGAAGTTAGATCAGATGGCCAATGCAATTTGGTGCTAGGCCTTTCCCTTTAGGTTTTACCCCAACAATGTTTTCATTAGTTTCGATCACTCTCAAAATCAAGCATTTTACAGCAGGTTGGAGCACCCTGTATCTCAGCAGAGGAAAGAGGTAGGGAAGAATTCAAATACTCATTTTGACTGCCTCCAGAAGTTAGATCAGATGGCCAATGCAATTTGGTGCTAGGCCTTTCCCTTTAGGTTTTACCCCAACAATGTTTTCATTAGTTTCGATCACTCTCAAAATCAAGCATTTTATAGCAGGTTGGAGCACCCTGTATCTCAGCAGAGGAAAGAGGTAGGGAAGAATTCAAATACTCATTTTGACTGCCTCCAGAAGTTAGATCAGATGGCCAATGCAATTTGGTGCTAGGCCTTTCCCTTTAGGTTTTACCCCAACAATGTTTTCATTAGTTTCGATCACTCTCAAAATCAAGCATTTTACAGGAGGTTGGAGCACCCTGTATCTCAGCAGAGGAAAGAGGTAGGGAAGAATTCAAATACTCATTTTGACTGCCTCCAGAAGTTAGATCAGATGGCCAATGCAATTTGGTGCTAGGCCTTTCCCTTTAGGTTTTACCCCAACAATGTTTTCATTAGTTTCGATCACTCTTGAAATCAAGCATTTTATACTGGGAGGGAGCACCCTGTATCTCAGCAGAGGAAAGAGGTAGGGAAGAATTCAAATACTCATTTTGACTGCCTCCAGAAGTTAGATCAGATGGCCAATGCAATTTGGTGCTAGGCCTTTCCCTTTAGGTTTTACCCCAACAATGTTTTCATTAGTTTCAATCACTCTCAAAATCAAGCATTTTACAGGAGGTTGGAGCACCCTGTATCTCAGCAGAGGAAAGAGGTAGGGAAGAATTCAAATACTCATTTTGACTGCCTCCAGAAGTTAGATCAGATGGCCAATGCAATTTGGTGCTAGGCCTTTCCCTTTAGGTTTTACCCCAACAATGTTTTCATTAGTTTCGATCACTCTCAAAATCAAGCATTTTACAGCAGGTTGGAGCACCCTGTATCTCAGCAGAGGAAAAGGTAGGGAAGAATTCAAATACTCATTTTGACTGCCTCCAGAAGTTAGATCAGATGGCCAATGCAATTTGGTGCTAGGCCTTTCCCTTTAGGTTTTACCCCAACAATGTTTTCATTAGTTTCAATCACTCTCAAAATCAAGCATTTTACACAGGGAGGAGCACCCTGTATCTCAGCAGAGGAAAGAGGTAGGGAAGAATTCAAATACTCATTTTGACTGCCTCCAGAAGTTAGATCAGATGGCCAATGCAATTTGGTGCTAGGCCTTTCCCTTTAGGTTTTACCCCAACAATGTTTTCATTAGTTTCGATCACTCTCAAAATCAAGCATTTTACAGCAGGTTGGAGCACCCTGTATCTCAGCAGAGGAAAGAGGTAGGGAAGAATTCAAATACTCATTTTGACTGCCTCCAGAAGTTAGATCAGATGGCCAATGCAATTTGGTGCTAGGCCTTTCCCTTTAGGTTTTACCCCAACAATGTTTTCA
The DNA here is from genome assembly GCA_011125475.1 of Melanerpes aurifrons. NCBI lineage: Eukaryota > Metazoa > Chordata > Aves > Piciformes > Picidae > Melanerpes > Melanerpes aurifrons. Next base: position 80,984 of record WWNC01000139.1, on the reverse strand, counting down.
TTAGTTTCGCTCACTCTCGAAATCAAGCATTTTATACTGGGAGGAGCACCCTGTATCTCAGCAGAGGAATAAGGTAGGGAAGAATTCAAAAACTCATTTTGACTGCCTCCAGAAGTTAGATCAGATGGCCAATGCAATTTGGTGCTAGGCCTTTCCCTTTAGGTTTTACCCCAACAATGTTTTCATTAGTTTCGATCACTCTCAAAATCAAGCATTTTACAGGAGGTGGAGCACACCTGTATCTCAGCAGAGGAATAAGGTAGGGAAGAATTCAAAAACTCATTTTGACTGCCTCCAGAAGTTAGATCAGATGGCCAATGCAATTTGGTGCTAGGCCTTTCCCTTTAGGTTTTACCCCAACAATGTTTTCATTAGTTTCGATCACTCTCAAAATCAAGCATTTTACAGCAGGTTGGAGCACCCTGTATCTCAGCAGAGGAAAGAGGTAGGGAAGAATTCAAATACTCATTTTGACTGCCTCCAGAAGTTAGATCAGATGGCCAATGCAATTTGGTGCTAGGCCTTTCCCTTTACGTTTTACCCCAACAATGTTTTCATTAGTTTAGCTCACTCTCAAAATCAAGCATTTTACAGCAGGTTGGAGCACCCTGTATCTCAGCACAGGAATAAGGTAGGAAGAATTCAAATACTCATTTTGACTGCCTCCAGAAGTTAGATCAGATGGCCAATGCAATTTGGTGCTAGGCCTTTCCCTTTAGGTTTTACCCCAACAATGTTTTCATTAGTTTCGCTCACTCTCAAAATCAAGCATTTTACAGCAGGTTGGAGCACCCTGTATCTCAGCAGAGGAAAGAGGTAGGGAAGAATTCAAATACTCATTTTGACTGCCTCCAGAAGTTAGATCAGATGGCCAATGCAATTTGGTGCTAGGCCTTTCCCTTTAGGTTTTACCCCAACAATGTTTTCATTAGTTTCGATCACTCTCAAAAAGAAGCATCTTACAGCAGGGTGGAGCACCCTGTATCTCAGCAGAGGAAAGAGGTAGGGAAGAATTCTAAGGATCATTTTGACTGCCTCCAGAAGTTAGATCAGATGGCCAATGCAATTTGGTGCTAGGCCTTTCCCTTTAGGTTTTACCCCAACAATGTTTTCATTAGTTTCGCTCACTCTCAAAATCAAGCATTTTACAGGAGGTTGGAGCACCCTGTATCTCAGCAGAGGAATAAGGTAGGGAAGAATTCAAAACTCATTTTGACTGCCTCCAGAAGTTAGATCAGATGGCCAATGCAATTTGGTGCTAGGCCTTTCCCTTTAGGTTTTACCCCAACAATGTTTTCATTAGTTTCGATCACTCTCAAAATCAAGCATTTTACAGCAGGTGGAGCACCCTGTATCTCAGCAGAGGAAAGAGGTAGGGAAGAATTCAAATACTCATTTTGACTGCCTCCAGAAGTTAGATCAGATGGCCAATGCAATTTGGTGCTAGGCCTTTCCCTTTAGGTTTTACCCCAACAATGTTTTCATTAGTTTCGATCACTCTCAAAATCAAGCATTTTACAGCAGGTTGGAGCACCCTGTATCTCAGCAGAGGAAAGAGGTAGGGAAGAATTCAAATACTCATTTTGACTGCCTCCAGAAGTTAGATCAGATGGCCAATGCAATTTGGTGCTAGGCCTTTCCCTTTAGGTTTTACCCCAACAATGTTTTCATTAGTTTCGATCACTCTCAAAATCAAGCATTTTACAGGAGGTTGGAGCACCCTGTATCTCAGCAGAGGAAAGAGGTAGGGAAGAATTCAAATACTCATTTTGACTGCCTCCAGAAGTTAGATCAGATGGCCAATGCAATTTGGTGCTAGGCCTTTCCCTTTAGGTTTTACCCCAACAATGTTTTCATTAGTTTCGATCACTCTTGAAATCAAGCATTTTACAGCAGGTTGGAGCACCCTGTATCTCAGCAGAGGAATAAGGTAGGGAAGAATTCAAATACTCATTTTGACTGCCTCCAGAAGTTAGATCAGATGGCCAATGCAATTTGGTGCTAGGCCTTTCCCTTTAGGTTTTACCCCAACAATGTTTTCATTAGTTTCACTCACTCTCAAAATCAAGCATTTTACAGCAGGTTGGAGCACCCTGTATCTCAGCAGAGGAAAAGGTAGGGAAGAATTCAAATACTCATTTTGACTGCCTCCAGAAGTTAGATCAGATGGCCAATGCAATTTGGTGCTAGGCCTTTCCCTTTAGGTTTTACCCCAACAATGTTTTCATTAGTTTCGATCACTCTCAAAATCAAGCATTTTACAGGGTTGGAGCACCCTGTATCTCAGCAGAGGAATAAGGTAGGGAAGAATTCAAATACTCATTTTGACTGCCTCCAGAAGTTAGATCAGATGGCCAATGCAATTTGGTGCTAGGCCTTTCCCTTTAGGTTTTACCCCAACAATGTTTTCATTAGTTTCACTCACTCTCAAAATCAAGCATTTTACATCAGGTTGGAGCACCCTGTATCTCAGCACAGGAATAAGGTAGGGAAGAATTCAAATACTCATTTTGACTGCCTCCAGAAGTTAGATCAGATGGCCAATGCAATTTGGTGCTAGGCCTTTCCCTTTAGGTTTTACCCCAACAATGTTTTCATTAGTTTCGCTCACTCTCGAAATCAAGCATTTTACAGCAGTTTGGAGCACCCTGTATCTCAGCAGAGGAATAAGGTAGGGAAGAATTCAAAAACTCATTTTGACTGCCTCCAGAAGTTAGATCAGATGGCCAATGCAATTTGGTGCTAGGCCTTTCCCTTTAGGTTTTACCCCAACAATGTTTTCATTAGTTTCGCTCACTCTCAAAATCAAGCATTTTACAGCAGGTTGGAGCACCCTGTATCTCAGCAGAGGAAAGAGGTAGGGAAGAATTCAAATACTCATTTTGACTGCCTCCAGAAGTTAGATCAGATGGCCAATGCAATTTGGTGCTAGGCCTTTCCCTTTAGGTTTTACCCCAACAATGTTTTCATTAGTTTCGCTCACTCTCAAAATCAAGCATTTTACAGCAGGGGTGGAGCACCCTGTATCTCAGCAGAGGAATAAGGTAGGGAAGAATTCAAATACTCATTTTGACTGCCTCCAGAAGTTAGATCAGATGGCCAATGCAATTTGGTGCTAGGCCTTTCCCTTTAGGTTTTACCCCAACAATGTTTTCATTAGTTTCGCTCACTCTCAAAATCAAGCATTTTACAGGAGGTTGGAGCACCCTGTATCTCAGCAGAGGAATAAGGTAGGGAAGAATTCAAATACTCATTTTGACTGCCTCCAGAAGTTAGATCAGATGGCCAATGCAATTTGGTGCTAGGCCTTTCCCTTTAGGTTTTACCCCAACAATGTTTTCATTAGTTTCATCACTCTCAAAATCAAGCATTTTACAGCAGGTTGGAGCACCCTGTATCTCAGCAGAGGAATAAGGTAGGGAAGAATTCAAATACTCATTTTGACTGCCTCCAGAAGTTAGATCAGATGGCCAATGCAATTTGGTGCTAGGCCTTTCCCTTTAGGTTTTACCCCAACAATGTTTTCATTAGTTTCAATCACTCTCAAAATCAAGCATTTTACAGCAGGTTGGAGCACCCTGTATCTCAGCAGAGGAAAGAGGTAGGGAAGAATTCAAATACTCATTTTGACTGCCTCCAGAAGTTAGATCAGATGGCCAATGCAATTTGGTGCTAGGCCTTTCCCTTTAGGTTTTACCCCAACAATGTTTTCATTAGTTTCGATCACTCTCAAAATCAAGCATTTTACACTGGGAGGAGCACCCTGTATCTCAGCAGAGGAATAAGGTAGGAAGAATTCAAATACTCATTTTGACTGCCTCCAGAAGTTAGATCAGATGGCCAATGCAATTTGGTGCTAGGCCTTTCCCTTTAGGTTTTACCCCAACAATGTTTTCATTAGTTTCGATCACTCTCAAAATCAAGCATTTTACATCAGGTTGGAGCACCCTGTATCTCAGCAGAGGAATAAGGTAGGGAAGAATTCAAATACTCATTTTGACTGCCTCCAGAAGTTAGATCAGATGGCCAATGCAATTTGGTGCTAGGCCTTTCCCTTTAGGTTTTACCCCAACAATGTTTTCATTAGTTTCGACTCTCAAAATCAAGCATTTTACAGCAGGTTGGAGCACCCTGTATCTCAGCAGAGGAATAAGGTAGGGAAGAATTCAAATACTCATTTTGACTGCCTCCAGAAGTTAGATCAGATGGCCAATGCAATTTGGTGCTAGGCCTTTCCCTTTAGGTTTTACCCCAACAATGTTTTCATTAGTTTCGCTCACTCTCAAATCAAGCATTTTACAGCAGGTTGGAGCACCCTGTATCTCAGCAGAGGAAAGAGGTAGGGAAGAATTCAAATACTCATTTTGACTGCCTCCAGAAGTTAGATCAGATGGCCAATGCAATTTGGTGCTAGGCCTTTCCCTTTAGGTTTTACCCCAACAATGTTTTCATTAGTTTCGCTCACTCTCAAAATCAAGCATTTTACAGGAGGGTGGAGCACCCTGTATCTCAGCAGAGGAATAAGGTAGGGAAGAATTCAAATACTCATTTTGACTGCCTCCAGAAGTTAGATCAGATGGCCAATGCAATTTGGTGCTAGGCCTTTCCCTTTAGGTTTTACCCCAACAATGTTTTCATTAGTTTCGCTCACTCTCAAATCAAGCATTTTACAGCAGGTTGGAGCACCCTGTATCTCAGCAGAGGAATAAGGTAGGGAAGAATTCAAATACTCATTTTGACTGCCTCCAGAAGTTAGATCAGATGGCCAATGCAATTTGGTGCTAGGCCTTTCCCTTTAGGTTTTACCCCAACAATGTTTTCATTAGTTTCGCTCACTCTCAAAATCAAGCATTTTATACTGGGAGGAGCACCCTGTATCTCAGCAGAGGAATAAGGTAGGGAAGAATTCAAAACTCATTTTGACTGCCTCCAGAAGTTAGATCAGATGGCCAATGCAATTTGGTGCTAGGCCTTTCCCTTTAGGTTTTACCCCAACAATGTTTTCATTAGTTTCGCTCACTCTCAAAATCAAGCATTTTACAGCAGGTGGAGCACCCTGTATCTCAGCAGAGGAATAAGGTAGGGAAGAATTCAAATACTCATTTTGACTGCCTCCAGAAGTTAGATCAGATGGCCAATGCAATTTGGTGCTAGGCCTTTCCCTTTAGGTTTTACCCCAACAATGTTTTCATTAGTTTCGCTCACTCTCAAAATCAAGCATTTTACAGCAGGTTGGAGCACCCTGTATCTCAGCAGAGGAATAAGGTAGGGAAGAATTCAAAACTCATTTTGACTGCCTCCAGAAGTTAGATCAGATGGCCAATGCAATTTGGTGCTAGGCCTTTCCCTTTAGGTTTTACCCCAACAATGTTTTCATTAGTTTCGATCACTCTCAAAATCAAGCATTTTACAGCAGGTTGGAGCACCCTGTATCTCAGCAGAGGAAAGAGGTAGGGAAGAATTCAAATACTCATTTTGACTGCCTCCAGAAGTTAGATCAGATGGCCAATGCAATTTGGTGCTAGGCCTTTCCCTTTAGGTTTTACCCCAACAATGTTTTCATTAGTTTCGCTCACTCTCAAAATCAAGCATTTTACAGGGTTGGAGCACCCTGTATCTCAGCAGAGGAAAAGGTAGGGAAGAATTCAAATACTCATTTTGACTGCCTCCAGAAGTTAGATCAGATGGCCAATGCAATTTGGTGCTAGGCCTTTCCCTTTAGGTTTTACCCCAACAATGTTTTCATTAGTTTCAATCACTCTCAAAATCAAGCATTTTACAGGGTTGGAGCACCCTGTATCTCAGCAGAGGAATAAGGTAGGGAAGAATTCAAATACTCATTTTGACTGCCTCCAGAAGTTAGATCAGATGGCCAATGCAATTTGGTGCTAGGCCTTTCCCTTTAGGTTTTACCCCAACAATGTTTTCATTAGTTTCGATCACTCTCAAAATCAAGCATTTTACAGGGTTGGAGCACCCTGTATCTCAGCAGAGGAATAAGGTAGGGAAGAATTCAAATACTCATTTTGACTGCCTCCAGAAGTTAGATCAGATGGCCAATGCAATTTGGTGCTAGGCCTTTCCCTTTAGGTTTAACCCCAATTATGTTTTCATTAGTTTCACTCACTCTCAAAACCAAGCATTTTACATCAGGTTGGAGCACCCTGTATCTCAGCAGAGGAATAAGGTAGGGAAGAATTCAAATACTCATTTTGACTGCCTCCAGAAGTTAGATCAGATGGCCAATGCAATTTGGTGCTAGGCCTTTCCCTTTAGGTTTTACCCCAACAATGTTTTCATTAGTTTCGCTCACTCTCGATATCATGCATTGTGCACTGGGAGGAGCACCCTGTATCTCAGCAGAGGAATAAGGCAAGGAAGATTTCAAAAACTCATTTTGACTGCCTCCAGAAGTTAGATCAGATGGCCAATGCAATTTGGTGCTAGGCCTTTCCCTTTAGGTTTTACCCCAACAATGTTTTCATTAGTTTCGATCACTCTCAAAATCAAGCATTTTACAGCAGGTTGGAGCACCCTGTATCTCAGCAGAGGAAAGAGGTAGGGAAGAATTCAAATACTCATTTTGACTGCCTCCAGAAGTTAGATCAGATGGCCAATGCAATTTGGTGCTAGGCCTTTCCCTTTAGGTTTTACCCCAACAATGTTTTCATTAGTTTCGCTCACTCTCAAAATCAAGCATTTTACAGCAGGTTGGAGCACCCTGTATCTCAGCAGAGGAATAAGGTAGGGAAGAATTCAAATACTCATTTTGACTGCCTCCAGAAGTTAGATCAGATGGCCAATGCAATTTGGTGCTAGGCCTTTCCCTTTAGGTTTTACCCCAACAATGTTTTCATTAGTTTCGATCACTCTCAAATCAAGCATTTTACAGCAGGTTGGAGCACCCTGTATCTCAGCAGAGGAATAAGGTAGGGAAGAATTCAAATACTCATTTTGACTGCCTCCAGAAGTTAGATCAGATGGCCAATGCAATTTGGTGCTAGGCCTTTCCCTTTAGGTTTTACCCCAACAATGTTTTCATTAGTTTCGCTCACTCTCAAAATCAAGCATTTTACAGCAGGTTGGAGCACCCTGTATCTCAGCAGAGGAATAAGGTAGGGAAGAATTCAAAAACTCATTTTGACTGCCTCCAGAAGTTAGATCAGATGGCCAATGCAATTTGGTGCTAGGCCTTTCCCTTTAGGTTTTACCCCAACAATGTTTTCATTAGTTTCACTCACTCTCAAAATCAAGCATTTTACATCAGGTTGGAGCACCCTGTATCTCAGCAGAGGAATAAGGTAGGGAAGAATTCAAAAACTCATTTTGACTGCCTCCAGAAGTTAGATCAGATGGCCAATGCAATTTGGTGCTAGGCCTTTCCCTTTAGGTTTTACCCCAACAATGTTTTCATTAGTTTCGCTCACTCTCAAAATCAAGCATTTTACAGCAGGTTGGAGCACCCTGTATCTCAGCAGAGGAATAAGGTAGGGAAGAATTCAAATACTCATTTTGACTGCCTCCAGAAGTTAGATCAGATGGCCAATGCAATTTGGTGCTAGGCCTTTCCCTTTAGGTTTTACCCCAACAATGTTTTCATTAGTTTCGATCACTCTCAAAATCAAGCATTTTACAGCAGGTTGGAGCACCCTGTATCTCAGCAGAGGAAAGAGGTAGGGAAGAATTCAAATACTCATTTTGACTGCCTCCAGAAGTTAGATCAGATGGCCAATGCAATTTGGTGCTAGGCCTTTCCCTTTAGGTTTTACCCCAACAATGTTTTCATTAGTTTCGCTCACTCTCGAAATCAAGCATTTTACATCAGGTTGGAGCACCCTGTATCTCAGCAGAGGAAAGAGGTAGGGAAGAATTCAAATACTCATTTTGACTGCCTCCAGAAGTTAGATCAGATGGCCAATGCAATTTGGTGCTAGGCCTTTCCCTTTAGGTTTTACCCCAACAATGTTTTCATTAGTTTCGCTCACTCTCAAAATCAAGCATTTTACAGCAGGTTGGAGCACCCTGTATCTCAGCAGAGGAATAAGGTAGGGAAGAATTCAAATACTCATTTTGACTGCCTCCAGAAGTTAGATCAGATGGCCAATGCAATTTGGTGCTAGGCCTTTCCCTTTAGGTTTTACCCCAACAATGTTTTCATTAGTTTCACTCACTCTAAAAATCAAGCATTTTACAGCAGGTTGGAGCACCCTGTATCTCAGCAGAGGAAAGAGGTAGGGAAGAATTCAAATACTCATTTTGACTGCCTCCAGAAGTTAGATCAGATGGCCAATGCAATTTGGTGCTAGGCCTTTCCCTTTAGGTTTTACCCCAACAATGTTTTCATTAGTTTCGCTCACTCTCAAAATCAAGCATTTTACAGCAGGGTGGAGCACCCTGTATCTCAGCAGAGGAATAAGGTAGGGAAGAATTCAAAACTCATTTTGACTGCCTCCAGAAGTTAGATCAGATGGCCAATGCAATTTGGTGCTAGGCCTTTCCCTTTAGGTTTTACCCCAACAATGTTTTCATTAGTTTCGATCACTCTCAAAATCAAGCATTTTACAGCAGGTTGGAGCACCCTGTATCTCAGCAGAGGAATAAGGTAGGGAAGAATTCAAATACTCATTTTGACTGCCTCCAGAAGTTAGATCAGATGGCCAATGCAATTTGGTGCTAGGCCTTTCCCTTTAGGTTTTACCCCAACAATGTTTTCATTAGTTTCGATCACTCTCAAAATCAAGCATTTTACAGCAGGAGGGAGCACCCTGTATCTCAGCAGAGGAAAGAGGTAGGGAAGAATTCAAATACTCATTTTGACTGCCTCCAGAAGTTAGATCAGATGGCCAATGCAATTTGGTGCTAGGCCTTTCCCTTTAGGTTTTACCCCAACAATGTTTTCATTAGTTTCGATCACTCTCAAAATCAAGCATTTTACAGCAGGTTGGAGCACCCTGTATCTCAGCAGAGGAAAAGGTAGGGAAGAATTCAAATACTCATTTTGACTGCCTCCAGAAGTTAGATCAGATGGCCAATGCAATTTGGTGCTAGGCCTTTCCCTTTAGGTTTTACCCCAACAATGTTTTCATTAGTTTCGCTCACTCTCAAAATCAAGCATTTTACAGCAGGTTGGAGCACCCTGTATCTCAGCAGAGGAAAGAGGTAGGGAAGAATTCAAATACTCATTTTGACTGCCTCCAGAAGTTAGATCAGATGGCCAATGCAATTTGGTGCTAGGCCTTTCCCTTTAGGTTTTACCCCAACAATGTTTTCATTAGTTTCGATCACTCTCAAAATCAAGCATTTTACAGGAGGTTGGAGCACCCTGTATCTCAGCAGAGGAATAAGGTAGGGAAGAATTCAAAACTCATTTTGACTGCCTCCAGAAGTTAGATCAGATGGCCAATGCAATTTGGTGCTAGGCCTTTCCCTTTAGGTTTTACCCCAACAATGTTTTCATTAGTTTCGCTCACTCTCAAAATCAAGCATTTTACAGCAGGTTGGAGCACCCTGTATCTCAGCAGAGGAAAGAGGTAGGGAAGAATTCAAATACTCATTTTGACTGCCTCCAGAAGTTAGATCAGATGGCCAATGCAATTTGGTGCTAGGCCTTTCCCTTTAGGTTTTACCCCAACAATGTTTTCATTAGTTTCGCTCACTCTCAAAATCAAGCATTTTACAGCAGGTTGGAGCACCCTGTATCTCAGCAGAGGAATAAGGTAGGGAAGAATTCAAATACTCATTTTGACTGCCTCCAGAAGTTAGATCAGATGGCCAATGCAATTTGGTGCTAGGCCTTTCCCTTTAGGTTTTACCCCAACAATGTTTTCATTAGTTTCGATCACTCTCAAAATCAAGCATTTTACATCAGGTTGGAGCACCCTGTATCTCAGCAGAGGAATAAGGTAGGGAAGAATTCAAATACTCATTTTGACTGCCTCCAGAAGTTAGATCAGATGGCCAATGCAATTTGGTGCTAGGCCTTTCCCTTTAGGTTTTACCCCAACAATGTTTTCATTAGTTTCGCTCACTCTCAAAATCAAGCATTTTACAGCAGGTTGGAGCACCTGTATCTCAGCAGAGGAATAAGGTAGGGAAGAATTCAAAACTCATTTTGACTGCCTCCAGAAGTTAGATCAGATGGCCAATGCAATTTGGTGCTAGGCCTTTCCCTTTAGGTTTTACCCCAACAATGTTTTCATTAGTTTCGCTCACTCTCAAAATCAAGCATTTTACAGGGTTGGAGCACCCTGTATCTCAGCAGAGGAATAAGGTAGGGAAGAATTCAAATACTCATTTTGACTGCCTCCAGAAGTTAGATCAGATGGCCAATGCAATTTGGTGCTAGGCCTTTCCCTTTAGGTTTTACCCCAACAATGTTTTCATTAGTTTCGCTCACTCTCAAAATCAAGCATTTTACAGGAGGTTGGAGCACCTGTATCTCAGCAGAGGAATAAGGTAGGGAAGAATTCAAAACTCATTTTGACTGCCTCCAGAAGTTAGATCAGATGGCCAATGCAATTTGGTGCTAGGCCTTTCCCTTTAGGTTTTACCCCAACAATGTTTTCATTAGTTTCGATCACTCTCAAAATCAAGCATTTTACAGCAGGTTGGAGCACCCTGTATCTCAGCAGAGGAATAAGGTAGGGAAGAATTCAAATACTCATTTTGACTGCCTCCAGAAGTTAGATCAGATGGCCAATGCAATTTGGTGCTAGGCCTTTCCCTTTAGGTTTTACCCCAACAATGTTTTCATTAGTTTCGATCACTCTCAAAATCAAGCATTTTACAGCAGGTTGGAGCACCCTGTATCTCAGCAGAGGAAAGAGGTAGGGAAGAATTCAAATACTCATTTTGACTGCCTCCAGAAGTTAGATCAGATGGCCAATGCAATTTGGTGCTAGGCCTTTCCCTTTAGGTTTTACCCCAACAATGTTTTCATTAGTTTCGATCACTCTCAAATCAAGCATTTTACAGGAGGTTGGAGCACCCTGTATCTCAGCAGAGGAATAAGGTAGGGAAGAATTCAAATACTCATTTTGACTGCCTCCAGAAGTTAGATCAGATGGCCAATGCAATTTGGTGCTAGGCCTTTCCCTTTAGGTTTTACCCCAACAATGTTTTCATTAGTTTCGATCACTCTCAAAATCAAGCATTTTACAGCAGGTTGGAGCACCCTGTATCTCAGCAGAGGAAAGAGGTAGGGAAGAATTCAAATACTCATTTTGACTGCCTCCAGAAGTTAGATCAGATGGCCAATGCAATTTGGTGCTAGGCCTTTCCCTTTAGGTTTTACCCCAACAATGTTTTCATTAGTTTCAATCACTCTCAAAATCAAGCATTTTACAGCAGGTTGGAGCACCCTGTATCTCAGCAGAGGAAAGAGGTAGGGAAGAATTCAAATACTCATTTTGACTGCCTCCAGAAGTTAGATCAGATGGCCAATGCAATTTGGTGCTAGGCCTTTCCCTTTAGGTTTTACCCCAACAATGTTTTCATTAGTTTCGATCACTCTCAAAATCAAGCATTTTACAGGGTTGGAGCACCCTGTATCTCAGCAGAGGAATAAGGTAGGGAAGAATTCAAATACTCATTTTGACTGCCTCCAGAAGTTAGATCAGATGGCCAATGCAATTTGGTGCTAGGCCTTTCCCTTTAGGTTTTACCCCAACAATGTTTTCATTAGTTTCGCTCACTCTCAAAATCAAGCATTTTACATCAGGTTGGAGCACCCTGTATCTCAGCAGAGGAATAAGGTAGGGAAGAATTCAAATACTCATTTTGACTGCCTCCAGAAGTTAGATCAGATGGCCAATGCAATTTGGTGCTAGGCCTTTCCCTTTAGGTTTTACCCCAACAATGTTTTCATTAGTTTCGCTCACTCTCAAAATCAAGCATTTTACAGCAGGGTGGAGCACCCTGTATCTCAGCAGAGGAATAAGGTAGGGAAGAATTCAAATACTCATTTTGACTGCCTCCAGAAGTTAGATCAGATGGCCAATGCAATTTGGTGCTAGGCCTTTCCCTTTAGGTTTTACCCCAACAATGTTTTCATTAGTTTCATCACTCTCAAAATCAAGCATTTTACAGCAGGTTGGAGCACCCTGTATCTCAGCAGAGGAAAGAGGTAGGGAAGAATTCAAATACTCATTTTGACTGCCTCCAGAAGTTAGATCAGATGGCCAATGCAATTTGGTGCTAGGCCTTTCCCTTTAGGTTTTACCCCAACAATGTTTTCATTAGTTTCGCTCACTCTCAAAATCAAGCATTTTACAGGGTTGGAGCACCCTGTATCTCAGCAGAGGAATAAGGTAGGGAAGAATTCAAATACTCATTTTGACTGCCTCCAGAAGTTAGATCAGATGGCCAATGCAATTTGGTGCTAGGCCTTTCCCTTTAGGTTTTACCCCAACAATGTTTTCATTAGTTTCGATCACTCTCAAAATCAAGCATTTTACAGCAGGTTGGAGCACCCTGTATCTCAGCAGAGGAAAGAAGGTAGGGAAGAATTCAAATACTCATTTTGACTGCCTCCAGAAGTTAGATCAGATGGCCAATGCAATTTGGTGCTAGGCCTTTCCCTTTAGGTTTTACCCCAACAATGTTTTCATTAGTTTCGCTCACTCTCAAATCAAGCATTTTACTGGGAGGAGCACCCTGTATCTCAGCAGAGGAATAAGGTAGGAAGAATTCAAAACTCATTTTGACTGCCTCCAGAAGTTAGATCAGATGGCCAATGCAATTTGGTGCTAGGCCTTTCCTTTAGGTTTTACCCCAACAATGTTTTCATTAGTTTCGCTCACTCTCAAAATCAAGCATTTTACATCAGGTTGGAGCACCCTGTATCTCAGCACAGGAATAAGGTAGGGAAGAATTCAAATACTCATTTTGACTGCCTCCAGAAGTTAGATCAGATGGCCAATGCAATTTGGTGCTAGGCCTTTCCCTTTAGGTTTTACCCCAACAATGTTTTCATTAGTTTCGATCACTCTCAAAATCAAGCATTTTTACAGCAGGTTGGAGCACCCTGTATCTCAGCAGAGGAAAAGAGGTAGGGAAGAATTCAAATACTCATTTTGACTGCCTCCAGAAGTTAGATCAGATGGCCAATGCAATTTGGTGCTAGGCCTTTCCCTTTAGGTTTTACCCCAACAATGTTTTCATTAGTTTCACACTCTCAAAATCAAGCATTTTACAGCAGGTTGGAGCACCCTGTATCTCAGCAGAGGAAAAGGTAGGGAAGAATTCAAATACTCATTTTGACTGCCTCCAGAAGTTAGATCAGATGGCCAATGCAATTTGGTGCTAGGCCTTTCCTTTAGGTTTTACCCCAACAATGTTTTCATTAGTTTCACTCACTCTCAAAATCAAGCATTTTACATCAGGTTGGAGCACCCTGTATCTCAGCACAGGAATAAGGTAGGGAAGAATTCAAATACTCATTTTGACTGCCTCCAGAAGTTAGATCAGATGGCCAATGCAATTTGGTGCTAGGCCTTTCCCTTTAGGTTTTACCCCAACAATGTTTTCATTAGTTTCGCTCACTCTCAAAATCAAGCATTTTACAGCAGGTTGGAGCACCCTGTATCTCAGCAGAGGAATAAGGTAGGGAAGAATTCAAATACTCATTTTGACTGCCTCCAGAAGTTAGATCAGATGGCCAATGCAATTTGGTGCTAGGCCTTTCCCTTTAGGTTTTACCCCAACAATGTTTTCATTAGTTTCGATCACTCTCAAAATCAAGCATTTTACAGCAGGTTGGAGCACCCTGTATCTCAGCAGAGGAAAGAGGTAGGGAAGAATTCAAATACTCATTTTGACTGCCTCCAGAAGTTAGATCAGATGGCCAATGCAATTTGGTGCTAGGCCTTTCCCTTTAGGTTTTACCCCAACAATGTTTTCATTAGTTTCGCTCACTCTCCAAATCAAGCATTTTACAGCAGGTTGGAGCACCCTGTATCTCAGCAGAGGAATAAGGTAGGGAAGAATTCAAAAACTCATTTTGACTGCCTCCAGAAGTTAGATCAGATGGCCAATGCAATTTGGTGCTAGGCCTTTCCCTTTAGGTTTTACCCCAACAATGTTTTCATTAGTTTCGATCACTCTCAAAATCAAGCATTTTACAGCAGGTTGGAGCACCCTGTATCTCAGCAGAGGAATAAGGTAGGGAAGAATTCAAATACTCATTTTGACTGCCTCCAGAAGTTAGATCAGATGGCCAATGCAATTTGGTGCTAGGCCTTTCCCTTTAGGTTTTACCCCAACAATGTTTTCATTAGTTTCGATCACTCTCAAAATCAAGCATTTTACAGCAGGTTGGAGCACCCTGTATCTCAGCAGAGGAATAAGGTAGGGAAGAATTCAAATACTCATTTTGACTGCCTCCAGAAGTTAGATCAGATGGCCAATGCAATTTGGTGCTAGGCCTTTCCCTTTAGGTTTTACCCCAACAATGTTTTCATTAGTTTCGATCACTCTCAAAATCAAGCATTTTACAGCAGGTTGGAGCACCCTGTATCTCAGCAGAGGAATAAGGTAGGGAAGAATTCAAATACTCATTTTGACTGCCTCCAGAAGTTAGATCAGATGGCCAATGCAATTTGGTGCTAGGCCTTTCCCTTTAGGTTTTACCCCAACAATGTTTTCATTAGTTTCGATCACTCTCAAAATCAAGCATTTTACAGCAGGTTGGAGCACCCTGTATCTCAGCAGAGGAATAAGGTAGGGAAGAATTCAAATACTCATTTTGACTGCCTCCAGAAGTTAGATCAGATGGCCAATGCAATTTGGTGCTAGGCCTTTCCCTTTAGGTTTTACCCCAACAATGTTTTCATTAGTTTCAATCACTCTCAAAATCAAGCATTTTACAGCAGGTTTGGAGCACCCTGTATCTCAGCAGAGGAATAAGGTAGGGAAGAATTCAAATACTCATTTTGACTGCCTCCAGAAGTTAGATCAGATGGCCAATGCAATTTGGTGCTAGGCCTTTCCCTTTAGGTTTTACCCCAACAATGTTTTCATTAGTTTCGATCACTCTCAAAATCAAGCATTTTACAGCAGGATGGAGCACCCTGTATCTCAGCAGAGGAAAAAGGTAGGGAAGAATTCAAATACTCATTTTGACTGCCTCCAGAAGTTAGATCAGATGGCCAATGCAATTTGGTGCTAGGCCTTTCCCTTTAGGTTTTACCCCAACAATGTTTTCATTAGTTTCGCTCACTCTCGCTATCATGCATTGTACTGGGAGGAGCACCCTGTATCTCAGCAGAGGAATAAGGCAGGGAAGAATTCAAAAACTCATTTTGACTGCCTCCAGAAGTTAGATCAGATGGCCAATGCAATTTGGTGCTAGGCCTTTCCCTTTAGGTTTTACCCCAACAATGTTTTCATTAGTTTCGATCACTCTCAAAATCAAGCATTTTACATCAGGTTGGAGCACCCTGTATCTCAGCAGAGGAAAGAGGTAGGGAAGAATTCAAATACTCATTTTGACTGCCTCCAGAAGTTAGATCAGATGGCCAATGCAATTTGGTGCTAGGCCTTTCCCTTTAGGTTTTACCCCAACAATGTTTTCATTAGTTTCACTCACTCTCGAAATCAAGCATTTTATACTGGGAGGAGCACCCTGTATCTCAGCACAGGAATAAGGTAGGGAAGAATTCAAAAACTCATTTTGACTGCCTCCAGAAGTTAGATCAGATGGCCAATGCAATTTGGTGCTAGGCCTTTCCCTTTAGGTTTTACCCCAACAATGTTTTCATTAGTTTCGATCACTCTCAAAATCAAGCATTTTACAGGGGTTGGAGCACCCTGTATCTCAGCAGAGGAATAAGGTAGGGAAGAATTCAAAAACTCATTTTGACTGCCTCCAGAAGTTAGATCAGATGGCCAATGCAATTTGGTGCTAGGCCTTTCCCTTTAGGTTTTACCCCAACAATGTTTTCATTAGTTTCGATCACTCTCAAAATCAAGCATTTTACATCAGGTTGGAGCACCCTGTATCTCAGCAGAGGAAAGAGGTAGGGAAGAATTCAAATACTCATTTTGACTGCCTCCAGAAGTTAGATCAGATGGCCAATGCAATTTGGTGCTAGGCCTTTCCCTTTAGGTTTTACCCCAACAATGTTTTCATTAGTTTCGATCACTCTCAAAATCAAGCATTTTACAGCAGGTTGGAGCACCCTGTATCTCAGCAGAGGAATAAGGTAGGGAAGAATTCAAATACTCATTTTGACTGCCTCCAGAAGTTAGATCAGATGGCCAATGCAATTTGGTGCTAGGCCTTTCCCTTTAGGTTTTACCCCAACAATGTTTTCATTAGTTTCACTCACTCTCAAAACCAAGCATTTTACATCAGGTTGGAGCACCCTGTATCTCAGCAGAGGAATAAGGTAGGGAAGAATTCAAATACTCATTTTGACTGCCTCCAGAAGTTAGATCAGATGGCCAATGCAATTTGGTGCTAGGCCTTTCCCTTTAGGTTTTACCCAACAATGTTTTCATTAGTTTCGATTCACTCTCAAAATCAAGCATTTTACAGCAGGTTGGAGCACCCTGAATCTCAGCAGAGGAATAAGGCAAGGAAGATTTCAAAAACTCATTTTGACTGCCTCCAGAAGTTAGATCAGATGGCCAATGCAATTTGGTGCTAGGCCTTTCCCTTTAGGTTTTACCCCAACAATGTTTTCATTAGTTTCGATCACTCTCAAAATCAAGCATTTTACAGCAGGTTGGAGCACCCTGTATCTCAGCAGAGGAATAAGGTAGGGAAGAATTCAAATACTCATTTTGACTGCCTCCAGAAGTTAGATCAGATGGCCAATGCAATTTGGTGCTAGGCCTTTCCCTTTAGGTTTTACCCCAACAATGTTTTCATTAGTTTCGCTCACTCTCAAAATCAAGCATTTTACAGCAGGTTGGAGCACCCTGTATCTCAGCAGAGGAATAAGGTAGGGAAGAATTCAAATACTCATTTTGACTGCCTCCAGAAGTTAGATCAGATGGCCAATGCAATTTGGTGCTAGGCCTTTCCCTTTAGGTTTTACCCCAACAATGTTTTCATTAGTTTCGATCACTCTCAAATCAAGCATTTTACAGGAGGTTGGAGCACACTGTATCTCAGCACAGGAATAAGGTAGGGAAGAATTCAAAACTCATTTTGACTGCCTCCAGAAGTTAGATCAGATGGCCAATGCAATTTGGTGCTAGGCCTTTCCCTTTAGGTTTTACCCCAACAATGTTTTCATTAGTTTCGATCACTCTCAAAATCAAGCATTTTACAGCAGGTTGGAGCACCCTGTATCTCAGCACAGGAATAAGGTAGGGAAGAATTCAAAAACTCATTTTGACTGCCTCCAGAAGTTAGATCAGATGGCCAATGCAATTTGGTGCTAGGCCTTTCCCTTTAGGTTTTACCCCAACAATGTTTTCATTAGTTTCGCTCACTCTCAAAATCAAGCATTTTACATCAGGTTGGAGCACCCTGTATCTCAGCAGAGGAATAAGGTAGGGAAGAATTCAAATACTCATTTTGACTGCCTCCAGAAGTTAGATCAGATGGCCAATGCAATTTGGTGCTAGGCCTTTCCCTTTAGGTTTTACCCCAACAATGTTTTCATTAGTTTCACTCACTCTCAAAATCAAGCATTTTACATCAGGTTGGAGCACCCTGTATCTCAGCAGAGGAAAGAGGTAGGGAAGAATTCAAATACTCATTTTGACTGCCTCCAGAAGTTAGATCAGATGGCCAATGCAATTTGGTGCTAGGCCTTTCCCTTTAGGTTTTACCCCAACAATGTTTTCATTAGTTTCGCTCACTCTCAAAATCAAGCATTTTATACTGGGAGGAGCACCCTGTATCTCAGCAGAGGAATAAGGTAGGGAAGAATTCAAATACTCATTTTGACTGCCTCCAGAAGTTAGATCAGATGGCCAATGCAATTTGGTGCTAGGCCTTTCCCTTTAGGTTTTACCCCAACAATGTTTTCATTAGTTTCAATCACTCTCAAAATCAAGCATTTTACAGCTGGTTGGAGCACCCTGTATCTCAGCAGAGGAATAAGGTAGGGAAGAATTCAAAACTCATTTTGACTGCCTCCAGAAGTTAGATCAGATGGCCAATGCAATTTGGTGCTACGCCTTTCCCTTTAGGTTTTACCCCAACAATGTTTTCATGAGTTTCGCTCACTCTCGAAATCAAGCATTTTACATCAGGTTGGAGCACCCTGTATCTCAGCAGAGGAAAGAGGTAGGGAAGAATTCAAATACTCATTTTGACTGCCTCCAGAAGTTAGATCAGATGGCCAATGCAATTTGGTGCTAGGCCTTTCCCTTTAGGTTTTACCCCAACAATGTTTTCATTAGTTTCGCTCACTCTCAAAATCAAGCATTTTACAGCAGGTTGGAGCACCCTGTATCTCAGCAGAGGAAAGAGGTAGGGAAGAATTCAAATACTCATTTTGACTGCCTCCAGAAGTTAGATCAGATGGCCAATGCAATTTGGTGCTAGGCCTTTCCCTTTAGGTTTTACCCCAACAATGTTTTCATTAGTTTCGATCACTCTCAAAATCAAGCATTTTACAGCAGGATTGAGCACCCTGTATCTCAGCAGAGGAATAAGGTAGGGAAGAATTCAAATACTCATTTTGACTGCCTCCAGAAGTTAGATCAGATGGCCAATGCAATTTGGTGCTAGGCCTTTCCCTTTAGGTTTTACCCCAACAATGTTTTCATTAGTTTCGCTCACTCTCAAAATCAAGCATTTTACAGCAGGTTGGAGCACCCTGTATCTCAGCAGAGGAATAAGGTAGGGAAGAATTCAAATACTCATTTTGACTGCCTCCAGAAGTTAGATCAGATGGCCAATGCAATTTGGTGCTAGGCCTTTCCCTTTAGGTTTTACCCCAACAATGTTTTCATTAGTTTCGATCACTGTAAAATCAAGCATTTTACAGGGGTTGGAGCACCCTGTATCTCAGCAGAGGAATAAGGTAGGGAAGAATTCAAAACTCATTTTGACTGCCTCCAGAAGTTAGATCAGATGGCCAATGCAATTTGGTGCTAGGCCTTTCCCTTTAGGTTTTACCCCAACAATGTTTTCATTAGTTTCATCACTCTCAAAATCAAGCATTTTACATCAGGTTGGAGCACCCTGTATCTCAGCAGAGGAAAGAGGTAGGGAAGAATTCAAATACTCATTTTGACTGCCTCCAGAAGTTAGATCAGATGGCCAATGCAATTTGGTGCTAGGCCTTTCCCTTTAGGTTTTACCCCAACAATGTTTTCATTAGTTTCGCTCACTCTCAAAATCAAGCATTTTACAGCAGGTTGGAGCACCCTGTATCTCAGCAGAGGAATAAGGTAGGGAAGAATTCAAATACTCATTTTGACTGCCTCCAGAAGTTAGATCAGATGGCCAATGCAATTTGGTGCTAGGCCTTTCCCTTTAGGTTTTACCCCAACAATGTTTTCATTAGTTTCGCTCACTGTCAAATCAAGCATTTTACTGCAGGTTGGAGCACCCTGTATCTCAGCACAGGAATAAGGTAGGGAAGAATTCAAATACTCATTTTGACTGCCTCCAGAAGTTAGATCAGATGGCCAATGCAATTTGGTGCTAGGCCTTTCCCTTTAGGTTTTACCCCAACAATGTTTTCATTAGTTTCGATCACTCTCAAAATCAAGCATTTTACAGCAGGTTGGAGCACCCTGTATCTCAGCAGAGGAATGAGGTAGGGAAGAATTCTAAGGATCATTTTGACTGCCTCCAGAAGTTAGATCAGATGGCCAATGCAATTTGGTGCTAGGCCTTTCCCTTTAGGTTTTACCCCAACAATGTTATCATTAGTTTTGCTCACTCTCAAAATCAAGCATTTTACAGGAGGGTGGAACACCCTGTAGCTCAGCAGAAGAACGAGGTAGGGAAGAATTCTAAGGACCATTTTGACTGTCTCCATAAGTTAGATCAGATGGCCAATGCAATTTGGTGCTAGGCCTTTCCCTTTAGGTTTTACCCCAACAATGTTTTCATTAGTTTCGATCACTCTCAAAATCAAGCATTTTACAGCAGGTTGGAGCACCCTGTATCTCAGCAGAGGAATAAGGTAGGGAAGAATTCAAATACTCATTTTGACTGCCTCCAGAAGTTAGATCAGATGGCCAATGCAATTTGGTGCTAGGCCTTTCCCTTTAGGTTTTACCCCAACAATGTTTTCATTAGTTTCGCTCACTCTCAAAATCAAGCATTTTACAGCAGGTTGGAGCACCCTGTATCTCAGCAGAGGAATAAGGTAGGGAAGAATTCAAATACTCATTTTGACTGCCTCCAGAAGTTAGATCAGATGGCCAATGCAATTTGGTGCTAGGCCTTTCCCTTTAGGTTTTACCCCAACAATGTTTTCATTAGTTTCGATCACTCTCAAAATCAAGCATTTTACAGCAGGTTGGAGCACCCTGTATCTCAGCAGAGGAAAGAGGTAGGGAAGAATTCAAATACTCATTTTGACTGCCTCCAGAAGTTAGATCAGATGGCCAATGCAATTTGGTGCTAGGCCTTTCCCTTTAGGTTTTACCCCAACAATGTTTTCATTAGTTTCGATCACTCTCAAAATCAAGCATTTTACATCAGGTTGGAGCACCCTGTATCTCAGCAGAGGAATAAGGTAGGGAAGAATTCAAATACTCAATTTGCCTGCCTCCAGAAGTTAGATCAGATGGCCAATGCAATTTGGTGCTAGGCCTTTCCCTTTAGGTTTTACCCCAACTATGTTTTCATGAGTTTCGCTCACTGTCAAAACCAAGCATTTTACAGCAGGTTGGAGCACCCTGTATCTCAGCAGAGGAAAGAGGTAGGGAAGAATTCAAATACTCATTTTGACTGCCTCCAGAAGTTAGATCAGATGGCCAATGCAATTTGGTGCTAGGCCTTTCCCTTTAGGTTTTACCCCAACAATGTTTTCATTAGTTTCGATCACTCTCAAAATCAAGCATTTTACATCAGGTTGGAGCACCCTGTATCTCAGCAGAGGAAAGAGGTAGGGAAGAATTCAAATACTCATTTTGACTGCCTCCAGAAGTTAGATCAGATGGCCAATGCAATTTGGTGCTAGGCCTTTCCCTTTAGGTTTTACCCCAACAATGTTTTCATTAGTTTCGCTCAGTCTCAAAATCAAGCATTTTAGAGCAGGTTGGAGCACCCTGTATCTCAGCGCAGGAATAAGGTAGGGAAGAATTCAAAAACTCATTTTGACTGCCTCCAGAAGTTAGATCAGATGGCCAATGCAATTTGATGCTAGGCCTTTCCCTTTAGGTTTTACCCCAACAATGTTTTCATTAGTTTCGCTCACTCTCAAAAACAAGCATTTTACAGCAGGTTGGAGCACCCTGTATCTCAGCAGAGGAAAGAGGTAGGGAAGAATTCAAAAACTCATTTTGACTGTCTCCAGAAGTTAGATCAGATGGCCAATGCAATTTGATGCTAGGCCTTTCCCTTTAGGTTTTACCCCAACAATGTTTTCATGAGTTTCGCTCACTCTCGAAACCAAGCATTTTACAGCAGGATGGAGCACCCTGTATCTCAGCAGAGGAACGAGGTAGGGAAGAATTCTAAGGATCATTTTGACTGCCTCCAGAAGTTAGATCAGATGGCCAATGCAATTTGGTGCTAGGCCTTTCCCTTTAGGTTTTACCCCAACAATGTTTTCATTAGTTTCACTCACTCTCAAAATCAAGCATTTTACAGCAGGTTGGAGCACCCTGTATCTCAGCAGAGGAAAGAGGTAGGGAAGAATTCAAATACTCATTTTGACTGCCTCCAGAAGTTAGATCAGATGGCCAATGCAATTTGGTGCTAGGCCTTTCCCTTTAGGTTTTACCCCAACAATGTTTTCATTAGTTTCGATCACTCTCAAAATCAAGCATTTTACAGCAGGTTGGAGCACCCTGTATCTCAGCAGAGGAATAAGGTAGGGAAGAATTCAAATACTCATTTTGACTGCCTCCAGAAGTTAGATCAGATGGCCAATGCAATTTGGTGCTAGGCCTTTCCCTTTAGGTTTTACCCCAACAATGTTTTCAAGAGTTTCGCTCACTCTCAAAATCAAGCATTTTACAGCAGGTTGGAGCACCCTGTATCTCAGCAGAGGAAAGAGGTAGGGAAGAATTCAAATACTCATTTTGACTGCCTCCAGAAGTTAGATCAGATGGCCAATGCAATTTGGTGCTAGGCCTTTCCCTTTAGGTTTTACCCCAACAATGTTTTCATTAGTTTCATCACTCTCAAAATCAAGCATTTTACAGCAGGTTGGAGCACCCTGTATCTCAGCAGAGGAATAAAGGTAGGGAAGAATTCAAATACTCATTTTGACTGCCTCCAGAAGTTAGATCAGATGGCCAATGCAATTTGGTGCTAGGCCTTTCCCTTTAGGTTTTACCCCAACAATGTTTTCATTAGTTTCGATCACTCTCAAAATCAAGCATTTTACAGCAGGTTGGAGCACCCTGTATCTCAGCAGAGGAAAGAGGTAGGGAAGAATTCAAATACTCATTTTGCCTGCCTCCAGAAGTTAGATCAGATGGCCAATGCAATTTGGTGCTAGGCCTTTCCCTTTAGGTTTTACCCCAACAATGTTTTCATTAGTTTCGCTCACTCTCAAAATCAAGCATTTTACAGCAGGTTGGAGCACCCTGTAT
Source organism: Melanerpes aurifrons (assembly GCA_011125475.1). Lineage (NCBI taxonomy): Eukaryota > Metazoa > Chordata > Aves > Piciformes > Picidae > Melanerpes > Melanerpes aurifrons. The sequence continues at coordinate 58,298 of WWNC01000139.1, read as the reverse complement.
CTCAGCAGAGGAAAGAGGTAGGGAAGAATTCTAAGGATCATTTTGACTGCCTCCAGAAGTTAGATCAGATGGCCAATGCAATTTGGTGCTAGGCCTTTCCCTTTAGGTTTTACCCCAACAATGTTTTGAAGAGTTTCACTCACTCTCAAAATCAAGCATTTTACAGCAGGTTGGTGCACTTTGTATCTCAGCAGAGGAAAGAGGTAGGGAAGAATTCAAAAACTCATTTTGACTGCCTCCAGAAGTTAGATCAGATGGCCAATGCAATTTGGTGCTAGGCCTTTCCCTTTAGGTTTTACCCCAACAATGTTTTCATTAGTTTCGCTCACTGTACAAATCAAGCATTGTATACTGGGAGGAGCACCCTGTATCTCAGCGGAGGAATAAAGTAGGGAAGAATTCAAATACTCATTTTGACTGCCTCCAGAAGTTAGATCAGATGGCCAATGCAATTTGGTGCTAGGCCTTTCCCTTTAGGTTTTACCCCAACAATGTTTTCATTCGTTTCGATCACTCTCAAAATCAAGCATTTTACATCAGGTTGGAGCACCCTGTATCTCAGCAGAGGAAAGAGGTAGGGAAGAATTCAAATACTCATTTTGACTGCCTCCAGAAGTTAGATCAGATGGCCAATGCAATTTGGTGCTAGGCCTTTCCCTTTAGGTTTTACCCCAACAATGTTTTCATTAGTTTCAATCACTCTCAAAATCAAGCATTTTACAGCAGGAGGAGCACCCTGTATCTCAGCGGAGGAATAAGGTAGGGAAGAATTCAAATACTCATTTTGACTGCCTCCAGAAGTTAGATCAGATGGCCAATGCAATTTGGTGCTAGGCCTTTCCCTTTAGGTTTTACCCCAACAATGTTTTCATTAGTTTCGCTCACTGTACAAATCGAGCATTGTATACTGGGAGGAGCAACCTGTATCACAGCACAGGAATAAGGTATGGAAGAATTCAAAAACTCATTTTGACTGCCTCCAGAAGTTAGATCAGATGGCCAATGCAATTTGGTGCTAGGCTTTTCCCTTTAAGTTTTACCCCAACAATGTTTTCATTAGTTTCGCTCACTCTCAAAATGAAGCATTTTACAGCAGGTTGGAGCACCCTGTATCTCAGCAGAGGAAAGAGGTAGGGAAGAATTCAAATATCATTTTGACTGCCTCCAGAAGTTAGATCAGATGGCCAATGCAATTTGGTGCTAGGCCTTTCCCTTTAGGTTTTACCCCAACAATGTTTTCATTAGTTTCGATCACTCTCAAAATCAAGCATTTTATTCAGAGTTGGAGCACCCTGTATCTCAGCACAGGAATAAGGTAGGAAGAATTCAAATACTCATTTTGACTGCCTCCAGAAGTTAGATCAGATGGCCAATGCAATTTGGTGCTAGGTCTTTCCCTTTAGGTTTTACCCCAACAATGTTTTCATTAGTTTCTCTCACTCTCAAAATCAAGCATTTTACAGCAGGGTGGAGCACCCTGTATCTCAGCAGAGGAATAAGGTAGGGAAGAATTCTAAGGACCATTTTGACTGCCTCCAGAAGTTAGATCAGATGGCCAATGAAATTTGGTACTGGCCTTTCCCTTTAGGTTTTACCCCAACAATGTTTCATTAGTTTCGCTCACTCTCAAAATCAAGCATTTTACAGCAGGTTGGAGCAGCCTGTATCTCAGCAGTGGAATAAGGTAGGGAAGAATTCAAATACTCATTTTGACTGCCTCCAGAAGTTAGATCAGATGGCCAATGCAATTTGGTGCTAGGCCTTTCCCTTTAGGTTTTACCCCAACAATGTTTTTATTAGTTTAGCTCACTCTCAAAATCAAGCATTTCACTGCAGGGTTGGAGCACCCTGCATCTCAGCAGAGGAATAAGGTAGGGAAGAATTCAAATACTCATTTTGACTGCCTCCAGAAGTTAGATCAGATGGCCAATGCAATTTGGTGCTAGGCCTTTCCCTTTAGGTTTTACCCCAACAATGTTTTCATTAGTTTTGATCACTGCAAAATCAATCATTTTACATACAGGGTTGGAGCATCCTGTATATCAGCAGAGGAATAAGGTAGGGAAGAATTCAAATACTCATTTTGACTGCCTCCAGAAGTTAGATCAGATGGCCAATGCAATTTGGTGCCAGGTCTTTCCTTTAGTTTTTACCCCAACAATGTTTTCATGAGTTTCGCTCACTCTCAAAATCAAGCATTTTACAGCAGGTTGGAGCACCCTGTATCTCAGCAGAGGAATAAGGTAGGGAAGAATTCAAATACTCATTTTGACTGCCTCCAGAAGTTAGATCAGATGGCCAATAAAATTTGGTGCTAGGCCTTTCCCTTTAGGTTTTACCCCAACAATGTTTTCATTAGTTTCAATCACTCTCGAAACCAAGCATTTTACAGCAGTTTGGAGCACCCTGTATCTCAGCAGAGGAATAAGGTAGGGAAGAATTCAAATACTCATTTTGACTGCCTCCAGAAGTTAGATCAGATGGCCAATGCAATTTGGTGCTAGGCCTTTCCCTTTAGGTTTTACCCCAACAATCTTTTCATTAGTTTCGATCACTCTCGAAATCAAGCATTGTATACTGGGAGGAGCACCCTGTATCTCAGCACATGAATAAGGCAGGGAAGAATTCAAAAACTCATTTTCACTGCCTCCATAAGTTAGATCAGATGGCCAATGCAGTTTGGTGCTAGGCCGTTCCCTTTAGGTTTTACCCCAATAATGTTTTCATTAGTTTCGCTCACTCTCAAAATGAAGCATTTTATAGCAGGTTGGAGCACCCTGTATCTCAGCAGAGGAAAGAGGTAGGGAAGAATTCTAAGGATCATTTTGACTGCCTCCAGAAGTTACATCCGTTTGTCAATGCAATTTGGTGCTAGGACTTTCCCTTTAGGTTTTACCCCAACAATGTTTTCATTAGTTTCGATCACTCTCGAAAACAAGCATTTCATTCCAGAGTTGGAGCACCCTGTATCTCAGCACAGGAATAAGGTAGGGAAGAATTCAAATACTCATTTTGACTGCTTCCAGAAGTTAGGTCAGATGGCCAATGCAATTGGCTGCTAGGTCTTTCCCTTTAGGTTTTACCCCAACAATGTTTTTATTAGTTTCTCTCACTCTCAAAATCAAGCATTTTACAGCAGGGTGGAGCACCCTGTATCTCAGCACAGGAATAAGGTAGGGAAGAATTCTAAGGATCATTTTGACTGCCTCCAGAAGTTAGATCAGATGGCCAATGAAATTTGGTACTGGGTCTTTCCCTTTAGGTTTTACCCCAACAATGTGTTCATTAGTTTCGCTCACTCTCAAAATCAAGCATTTAACAGCAGGGTGGAGCAGCCTGTATCTCAGCACAGGAATAAGGTAGGGAAGAATTCAAATACTCATTTTGACTGCCTCCAGAAGTTAGATCAGATGGCCAATGCAATTTGGTGCTAGGCCTTTCCTTTTAGGTTTTACCCCTACAATGTTTTTATTAGTTTAGCTCACTCTCGAAATCAAGCATTTCACTGCAGGGTTGGAGCACCCTGCATCTCAGCAGAGGAATAAGGTAGGGAAGAATTCTAAGGATCATTTTGACTGCCTCCAGAAGTTAGATCAGATGGCCAATGCAATGTGGCGTTAGGCCTTTCCCATTAGGTTTTACCCCAACAATGTTTTCATTAGTTTTGATCACTGCAGAAATCAATCATTTTACTACAGGGTTAGAGCATCCTGTATATCAGCACCGGAATAAGGTAGGGAAGAATTCAAATACTCATTTTGACTGCCTCCAGAAGTTAGATCAGATGGCCAATGCAATTTGGTGCCAGGTCTTTCTCTTTAGTTTTTACCCCAACAATGTTTTCACAAGTTTCGCTCACTCTCGAAATCAAGCATTTTACAGCAGGTTTGAGCACTCTGTATCTCAGCAGAGGAAAGAGGTAGGGAAGAATTCAAATACTCATTTTGACTGTCTCCAGAAGTTAGATCAGATGGCTAATGCAAATTGGCGCTAGGCCTTTCCCTTTAGGTTTTACCCCAATAATGTTTTCATTAGTTTCGCTCACTCTCAAAATCAAGCATTTTACAGCAGGGTGGAGCACCCTGTATCTCAGCAGAGGAAAGAGGTAGGGAAGAATTCAAATACTCATTTTGACTGCCTCCAGAAGTTAGATCAGATGGCCAATAAAATTTGGTGCTAGGCCTTTCCCTTTAGGTTTTACCCCAACAATCTTTTCATTAGTTTCGATCACTCTCGAAATCAAGCATTGTATACTGGGAGGAGCACCCTGTATCTCAGCACATGAATAAGGCAGGGAAGAATTCAAAAACTCATTTTCACTGCCTCCAGAAGTTAGATCAGATGGCCAATGCAGTTTTGTGCTAGGCCGTTCCCTTTAGGTTTTACCCCAATAATGTTTTCATTAGTTTCGCTCACTCTCAAAATGAAGCATTTTACAGCAGGTTGGAGCACCCTGTATCTCAGCAGAGGAAAGAGGTAGGGAAGAATTCTAAGGATCATTTTGACTGCCTCCAGAAGTTACATCCGTTTGTCAATGCAATTTGGTGCTAGGACTTTCCCTTTAGGTTTTACCCCAACAATGTTTTCATTAGTTTCGATCACTCTCGAAAACAAGCATTTCATTCCAGAGTTGGAGCACCCTGTATCTCAGCAGAGGAATAAGGTAGGTAAGAATTCAAATACTCATTTTGACTGCCTCCAGAAGTTAGGTCAGATGGCCAATGCAATTGGCTGCTAGGTCTTTCCCTTTAGGTTTTACCCCAACAATGTTTTTATTAGTTTCTCTCACTCTCAAAATCAAGCATTTTACAGCAGGGTGGAGCACCCTGTATCTCAGCACAGGAATAAGGTAGGGAAGAATTCTAAGGATCATTTTGACTGCCTCCAGAAGTTAGATCAGATGGCCAATGAAATTTGGTACTGGGTCTTTCCCTTTAGGTTTTACCCCAACAATGTGTTCATTAGTTTCGCTCACTCTCAAAATCAAGCATTTAACAGCAGGGTGGAGCAGCCTGTATCTCAGCACAGGAATAAGGTAGGGAAGAATTCAAATACTCATTTTGACTGCCTCCAGAAGTTAGATCAGATGGCCAATGCAATTTGGTGCTAGGCCTTTCCTTTTAGGTTTTACCCCTACAATGTTTTTATTAGTTTAGCTCACTCTCGAAATCAAGCATTTCACTGCAGGGTTGGAGCACCCTGCATCTCAGCAGAGGAATAAGGTAGGGAAGAATTGTAAGGATCATTTTGACTGCCTCCAGAAGTTAGATCAGATGGCCAATGCAATGTGGCGTTAGGCCTTTCCCATTAGGTTTTACCCCAACAATGTTTTCATTAGTTTGGATCACTGCAGAAATCAATCATTTTACTACAGGGTTAGAGCACCCTGTATATCAGCACCGGAATAAGGTAGGGAAGAATTCAAATACTCATTTTGACTGCCTCCAGAAGTTAGATCAGATGGCCAATGCAATTTGGTGCCAGGTCTTTCTCTTTAGTTTTTACCCCAACAATGTTTTCACTAGTTTCGCTCACTCTCGAAATCAAGCATTTTACAGCAGGTTTGAGCACTCTGTATCTCAGCAGAGGAAAGAGGTAGGGAAGAATTCAAATACTCATTTTGACTGTCTCCAGAAGTTAGATCAGATGGCTAATGCAAATTGGCGCCAGGTCTTTCCCTTTAGGTTTTACCCCAATAATGTTTTCATTAGTTTCGCTCACTCTCAAAATCAAGCATTTTACAGCAGGGTGGAGCACCCTGTATCTCAGCAGAGGAAAGATATAGGGAAGAATTCAAATACTCATTTTGACTGCCTCCAGAAGTTAGATCAGATGGCCAATGCAATTTGGTGCTAGGCCTTTCCCTTTAGGTTTTACCCCAACAATGTTTTCATTAGTTTCGCTCACTCTTGAAAGCAAGCATTTTTCAGCAGGTTGGAGCACCCTGCATCTCAGCAGAGGAAAGAGGTAGGGAAGAATTCTAAGGATTATTTTGACTGCCTCCAGAAGTTAGATCAGATGGCCAATGCAATTTGGTGCTAGACCTTTCCCTTTAGGTTTTACCCCAACAATGTTTTCAGTAGTTTCGCTCGCTCTCGAAAGCAAGCATTTTACAGCACGGTGGTGCATCTTGTATCTGAGCAGAGGAAAGAGGTAGGGAAGAATTCAAATACTCATTTTGACTGCCTCCAGAAGTTAGATCAGATGGCCAATGCAATTTGGTGCTAGGTCTTTCCCTTTAGGCTTTTCCCCGACAATGTTTTCATTAGTATCGCTCACTCTCAAAATCAAGCATTTTACAGCAGGTTGGAGCACCTTGTATCTCAGCAGAGGAATAAGGTAGGGAAGAATTCAAATACTCATTTTGACTGCCTCCAGAAGTTAGATCAGATGGCCAATGCAATTTGGTGCTAGGCCTTTCCCTTTAGGTTTTACCCCAACAATGTTTTCATTAGCTTCGCTCAGTCTCGAAAGCAATCATTTTACAGCAGGTTGGAGCATGTTGTATCTGAACAGAGGAAAGAGGTAGGGAAGAATTCAAATACTCATTTTGTCTGCCTCCAGAAGTTAGATCAGATGACCAATGCAATTTGGTGTTAGGCCTCTCCCTTTAGGTTTTACCCCAACAATGTTTTCATTAGTTTCGCTCACTCTCGAAAGCAGGCATTTTACAGCATGGTGGTGCATCTTGTATCTGAGCAGAGGAAAGAGGTAGGGAAGAATTCAAATACTCATTTTGACTGCCTCCAGAAGTTAGATCAGATGGCCAATGCAATTTGGTGCTAGGCCTTTCCCTTTAGGTTTTACCCCAATAATGTTTTCATTAGTTTCGCTCACTCTTGAAAGCAAGCATTTTACAGCAGGTTGGAGCACCCTGCATCTCAGCAGAGGAAAGAGGTAGGGAAGAATTCTAAGGATCATTTTGACTGCCTCCAGAAGTTAGATCAGATGGCCAATGCAATTTGGTGCTAGGCCTTTCCCTTTAGGTTTTACCCCCACAATGTTTTCATTAGTTTCGCTCACTCTCGAAAGCAGGCATTTTACAGCATGGTGGTGCATCTTGTATCTGAGCAGAGGAAAGAGGTAGGGAAGAATTCAAATACTCATTTTGACTGCCTCCAGAAGTTAGATCAGATGGCCAATGCAATTTGGTGCTAGGCCTTTCCCTTTAGGTTTTACCCCAACAATGTTTTCATTAGTTTCGCTCACTCTCGAAATCAAGCATTTTACTGCAGGGTTCAACGCCCTATATCTCAGCACAGGAATAAGGTAGGGAAGAATTCAAATACTCATTTTGACTGCCTCCAGAAGTTAGATCAGATGACCAATGAAATTTGGTGCTAGGCCTTTCCCTTTAGGTTTTACCGCAACAATGTTTTCATTAGTTTCGCTCACTCTCCAAAGCAAGCATTTTACAGCACGTTGGAGCACCCTGTATCTCAGTAGAGGAAAGAGGTAGGGAAGAATTCAAATACTCATTTTGACTGCCTCCAGAAGTTAGATCAGATGGACAATGCAATTTGGTGCTAGGCCTTTCCCTTTAGCTTTTACCCCAACAATGTTTTCATTAGTTTCGATCACTCTCGAAATCAAGCATTTTACATCAGGGTGGAGCACCCTGTATATCAGCACAGGAATAAGGCAGGGAAGAATTCAAATACTCATTTTGCCTGCCTCCAGAATTTAGATCAGATGGCCAATGCAATTTGGTTCTAGGCCTTTCCCTTTAGGTTTTACCCCAACAATGTTTTCATTAGTTTCGATCACTCTCGAAATCAAGCATTTTAAACAGGTAGGAGCACCCTGTATCTCAGTAGAGGAAAGTGGTAGGGAAGAATTCTAAGGATCATTTTGACTGCCTCCAGAAGTTAGATCAGATGGCCAATGCAATTTGGTGCTAGGCCTTTCCTTTTAGGTTTTACCCCCACAATGTTTTCATTAGTTTCGCTCACTCTCAAAATCAAGCACTTTATTGCATGTTGGAGCACCCTGTACCTGAGCAGAGGAAAGAGGTAGGGAAGAATTCTAAGGATCATTTTGACTGTCTCCAGAAGTTAGATCAGATGGCCAATGCAATTTGGTGCTAGGCCTTTCCCTTTAGGTTTTACCCCAACAATGTTTTCATTAGTTTCGCTCACTCTCAAAACCAAGCATTTTACAGCAGTTTGGAGCACCCTGTATGTGAGCACAGGAATAAGGTAGGGAAGAATTCAAATACTCATTTTGACTGCCTCCAGAAGTTAGATCAGATGGCCAATGCAATTTGGTGCTAGGCCTTTCCCTTTAGGTTTTACCCCAACAATGTTTTCATTAGTTTCGCTCACTCTCAAAATCAAGCACTTTATTGCATGTTGGAGCACACTGTACCTGAGCAGAGGAAAGAGGTAGGGAAGAATTCTAAGGATCATTTTGACTGTCTCCAGAAGTAAGATCACATGGCCAATGCAATTTGGTGCTAGGCCTTTCCCTTTAGGTTTTACCCCAATAATGTTTTCATTAGTTTCGCTCACTCTCAAAATCAAGCATTTTTCAGCAGGTTGGAGCACCCTGTATCTCTGCAGAGGAAAGAGGTAGGGAAGAATTCTAAGGATTATTTTGACTGCCTCCAGAAGTTAGATCAGATGGCCAATGCAATTTGGTGCTAGACCTTTCCCTTTAGGTTTTACCCCAACAATGTTTTCATTAGTTTCGCTCGCTCTCGAAAGCAAGCATTTTACAGCACGGTGGTGCATCTTGTATCTCAGCAGAGGAAAGAGGTAGGGAAGAATTCAAATACTCATTTTGACTGCCTCCAGAACTTAGATCAGATGGCCAATGCAATTTGGTGCTAGGTCTTTCCCTTTAGGCTTTACCCCTACAATGTTTTCATTAGTTTCCCTCACTCTCGAAATCAAGCTTTTTACAGCAGGTTGGAGCATCTTGTATCTCAGCAGAGGAATAAGGTAGGGAAGAATTCAAATAGTCATTTTGACTGCCTCCAGAAGTTAGATCAGATGGCCAATGCAATTTGGTGCTAGGCCTTTCCCTTTAAGTTTTACCCCAACAATGTTTTCATTAGTTTCGCTCACTCTCGAAATCAAGCATTTTACAGCAGGTTGGAGCATCTTGTATCTCAGCACAGGAATAAGGTAGGGAAGAATTCAAATACTCACTTTGACTGCCTCCAGAAGTTAGATCAGATGACCAATGCAATTTGGTGCTAGGCCTTTCCCTTTAGGTTTTACCCCAACAATGTTTTCATTAGTTTCGCTCACTCTCGAAAGCAAGCATTTTACAGCAGTTTGGAGCACCCTGTATCTCAGTAGAGGAATAAGGTAGGGAAGAATTCAAATACTCATTTTGACTGCCTCCAGAAGTTAGATCAGATGGTCAATGCAATTTGGTGCTAGGCCTTTCCCTTTAGCTTTTACCCCAATAATATTTTCATTAGTTTCGCTCACTTTCAAAATCAAGCGTTTTACAGCAGGTTGGAGCACCCTGTATCTGAGCAGAGGAAAGAGGTAGGGAAGAATTCAAATACTCATTTTGACTACCTCCAGAAGTTAGATCAGATGGCCAATGCAATTTGGTGCTAGGCCTTTCCCTTTAGCTTTTACCCCAACAATGTTTTCATTAGTTTCGATCACTCTCGAAATCAGGCATTTTACAGCAGGGTGGAGCACCCTGTATATCAGCACAGGAATAAGGTAGGGAAGAATTCAAATACTCATTTTGACTGCCTCCAGAAGTTAGATCAGATGGCCAATGCAATTTGGTTCTAGGTCTTTCCCTTTAGGTTTTACCCCAACAATGTTTTCATTAGTTTCGATCACTCTCGAAATCAAGCATTTTAAACAGGTAGCAGCACCCTGTATCTCAGCAGAGGAAAGTGGTAGGGAAGAATTCAAATACTCATTTTGACTGCCTCCAGAAGTTAGATCAGATGGCCAATGCAATTTGGTGCTAGGCCTTTCCCTTTAGGTTTTACCCCCACAATGTTTTCATTAGTTTCGCTCACTCTCGAAATCAAGCATTTTACAGCAGGTTGGAGCACCCTGTATCTCAGTAGAGGAAAGAGGTAGGGAAGAATTCAAATACTCATTTTGCCTGCCTCCAGAAGTTAGATCAGATGGCCAATGCAATTTGGTGCTAGGCCTTTCCCTTTAGGTTTTACCCCAACAATGTTTTCTTTCGTTTCGCTCACTGTACAAATCAAGCATTGTATACTGGGAGGAGCACCCTGTATATCAGCACAGGAATAAGGCAGGGAAGAATTCAAATACTCATTTTGACTGCCTCCAGAAGTTAGATCAGATGGCCAATGCAATTTGGTGCTAGGCCTTTCCCTTTAGGTTTTACCCCAACAATGTTTTCATTAGTTTCGATCACTCTCGAAATCAAGCATATTAAACAGGTAGGAGCACCCTGTATCTCAGCAGAGGAAAGTGGTAGGGAAGAATTCAAATACTCATTTTGACTGCCTCCAGAAGTTAGATCAGATGGCCAATGCAATTTGGTGCTAGGCCTTTCCCTTTAGGTTTTACCCCAACAATGTTTTCATTAGTTTCGCTCACTCACAAAATCAAGCACTTTACTGCAGGTTGGAACACCCTGTATCTCAGCAGAGGAAAGAGGTAGGGAAGAATTCTAAGGATCATTTTGACTGCCTCCAGAAGTTAGATCAGATGGCCAATGCAATTTGGTGCTAGGCCTTTCCCTTTAGGTTTTACCCCAACAATGTTTTCATTAGTTTCGATCACTCTCAAAATCAAGCATTTTACTGCAGAGTTGAACGCCCTGTATCTCAGCAGAGGAATAAGGTAGGGAAGAATTCAAATACTCATTTTGACTGCCTCCAGAAGTTAGATCAGATGGTCAGTGCAATTTGGTGCTAGGCCTTTCCCTTTAGGTTTTACCCCAACAATGTTTTCATTAGTTTCGATCACTCTCAAATTCAAGCATTTTACTGCAGGGTTGAACGCCCTGTATCTCAGCACAGGAATAAGGTAGGGAAGAATTCAAATACTCATTTTGACTGCCTCCAGAAGTTAGATCAGATGGCCAATGCAATTTGGTGCTAGGCCTTTTCCTCTAGATTTTACCCCAACAATGTTTTCATTAGTTTCGCTCACTCTCAAAATCAAGCATTTTACAGCTGGTTGGAGCACCCTGTATGTGAGAAGAAGAATAAGGTAGGGAAGAATTGAAATACTCATTTTGACTGCCTCCAGAAGTTAGATCAGATGGCCAATGCAATTTGGTGTTAGACCTTTCCCTTTAAGTTTTACCCCAACAATGTTTTCATTAGTTTCGCTCACTCTCAAAATCAAGCATTTTACAGCTGGTTGGAGCACCCTGTATGTGAGAAGAAGAATAAGGTAGGGAAGAATTCAAATACTCATTTTGACTGCCTCCAGAAGTTAGATCAGATGGCCAATGCAATTTGGTGCTAGGCCTTTCCCTTTAGGTTTTACCCCAACAATGTTTTCATTAGTTTCGCTCACTCTCGAAAATCAAGCACTTTATTGCATGTTGGAGCACCCTGTACCTGAGCAGAGGAAAGAGGTAGGGAAGAATTCTAAGGATCATTTTGACTGTCTCCAGAAGTTAGATCAGATGGCCAATGCAATTTGGTGCTAGGCCTTTCCCTTTAGGTTTTACCCCAACAATGTTTTCATTAGTTTCGCTCACTCTCAAAACCAAGCATTTTACAGCAGTTTGGAGCACCCTGTATGTGAGCACAGGAATAAGGTAGGGAAGAATTCAAATACTCATTTTGACTGCCTCCAGAAGTTAGATCAGATGGCCAATGCAATTTGGTGCTAGGCCTTTCCCTTTAGGTTTTACCCCAACAATGTTTTCATTAGTTTCGCTCACTCTCGAAATCAAGCACTTTATTGCATGTTGGAGCACCCTGTACTTGAGCAGAGGAAAGAGGTAGGGAAGAATTCTAAGGATCATTTTGACTGTCTCCAGAAGTTAGATCAGATGGCCAATGCAATTTGGTGCTAGGCCTTTCCCTTTAAGTTTTACCCCAACAATGTTTTCATTAGTTTCGCTCACTCTCAAAATCAAGCATTTTACAGCAGTTTGGAGCACCCTGTATGTGAGCACAGGAATAAGGTAGGGAAGAATTCAAATACTCATTTTGACTGCCTCCAGTAGTTAGATCAGATGGCCAATGCAATTTGGTGCTAGGCCTTTCCCTTTAGGTTTTACCCCAACAATGTTTTCATTAGTTTCGCTCACTCTCAAAATCAAGCACTTTATTGCATGTTGGAGCACCCTGTACCTGAGCAGAGGAAAGAGGTAGGGAAGAATTCTAAGGATCATTTTGACTGTCTCCAGAAGTAAGATCACATGGCCAATGCAATTTGGTGCTAGGCCTTTCCCTTTAGGTTTTACCCCAACAATGTTTTCATTAGTTTCGATCACTCTCCAAATCAAGCATTCTACTACAGGGTTGGAGCACCCTGTGTCTCAGCACAGGAATAAGGTAGGGAAGAATTCTAAGGATCATTTTGACTGCCTTCAGAAGTTAGATTAGATGGCCAATGCAATTTGGGGCTAGACCTTTCCCTTTAGGTTTTACCCCAACAATGTTTTCATTAGTTTCGCTCACTCTCGAAATCAAGCATTTTACAGCAGGTTCTAGCACCCTGTATCTCAGCAGAGGAAAGAGGTAGGGAAGAAGTCTAAGGATCATTTTGACTGTCTCCAGAAGTTAGATCAGATGGCCAATGCAATTTGGTGTTAGGCCTTTCCCTTTAGGTTTTGCCCAACAATGTTTCATTAGTTTCGCTCACTCTCCAAAGCAAGCATTTTACAGGAGGGTGGAGCACCTTGCATCTGAGCACAGGAATAAGGTAGGGAAGAATTGATATACTCATTTTGACTGCCTCCAGAAGTTAGATCGGATGGTCAATGCAATTTGGTGCTAGGCCTTTCCCTTTAGGTTTTACCCCAACAATGTTTTCATTAGTTTCGCTCACTCTCAAAATCAAGCATTTTACAGCAGGGTGGAGCACCCTGTATATCAGCACAGGAATAAGGCATTGAAGAATTCAAATACTCATTTTGACTGCCTCCAGAAGTTAGATGAGATGGCCAATGAAATTTGGTGCTAGGCCTTTCCCTTTAGGTTTTACCCCAACAATGTTTTCATTAGTTTCGCTCACTCTCGAAATCAAGCATTTTACGGCAGGTTTGAGCACCCTGTATCTCAGCAGAGGAAAGTGGTAGGGAAGAATTCAAATACTCATTTTGACTGCCTCCAGAAGTTAGATCAGATGGCCAATGCAATTTGGTGCTAGGCCTTTCCCTTTAGGTTTTACCCCCACAATGTTTTCATTAGTTTCGCTCACTCTCGAAATCAAGCATTTTACAGCAGGGTTGACCACCCTGTATCTCAGCAGAGGAAATAGGTAGGGAAGAATTCTAAGGATCATTTTGACTGCCTCCAGAAGTTAGATCAGATGGCTAATGCAATTTGGTGCTAGGCCTTTCCCTTTAGGTTTTACCCCAATAATGTTTTCACCAGTTTTCACCAGGACTGAGTAGAGGGGGAGGATTACCTCCCTCGACCTGCTAGCCACACTTCTCCTGATGCAGCCCAGGATCTAATTGGCCTTGCGGGCTGCAAGTGCACATTGAGAGCTCATGTTGAGCTTTTTGTCCACCAGCACCCCCAAGTCTCTCTCCTCAGGGCTACTTTCCAGCCAGTCACTCCCCAGCCTGTATTTGTGCCTGGGATCGCCTCGACCCATATGCAGGACCCTGCACTTGCTCTTATTGAACTTCATGAGGTTGGCTTGTGCCCACCTCTCCAGCCTGTCAAGGTCCCTCTGGATGGCCCCCTTCCCATAGTCATGCAGCCTAAGACAGATCTCCAAGTCCTGCTCACTCCCCATGCTCCATGCATTGCTCTGGAAGCATTTCAGAGGGAGCTAATCCTTTTGTTTTCACTCCTGCTGTCCTGCTTCTCCTGACCATGGCCACCAAGCTGCCAGTGAGCCCTGCATGTGCTGATGTTTCCTTGTTGGCTCTTGCATCTCCCCCAGCACATGGCTCCCCATGCCCTGCCTGCCCTGCAGTAGCAGTGCAGCTGGCACACCACCTCTCAAGCATCCCAGCCTTGTTCCCAGCCAGCCTGCCTTCTCCCCTTTGCCCCTTGGAATCCAGTTTCAAGCTGGATTGATGAGCCCAGCCAACCCCTGCCATGTAAACCTCCTCCCCCTTGGACAGAGATGCACCCCATCTGCCAGCAGCAGGCCTGGCCTCATGTGGGGTGAGCCATGGTCAAAACCCCCAAAGTGCTCTTGGAGGCACCAGGCTCACAGCCAAGAAGCGATCTGCTGAGTCCTCCTCAGTCTTTCTGGCTTGGTGCCTGCCCTTGGGAGGATAGAAGAGAGCACTGCCTGAGCTCCCACTGCCTTCAGCAGCTGACCCAAGGCCCTGCTGCAGTGTCTTTGGAGAGCCCTCAGCTGCCTTCTTTCAAGGGCCTCCTCACCTCTCTGGAAGGTTAACAATGGGCAAGAATCTGTGGGCTGTAGCAGGGGGAGGAAGCCGCCTGAGCACATCCTTGGCCCGGGCCCTGGGCAGAGAGCAGAGTTGCCTTTGGAGTGGCTCAGGTCTGCAGATTGGACCTTCTGTTCCCCTCAGAAGGGAGTCAGCCAGAGCAATGCCTCTTCTCTCCTTCTGAGAGCAGATGTTTGGCTGCTAGGCTTGGGCTTGCTCAGGCTTGGGAAGCCTTCCAAGGCAGATGGTTGATGTCTCTGCTGGGCTGGCTGCACTTGCAGGGCATCCTAGCTGTTCTGCAAGGGCACCTGGGGGGCTGGGGGAGTAAGCGAAGCAACTCTGCTGCCACGCCGGGCAGGAACTTGTTGCCACTTGCCCCCGCTGAGGGGCAGGGGGGAGCTGGGCAAGGCAGGAGTCTCTTGGCTGCCTTGCCCATGGCCCTGCTGCACTCCCTCCTTTGCCTTAGGTTACTGCCTTCAGCCTGGGGGGGCAAGGCTACAGGGGCTATTGCCCTTCAGTGCTATTGCATAGGTGTTCCTGACTCTTCTTCAGGGCAGTCAGAGCCTGGCTGCAGCAGGCAGTGTCGCCCTCAGCTTGCCTGATGCTCCTCTAAGGCCAGCAGCTTCCTCTGTCAAGCTGTCAGCCTTGCTTTGAAGCTGTGCTGCAGGCCTGAGTAGAACTTGCAGCTGCTCAGCATGCACAGCTCCCTGCTAGCCAGGAGAGCCTGAGGCACTCCCTACAGCCAGCACCTGAACCACTGCATCCTCCTGGGGAGCTCTGTCTGGGTACCCACCTCCATGTGGGCTGCCATTAAAGGATGACCTCCTTCTGCCAGGCACAGCCCACACAGATCATTCTATTTGCACTGAGACCAGGACAAGGAATGATATATATTTGGGGGGTTTTTTATTGGTTTTTTCATTTTTTGGGGGGTGTGTGTTTTTTGGGGGTTGTTGGGGTTGGGTTGGGTTGGGTTTGGTATATCTACAGTATTTATACAGTAGTTGAGTGAAGGCTCCACAGCTCAGGGTTTTCACTACTTCCTCCCAGCACATGGCCTTGCCCTGAGAAGGGAATGAACTGTCTTGCAGCTTCCTCCTGGAGAAAGGGAAGAGGGACAAGAGGTTGTTAGCTCTGTGTGCTGCCTGTGCGTGGGGAAAGCTGAGCCCCTGCTAACTGCAAGCCCTGTGCAACTCCTCCCCCCTTTGAACAGCAGTGTGCTGGCAAAAGCCAGAGGAGCACAGCCTGGGGCAGTAGGTTTGCACAGGGCCCTGTGCATCCTGGGGCTGGATCCACTTTTCCTTACCTCTCCTCGGGCTCTCCCAGCTGCTGGCTGAGAGTCTCTCTGGAAGGTGATTCTGCCCAGCTTGAAGTTGTAGTTTGGGATTCCTCTGGAAAAGAAGCAGCAGAGTGCCATGAAAGGAGGAATTTGAGAGCAGCTGAAGAGAGTGGCTGAGAGAGGTTGGGCAGCATGAAGTCAGCAGCTGCAGCTGAAGGAGCCAGGGATGTCCCAGGCAGCCTAGCAGGGCTCCTTCCCTTGCTGACTACAAGTGAGTGAAAGGGACATACCTTGGAGCGGCTGCTGGAGCTGCACGAGGCTCAGCATCTTCCTCCTCCTTGCCATCCAGCAGCCTGGGGCCTGCTGCAGCACAAAGTCCAGAGCCACAGGCACTGGGGCCTGCTTCAGCATCCTGTGAGGGAAGAGTCAGGTCCTGCATGCTGTTCCCGTGGGGATATGCAGAGCACATGGAAACAGCTTGCCAGAGCTGCAGCCAGAGCAAACTTGACCAAAATGCTCTTCCCCAAGCAGCAGGTGGTAAGCAACCACCTCCTAAGGAAGGCCAGCAAAAGCATGGGGCAAGGAAAGCTTAGCCTTCAGAAAGTCTTGGCAAAGCCAAGTCTGTTGGAGCTCAGTGCTCCCCCACAAGCAAGGCTGCTCTTTAGAGACTGGCATTTGGAAGAGCAGAAGCTTCACTTACTGTGCTCTCTTGAGGTCCTGCCTGCTCCTCCTGCCTGCTGCTGCCTGCTGCAGGATGCTGGGCAGGGCTGGCCCGGGGCCTCCTCTTCCTCACAGACCTCAGTGGCATCTCCACAAGTCCTTTGCCACACAGCAAATGCCTGAGCCTGGGCACCTTGCTGCAGCCAAGAGCAACCTGATGCTCCAGCGGCCCTGGCAAATGCTCCACTCACCTGGGGGGGGTTGTTTGGGGGCATTTGTGCCCCCCAGGGCCTTTGTGATCTCACAATCACCCCAGGCTGTCACCAAGGCCCCAGACTGCATCCTGTCACCATGGGGGCACAGGGGTGGCAAGCAGAGGAGCCTGGGCCACAGCAGGGCTGTCCCTCTAGCTTCCTTTCAATCCCTGCTGCACTCACAGCAGCTCTGAGGCTCGGGCTTCTCTTTCGGAGGCTGTTGGCAGTGGGGCCAGGGCAGGCCTTGCTTGCCTGCTCCTTTCCTCTCTCCTGGGCACCCATGCTCTGCCCTGCTTGCTCTTGGCCTCTCTCCCAGGCCTGGCCTCACTCCTGGGGCCCTGCAATGCTGCAGTGCTGCCAAGGTGCCAGCTCAGGCCACCTCCCCAGTGGAGACCCTCTCACCACTCAGCTCAGCTCCCCCTGCCCCCAGGGTGGCTGTGCCAGCACCCCCAGCTGCCTCCAGCCCAGGAACCACAGAAGGTTCCAGGGAGACCCTAGAGCAGCCTGCCAGAACCTGCAGGGGCTCCAGGAGAGCTGGGCAGGGACTTCTGACAAGGGCTGGCAGTGCCAGGAGCAGGCACAATGACTGCAGCTTGAGGAGAGGAGCCTGAGACTGGAGATGAGGAAGAAATTCTTCCCACCAATGGGGAGAGGCAGGAAGAGGCTGCCCAGGGGGGCTGTGGTTGCCCTGTGCCTGACAGTGTGCAAGGCTGGCTTGGATGAGGCCTTGGGCAGCCAGCTCTAGTGGGAGGTGACACTGCCTCTGGAGGAAGTGCTGCAATGAGATGATCTTGACAGTGCCTTCCACCCCAAACCATTCTCTGAATTGATGAGTCTATAGAAAGAATCAACACAGATTTATGGGGCTCTGGGCCACCTGATCTAGTGGGAAGTGTCCCTGACTGTGGCAGGGGGGTTGGAACTAGATGCTTCTTGGGGTCCCTTTCAAACCTGACAGTTCTGTGATTCTATACTGAGAGAAGGACTTAAACAAACATCTTGACAGAAAGACAAACCCAAAGCTAGTTACAAAAGGACTTCAAGAAATGCCTTTAGAAAAATAAACCAAGCCACAAGCAAACAGCAGAGAAGAAATCTTCTCTAAATTCCTTTGTTCTGCTCCAGACCCCACAGCTCTGATCAACCTGGAGGCAAAGGCAGGGATGTGGCTGTTGGCCCAAGGAGCAGCCCCTGGCCCAGCACAGCTGAGGGCTTCCTGAGGGGCTCAGCTGGGGCTTGGGCTCTGTCCTGACAGGCACTGGCTGTGCCACAGCCCTGGGACACGCTGGGCAGAGCAGGACTCTGCTGCCAGTGCTGAGCCCTGCCTGGCCTGAGGGTTACACTTGGGTGGCTGAGCTCCTTGCCCAAAGAGGGGGAGTGCTGAGGGCAGCAGGGTGGTGGCAGTTGTGCCAGCAGGACAAGGGGAGCAGAGAGGTTCTCAGGGCAGCAGAGAGGTTGGGTTTGTGCCACCTTAGGAAGGGCACAGGGTGCTGTGTCCCTGCAGTGGAGATCACCGTCCCCAGCTTGGCAGCAGCTGACCCAAGCCAGATCTGGGCCGAGGATGGGGAGCACTCCCCTGCTTTGGTGGGGGGCCCTGGTCCACCTGCATTGTCTGCCCTCCCTCTCCATCAACCTCTACTGACCCCTCTGAACATTCATCTACCTCCAGCATCCCTTCCCCTGCCTGGACACCATGCCCCCTGTGTGGCAGTGCTGTGTCTAGCACTGCACAGAAACTGTGAAAGAATCCCTGCTGGGCAGTCTCAGCTGCTGAGTAGTTTCTCTCTCTCTGATTCACATCTTGCCTTGGATCAGCTACAGTGTGGCCCCAAGGACCAGGCAGTGATCTTAGCCCTGGGGAGGCCACACCTGGAGCACTGGGCTCAGTTCTGGGCCTCTCACTAAAAGGACATTGAGGGGCAGAGCTGCTCAAGAGAAGGGCAAGCTGGGGAAGCTGGGGAAGGGTATCACAGTGTCACAGTGTCACAGTGTCACAGTGTCACAGTGTCACAGTGTCACAGTGTCACAGTGTCACAGTGTCACAAGTGTCACAGTGGAAAGAGACCTCAAAGATGAATGAGTCCAACCTGTCACCACAGACCTCATGACTAGTCCATGTCACCAAGTGCCACATCCAATCCCCTCTTGAACACCTCCAGGGATGGGGACTCCACCACCTCCCTGGGCAGCACATCCCAATGACCAATGACTCTCTTGGGGAAGAACTTTCTCCTCACCTCGAGTCTAAACCTCCCCTGGCACAGCTTGAGACTGTGTCCCCTTGTTCTGTCTGGAGAACAGGGCTGGGGAGGAGCAGCTGAGGGAGCTGGGGGTGTTGAGTGTGGAGAAGAGGAGGCTGAGGGAGCTCTCCTTGCTCTTGTGAGAATTTGTTTTTAATGTTTGGCTTTGGCCAGGGGAATTGCTGGGGACGGTGAGGTTGGTTGGTTGGTTCTGGTCTTTATTGTGCGGGGTTTGGGGAGAGAAAGCAGGAGGCAGAAGGCAGGAGCCTTTTGGCCTGGCTGTGCCTGGCTGTGTGGGCCCCCAGCAAATGTCAGGGGATGGAAGTCACCCAGGAGTACCAAGCAGTGTGTGCTAGAGGCTGCCTCCAGTTGACTGGAGAAGGTCTCAGCAGCATCTTCTGCTTGATTTGCTGCTCTAGAGTAGATCCCCACAACAGTTTCACCTCCCTTCCACATCCCTTCATTTTGACCCACAAGCTCTCCACCTGTTCTGCCTCCCCCCTGGGTGGAACTCAGCACATTGCAGTTGCTCTGGCAGCCAGAGAGCAACAGCACTGCCTTGCCTGCTTGGTCTGAGTGTCCTGAGCAGGACAGAGCCAGCTGTGACAGCACTCCGGCCGTGGCAGCTGTGCCACCATGTCTCAGGGACTGCAGTTGAATCATAGTCATGCAGCCTAAGACAGATCTCCAAGTCCTGCTCACTCCCCATGCTCCATGCATTGCTCTGGAAGCATTTCAGAGGGAGCTAATCCTTTGTTTTCACTCCTGCTGTCCTGCTTCTCCTGACCATGGCCACCAAGCTGCCAGTGAGCCCTGCATGTGCTGATGTTTCCTTGTTGGCTCTTGCATCTCCCCCAGCACATGGCTCCCCATGCCCTGCCTGCCCTGCAGTAGCAGTGCAGCTGGCACACCACCTCTCAAGCATCCCAGCCTTGTTCCCAGCCAGCCTGCCTTCTCCCCTTTGCCCCTTGGAATCCAGTTTCAAGCTGGATTGATGAGCCCAGCCAACCCCTGCCATGTAAACCTCCTCCCCTTGGACAGAGATGCACCCCATCTGCCAGCAGCAGGCCTGGCCTCATGTGGGGTGAGCCATGGTCAAAACCCCAAAGTGCTCTTGGAGGCACCAGGCTCACAGCCAAGAAGCGATCTGCTGAGTCCTCCTCAGTCTTTCTGGCTTGGTGCCTGCCCTTGGGAGGATAGAAGAGAGCACTGCCTGAGCTCCCACTGCCTTCAGCAGCTGACCCAAGGCCCTGCTGCAGTGTCTTTGGAGAGCCCTCAGCTGCCTTCTTTCAAGGGCCTCCTCACCTCTCTGGAAGGTTAACAATGGGCAAGAATCTGTGGGCTGTAGCAGGGGAGGAAGCCGCCTGAGCACATCCTTGGCCCGGGCCCTGGGCAGAGAGCAGAGTTGCCTTTGGAGTGGCTCAGGTCTGCAGATTGGACCTTCTGTTCCCCTCAGAAGGGAGTCAGCCAGAGCAATGCCTCTTCTCTCCTTCTGAGAGCAGATGTTTGGCTGCTAGGCTTGGGCTTGCTCAGGCTTGGGAAGCCTTCCAAGGCAGATGGTTGATGTCTCTGCTGGGCTGGCTGCACTTGCAGGGCATCCTAGCTGTTCTGCAAGGGCACCTGGGGGGGCTGGGGGAGTAAGCGAAGCAACTCTGCTGCCACGCCGGGCAGGAACTTGTTGCCACTTGCCCCCGCTGAGGGGCAGGGGGGAGCTGGGCAAGGCAGGAGTCTCTTGGCTGCCTTGCCCATGGCCCTGCTGCACTCCCTCCTTTGCCTTAGGTTACTGCCTTCAGCCTGGGGGGGGGCAAGGCTACAGGGGCTATTGCCCTTCAGTGCTATTGCATAGGTGTTCCTGACTCTTCTTCAGGGCAGTCAGAGCCTGGCTGCAGCAGGCAGTGTCGCCCTCAGCTTGCCTGATGCTCCTCTAAGGCCAGCAGCTTCCTCTGTCAAGCTGTCAGCCTTGCTTTGAAGCTGTGCTGCAGGCCTGAGTAGAACTTGCAGCTGCTCAGCATGCACAGCTCCCTGCTAGCCAGGAGAGCCTGAGGCACTCCCTACAGCCAGCACCTGAACCACTGCATCCTCCTGGGGAGCTCTGTCTGGGTACCCACCTCCATGTGGGCTGCCATTAAAGGATGACCTCCTTCTGCCAGGCACAGCCCACACAGATCATTCTATTTGCACTGAGACCAGGACAAGGAATGATATATATTTGGGGGGGTTTTTATTGGTTTTTTCATTTTTTGGGGGTGTGGGTGTTTTTGGGGGTTGTTGGGGTTGGGTTGGGTTGGGTTTGGTATATCTACAGTATTTATACAGTAGTTGAGTGAAGGCTCCACAGCTCAGGGTTTTCACTACTTCCTGCCCAGCACATGGCCTTGCCCTGAGAAGGGAATGAACTGTCTTGCAGCTTCCTCCTGGAGAAAGGGAAGAGGGACAAGAGGTTGTTAGCTCTGTGTGCTGCCTGTGCGTGGGGAAAGCTGAGCCCCTGCTAACTGCAAGCCCTGTGCAACTCCTCCCCCCTTTGAACAGCAGTGTGCTGGCAAAAGCCAGAGGAGCACAGCCTGGGGCAGTAGGTTTGCACAGGGCCCTGTGCATCCTGGGGCTGGATCCACTTTTCCTTACCTCTCCTCGGGCTCTCCCAGCTGCTGGCTGAGAGTCTCTCTGGAAGGTGATTCTGCCCAGCTTGAAGTTGTAGTTTGGGATTCCTCTGGAAAAGAAGCAGCAGAGTGCCATGAAAGGAGGAATTTGAGAGCAGCTGAAGAGAGTGGCTGAGAGAGGTTGGGCAGCATGAAGTCAGCAGCTGCAGCTGAAGGAGCCAGGGATGTCCCAGGCAGCCTAGCAGGGCTCCTTCCCTTGCTGACAAGTGAGTGAAAGGGACATACCTTGGAGCGGCTGCTGGAGCTGCACGAGGCTCAGCATCTTCCTCCTCCTTGCCATCCAGCAGCCTGGGGCCTGCTGCAGCACAAAGTCCAGAGCCACAGGCACTGGGGCCTGCTTCAGCATCCTGTGAGGGAAGAGTCAGGTCCTGCATGCTGTTCCCGTGGGGATATGCAGAGCACATGGAAACAGCTTGCCAGAGCTGCAGCCAGAGCAAACTTGACCAAAATGCTCTTCCCCAAGCAGCAGGTGGTAAGCAACCACCTCCTAAGGAAGGCCAGCAAAAGCATGGGGCAAGGAAAGCTTAGCCTTCAGAAAGTCTTGGCAAAGCCAAGTCTGTTGGAGCTCAGTGCTCCCCCACAAGCAAGGCTGCTCTTTAGAGACTGGCATTTGGAAGAGCAGAAGCTTCACTTACTGTGCTCTCTTGAGGTCCTGCCTGCTCCTCCTGCCTGCTGCTGCCTGCTGCAGGATGCTGGGCAGGGCTGGCCCGGGGCCTCCTCTTCCTCACAGACCTCAGTGGCATCTCCACAAGTCCTTTGCCACACAGCAAATGCCTGAGCCTGGGCACCTTGCTGCAGCCAAGAGCAACCTGATGCTCCAGCGGCCCTGGCAAATGCTCCACTCACCTGGGGGGGGTTGTTTGGGGGCATTTGTGCCCCCCAGGGCCTTTGTGATCTCACAATCACCCCAGGCTGTCACCAAGGCCCCAGACTGCATCCTGTCACCATGGGGGCACAGGGGTGGCAAGCAGAGGAGCCTGGGCCACAGCAGGGCTGTCCCTCTAGCTTCCTTTCAATCCCTGCTGCACTCACAGCAGCTCTGAGGCTCGGGCTTCTCTTTCGGAGGCTGTTGGCAGTGGGGCCAGGGCAGGCCTTGCTTGCCTGCTCCTTTCCTCTCTCCTGGGCACCCATGCTCTGCCCTGCTTGCTCTTGGCCTCTCTCCCAGGCCTGGCCTCACTCCTGGGGCCCTGCAATGCTGCAGTGCTGCCAAGGTGCCAGCTCAGGCCACCTCCCCAGTGGAGACCCTCTCACCACTCAGCTCAGCTCCCCCTGCCCCCAGGGTGGCTGTGCCAGCACCCCCAGCTGCCTCCAGCCCAGGAACCACAGAAGGTTCCAGGGAGACCCTAGAGCAGCCTGCCAGAACCTGCAGGGGCTCCAGGAGAGCTGGGCAGGGACTTCTGACAAGGGCTGGCAGTGCCAGGAGCAGGCACAATGACTGCAGCTTGAGGAGAGGAGCCTGAGACTGGAGATGAGGAAGAAATTCTTCCCACCAATGGGGAGAGGCAGGAAGAGGCTGCCCAGGGGGGCTGTGGTTGCCCTGTGCCTGACAGTGTGCAAGGCTGGCTTGGATGAGGCCTTGGGCAGCCAGCTCTAGTGGGAGGTGACACTGCCTCTGGAGGAAGTGCTGCAATGAGATGATCTTGACAGTGCCTTCCACCCCAAACCATTCTCTGAATTGATGAGTCTATAGAAAGAATCAACACAGATTTATGGGGCTCTGGGCCACCTGATCTAGTGGGAAGTGTCCCTGACTGTGGCAGGGGGGTTGGAACTAGATGCTTCTTGGGGTCCCTTTCAAACCTGACAGTTCTGTGATTCTATACTGAGAGAAGGACTTAAACAAACATCTTGACAGAAAGACAAACCCAAAGCTAGTTACAAAAGGACTTCAAGAAATGCCTTTAGAAAAATAAACCAAGCCACAAGCAAACAGCAGAGAAGAAATCTTCTCTAAATTCCTTTGTTCTGCTCCAGACCCCACAGCTCTGATCAACCTGGAGGCAAAGGCAGGGATGTGGCTGTTGGCCCAAGGAGCAGCCCCTGGCCCAGCACAGCTGAGGGCTTCCTGAGGGGCTCAGCTGGGGCTTGGGCTCTGTCCTGACAGGCACTGGCTGTGCCACAGCCCTGGGACACGCTGGGCAGAGCAGGACTCTGCTGCCAGTGCTGAGCCCTGCCTGGCCTGAGGGTTACACTTGGGTGGCTGAGCTCCTTGCCCAAAGAGGGGGAGTGCTGAGGGCAGCAGGGTGGTGGCAGTTGTGCCAGCAGGACAAGGGGAGCAGAGAGGTTCTCAGGGCAGCAGAGAGGTTGGGTTTGTGCCACCTTAGGAAGGGCACAGGGTGCTGTGTCCCTGCAGTGGAGATCACCGTCCCCAGCTTGGCAGCAGCTGACCCAAGCCAGATCTGGGCCGAGGATGGGGAGCACTCCCCTGCTTTGGTGGGGGGCCCTGGTCCACCTGCATTGTCTGCCCTCCCTCTCCATCAACCTCTACTGACCCCTCTGAACATTCATCTACCTCCAGCATCCCTTCCCCTGCCTGGACACCATGCCCCCTGTGTGGCAGTGCTGTGTCTAGCACTGCACAGAAACTGTGAAAGAATCCCTGCTGGGCAGTCTCAGCTGCTGAGTAGTTTCTCTCTCTCTGATTCACATCTTGCCTTGGATCAGCTACAGTGTGGCCCCAAGGACCAGGCAGTGATCTTAGCCCTGGGGAGGCCACACCTGGAGCACTGGGCTCAGTTCTGGGCCTCTCACTAAAAGGACATTGAGGGGCAGAGCTGCTCAAGAGAAGGGCAACGAAGCTGGGGAAGGGTATCACAGTGTCACAGTGTCACAGTGTCACAGTGTCACAGTGTCACAGTGTCACAGTGTCACAGTGTCACAGTGTCACAGTGTCACAGTGTCACTAAGGTTGGAAGAGACCTCAAAGATGAATGAGTCCAACCTGTCACCACAGACCTCATGACTAGTCCATGTCACCAAGTGCCACATCCAATCCCCTCTTGAACACCTCCAGGGATGGGGACTCCACCACCTCCCTGGGCAGCACATCCCAATGACCAATGACTCTCTTGGGGAAGAACTTTCTCCTCACCTCGAGTCTAAACCTCCCCTGGCACAGCTTGAGACTGTGTCCCCTTGTTCTGTCTGGAGAACAGGGCTGGGGAGGAGCAGCTGAGGGAGCTGGGGGTGTTGAGTGTGGAGAAGAGGAGGCTGAGGGAGCTCTCCTTGCTCTTGTGAGAATTTGTTTTTAATGTTTGGCTTTGGCCAGGGGAATTGCTGGGGACGGTGAGGTTGGTTGGTTGGTTCTGGTCTTTATTGTGCGGGGTTTGGGGAGAGAAAGCAGGAGGCAGAAGGCAGGAGCCTTTTGGCCTGGCTGTGCCTGGCTGTGTGGGCCCCCAGCAAATGTCAGGGGGATGGAAGTCACCCAGGAGTACCAAGCAGTGTGTGCTAGAGGCTGCCTCCAGTTGACTGGAGAAGGTCTCAGCAGCATCTTCTGCTTGATTTGCTGCTCTAGAGTAGATCCCCACAACAGTTTCACCTCCCTTCCACATCCCTTCATTTTGACCCACAAGCTCTCCACCTGTTCTGCCTCCCCCCTGGGTGGAACTCAGCACATTGCAGTTGCTCTGGCAGCCAGAGAGCAACAGCACTGCCTTGCCTGCTTGGTCTGAGTGTCCTGAGCAGGACAGAGCCAGCTGTGACAGCACTCCGGCCGTGGCAGCTGTGCCACCATGTCTCAGGGACTGCAGTTGAATCATAGTCATGCAGCCTAAGACAGATCTCCAAGTCCTGCTCACTCCCCATGCTCCATGCATTGCTCTGGAAGCATTTCAGAGGGAGCTAATCCTTTGTTTTCACTCCTGCTGTCCTGCTGCTCCTGACCATGGCCACCAAGCTGCCAGTGAGCCCTGCATGTGCTGATGTTTCCTTGTTGGCTCTTGCATCTCCCCCAGCACATGGCTCCCCATGCCCTGCCTGCCCTGCAGCAGCAGTGCAGCTGGCACACCACCTCTCAAGCATCCCAGCCTTGTTCCCAGCCAGCCTGCCTTCTCCCCTTTGCCCCTTGGAATCCAGTTTCAAGCTGGATTGATGAGCCCAGCCAACCCCTGCCATGTAAACCTCCTCCCCTTGGACAGAGATGCACCCCATCTGCCAGCAGCAGGCCTGGCCTCATGTGGGGTGAGCCATGGTCAAAACCCCAAAGTGCTCTTGGAGGCACCAGGCTCACAGCCAAGAAGCGATCTGCTGAGTCCTCCTCAGTCTTTCTGGCTTGGTGCCTGCCCTTGGGAGGATAGAAGAGAGCACTGCCTGAGCTCCCACTGCCTTCAGCAGCTGACCCAAGGCCCTGCTGCAGTGTCTTTGGAGAGCCCTCAGCTGCCTTCTTTCAAGGGCCTCCTCACCTCTCTGGAAGGTTAACAATGGGCAAGAATCTGTGGGCTGTAGCAGGGGAGGAAGCCGCCTGAGCACATCCTTGGCCCGGGCCCTGGGCAGAGAGCAGAGTTGCCTTTGGAGTGGCTCAGGTCTGCAGATTGGACCTTCTGTTCCCCTCAGAAGGGAGTCAGCCAGAGCAATGCCTCTTCTCTCCTTCTGAGAGCAGATGTTTGGCTGCTAGGCTTGGGCTTGCTCAGGCTTGGGAAGCCTTCCAAGGCAGATGGTTGATGTCTCTGCTGGGCTGGCTGCACTTGCAGGGCATCCTAGCTGTTCTGCAAGGGCACCTGGGGGGCTGGGGGAGTAAGCGAAGCAACTCTGCTGCCACGCCGGGCAGGAACTTGTTGCCACTTGCCCCGCTGAGGGGCAGGGGGGAGCTGGGCAAGGCAGGAGTCTCTTGGCTGCCTTGCCCATGGCCCTGCTGCACTCCCTCCTTTGCCTTAGGTTACTGCCTTCAGCCTGGGGGGGCAAGGCTACAGGGGCTATTGCCCTTCAGTGCTATTGCATAGGTGTTCCTGACTCTTCTTCAGGGCAGTCAGAGCCTGGCTGCAGCAGGCATGTGTCGCCCTCAGCTTGCCTGATGCTCCTCTAAGGCCAGCAGCTTCCTCTGTCAAGCTGTCAGCCTTGCTTTGAAGCTGTGCTGCAGGCCTGAGTAGAACTTGCAGCTGCTCAGCATGCACAGCTCCCTGCTAGCCAGGAGAGCCTGAGGCACTCCCTACAGCCAGCACCTGAACCACTGCATCCTCCTGGGGAGCTCTGTCTGGGTACCCACCTCCATGTGGGCTGCCATTAAAGGATGACCTCCTTCTGCCAGGCACAGCCCACACAGATCATTCTATTTGCACTGAGACCAGGACAAGGAATGATATATATTTGGGGGGTTTTTTATTGGTTTTTTCATTTTTTGGGGGGGGGGTGTGTGGTGTTTTTTGGGGGTTGTTGGGGTTGGGTTGGGTTGGGTTTGGTATATCTACAGTATTTATACAGTAGTTGAGTGAAGGCTCCACAGCTCAGGGTTTTCACTACTTCCTGCCCAGCACATGGCCTTGCCCTGAGAAGGGAATGAACTGTCTTGCAGCTTCCTCCTGGAGAAAGGGAAGAGGGACAAGAGGTTGTTAGCTCTGTGTGCTGCCTGTGCGTGGGGAAAGCTGAGCCCCTGCTAACTGCAAGCCCTGTGCAACTCCTCCCCCCTTTGAACAGCAGTGTGCTGGCAAAAGCCAGAGGAGCACAGCCTGGGGCAGTAGGTTTGCACAGGGCCCTGTGCATCCTGGGGCTGGATCCACTTTTCCTTACCTCTCCTCGGGCTCTCCCAGCTGCTGGCTGAGAGTCTCTCTGGAAGGTGATTCTGCCCAGCTTGAAGTTGTAGTTTGGGATTCCTCTGGAAAAGAAGCAGCAGAGTGCCATGAAAGGAGGAATTTGAGAGCAGCTGAAGAGAGTGGCTGAGAGAGGTTGGGCAGCATGAAGTCAGCAGCTGCAGCTGAAGGAGCCAGGGATGTCCCAGGCAGCCTAGCAGGGCTCCTTCCCTTGCTGACAAGTGAGTGAAAGGGACATACCTTGGAGCGGCTGCTGGAGCTGCACGAGGCTCAGCATCTTCCTCCTCCTTGCCATCCAGCAGCCTGGGGCCTGCTGCAGCACAAAGTCCAGAGCCACAGGCACTGGGGCCTGCTTCAGCATCCTGTGAGGGAAGAGTCAGGTCCTGCATGCTGTTCCCGTGGGGATATGCAGAGCACATGGAAACAGCTTGCCAGAGCTGCAGCCAGAGCAAACTTGACCAAAATGCTCTTCCCCAAGCAGCAGGTGGTAAGCAACCACCTCCTAAGGAAGGCCAGCAAAAGCATGGGGCAAGGAAAGCTTAGCCTTCAGAAAGTCTTGGCAAAGCCAAGTCTGTTGGAGCTCAGTGCTCCCCCACAAGCAAGGCTGCTCTTTAGAGACTGGCATTTGGAAGAGCAGAAGCTTCACTTACTGTGCTCTCTTGAGGTCCTGCCTGCTCCTCCTGCCTGCTGCTGCCTGCTGCAGGATGCTGGGCAGGGCTGGCCCGGGGCCTCCTCTTCCTCACAGACCTCAGTGGCATCTCCACAAGTCCTTTGCCACACAGCAAATGCCTGAGCCTGGGCACCTTGCTGCAGCCAAGAGCAACCTGATGCTCCAGCGGCCCTGGCAAATGCTCCACTCACCTGGGGGGGGGTTGTTTGGGGGCATTTGTGCCCCCCAGGGCCTTTGTGATCTCACAATCACCCCAGGCTGTCACCAAGGCCCCAGACTGCATCCTGTCACCATGGGGGCACAGGGGGTGGCAAGCAGAGGAGCCTGGGCCACAGCAGGGCTGTCCCTCTAGCTTCCTTTCAATCCCTGCTGCACTCACAGCAGCTCTGAGGCTCGGGCTTCTCTTTCGGAGGCTGTTGGCAGTGGGGCCAGGGCAGGCCTTGCTTGCCTGCTCCTTTCCTCTCTCCTGGGCACCCATGCTCTGCCCTGCTTGCTCTTGGCCTCTCTCCCAGGCCTGGCCTCACTCCTGGGGCCCTGCAATGCTGCAGTGCTGCCAAGGTGCCAGCTCAGGCCACCTCCCCAGTGGAGACCCTCTCACCACTCAGCTCAGCTCCCCCTGCCCCCAGGGTGGCTGTGCCAGCACCCCCAGCTGCCTCCAGCCCAGGAACCACAGAAGGTTCCAGGGAGACCCTAGAGCAGCCTGCCAGAACCTGCAGGGGCTCCAGGAGAGCTGGGCAGGGACTTCTGACAAGGGCTGGCAGTGCCAGGAGCAGGCACAATGACTGCAGCTTGAGGAGAGGAGCCTGAGACTGGAGATGAGGAAGAAATTCTTCCCACCAATGGGGAGAGGCAGGAAGAGGCTGCCCAGGGGGGCTGTGGTTGCCCTGTGCCTGACAGTGTGCAAGGCTGGCTTGGATGAGGCCTTGGGCAGCCAGCTCTAGTGGGAGGTGACACTGCCTCTGGAGGAAGTGCTGCAATGAGATGATCTTGACAGTGCCTTCCACCCCAAACCATTCTCTGAATTGATGAGTCTATAGAAAGAATCAACACAGATTTATGGGGCTCTGGGCCACCTGATCTAGTGGGAAGTGTCCCTGACTGTGGCAGGGGGGGTTGGAACTAGATGCTTCTTGGGGTCCCTTTCAAACCTGACAGTTCTGTGATTCTATACTGAGAGAAGGACTTAAACAAACATCTTGACAGAAAGACAAACCCAAAGCTAGTTACAAAAGGACTTCAAGAAATGCCTTTAGAAAAATAAACCAAGCCACAAGCAAACAGCAGAGAAGAAATCTTCTCTAAATTCCTTTGTTCTGCTCCAGACCCCACAGCTCTGATCAACCTGGAGGCAAAGGCAGGGATGTGGCTGTTGGCCCAAGGAGCAGCCCCTGGCCCAGCACAGCTGAGGGCTTCCTGAGGGGCTCAGCTGGGGCTTGGGCTCTGTCCTGACAGGCACTGGCTGTGCCACAGCCCTGGGACACGCTGGGCAGAGCAGGACTCTGCTGCCAGTGCTGAGCCCTGCCTGGCCTGAGGGTTACACTTGGGTGGCTGAGCTCCTTGCCCAAAGAGGGGGAGTGCTGAGGGCAGCAGGGTGGTGGCAGTTGTGCCAGCAGGACAAGGGGAGCAGAGAGGTTCTCAGGGCAGCAGAGAGGTTGGGTTTGTGCCACCTTAGGAAGGGCACAGGGTGCTGTGTCCCTGCAGTGGAGATCACCGTCCCCAGCTTGGCAGCAGCTGACCCAAGCCAGATCTGGGCCGAGGATGGGGAGCACTCCCCTGCTTTGGTGGGGGGCCCTGGTCCACCTGCATTGTCTGCCCTCCCTCTCCATCAACCTCTACTGACCCCTCTGAACATTCATCTACCTCCAGCATCCCTTCCCCTGCCTGGACACCATGCCCCCTGTGTGGCAGTGCTGTGTCTAGCACTGCACAGAAACTGTGAAAGAATCCCTGCTGGGCAGTCTCAGCTGCTGAGTAGTTTCTCTCTCTCTGATTCACATCTTGCCTTGGATCAGCTACAGTGTGGCCCCAAGGACCAGGCAGTGATCTTAGCCCTGGGGAGGCCACACCTGGAGCACTGGGCTCAGTTCTGGGCCTCTCACTAAAAGGACATTGAGGGGCAGAGCTGCTCAAGAGAAGGGCAACGAAGCTGGGGAAGGGTATCACAGTGTCACAGTGTCACAGTGTCACAGTGTCACAGTGTCACAGTGTCACAGTGTCACAGTGTCACAGTGTCACAGTGTCACTAAGGTTGGAAGAGACCTCAAAGATGAATGAGTCCAACCTGTCACCACAGACCTCATGACTAGTCCATGTCACCAAGTGCCACATCCAATCCCCTCTTGAACACCTCCAGGGATGGGGACTCCACCACCTCCCTGGGCAGCACATCCCAATGACCAATGACTCTCTTGGGGAAGAACTTTCTCCTCACCTCGAGTCTAAACCTCCCCTGGCACAGCTTGAGACTGTGTCCCCTTGTTCTGTCTGGAGAACAGGGCTGGGGAGGAGCAGCTGAGGGAGCTGGGGGTGTTGAGTGTGGAGAAGAGGAGGCTGAGGGAGCTCTCCTTGCTCTTGTGAGAATTTGTTTTTAATGTTTGGCTTTGGCCAGGGGAATTGCTGGGGACGGTGAGGTTGGTTGGTTGGTTCTGGTCTTTATTGTGCGGGGTTTGGGGAGAGAAAGCAGGAGGCAGAAGGCAGGAGCCTTTTGGCCTGGCTGTGAGCCTCTCCTGAGGGTGAAAATACCAAACAGTTTTACCTAACAGGTTCTTTTCTCTAACAACAGGAACTCTATCACCTTCTACTTTCCGTAGCAAATCTGAATGTGCAGGTCCAGCTCGGTTCACTGAACCTCTACTATTTACCAGCCAGGTTGCTTGTGCTAAATGTTTTCCCAGTTTTTCAAAGATCCACCCCCATGGCTTTAAGAGTGGTCTTCAACAAACCGTTGTAGCGTTCAATCTTCCCTGAGGCTGGTGCATAGTAGGGAATGTGGAATATCCACTCAATACCGTGCTCTTTTGCCCAGCTCTTTACAAGGTTGTTCTTGAAATGAGTTCCGTTGTCTGACTCAATCCTCTCTGGAGTTCCGTGTCTCCACAGGATCTGTCTCTCCAGACCGAGAATGGTGTTGCGTGCAGTTGCATGTGGAACTGGATAAGTTTCCAACCATCCAGTGTTTGCCTCCACCATAGTAAGCACGTATTGCTTACCAGAACGAGAACGTGATAGAGTGATGTAGTCAATCTGCCAAGCTTCACCATACTTGTACTTGGACCATCTGTCACCATACCACAAGGGCTTAAGTCGTTTTGCCTGCTTAATAGCAGCACAGATGTCACAGTCATGGATGACTTGTGTGATAGCATCCATGGAAATGTCTATGGATCTGTCACGAGCCCATTGGTATGTTGCATCTCTGCCTTGATGTCCTGATGAATCGTGAGCCCACCGAGCTAAGAATATCTCACCTCGGTGTTTCCAGTCAAGATCAAGATTAGAGTCCATGTCTACTTGAGAAACTCTTGCAGCCAGATCTGCCTGATGGTTGTGTTGCTGTTCCTCAGTAGCTTTGATCTTAGGAATGTGAGCATCGATGTGTCTCACTTTCACTGGAATTCTCTCGATTCGATTAGCAATGTCCTGCCACAGGTTGGCTGCCCAAATGGGTTTTCCTTTCCTCTGCCAACCACTCTTCTTCCAGTTCTTTAGCCAACCCCATAGAGCATTGGCTACCATCCATGAGTCGGTGTAGAGATAAAGCTTTGGCCATCTCTCACGTTCAGCCACGTCGAGAGCTAGCTGGACAGCTTTACCTCTGCGAACTGACTGGATTCTCCTTCTCCATCTTTCGCCTCTGCAACTCGGCGTGTTGGACTCCACACTGCAGACTTCCACCTTCGCTTGTTTCTAACAAGACGACAGGAACCGTCTGTGAACAAAGCATATTTCTTTTCATCATCAGAAAGGTCATTGTAAGGAGGAGCTTCCTCAGCACGAGTTACTTTCTCCTCTGGAGGTTTAGCACAGTTGATACCTTCAGGCCAACTTGAGATCACCTCCACTAGACCAGGTCTTTCAAGATTTCCCATTCGAGCTCTCTGTGTTATCAGAGCCATCCACTTGGACCATGTGGAGTCTGTAGCATGATGTGGTGTGGAACCTTTGCCTTTGAACATCCAATTCAAAACTGGTAATCTGGGAGCTAAGAGAAGTTGTGATTCAGTTCCAATCACTTCAGAGGATGCTTTTACTCCTTCATAGGCAGCTAAAATTTCTTTCTCTGTTGGAGTATAATTAGCCTCTGAACCTCTGTAACCTCGACTCCAGAAACCAAGAGGTCGTCCACGTGTCTCACCTGGAGCTTTTTGCCACAAGCACCAGGTTGGACCATTGTCACTTGCAGCCGTGTACAAAATGTTCTTAATGTCTGGACCATCTCGGACAGGTCCCAGACCCATTGCTTGAATTACCTCCTGCTTTATCTGGTCAAAGGCTGCTTGTTGTTCAGGTCCCCAGTGGAAATGGTTTCTCTTTCGAGTCACATCATACAGAGGTTTCACAATCTGACTGTATCCAGGAATGTGCAGTCTCCAAAATCCCACTATCCCCAAGAAACGTAGGGTCTCTTGCTTGTTTGTGGGACTTGCCATGGTAGAGACTCTATTTACCACATCCACTGGAATGTGTCTGCGTCCATCCTGCCATCGCACTCCCAGAAACTGAATTTCTGTGGTAGGTCCTTTCACCTTGTCTCGTTTGATGGCAAAACCTGCATTCAGAAGAATGTCAATGATTTTGTTGCCTTTCTCAAAGACTTCCTCAGCAGTTTTACCCCAGACAATGATATCATCGATGAACTGGATGTGTTCTGGAGCACTGCCTTTCTCAGAGCATCGTGGATCACTGCATGACAGATGCTTGAGCTGTGGATCCAGCCCATTGGCAATCTGTTGAAAGTGTACTGGATTCCTCTCCAGGTGAAAGCAAACTGAGGCCTGCATTCCTCTGCTATGGGAATAGAGAAAATGCATTAGCAATGTCTATGGTAGCATACCATTTGGCCTCTTTGGATTCCAGCTCATACTGTAGCTCCATCATGTCTGGTACTGCTGCACTCATAGGTGGTGTCACTTCATTCAGGGCTCGGTAGTCTACTGTCAGACGCCAGTCTCCATTCTGCTTCCGCACAGGCCACACTGGACTGTTGAAAGGTGAATGAGTTTTGCTGACGACTTTCTGACTCTCCAACTGACGAATCAGATTCTGAATGGGCAACAAAGAGTCACGGTTGGTTCTGTATTGTCTGTGATGCACAGTCTGAGAAGCAACCGGCAATTTAATGTCCTGTATCTTATGTTGTCCCACAACTGCAGATTCATCAGAAAGTTCAGGTCTAGCAGAGAGCTTCAATTTTTGTCCATCAATTTCTATTGAAGCTACTCCAAAAGCCCATTTGTAACCTCTAGGGTCCTTGAAACGCCCTTCTCTTAGAAAATCAATTCCCAAAATACAAGGTGCATCAGGTCCGGTCACAACTGTATGCTTCTTCCATTGTTTACCAGTTAAACTTATATTAACCTCCACTTTACTTAACTCTTGAGATCCACCAGTGACTCCCAGAATAGTTATAGACTCTGATCCCTGATAATTTGATGGTATTATGGTGCACTGAGCTCCTGTGTCAACCAAGGCCCTGTACTTCCGAAATTGTGAAGTGCCAGGCCACTGGATGTACACATCCCAATAGATTCTATTATCTCTGTTATCCCTCTCCTCCCCTGGCGGGAGGCAGGGCACCCCTAGTTATGGGGAACATGCGCACATGTGCATTGCACATAGTTCGCAGGGTTATAGCTTTGCATGTTATAACTGGAGCCACTGTTGGAACCATAAGAGTCATTCTGGAGAACTGTGGAAGTAACAGCTACCCTTCTGGTATTGCTACCTCGGTTCTGCCACTTTGCAATTCCCTCAGTCTCCTGAAAAGATCAGAAGTTGGTTGGCCATCCCAGCGGTTCATGTTCTCACCAAACTGATCACGCAGAGTTATCCAAATAGTTCTACGTGATTGCCTTGGCGGTCTGTTTTGGAATGACCTGTTTTGGAATGACCTGTTTTGGAATGACCTCCTTGGAGGACGTGTATTCCTCACAGATGAAACTTGTATCCACCTGGAGGAAGAATTAAAATTATCCCTTTGTGCCAATTGGGATATGGAATTTCTAAATTCATCTTTTAACTCTCTCATGCAATTTTCAATTTTTCCAGACAGAGTTTCAATGGCTGAAACCAAAGAACCACGTGTCATGCTATCCTCCAATTGTCTCATTTGATCACTGAATTGGCCAACCGTAGGAGAAGCTCCACCATAACTTCTTGACACAATTCTGCTTGCCAGAATGTTTGCATAATTAGAAGGAGCAAGTTTGATGATCTTTTTAGCAAGACCAATACCCACAGGAATGTCATCAGGATTCAGAGTTTCATGTTCACCATAGAGTAGCTCTCTAACAGCAAATTCTCTCAAGCGCTTAATTCCCTCATCTATGGTAGTCCAGGGTTTAGGATTCCATGGGAGATCATCTCGGGAAGGGTATCTCAGGGCAACCGCCATTAAAAGGCGTATCCACAGATTAACCTTACCGAGAGCTCTGCCTAGATGTCTATCTATTCCATTATCCCTTGAGAGAGTTCCTAACTGAGCTGCTGACTTGTCTCCAACTGTTAGAGCTGAAGCACCTGTATCATAACACCTACTGAGCCAAGCTAGAATTGGTTCCTTATCTGCCCTGGTGAAATCTTTACGGACATTACGCAATTCCTCGCGGGGCGAAGAACATTCCAAGATATCATCTTGATCTTCGTCTCCCTGAACTCTTTGTCCATATAATCCTGCCGTCATTCTCCTAAGGATCTGTTTAAGCTGAGAACCACCTTTGCCAGCTGCTTTCCTAGCTTCATCTGTGTCCTGCTTTGATCTCACTAGGTTAAC
Source organism: Melanerpes aurifrons (assembly GCA_011125475.1). Lineage (NCBI taxonomy): Eukaryota > Metazoa > Chordata > Aves > Piciformes > Picidae > Melanerpes > Melanerpes aurifrons. The sequence goes on along the minus strand of WWNC01000139.1, from coordinate 23,310 downwards.
TAGATCTTTAAAACAAACCACCTCTTCCTCCTGAGCAGGATCTCTTAGAGTAGAGGGCCCCTCACCAGGATCAGTCTCCAGCTCCTCTTCTTCTCCATCTTTGGCCTTTGCACCTCTAGTCTTTAAAGGAGCCACCTTAACTGGAGCTGTGTTTGAATTTGCAGCCACCTTAATGGAAGCTGACAGATCCTGAGATAAATCAGCTGCTGGGGCAGTGACTTCCGGTCCCACCGAGGGATTGGGCGGAAGTGACGTTGCTCCGTTAATGGCCGACGGAGAAGAAGAAGAAGGAGAAGGAGTAGGAGCCATGTTGATGCCAGTTGACGCCTTTGGCAGCTTGCTAGAATCAGCAAAGTCATTTAGAGCTGCTTTACCAATTAACTTTTTAGCCTTCTTTTTGACTGACATGGGTTCTCCACAGTCCTCGTCACTAGATGACTCTGGGACTGATCTCGAGCTACAGCGTTTTCTTTTTGGTCTAGTTTTAATAACAAAACAAGCTCTGGACACCTTTCTCTCTCGCCACAAGGAATACAGAGAAAACACATTAGTTATCACCAGCAGCAGAATTATACACATCACATAAATCACCTTTGGATCCCAGGCATCACCTAAAGTTACTCTCTCCTCAGGCGGAATCTTAAAACCCTTTATCTCAATTGGGAGAGTGGTGGAGGTAACATTCCTGTATCTCACTGGCCATAATAAATTAATACATTTTCCATACCATAATTTAACTCTATACATAACCCACATATAAATTGTCCGGGTAATCCAAAAGCAAACCCAAACAATATCTGTAAACCAGAGCCCCGAAAATTGAAAAGAATAATCGCTCCACAAACCACAAGACCTTCATGTTTGCTAATTCAGCTGGAAAACACTAAATCAATCAAGTAATAAATTAAACTAATTATCTGCCCCACGTTGGGCTCCAATAAAAAATGTGGTGGGTGAAAGGGTAAGGCCGAGAAGCCTCTTCCCTTCCCCCTTGTAAGGTAAAAGGGAAAGAAAAATTGAAGGGAAAGAGAAAAAAAAACTCACCAGCCGAATTAGCAAAGCAGTGGAGCTATATTTACAAAGCAGTGTAGGATTTTGCAGGGGAATATTTACAAATTTACAATATCTACAATATATACAAAGATATACAATGGAGTAACACAGAAATGAGAGTAACCCCCCTTGCCGAGGTGTTCCCCCGTGCCGAGGTGTTCCCCACCTCCGCTCTCCCCTCTCTCCCCCCCTTTCCCCAGAGTAGTTCGGAAAAGAGGGAGAAAAGAGAGAAAGAAAAATGTTAGAAGCAGTTTGTGTTAATTGGAAAAAAGGGTTAGTCTTATCTTCAAGGCCGAAGTCTTGGCAGAAAGCCCAGCACAGCAAGGAGTTGCTGCTCAAAGGAGATGCGGAAGCAAGAGTGACAGAGAAGTGCTGGGAATGCCCACTTCACTCTCAGGCCAGATAGTGCTTCCTCCCACTTGCCCAATGAAAAATTAGTTTAGACTCTTCCTTCCGTTTACCAACTTCCGTCCACCATATTCCCTTTCTTAAAGGGACACCGTCAACCGGGCACAATCCACCCCTTCTAAACAATTTTCATTGGCTGTTTATACTGTCCATCCAATCCAAAATGATATTTACAGTTCGTGAATAGAGTTCATAGTCCATTCCGGCTATGCTCAGATGTAGATGATTCAAAAGTCCAAGAAAATCAGAAAATGAGAAAAATGGAAAACAGTTCATTTCTTCACCGACGAAGCGAAGAAAAGGGAAACAGGGAAATCTCAGGGTCTCTTAGTTGACTCAGGGCTCTCAGGGACCTCAGGGTTCGTGCACCGTAGATTCCTCGTTGATTCTTCTTTTGGGCGCGATGTAGCTGTACAGCAGTTTGAAGTTAACCTCTTTCAGCTAAAGTTAAATTTCTTTGTGGAATACACTGAATTTCACCTTTCTCTTGCATTACCCAATAAGTGTGACCCGGACCTTCAGCTGAAACCACCCCTCGGACAGGTTTAGCCTCTCCTGAGGGTGAAAATACCCAAACAGTTTTACCTAACAGGTTCTTTTCTCTAACAACAGGAACTCTATCACCTTCTACTTTCCGTAGCAAATCTGAATGTGCAGGTCCAGCTCGGTTCACTGAACCTCTACTATTTACCAGCCAGGTTGCTTGTGCTAAATGTTTTTCCCAGTTTTTCAAAGATCCACCCCCCATGGCTTTAAGAGTGGTCTTCAACAAACCGTTGTAGCGTTCAATCTTCCCTGAGGCTGGTGCATAGTAGGGAATGTGGAATATCCACTCAATACCGTGCTCTTTTGCCCAGCTCTTTACAAGGTTGTTCTTGAAATGAGTTCCGTTGTCTGACTCAATCCTCTCTGGAGTTCCGTGTCTCCACAGGATCTGTCTCTCCAGACCGAGAATGGTGTTGCGTGCAGTTGCATGTGGAACTGGATAAGTTTCCAACCATCCAGTGTTTGCCTCCACCATAGTAAGCACGTATTGCTTACCAGAACGAGAACGTGATAGAGTGATGTAGTCAATCTGCCAAGCTTCACCATACTTGTACTTGGACCATCTGTCACCATACCACAAGGGCTTAAGTCGTTTTGCCTGCTTAATAGCAGCACAGATGTCACAGTCATGGATGACTTGTGTGATAGCATCCATGGAAATGTCTATGGATCTGTCACGAGCCCATTGGTATGTTGCATCTCTGCCTTGATGTCCTGATGAATCGTGAGCCCACCGAGCTAAGAATATCTCACCTCGGTGTTTCCAGTCAAGATCAAGATTAGAGTCCATGTCTACTTGAGAAACTCTTGCAGCCAGATCTGCCTGATGGTTGTGTTGCTGTTCCTCAGTAGCTTTGATCTTAGGAATGTGAGCATCGATGTGTCTCACTTTCACTGGAATTCTCTCGATTCGATTAGCAATGTCCTGCCACAGGTTGGCTGCCCAAATGGGTTTTCCTTTCCTCTGCCAACCACTCTTCTTCCAGTTCTTTAGCCAACCCCATAGAGCATTGGCTACCATCCATGAGTCGGTGTAGAGATAAAGCTTTGGCCATCTCTCACGTTCAGCCACGTCGAGAGCTAGCTGGACAGCTTTTACCTCTGCGAACTGACTGGATTCTCCTTCTCCATCTTTCGCCTCTGCAACTCGGCGTGTTGGACTCCACACTGCAGACTTCCACCTTCGCTTGTTTCTAACAAGACGACAGGAACCGTCTGTGAACAAAGCATATTTCTTTTCATCATCAGAAAGGTCATTGTAAGGAGGAGCTTCCTCAGCACGAGTTACTTTCTCCTCTGGAGGTTTAGCACAGTTGATACCTTCAGGCCAACTTGAGATCACCTCCACTAGACCAGGTCTTTCAAGATTTCCCATTCGAGCTCTCTGTGTTATCAGAGCCATCCACTTGGACCATGTGGAGTCTGTAGCATGATGTGGTGTGGAACCTTTGCCTTTGAACATCCAATTCAAAACTGGTAATCTGGGAGCTAAGAGAAGTTGTGATTCAGTTCCAATCACTTCAGAGGATGCTTTTACTCCTTCATAGGCAGCTAAAATTTCTTTCTCTGTTGGAGTATAATTAGCCTCTGAACCTCTGTAACCTCGACTCCAGAAACCAAGAGGTCGTCCACGTGTCTCACCTGGAGCTTTTGCCACAAGCACCAGGTTGGACCATTGTCACTTGCAGCCGTGTACAAAATGTTCTTAATGTCTGGACCATCTCGGACAGGTCCCAGACCCATTGCTTGAATTACCTCCTGCTTTATCTGGTCAAAGGCTGCTTGTTGTTCAGGTCCCCAGTGGAAATGGTTTCTCTTTCGAGTCACATCATACAGAGGTTTCACAATCTGACTGTATCCAGGAATGTGCAGTCTCCAAAATCCCACTATCCCCAAGAAACGTAGGGTCTCTTGCTTGTTTGTGGGACTTGCCATGGTAGAGACTCTATTTACCACATCCACTGGAATGTGTCTGCGTCCATCCTGCCATCGCACTCCCAGAAACTGAATTTCTGTGGTAGGTCCTTTCACCTTGTCTCGTTTGATGGCAAAACCTGCATTCAGAAGAATGTCAATGATTTTGTTGCCTTTCTCAAAGACTTCCTCAGCAGTTTTACCCCAGACAATGATATCATCGATGAACTGGATGTGTTCTGGAGCACTGCCTTTCTCCAGAGCATCGTGGATCACTGCATGACAGATGCTTGAGCTGTGGATCCAGCCCATTGGCAATCTGTTGAAAGTGTACTGGATTCCTCTCCAGGTGAAAGCAAACTGAGGCCTGCATTCCTCTGCTATGGGAATAGAGAAAATGCATTAGCAATGTCTATGGTAGCATACCATTTGGCCTCTTTGGATTCCAGCTCATACTGTAGCTCCATCATGTCTGGTACTGCTGCACTCATAGGTGGTGTCACTTCATTCAGGGCTCGGTAGTCTACTGTCAGACGCCAGTCTCCATTCTGCTTCCGCACAGGCCACACTGGACTGTTGAAAGGTGAATGAGTTTTGCTGACGACTTTCTGACTCTCCAACTGACGAATCAGATTCTGAATGGGCAACAAAGAGTCACGGTTGGTTCTGTATTGTCTGTGATGCACAGTCTGAGAAGCAACCGGCAATTTAATGTCCTGTATCTTATGTTGTCCCACAACTGCAGATTCATCAGAAAGTTCAGGTCTAGCAGAGAGCTTCAATTTTTGTCCATCAATTTCTATTGAAGCTACTCCAAAAGCCCATTTGTAACCTCTAGGGTCCTTGAAACGCCCTTCTCTTAGAAAATCAATTCCCAAAATACAAGGTGCATCAGGTCCGGTCACAACTGTATGCTTCTTCCATTGTTTACCAGTTAAACTTATATTAACCTCCACTTTACTTAACTCTTGAGATCCACCAGTGACTCCCAGAATAGTTATAGACTCTGATCCCTGATAATTTGATGGTATTATGGTGCACTGAGCTCCTGTGTCAACCAAGGCCCTGTACTTCCGAAATTGTGAAGTGCCAGGCCACTGGATGTACACATCCCAATAGATTCTATTATCTCTGTTATCCCTCTCCTCCCCCTGGCGGGAGGCAGGGCACCCCTAGTTATGGGGAACATGCGCACATGTGCATTGCACATAGTTCGCAGGGTTATAGCTTTGCATGTTATAACTGGAGCCACTGTTGGAACCATAAGAGTCATTCTGGAGAACTGTGGAAGTAACAGCTACCCTTCTGGTATTGCTACCTCGGGTTCTGCCACTTTGCAATTCCCTCAGTCTCCTGAAAAGATCAGAAGTTGGTTGGCCATCCCAGCGGTTCATGTTCTCACCAAACTGATCACGCAGAGTTATCCAAATAGTTCTACGTGATTGCCTTGGCGGTCTGTTTTGGAATGACCTGTTTTGGAATGACCTGTTTTGGAATGACCTCCTTGGAGGACGTGTATTCCTCACAGATGAAACTTGTATCCACCTGGAGGAAGAATTAAAATTATCCCTTTGTGCCAATTGGGATATGGAATTTCTAAATTCATCTTTTAACTCTCTCATGCAATTTTCAATTTTTCCAGACAGAGTTTCAATGGCTGAAACCAAAGAACCACGTGTCATGCTATCCTCCAATTGTCTCATTTGATCACTGAATTGGCCAACCGTAGGAGAAGCTCCACCATAACTTCTTGACACAATTCTGCTTGCCAGAATGTTTGCATAATTAGAAGGAGCAAGTTTGATGATCTTTTTAGCAAGACCAATACCCACAGGAATGTCATCAGGATTCAGAGTTTCATGTTCACCATAGAGTAGCTCTCTAACAGCAAATTCTCTCAAGCGCTTAATTCCCTCATCTATGGTAGTCCAGGGTTTAGGATTCCATGGGAGATCATCTCGGGAAGGGTATCTCAGGGCAACCGCCATTAAAAGGCGTATCCACAGATTAACCTTACCGAGAGCTCTGCCTAGATGTCTATCTATTCCATTATCCCTTGAGAGAGTTCCTAACTGAGCTGCTGACTTGTCTCCAACTGTTAGAGCTGAAGCACCTGTATCATAACACCTACTGAGCCAAGCTAGAATTGGTTCCTTATCTGCCCTGGTGAAATCTTTACGGACATTACGCAATTCCTCGCGGGGCGAAGAACATTCCAAGATATCATCTTGATCTTCGTCTCCCTGAACTCTTTGTCCATATAATCCTGCCGTCATTCTCCTAAGGATCTCTTTAAGCTGAGAACCACCTTTGCCAGCTGCTTTCCTAGCTTCATCTGTGTCCTGCTTTGATCTCACTAGGTTAACTAGATCTTTAAAACAAACCACCTCTTCCTCCTGAGCAGGATCTCTTAGAGTAGAGGGCCCCTCACCAGGATCAGTCTCCAGCTCCTCTTCTTCTCCATCTTTGGCCTTTGCACCTCTAGTCTTTAAAGGAGCCACCTTAACTGGAGCTGTGTTTGAATTTACAGCCACCTTAATGGAAGCTGACAGATCCTGAGATAAATCAGCTGCTGGGGCAGTGACTTCCGGTCCCACCGAGGGATTGGGCGGAAGTGACGTTGCTCCGTTAATGGCCGACGGAGAAGAAGAAGAAGGAGAAGGAGTAGGAGCCATGTTGATGCCAGTTGACGCCTTTGGCAGCTTGCTAGAATCAGCAAAGTCATTTAGAGCTGCTTTACCAATTAACTTTTAGCCTTCTTTTTGACTGACATGGGTTCTCCACAGTCCTCGTCACTAGATGACTCTGGGACTGATCTCGAGCTACAGCGTTTTCTTTTTGGTCTAGTTTTAATAACAAAACAAGCTCTGGACACCTTTCTCTCTCGCCACAAGGAATACAGAGAAAACACATTAGTTATCACCAGCAGCAGAATTATACACATCACATAAATCACCTTTGGATCCCAGGCATCACCTAAAGTTACTCTCTCCTCAGGCGGAATCTTAAAACCCTTTATCTCAATTGGGAGAGTGGTGGAGGTAACATTCCTGTATCTCACTGGCCATAATAAATTAATACATTTTCCATACCATAATTTAACTCTATACATAACCCACATATAAATTGTCCGCACCAAATATTTACCCAGGTAATCCAAAAGCAAACCCAAACAATATCTGTAAACCAGAGCCCCGAAAATTGAAAAGAATAATCGCTCCACAAACCACAAGACCTTCATGTTTGCTAATTCAGCTGGAAAACACTAAATCAATCAAGTAATAAATTAAACTAATTATCTGCCCCACGTTGGGCGCCAATAAAAAATGTGGTGGGTGAAAGGGTAAGGCCGAGAAGCCTCTTCCCTTCCCCTTGTAAGGTAAAAGGGAAAGAAAAATTGAAGGAAAGAGAAAAAAACTCACCAGCCGAATTAGCAAAGCAGTGGAGCTATATTTACAAAGCAGTGTAGGATTTTGCAGGGGAATATTTACAAATTTACAATATCTACAATATATACAAAGATATACAATGGAGTAACACAGAAATGAGAGTAACCCCCCTTGCCGAGGTGTTCCCCGTGCCGAGGTGTTCCCACTCCGCTCTCCCTCTCTCCCCCTTTCCCCAGAGTAGTTCGGAAAAGAGGGAGAAAAGAGAGAAAGAAAAATGTTAGAAGCAGTTTGTGTTAATTGGAAAAAGGGTTAGTCTTATCTTCAAGGCCGAAGTCTTGGCAGAAAGCCCAGCACAGCAAGGAGTTGCTGCTCAAAGGAGATGCGGAAGCAAGAGTGACAGAGAAGTGCTGGGAATGCCCACTTCACTCTCAGGCCAGATAGTGCTTCCTCCCACTTGCCCAATGAATGGTTTAGACTCTTCCTTCCGTGTCCACCATATTCCCTTTCTTAAAGGGCCCCCAGCAAATGTCAGGGGGATGGAAGTCACCCAGGAGTACCAAGCAGTGTGTGCTAGAGGCTGCCTCCAGTTGACTGGAGAAGGTCTCAGCAGCATCTTCTGCTTGATTTGCTGCTCTAGAGTAGATCCCCACAACAGTTTCACCTCCCTTCCACATCCCTTCATTTTGACCCACAAGCTCTCCACCTGTTCTGCCTCCCCCCTGGGTGGAACTCAGCACATTGCAGTTGCTCTGGCAGCCAGAGAGCAACAGCACTGCCTTGCCTGCTTGGTCTGAGTGTCCTGAGCAGGACAGAGCCAGCTGTGACAGCACTCCGGCCGTGGCAGCTGTGCCACCATGTCTCAGGGACTGCAGTTGAATCATAGTCATGCAGCCTAAGACAGATCTCCAAGTCCTGCTCACTCCCCATGCTCCATGCATTGCTCTGGAAGCATTTCAGAGGGAGCTAATCCTTTTGTTTTCACTCCTGCTGTCCTGCTTCTCCTGACCATGGCCACCAAGCTGCCAGTGAGCCCTGCATGTGCTGATGTTTCCTTGTTGGCTCTTGCATCTCCCCCAGCACATGGCTCCCCATGCCCTGCCTGCCCTGCAGTAGCAGTGCAGCTGGCACACCACCTCTCAAGCATCCCAGCCTTGTTCCCAGCCAGCCTGCCTTCTCCCCTTTGCCCCTTGGAATCCAGTTTCAAGCTGGATTGATGAGCCCAGCCAACCCCTGCCATGTAAACCTCCTCCCCCTTGGACAGAGATGCACCCCATCTGCCAGCAGCAGGCCTGGCCTCATGTGGGGTGAGCCATGGTCAAAACCCCCAAAGTGCTCTTGGAGGCACCAGGCTCACAGCCAAGAAGCGATCTGCTGAGTCCTCCTCAGTCTTTCTGGCTTGGTGCCTGCCCTTGGGAGGATAGAAGAGAGCACTGCCTGAGCTCCCACTGCCTTCAGCAGCTGACCCAAGGCCCTGCTGCAGTGTCTTTGGAGAGCCCTCAGCTGCCTTCTTTCAAGGGCCTCCTCACCTCTCTGGAAGGTTAACAATGGGCAAGAATCTGTGGGCTGTAGCAGGGGAGGAAGCCGCCTGAGCACATCCTTGGCCCGGGCCCTGGGCAGAGAGCAGAGTTGCCTTTGGAGTGGCTCAGGTCTGCAGATTGGACCTTCTGTTCCCCTCAGAAGGGAGTCAGCCAGAGCAATGCCTCTTCTCTCCTTCTGAGAGCAGATGTTTGGCTGCTAGGCTTGGGCTTGCTCAGGCTTGGGAAGCCTTCCAAGGCAGATGGTTGATGTCTCTGCTGGGCTGGCTGCACTTGCAGGGCATCCTAGCTGTTCTGCAAGGGCACCTGGGGGGCTGGGGGAGTAAGCGAAGCAACTCTGCTGCCACGCCGGGCAGGAACTTGTTGCCACTTGCCCCCGCTGAGGGGCAGGGGGGAGCTGGGCAAGGCAGGAGTCTCTTGGCTGCCTTGCCCATGGCCCTGCTGCACTCCCTCCTTTGCCTTAGGTTACTGCCTTCAGCCTGGGGGGGCAAGGCTACAGGGGCTATTGCCCTTCAGTGCTATTGCATAGGTGTTCCTGACTCTTCTTCAGGGCAGTCAGAGCCTGGCTGCAGCAGGCAGTGTCGCCCTCAGCTTGCCTGATGCTCCTCTAAGGCCAGCAGCTTCCTCTGTCAAGCTGTCAGCCTTGCTTTGAAGCTGTGCTGCAGGCCTGAGTAGAACTTGCAGCTGCTCAGCATGCACAGCTCCCTGCTAGCCAGGAGAGCCTGAGGCACTCCCTACAGCCAGCACCTGAACCACTGCATCCTCCTGGGGAGCTCTGTCTGGGTACCCACCTCCATGTGGGCTGCCATTAAAGGATGACCTCCTTCTGCCAGGCACAGCCCACACAGATCATTCTATTTGCACTGAGACCAGGACAAGGAATGATATATATTTGGGGGGTTTTTTATTGGTTTTTTCATTTTTGGGGGGTGTGGGGGTGTGGTGTTTTTTGGGGGTTGTTGGGGTTGGGTTGGGTTGGGTTTGGTATATCTACAGTATTTATACAGTAGTTGAGTGAAGGCTCCACAGCTCAGGGTTTTCACTACTTCCTGCCCAGCACATGGCCTTGCCCTGAGAAGGGAATGAACTGTCTTGCAGCTTCCTCCTGGAGAAAGGGAAGAGGGACAAGAGGTTGTTAGCTCTGTGTGCTGCCTGTGCGTGGGGAAAGCTGAGCCCCTGCTAACTGCAAGCCCTGTGCAACTCCTCCCCCTTTGAACAGCAGTGTGCTGGCAAAAGCCAGAGGAGCACAGCCTGGGGCAGTAGGTTTGCACAGGGCCCTGTGCATCCTGGGGCTGGATCCACTTTTCCTTACCTCTCCTCGGGCTCTCCCAGCTGCTGGCTGAGAGTCTCTCTGGAAGGTGATTCTGCCCAGCTTGAAGTTGTAGTTTGGGATTCCTCTGGAAAAGAAGCAGCAGAGTGCCATGAAAGGAGGAATTTGAGAGCAGCTGAAGAGAGTGGCTGAGAGAGGTTGGGCAGCATGAAGTCAGCAGCTGCAGCTGAAGGAGCCAGGGATGTCCCAGGCAGCCTAGCAGGGCTCCTTCCCTTGCTGACAAGTGAGTGAAAGGGACATACCTTGGAGCGGCTGCTGGAGCTGCACGAGGCTCAGCATCTTCCTCCTCCTTGCCATCCAGCAGCCTGGGGCCTGCTGCAGCACAAAGTCCAGAGCCACAGGCACTGGGGCCTGCTTCAGCATCCTGTGAGGGAAGAGTCAGGTCCTGCATGCTGTTCCCGTGGGGATATGCAGAGCACATGGAAACAGCTTGCCAGAGCTGCAGCCAGAGCAAACTTGACCAAAATGCTCTTCCCCAAGCAGCAGGTGGTAAGCAACCACCTCCTAAGGAAGGCCAGCAAAAGCATGGGGCAAGGAAAGCTTAGCCTTCAGAAAGTCTTGGCAAAGCCAAGTCTGTTGGAGCTCAGTGCTCCCCCACAAGCAAGGCTGCTCTTTAGAGACTGGCATTTGGAAGAGCAGAAGCTTCACTTACTGTGCTCTCTTGAGGTCCTGCCTGCTCCTCCTGCCTGCTGCTGCCTGCTGCAGGATGCTGGGCAGGGCTGGCCCGGGGCCTCCTCTTCCTCACAGACCTCAGTGGCATCTCCACAAGTCCTTTGCCACACAGCAAATGCCTGAGCCTGGGCACCTTGCTGCAGCCAAGAGCAACCTGATGCTCCAGCGGCCCTGGCAAATGCTCCACTCACCTGGGGGGGGGGGTTGTTTGGGGGCATTTGTGCCCCCCCAGGGCCTTTGTGATCTCACAATCACCCCAGGCTGTCACCAAGGCCCCAGACTGCATCCTGTCACCATGGGGGCACAGGGGGTGGCAAGCAGAGGAGCCTGGGCCACAGCAGGGCTGTCCCTCTAGCTTCCTTTCAATCCCTGCTGCACTCACAGCAGCTCTGAGGCTCGGGCTTCTCTTTCGGAGGCTGTTGGCAGTGGGGCCAGGGCAGGCCTTGCTTGCCTGCTCCTTTCCTCTCTCCTGGGCACCCATGCTCTGCCCTGCTTGCTCTTGGCCTCTCTCCCAGGCCTGGCCTCACTCCTGGGGCCCTGCAATGCTGCAGTGCTGCCAAGGTGCCAGCTCAGGCCACCTCCCCAGTGGAGACCCTCTCACCACTCAGCTCAGCTCCCCTGCCCCCAGGGTGGCTGTGCCAGCACCCCCAGCTGCCTCCAGCCCAGGAACCACAGAAGGTTCCAGGGAGACCCTAGAGCAGCCTGCCAGAACCTGCAGGGGCTCCAGGAGAGCTGGGCAGGGACTTCTGACAAGGGCTGGCAGTGCCAGGAGCAGGCACAATGACTGCAGCTTGAGGAGAGGAGCCTGAGACTGGAGATGAGGAAGAAATTCTTCCCACCAATGGGGAGAGGCAGGAAGAGGCTGCCCAGGGGGGCTGTGGTTGCCCTGTGCCTGACAGTGTGCAAGGCTGGCTTGGATGAGGCCTTGGGCAGCCAGCTCTAGTGGGAGGTGACACTGCCTCTGGAGGAAGTGCTGCAATGAGATGATCTTGACAGTGCCTTCCACCCCAAACCATTCTCTGAATTGATGAGTCTATAGAAAGAATCAACACAGATTTATGGGGCTCTGGGCCACCTGATCTAGTGGGAAGTGTCCCTGACTGTGGCAGGGGGGTTGGAACTAGATGCTTCTTGGGGTCCCTTTCAAACCTGACAGTTCTGTGATTCTATACTGAGAGAAGGACTTAAACAAACATCTTGACAGAAAGACAAACCCAAAGCTAGTTACAAAAGGACTTCAAGAAATGCCTTTAGAAAAATAAACCAAGCCACAAGCAAACAGCAGAGAAGAAATCTTCTCTAAATTCCTTTGTTCTGCTCCAGACCCCACAGCTCTGATCAACCTGGAGGCAAAGGCAGGGATGTGGCTGTTGGCCCAAGGAGCAGCCCCTGGCCCAGCACAGCTGAGGGCTTCCTGAGGGGCTCAGCTGGGGCTTGGGCTCTGTCCTGACAGGCACTGGCTGTGCCACAGCCCTGGGACACGCTGGGCAGAGCAGGACTCTGCTGCCAGTGCTGAGCCCTGCCTGGCCTGAGGGTTACACTTGGGTGGCTGAGCTCCTTGCCCAAAGAGGGGGAGTGCTGAGGGCAGCAGGGTGGTGGCAGTTGTGCCAGCAGGACAAGGGGAGCAGAGAGGTTCTCAGGGCAGCAGAGAGGTTGGGTTTGTGCCACCTTAGGAAGGGCACAGGGTGCTGTGTCCCTGCAGTGGAGATCACCGTCCCCAGCTTGGCAGCAGCTGACCCAAGCCAGATCTGGGCCGAGGATGGGGAGCACTCCCCTGCTTTGGTGGGGGGCCCTGGTCCACCTGCATTGTCTGCCCTCCCTCTCCATCAACCTCTACTGACCCCTCTGAACATTCATCTACCTCCAGCATCCCTTCCCCTGCCTGGACACCATGCCCCCTGTGTGGCAGTGCTGTGTCTAGCACTGCACAGAAACTGTGAAAGAATCCCTGCTGGGCAGTCTCAGCTGCTGAGTAGTTTCTCTCTCTCTGATTCACATCTTGCCTTGGATCAGCTACAGTGTGGCCCCAAGGACCAGGCAGTGATCTTAGCCCTGGGGAGGCCACACCTGGAGCACTGGGCTCAGTTCTGGGCCTCTCACTAAAAGGACATTGAGGGACAGAGCTGCTCAAGAGAAGGGCAACGAGGGGAAGGGTATCAAGTGTCACAACAGTGTGGGGTCAAGGTATCACAGTGTCACAGTGTCACAGTGTCACAGTGTCACAGTGTCACAGTGTCACAGTGTCACAGTGTCACAGTGTCACTAAGGTTGGAAGAGACCTCAAAGATGAATGAGTCCAACCTGTCACCACAGACCTCATGACTAGTCCATGTCACCAAGTGCCACATCCAATCCCCTCTTGAACACCTCCAGGGATGGGGACTCCACCACCTCCCTGGGCAGCACATCCCAATGACCAATGACTCTCTTGGGGAAGAACTTTCTCCTCACCTCGAGTCTAAACCTCCCCTGGCACAGCTTGAGACTGTGTCCCCTTGTTCTGTCTGGAGAACAGGGCTGGGGAGGAGCAGCTGAGGGAGCTGGGGGTGTTGAGTGTGGAGAAGAGGAGGCTGAGGGAGCTCTCCTTGCTCTTGTGAGAATTTGTTTTTAATGTTTGGCTTTGGCCAGGGGAATTGCTGGGGACGGTGAGGTTGGTTGGTTGGTTCTGGTCTTTATTGTGCGGGGTTTGGGGAGAGAAAGCAGGAGGCAGAAGGCAGGAGCCTTTTGGCCTGGCTGTGCCTGGCTGTGTGGGCCCCCAGCAAATGTCAGGGGGATGGAAGTCACCCAGGAGTACCAAGCAGTGTGTGCTAGAGGCTGCCTCCAGTTGACTGGAGAAGGTCTCAGCAGCATCTTCTGCTTGATTTGCTGCTCTAGAGTAGATCCCCACAACAGTTTCACCTCCCTTCCACATCCCTTCATTTTGACCCACAAGCTCTCCACCTGTTCTGCCTCCCCCCTGGGTGGAACTCAGCACATTGCAGTTGCTCTGGCAGCCAGAGAGCAACAGCACTGCCTTGCCTGCTTGGTCTGAGTGTCCTGAGCAGGACAGAGCCAGCTGTGACAGCACTCCGGCCGTGGCAGCTGTGCCACCATGTCTCAGGGACTGCAGTTGAATCATAGTCATGCAGCCTAAGACAGATCTCCAAGTCCTGCTCACTCCCCATGCTCCATGCATTGCTCTGGAAGCATTTCAGAGGGAGCTAATCCTTTTGTTTTCACTCCTGCTGTCCTGCTTCTCCTGACCATGGCCACCAAGCTGCCAGTGAGCCCTGCATGTGCTGATGTTTCCTTGTTGGCTCTTGCATCTCCCCCAGCACATGGCTCCCCATGCCCTGCCTGCCCTGCAGTAGCAGTGCAGCTGGCACACCACCTCTCAAGCATCCCAGCCTTGTTCCCAGCCAGCCTGCCTTCTCCCCTTTGCCCCTTGGAATCCAGTTTCAAGCTGGATTGATGAGCCCAGCCAACCCCTGCCATGTAAACCTCCTCCCCCTTGGACAGAGATGCACCCCATCTGCCAGCAGCAGGCCTGGCCTCATGTGGGGTGAGCCATGGTCAAAACCCCCAAAGTGCTCTTGGAGGCACCAGGCTCACAGCCAAGAAGCGATCTGCTGAGTCCTCCTCAGTCTTTCTGGCTTGGTGCCTGCCCTTGGGAGGATAGAAGAGAGCACTGCCTGAGCTCCCACTGCCTTCAGCAGCTGACCCAAGGCCCTGCTGCAGTGTCTTTGGAGAGCCCTCAGCTGCCTTCTTTCAAGGGCCTCCTCACCTCTCTGGAAGGTTAACAATGGGCAAGAATCTGTGGGCTGTAGCAGGGGAGGAAGCCGCCTGAGCACATCCTTGGCCCGGGCCCTGGGCAGAGAGCAGAGTTGCCTTTGGAGTGGCTCAGGTCTGCAGATTGGACCTTCTGTTCCCCTCAGAAGGGAGTCAGCCAGAGCAATGCCTCTTCTCTCCTTCTGAGAGCAGATGTTTGGCTGCTAGGCTTGGGCTTGCTCAGGCTTGGGAAGCCTTCCAAGGCAGATGGTTGATGTCTCTGCTGGGCTGGCTGCACTTGCAGGGCATCCTAGCTGTTCTGCAAGGGCACCTGGGGGGCTGGGGGAGTAAGCGAAGCAACTCTGCTGCCACGCCGGGCAGGAACTTGTTGCCACTTGCCCCGCTGAGGGGCAGGGGGAGCTGGGCAAGGCAGGAGTCTCTTGGCTGCCTTGCCCATGGCCCTGCTGCACTCCCTCCTTTGCCTTAGGTTACTGCCTTCAGCCTGGGGGGGCAAGGCTACAGGGGCTATTGCCCTTCAGTGCTATTGCATAGGTGTTCCTGACTCTTCTTCAGGGCAGTCAGAGCCTGGCTGCAGCAGGCAGTGTCGCCCTCAGCTTGCCTGATGCTCCTCTAAGGCCAGCAGCTTCCTCTGTCAAGCTGTCAGCCTTGCTTTGAAGCTGTGCTGCAGGTCCTGAGTAGAACTTGCAGCTGCTCAGCATGCACAGCTCCCTGCTAGCCAGGAGAGCCTGAGGCACTCCCTACAGCCAGCACCTGAACCACTGCATCCTCCTGGGGAGCTCTGTCTGGGTACCCACCTCCATGTGGGCTGCCATTAAAGGATGACCTCCTTCTGCCAGGCACAGCCCACACAGATCATTCTATTTGCACTGAGACCAGGACAAGGAATGATATATATTTGGGGGGTTTTTTATTGGTTTTTTCATTTTTTGGGGGTGTGGTGTGTTTTTGGGGGTTGTTGGGGTTGGGTTGGGTTGGGTTTGGTATATCTACAGTATTTATACAGTAGTTGAGTGAAGGCTCCACAGCTCAGGGTTTTCACTACTTCCTGCCCAGCACATGGCCTTGCCCTGAGAAGGGAATGAACTGTCTTGCAGCTTCCTCCTGGAGAAAGGGAAGAGGGACAAGAGGTTGTTAGCTCTGTGTGCTGCCTGTGCGTGGGGAAAGCTGAGCCCCTGCTAACTGCAAGCCCTGTGCAACTCCTCCCCCCTTTGAACAGCAGTGTGCTGGCAAAAGCCAGAGGAGCACAGCCTGGGGCAGTAGGTTTGCACAGGGCCCTGTGCATCCTGGGGCTGGATCCACTTTTCCTTACCTCTCCTCGGGCTCTCCCAGCTGCTGGCTGAGAGTCTCTCTGGAAGGTGATTCTGCCCAGCTTGAAGTTGTAGTTTGGGATTCCTCTGGAAAAGAAGCAGCAGAGTGCCATGAAAGGAGGAATTTGAGAGCAGCTGAAGAGAGTGGCTGAGAGAGGTTGGGCAGCATGAAGTCAGCAGCTGCAGCTGAAGGAGCCAGGGATGTCCCAGGCAGCCTAGCAGGGCTCCTTCCCTTGCTGACAAGTGAGTGAAAGGGACATACCTTGGAGCGGCTGCTGGAGCTGCACGAGGCTCAGCATCTTCCTCCTCCTTGCCATCCAGCAGCCTGGGGCCTGCTGCAGCACAAAGTCCAGAGCCACAGGCACTGGGGCCTGCTTCAGCATCCTGTGAGGGAAGAGTCAGGTCCTGCATGCTGTTCCCGTGGGGATATGCAGAGCACATGGAAACAGCTTGCCAGAGCTGCAGCCAGAGCAAACTTGACCAAAATGCTCTTCCCCAAGCAGCAGGTGGTAAGCAACCACCTCCTAAGGAAGGCCAGCAAAAGCATGGGGCAAGGAAAGCTTAGCCTTCAGAAAGTCTTGGCAAAGCCAAGTCTGTTGGAGCTCAGTGCTCCCCCACAAGCAAGGCTGCTCTTTAGAGACTGGCATTTGGAAGAGCAGAAGCTTCACTTACTGTGCTCTCTTGAGGTCCTGCCTGCTCCTCCTGCCTGCTGCTGCCTGCTGCAGGATGCTGGGCAGGGCTGGCCCGGGGCCTCCTCTTCCTCACAGACCTCAGTGGCATCTCCACAAGTCCTTTGCCACACAGCAAATGCCTGAGCCTGGGCACCTTGCTGCAGCCAAGAGCAACCTGATGCTCCAGCGGCCCTGGCAAATGCTCCACTCACCTGGGGGGGGTTGTTTGGGGGCATTTGTGCCCCCCAGGGCCTTTGTGATCTCACAATCACCCCAGGCTGTCACCAAGGCCCCAGACTGCATCCTGTCACCATGGGGGCACAGGGGGTGGCAAGCAGAGGAGCCTGGGCCACAGCAGGGCTGTCCCTCTAGCTTCCTTTCAATCCCTGCTGCACTCACAGCAGCTCTGAGGCTCGGGCTTCTCTTTCGGAGGCTGTTGGCAGTGGGGCCAGGGCAGGCCTTGCTTGCCTGCTCCTTTCCTCTCTCCTGGGCACCCATGCTCTGCCCTGCTTGCTCTTGGCCTCTCTCCCAGGCCTGGCCTCACTCCTGGGGCCCTGCAATGCTGCAGTGCTGCCAAGGTGCCAGCTCAGGCCACCTCCCCAGTGGAGACCCTCTCACCACTCAGCTCAGCTCCCCCTGCCCCCAGGGTGGCTGTGCCAGCACCCCCAGCTGCCTCCAGCCCAGGAACCACAGAAGGTTCCAGGGAGACCCTAGAGCAGCCTGCCAGAACCTGCAGGGGCTCCAGGAGAGCTGGGCAGGGACTTCTGACAAGGGCTGGCAGTGCCAGGAGCAGGCACAATGACTGCAGCTTGAGGAGAGGAGCCTGAGACTGGAGATGAGGAAGAAATTCTTCCCACCAATGGGGAGAGGCAGGAAGAGGCTGCCCAGGGGGGCTGTGGTTGCCCTGTGCCTGACAGTGTGCAAGGCTGGCTTGGATGAGGCCTTGGGCAGCCAGCTCTAGTGGGAGGTGACACTGCCTCTGGAGGAAGTGCTGCAATGAGATGATCTTGACAGTGCCTTCCACCCCAAACCATTCTCTGAATTGATGAGTCTATAGAAAGAATCAACACAGATTTATGGGGCTCTGGGCCACCTGATCTAGTGGGAAGTGTCCCTGACTGTGGCAGGGGGGTTGGAACTAGATGCTTCTTGGGGTCCCTTTCAAACCTGACAGTTCTGTGATTCTATACTGAGAGAAGGACTTAAACAAACATCTTGACAGAAAGACAAACCCAAAGCTAGTTACAAAAGGACTTCAAGAAATGCCTTTAGAAAAATAAACCAAGCCACAAGCAAACAGCAGAGAAGAAATCTTCTCTAAATTCCTTTGTTCTGCTCCAGACCCCACAGCTCTGATCAACCTGGAGGCAAAGGCAGGGATGTGGCTGTTGGCCCAAGGAGCAGCCCTGGCCCAGCACAGCTGAGGGCTTCCTGAGGGGCTCAGCTGGGGCTTGGGCTCTGTCCTGACAGGCACTGGCTGTGCCACAGCCCTGGGACACGCTGGGCAGAGCAGGACTCTGCTGCCAGTGCTGAGCCCTGCCTGGCCTGAGGGTTACACTTGGGTGGCTGAGCTCCTTGCCCAAAGAGGGGGAGTGCTGAGGGCAGCAGGGTGGTGGCAGTTGTGCCAGCAGGACAAGGGGAGCAGAGAGGTTCTCAGGGCAGCAGAGAGGTTGGGTTTGTGCCACCTTAGGAAGGGCACAGGGTGCTGTGTCCCTGCAGTGGAGATCACCGTCCCCAGCTTGGCAGCAGCTGACCCAAGCCAGATCTGGGCCGAGGATGGGGAGCACTCCCCTGCTTTGGTGGGGGGCCCTGGTCCACCTGCATTGTCTGCCCTCCCTCTCCATCAACCTCTACTGACCCCTCTGAACATTCATCTACCTCCAGCATCCCTTCCCCTGCCTGGACACCATGCCCCCTGTGTGGCAGTGCTGTGTCTAGCACTGCACAGAAACTGTGAAAGAATCCCTGCTGGGCAGTCTCAGCTGCTGAGTAGTTTCTCTCTCTCTGATTCACATCTTGCCTTGGATCAGCTACAGTGTGGCCCCAAGGACCAGGCAGTGATCTTAGCCCTGGGGAGGCCACACCTGGAGCACTGGGCTCAGTTCTGGGCCTCTCACTAAAAGGACATTGAGGGACAGAGCTGCTCAAGAGAAGGGCAACGAAGCTGGGGAAGGGTATCACAGTGTCACAGTGTCACAGTGTCACAGTATCACAGTGTCACAGTGTCACAGTGTCACAGTGTCACAGTGTCACAGTGTCACAGTGTCACAGTGTCACAGTGTCACAGTGTCAAGGTTGGAAGAGACCTCAAAGATGAATGAGTCCAACCTGTCACCACAGACCTCATGACTAGTCCATGTCACCAAGTGCCACATCCAATCCCCTCTTGAACACCTCCAGGGATGGGGACTCCACCACCTCCCTGGGCAGCACATCCCAATGACCAATGACTCTCTTGGGGAAGAACTTTCTCCTCACCTCGAGTCTAAACCTCCCCTGGCACAGCTTGAGACTGTGTCCCCTTGTTCTGTCTGGAGAACAGGGCTGGGGAGGAGCAGCTGAGGGAGCTGGGGGTGTTGAGTGTGGAGAAGAGGAGGCTGAGGGAGCTCTCCTTGCTCTTGTGAGAATTTGTTTTTAATGTTTGGCTTTGGCCAGGGGAATTGCTGGGGACGGTGAGGTTGGTTGGTTGGTTCTGGTCTTTATTGTGCGGGGTTTGGGGAGAGAAAGCAGGAGGCAGAAGGCAGGAGCCTTTTGGCCTGGCTGTGCCTGGCTGTGTGGGCCCCCAGCAAATGTCAGGGGGATGGAAGTCACCCAGGAGTACCAAGCAGTGTGTGCTAGAGGCTGCCTCCAGTTGACTGGAGAAGGTCTCAGCAGCATCTTCTGCTTGATTTGCTGCTCTAGAGTAGATCCCCACAACAGTTTCACCTCCCTTCCACATCCCTTCATTTTGACCCACAAGCTCTCCACCTGTTCTGCCTCCCCCCTGGGTGGAACTCAGCACATTGCAGTTGCTCTGGCAGCCAGAGAGCAACAGCACTGCCTTGCCTGCTTGGTCTGAGTGTCCTGAGCAGGACAGAGCCAGCTGTGACAGCACTCCGGCCGTGGCAGCTGTGCCACCATGTCTCAGGGACTGCAGTTGAATCATAGTCATGCAGCCTAAGACAGATCTCCAAGTCCTGCTCACTCCCCATGCTCCATGCATTGCTCTGGAAGCATTTCAGAGGGAGCTAATCCTTTTGTTTTCACTCCTGCTGTCCTGCTGCTCCTGACCATGGCCACCAAGCTGCCAGTGAGCCCTGCATGTGCTGATGTTTCCTTGTTGGCTCTTGCATCTCCCCCAGCACATGGCTCCCCATGCCCTGCCTGCCCTGCAGTAGCAGTGCAGCTGGCACACCACCTCTCAAGCATCCCAGCCTTGTTCCCAGCCAGCCTGCCTTCTCCCCTTTGCCCCTTGGAATCCAGTTTCAAGCTGGATTGATGAGCCCAGCCAACCCCTGCCATGTAAACCTCCTCCCCCTTGGACAGAGATGCACCCCATCTGCCAGCAGCAGGCCTGGCCTCATGTGGGGTGAGCCATGGTCAAAACCCCCAAAGTGCTCTTGGAGGCACCAGGCTCACAGCCAAGAAGCGATCTGCTGAGTCCTCCTCAGTCTTTCTGGCTTGGTGCCTGCCCTTGGGAGGATAGAAGAGAGCACTGCCTGAGCTCCCACTGCCTTCAGCAGCTGACCCAAGGCCCTGCTGCAGTGTCTTTGGAGAGCCCTCAGCTGCCTTCTTTCAAGGGCCTCCTCACCTCTCTGGAAGGTTAACAATGGGCAAGAATCTGTGGGCTGTAGCAGGGGAGGAAGCCGCCTGAGCACATCCTTGGCCCGGGCCCTGGGCAGAGAGCAGAGTTGCCTTTGGAGTGGCTCAGGTCTGCAGATTGGACCTTCTGTTCCCCTCAGAAGGGAGTCAGCCAGAGCAATGCCTCTTCTCTCCTTCTGAGAGCAGATGTTTGGCTGCTAGGCTTGGGCTTGCTCAGGCTTGGGAAGCCTTCCAAGGCAGATGGTTGATGTCTCTGCTGGGCTGGCTGCACTTGCAGGGCATCCTAGCTGTTCTGCAAGGGCACCTGGGGGGCTGGGGGAGTAAGCGAAGCAACTCTGCTGCCACGCCGGGCAGGAACTTGTTGCCACTTGCCCCGCTGAGGGGCAGGGGGAGCTGGGCAAGGCAGGAGTCTCTTGGCTGCCTTGCCCATGGCCCTGCTGCACTCCCTCCTTTGCCTTAGGTTACTGCCTTCAGCCTGGGGGGGCAAGGCTACAGGGGCTATTGCCCTTCAGTGCTATTGCATAGGTGTTCCTGACTCTTCTTCAGGGCAGTCAGAGCCTGGCTGCAGCAGGCAGTGTCGCCCTCAGCTTGCCTGATGCTCCTCTAAGGCCAGCAGCTTCCTCTGTCAAGCTGTCAGCCTTGCTTTGAAGCTGTGCTGCAGGCCTGAGTAGAACTTGCAGCTGCTCAGCATGCACAGCTCCCTGCTAGCCAGGAGAGCCTGAGGCACTCCCTACAGCCAGCACCTGAACCACTGCATCCTCCTGGGGAGCTCTGTCTGGGTACCCACCTCCATGTGGGCTGCCATTAAAGGATGACCTCCTTCTGCCAGGCACAGCCCACACAGATCATTCTATTTGCACTGAGACCAGGACAAGGAATGATATATATTTGGGGGGTTTTTTATTGGTTTTTTCATTTTTTGGGGGGGGGTGTGTGGTGTTTTTTGGGGGTTGTTGGGGTTGGGTTGGGTTGGGTTTGGTATATCTACAGTATTTATACAGTAGTTGAGTGAAGGCTCCACAGCTCAGGGTTTTCACTACTTCCTGCCCAGCACATGGCCTTGCCCTGAGAAGGGAATGAACTGTCTTGCAGCTTCCTCCTGGAGAAAGGGAAGAGGGACAAGAGGTTGTTAGCTCTGTGTGCTGCCTGTGCGTGGGGAAAGCTGAGCCCCTGCTAACTGCAAGCCCTGTGCAACTCCTCCCCCCTTTGAACAGCAGTGTGCTGGCAAAAGCCAGAGGAGCACAGCCTGGGGCAGTAGGTTTGCACAGGGCCCTGTGCATCCTGGGGCTGGATCCACTTTTCCTTACCTCTCCTCGGGCTCTCCCAGCTGCTGGCTGAGAGTCTCTCTGGAAGGTGATTCTGCCCAGCTTGAAGTTGTAGTTTGGGATTCCTCTGGAAAAGAAGCAGCAGAGTGCCATGAAAGGAGGAATTTGAGAGCAGCTGAAGAGAGTGGCTGAGAGAGGTTGGGCAGCATGAAGTCAGCAGCTGCAGCTGAAGGAGCCAGGGATGTCCCAGGCAGCCTAGCAGGGCTCCTTCCCTTGCTGACAAGTGAGTGAAAGGGACATACCTTGGAGCGGCTGCTGGAGCTGCACGAGGCTCAGCATCTTCCTCCTCCTTGCCATCCAGCAGCCTGGGGCCTGCTGCAGCACAAAGTCCAGAGCCACAGGCACTGGGGCCTGCTTCAGCATCCTGTGAGGGAAGAGTCAGGTCCTGCATGCTGTTCCCGTGGGGATATGCAGAGCACATGGAAACAGCTTGCCAGAGCTGCAGCCAGAGCAAACTTGACCAAAATGCTCTTCCCCAAGCAGCAGGTGGTAAGCAACCACCTCCTAAGGAAGGCCAGCAAAAGCATGGGGCAAGGAAAGCTTAGCCTTCAGAAAGTCTTGGCAAAGCCAAGTCTGTTGGAGCTCAGTGCTCCCCCACAAGCAAGGCTGCTCTTTAGAGACTGGCATTTGGAAGAGCAGAAGCTTCACTTACTCTGCTCTCTTGATGCTGTGGCTCTTGGCAGCCCAGGGGAGGGACAATAACCACCTGGGGACAGAAGCAGCATGAAAAGAAGCATGACTGAGATCTCTTTCTCTTCATCACCAGCTCTGTCTCACTCTCCCTCAAGACTCCCCAAACCAGCACTCCTCCATTTGGACCAGCAAAGACCTCAGCTTTGCTTCTTCAACACCAGCTGAACTGGGAAGTAGACAAACTAAGCCTCCCAGCAACGACTCTGAGCATGGCAAGGTAACAGAGCAGCAAAGCAGCAGCCCACAGTAGCATTGGGCTTTGAATCAAGGCAGGGCTGCTACATGACACCCAGGTGCCGAACCACCTTGACTCCAGGCCTCCAGTTCTGGCCACTAGAGACACCCGAAGGGACCTGCCGTGCAGCTGAGCCCCCTGGCCAGGGGTGGGGTTCCAAAGGAACCTGGGGGACTCTCAGATGATGTCCTCTCCTTTGGGGAGGACACAGCAGCAGCAGAATTCTCTCTCAGCCTTCACTTACATTGATGTCACAATCGGTGATGGACACCGCCTCAGCAGGTCTTGTCTGCATCACCCGAAGCTCATAGACCTGGCAGAGTGATGAAGAGAGAGAGATTGCCCATGGCACAGCTCCCCTTGTGCAGAGGGAAAGCTCTGCTGAAGCACAGCACCTTCCTCTGTTCCCTGGGGCAGGATTTCCCTTCTCAGCTCTACTCTACCTTTTCATTGTAGGTGATGGGCACAAGGTCTCCAGTGGTGAGGCAAGGCCAGTGCCTCAAGTCCTGTTCCAATCTTTGCAGGGGTTAAGGTCAACCATCTGTGTGCAATGGCACATCAACACAAAACTCTGACCCTTCATCTCTCCAAGGTGGCCTAGAAGTCATCAGGGCTGCAGACAGCCTCTTGTGGAACAGCAGGCTGTGCAAGCTCCTCTAGAGC